>OY728164.1:154025687-155275687 GCA_963277665.1 Viscum album
TTGAAATTATTATTATTTTATTATATTTTTAAAATTGATAAAATTTACTTTGAAATGCAAAATGTATAATATATTAAAATAATATTTTTGTGGTGAATAGAAATTAATTTTTAAAATGTCAAATATGGGTTTTATTTTTTTTTAAAATTATAATTTTAAATATAAAATACATATTTTATCATATAAATACGTATCATGAATTTCCAATCCATACTTATTTATTAATTATGTCATATAGATCATGTTATTTGTAAAAATGGTATTTTCACTATTCATTTAATAATAAATGTTTTATTTTGAAAAATCTTAAAAATTAACCCTATGAAAATTTTGAAACTATAAATTAAAAAATGAAGTAATTTTTATCATATTAATTTTTTTTATTTTAAAAAATAAAAAATATAAAGAAAACCCAGTTTTATTGAAAAACGAATTCTTAAACCATAGGTGTCTTAATTAATATTTCATATAAATTTATAAATAATTGAATACGTGAATAATATTTTAAAAATATAAATATTATATTATATGATAAACATTTAAATGTTGTAAATTTAATTTATTAAGTTAATATACAATACTCTTTTTAAATAGTTCTTTTAAAGGAATTCTTTTTTAAATATGAATAAAAGAGAATAATAATATATAATTATTTTAATTAATTTTTATACTTTTATTGAATAATTATGACATTAAAATTTTAATTTTATCATGAATTGGTTCATTTTAGTTTGATATTGTAGTATTTTGGTGTTACATGTAACACAAACTCTTGAAGATAGTTTAAGAAAAAGGCTCTAGAATCTCATATCGACACATTCTATCCCCTTAATTAAATTTCATCCCTATAATTTAAATTGTTACTCACTAATGATAGTAGATGAGAGTATTATTAACATTTAACAATTTGAGATATAATTTATAATATGATATCTACATTACTTTAAAAGGATATATAAATTTCATTCCCTTTCCTCAAACAATAGTACTCATTCATACAATTATATCCCCAATATGTATATACACTAAAAATTTGATCTCTAAGAATAACCTTTCTCAAAACCATTTAAATATCTATTAAATTAAATCATATAGATATCATATATTTATATACAAATTAAGTATTATCATCAACCACTAGTTCATAACATCACATACTTGTCCGTATATATATCATGATCCCAAAAATGAGATAAAATTCACCAAAAAAATCTTGTATAACTTTTTCATAAAATAAATGATCAATTCCAAGGATATCAATACTTTTTATGTCACTTTTATCAAAATCAATCATCCATTTATTACCACAACATCAATAATATGTTAAACATAATAGTTATCTATAGAGAAATCACGTGTTCTCTAATAAAATAATTTAAAAATACCTTATTTTAAAGATGAAATATAGTTTTAGTTTTGGATTCAATTTATAGTATCTATTACATAATGTTTAGACCATTATGATTATATAATAAATACAATATATTTATGAAATATTTAATTTTTTCCCATAAAATTTAATCTATCAAAAAATCATGAACAATTCACAATTGACTAATATTTAAATTTTAATTTCAAGAATAATATTTTTTTTACAATTTTTTTAATATATTTATTTTAACATTTAAATAATTATATTTATTTATTATAAATTAATACTTTTTATGAAACCAATAAATTTCAGACACTTATTAAAATTACATTGTACTTTATTAAAATATATAATCATTTATACATAAATAAGTATTATATTAAAATAAAATTTATTTCAAAATTATTTAATTTAACAAAAAATGTGTTTTAATTAAATCTATATATTTTTTGATAATAAAATTATGTTTTATTCATATCAAAATCTAATTTTCATCAAATTATATTAAATGATATATATATATATATAATAAATAAAATGGATAAATATATTAATTGTTATATTATAAAGAAAACATAAACATTCATACCACTAGGGTTTAGATAAAGACACATTATCACTATAATGTAAACCATATGTGCATTGTGTGAAGTGGTGGTACATTATTAGGGGTTTTCAATGAACTTGTTCTAGAATACGGTCTTGATAAGAATGAACATATCCCACAAATATTTTCAATAAAGCATCACTTGTTGATTCTTATCTTGGGATTGATTAAGGGGAAAACCATTGATTATATCTCCCTTAGATACTATAATAAATTGGATCCAAAGGTTATATTCCTATTGGTTGATACAATAAATTCTTATTCGGTGTCAATTAATCTTCAACATATCCATTAATATATACTATTCTTAATTGTTAGTATACATCTTCTATATTTATAGTAGTTATGAGTACTAATGTGCTTCTAATATCTTCAAAAAATTATGGAAATATTTTATTATGGTCTCAAAATAACAAATGTAATATAGTTCATGTGTTTTCAATAACTACATTATATAATATGGAATTTAGTAATTCAAAAAAAAATCATTTATAAAAGTTTGGTTTTTTATTAACTCATTCAATATTTCTTCGATCAAAATTCCATTTCATGAACTAAAATAGATGAGGGAAATTCTATTTAATCTCTTATTTTGGTTCCCATATTTCCTATTCAATCTTGGGGTTCCACAACATTAATTTCACCATGTGAGTTTTCTTGTTTCAAATAAAATTATCTCCATGATCTAATATATTCACCAGATTCTCTTAATATGAAAGATAAATTTTAAAATCTACCATTTCTGGATTAAGTACTTGTTAGGGGTCATGCATATACAACCTTATGAGTGATACATGGAATACATCATGTACTTTAGATCACTTATGTGGGAGTTCTAGTCTATATTCCACAACTCCAATGCTATCAGGGATCTAGAAGGGTCCAATGTATCTTGGAATCTGATTTCCCTTCTTAAAAAACCCAATGAATTTCATTCACTATGATATATGAAATAAATACTTATCTCCATCCTCAAAATCATGGTATCATCAATGACTATTTGTATAGATTTTTTGTTGACTTTGTAAAGATTTCAAATGACTATGAATGGTTTATACCTCCTCCATCATCTCGTTGATTTGATAAGGTCGCTTCATCTTCTTCTCTCTAACTTCATTATAGAATCTTGGAGTTCAACAAATCTCCCCATACATTGTTTCATAAAGTGTCATTGTTATGATTGAATGGAAACTTCTATTATGTGACAACTATAATAGGTTAATGTGACTATCTCAACATCAATTTAAATATATTAAAAATTATCTAAGTATATCCTCAAATGTTTAAATGGTCATTTTATACAAACCATTTATCTGAGTTTGATAAGAAGAAATGAAACATAGCTCTATATCTAATGATTAATGAAGGGATTTCCAAAGCCTCATTGTAAACCTCTGATTACAGTCAGTTATAATAGAGAGTTTCACTCCATGTATAATTTCAATTTATCTTCTATATATATTGGATATTTGGTCAGGAGAAAAATATTCCTTAATAGAAATGAAATAAGTTGGCTTTGTAAGGTGATCGACTAACACCCAAATATAATTATTTATTATTGATGTCCTAGGGAACCCTACAATGAAATATATGGTTATGATTTTTCATTTATATAGTATCATGGATAATGGTTGAATCATGGCCTTATAATTCTATTATTTATCCATGACTTATTATCATACCAAGCATTGAGATACAAATTCATAAATCTATCTCTTCATGTTATCCCACCAGATGTTTTTCTTCAATTCACAAGGCTTATTTGTGTTTCCTAGATGAATAGAGAATGATGACCTGCACACATAATCCATAAGTTCCCTCTTTAGTTTCTCTTATTATGGGTAATATATTTAGATTCTAATCCATTTAACTCTTTCTTTAGAAATTTTGACCCTAGAATATTCATAATATTAATTTTTAACTCCTCAATTTATTTTTGAGAATCATTGATCCTCCCAAGAATGTATGGTTCAATAGTTATTTGAGAAATTTAGTATTACATTACTTTTGTGATTACCACATACA
Source organism: Viscum album (assembly GCA_963277665.1). NCBI lineage: Eukaryota > Viridiplantae > Streptophyta > Magnoliopsida > Santalales > Viscaceae > Viscum > Viscum album. The sequence goes on from OY728164.1 coordinate 154,029,692, forward strand.
CACATTGAATTACTAAGAATATTATATCCCTTTCAATCCTTATCATGTATCAAAAAATCTTCCACATTATTTTATTTCCCAAGATGGGAGTTGATTGAACAATCATAATCCATGATTAGCTCTAATTATCTTCATTAGATAAAATTGAAATAATTTTTTGTGAATATATAGTTATGTATTTTATAATCCTTATTTATGTCACACTTCCCCATATAGAGATTGTTCCAAATAATATTTAATACTATGAAAACTATAGTTGATTCCAGATAATGTATAACGTATTTATACTAATTGATATTTAATTTATTGGAGGTATATGCTATATCCTTTTCATTTTTTGTTAGCACATAACCCAAGTTATTTTTTGATGCATAAAATTAGATAAAACATTTTCCCAATTTGGTGGGAAATGTGAGAAAAGGTTCTATGATTTGCCTCTTATTAAAATCTTCAATTATCTCATTTCATTATTCAATAAATAAAAAATTCACTCCCTTAGAAGTTCTTATGGTTAGTGGGACTCAAAATCCTGACATGTTTATCACAAGTAGGTTATAGTAAAAAACTAATCCTAGGAAAATAAATATATATGTCATAGATGTTGTTTTTATAGTACATTTTCCAATTTCCTCTTTTTTTGAAGCATCCACATGTATAACTTTTCCAATGATTACTTTCCCAAGGAATGCTACATGATCTATCCAAAACTCTCTTTTACTGAACATCGTATATAGAATTACCTTTTATTAGGTCATCAAAATTGTAATCAAATAATCCTCATATTACTCCATTATTTTTGATAAAACAAGAATAACTTCAATACAAACTACCAAAAAAAATTTAAGTTAATTTCTAATGGCTCAATTCATTATTCCCATGAAGTCAGCTGGAGAATTTTTGAGGAAAATGGCAGCACATTAAAACTGTAGTGCCTATAAATTTTACGAAAACTAGTCTTTAGGATATCCTAATTCTTTAAAATTACATAATAATATCATGATAGATTATCCACCTTAGTGATGTAATGGGATCAAAATAGATGATCAAACATTTCATCAATATGTGAAAGATTATACTTTCCCTTTTTCATGATATTATTGAGTTTACGATAATCATTAATAGGGTATATTGACCTATCCTCCTATATGATAAAAAATAATGGTTCACCCCATGGTGAAGAGCATGGGTATATAAACCTTGTATTTATATTCATCATTAGTTTCTACTCTTTCTCGTAATGTTGGATAGTATAAATTCTATATGGGTCCTTGATATTTGAAAATATCTATGTGTAAGTTTGATAGAGATCTCATGCTTAGATCTAAGAGTAAATAAGACAATTATTTTAGGAAGAAAACAACATATTCTCTTATAATGGATATATAATCAATGATGTTATTTTAATTAGTATCAATAATTTTAGTTAGAAATAATTTCTCATATGGTAATAATATCCATTACTATGACAATGAGTCCAAATTAAATATATCCTTCTCCTTATATGTGTATAGAATCTAAGGGTCATTCGTGATATGAATGGTGATTTCCATCACCTTGAAATTTAGGCCGGATTTATTTAAGGAAATCCAATATTAACCCATAATATAATTGAATTATGACAAATGGAGTATCATATGGTTATTAAGAAAATTTACCCTACAAATATTTAAAAATGATAAGTAATAAACATGATATTAAATAATTTCCCCAGTTTCCCTTTTGACAAATAACCAGAATTCATTATTTTGAGGTGGTGTTTGAGTAGTTCTGCCAAACTGGTGGGATATGAAAGAATATTTAGAATGTAAATAAAATAGGTAAAATACATATTATAGATTAATTAAAAGTGTAACTCTCATGAATTCATTTTTATGATCCACCTCATCAGTTCTAGGGGGGGGTATGTGATCAAAATTTCTTTCCAGGTCCTGGTTATTGTCATTGTAAGTTATCTCATAAATGTTTTCACTGAATCTTGAGTTATTGAATCTTTACTTGGGATTGATAAATGGAAAATATTAGTGATTCCATATCCATTGGAGGACCTAATAAATGGTCTTTATAGGGTTCGATCGTACTAGTCGAGGCCATCATTTATTCATTCAGTGTTGAATATAATTTAACAAAACCCTTAATATAAGATAATCTTAATAGTAACTATACAATGGAAATGTTGAAAATTTTTATGACTCTTAAAGGTATTTTAATATTTTTATACAAAAATAGATATATTTTATAATTGTTCAAATAAAAATTTTAAATATAGTGCAAGTGTTTTCTATAACCGTATTACTTAATAAGCCAAATTTTTATTCAAAAATATTTTTTTAATTTATAATAATTTTTTTAGTTACATATAGGTACAATATGTAAAATAAAGATTAACCATACAAATGTGTGCCAGAAAAAAATATAAAACCATAAAATCATTGAAACATAAGAAGAATAATGGGATTTACGAAAAATTCAAATTAAAATCATTCACTTTTTATAGTATAATGAACCCATGAAAAAAATGGGTTCATTCAAGACATCATAATGAACCCATGAAATGAAAATGGGTTTCATAACATTTTTAAGTGTAATAAAATAAATAAATCATTCATAATTCCAATAATATTCATAATAGGAAAACCAATATAAAATAAATGGGTATCCAATGATATCATGTAACTTTTTAAGTAAATACCATTCAACTAGGATAATAAATTTTATGGAATTTACACCATATAGATAAAAAATATTTGGTTAATGTAATACCCCGACCCTAGTTACCTATAGTCGGTGCATTATTACATAACATTGACATGATTACAAAGAATCAAGTCCCAAAGGACCAATTAGTTTAGCATCTTTGTAAGTACTAGATACATACATGAGTTTTACATTACATTATAAAATAGAAAACACAACATTGTGTATCCTTTTAACACACTCATATACGAAGCTTATCCCTATAAGTCAGTCATAATATAAATCTTCACATCCTGGGAAAAATAAAACACAGAAAGGAGTTAGATCAGATGCTCAGTAAGGGTAAATAATATAGTAGAAACTATAAACATATAAGGGTAGATGTGTAATAAAAACAAAAGCCTTTTAAACATGATCTTGAACATAATATGGAAAAAATAAATAAAAAATTACCAGATAAACATGCACATGCATATTCAACTAGTCGAATAATCACATGTAATAACTAATTTCATAATGAGGGAATGCATAATGCCGGACATCATAACCACATAGTCAAGGACTCGTGCCAAGACTACGAATAAAGATTTTTTCAAGGCCTTGTGTCAAGACACTAGTTTGTCTCAGGAGACCTAGCGATGAATCGAGGAGCTATAGTGGGATCCACCCATCACTTACTAAATCCAATTCATTCCTCATATGAAAATATTGAAACATAACATAAACATTAATATTAAAACTAGAATAAGAAATGTCAATACTTTAACCATAAATAATGAATGGTATAAAAATAGCACATTCACAGTCAAACATATCATAACTTATTCAATACAATATTGAAGATTGTATTTATAACAAATCAACCTCAATAAAGAATAATATCCAGCAAAAGATGTTGACTTTGTTGAAAATGACCAGTAAAACTCTTTGAGAGAAATATCAATTTTTTTGAAATCATTTAAAAGTAGCACATTTATAAAGGAAGTCATTTAAAATATACTTTTGAATCAAAGTGTCACATACTACTTTAAATTTTTTTAAAGGTATTAAAATTTTAAAACAATCATGTCTATAAAAATAAATCCTTATAATCATTCTGGAAACAAGGACATTAATTAAAATAATTTTAAAAAATAAATCTTTAAAACATTTAAATGATGATCTAGTAAAATAATAACTTTCATAAAACATAATAGATTATTTTTTGAACTTTTTTATGATATATGGTGATATATTATTAATATTTCCCAGAAAATACTTACACATAAACAATCTGGGATAATAATGTGATTGAGGAATTAACCCTTACCATGTACGTCCCTTTAGTCGAGGGTATGTTTAACCTCCTGTATAATGACCATATTATGTTATTAAATTACACCATAACTATTTTAATATTTATTATATCATGCATTATTCATTTATGACTTCATACTGCCCATTAATAATAATTTCCATGTTAAAGTAACATTTTCGGTAATAATCGCTTTCTTTATCGTATGTGTTTTAACTTGTTATTCTTGATCGTATCACTTAGATAATGATTTACATACATCCAAAATATAAAACATGTTTTATATATCATATATATTCAGAATATAAATATATATAATAGATATATATATATGAAATGAAAACACCATTCATGGAGACGGTAGTCCGTATGTACGCTTGGACGTTGTTTCTGTTTTCTTATTGTATTGAATGGATGTAAGTGATTGAGATATATGTAAATACATAAATACAGATATATAAATATATATATTTACATTAGAATTGTTATATCATATATTATATACTTAATAATAATATATATTTTTATAATCATTTTTTAATGGTGAATGTTGAAATGAATCTCATCGCGCCGTGGAGACGGTAATCCGTACGTACGCTCGAGCAACAATATCATTTACTTAATGATAAAATGGTATGGAATTGGATGGTATATTAATTATAAAGAAAAATTTACATGTTATATTTTTTATTTACATCAATTATAATAATTATTATACCCATCCAAATAATGAAGTGTTGAATAACAAACTACACCACGACGTAGAGATGGTAAGCCGTACATACACATGTATAGAGACATTGTAATTCATAGGATAGATAGAATAATGAATATGGTTGTACTATATTTATAATAAAATCAAAACTTTTAAAAGTTTCTGGCGTTATTATTTTTGTATGGAAAAAACAAAGAAAGAGGAAGCAGAAGAAGAAAAGAACTTTGAAAGAGGCAATGAAATAATTACCTCTTCTTCGGGTGCTTCCTTTTTATTTGATCAAAAGGGATCCATAGGATGGTTTTCTGATCAAATTAAGGCCTCTAGGTTGAAGTGAGGGTAGTTGGGAGGATATTTGAGTAGGGGTTGGCCAAGCCAAATGTCTTGGGAGGTGTGAAATTAAGAGAAGGGTAAGTACCCTTTTATAAGAGAGGTGAGGGTCCCTTTAGGAAAAGCTTGAAATATTATTTTATTATAAAATAATATTCTGTTTATAATGGATTAAAAAGGATTTACTTATAGGATAAGTTAGGTATGGGTCTAAATCCTCTCATCAAATAGGTTTTAGGTAAGTTTAGGTAACCATATTAACCTTATCATTTATATTTAACTTTTACCATTTCTTCTTGCATTATTATAATAAATGGTTAATAAACATAATATAAAAAGTAAAGAGAACCCCAAGTGGTTAATTATTGACATATATAACCTTATATATGTCCTTTGGTAGAACATTATATTTTTAGGAATATTATATCATTTAAAAATATAGTATTTGTTTTAAAAACCCATTTATGTCAATTTTGAAACTATTTAGTATTAGGTTTTTTTGAAAGTAAAAAAAACACGATTAATTAGAAAACAATACATTAGATAAATCCTAACATTTCATATTAACCTTGAAAATTCGTGGAATACATTATAAATATGACAACCCTGCTTTTATTACAAACTTAAACATGATTTATTACATAAAACTTCACTTGATACAACAAGAAGATCAAGAGGTTTAGTGTCTTTGGGGATTAGGATCATTACATAAAAACATGAAACATGAAATACACCATCTTTATTGAAAACTTCCTTTTCATGACCACTACATTCCTTCATACTTAGCATTGCATGGGATAACCTGAGGACATGCATAAGAAAAGGGTGAGCTATAAAGCCCAGTAAGGGAGTACACATGGAATAACATGAGGAGTACAATACATGTTAGACAATAGGAATATCAATAGAAAATAAGAAAAACATGAACATAAAGTCATGATAAATCATGATAATCATAACATGGAAATGTGGTAACAACACTTAACATGGAATTAGCATGAGCCAAGGCTCATTGCACATATAGCATGAGTAAATCCTCAATGCACATAAGGCACGAGTAAAACCTCGTTTCACTTGAATTAGCATGATTCAACACTCATTGCACATGACTTATCATGATACTATACTTTACCCAATGCATTGGAGTGCTATAAGGGCGCACCCTTCTTAAACATTTCATTTCATGAATAAGTGTGCCACATGGATCATAAAATATGGATTCATAAAACATAATCATTTATTCCACGATAAAGGAATGTGGAATTCATACATGAAACTTTGTAATCAATAAGTAAATGTGCATAAAGGTGAATACCCTTGATGGAGAAATGGGCATGGTATCCACTACATAAGGGCATTGGCTTAGAAAATCGGTGCGATTTCGGTAACGTAACGATGTGACATAAGAATTCATAAAAATGGTTGATGAGAGAGAAAGGGGTTCCTCATAATATTTACCTGTAATGGACAGTAAGGAGGTCATATAGATACATGTCCCAACAATTGTAATGGAATTTAGATTCATGATACAAAAGTATTGCTTGAATGTAAAAGAGGAGAGAGAAGTTCCTTTCGGAATTTCAGTATAGTAACGGGTGTACATGGGAGGCATTTAATGAGAGAGAAAGGGGTCTCCCATCATTAAAACAATAATAGGGCAGTATGAGGGAGGTTAGAAACCATACCCCAACATTCACAATTGAAATTAAAAGGCAAAACAACTTAAAGAAAATTGGAAAAAAATGAGAAAGGAAGAAAAACCCTTACGTGGAAGTGTGCTTCCAAAGGCTAGAGAGATGCTTGTGAGAGGCTTATTGGGAGCTTGGGAAACCTTGGGAGAATTCTATAGAGATTAGGTCAGAGGTTGGATGAATTTAAAAGGATTTGAGTGAGGAGGAAGTGAGAGCTTGGGTGGGTTTATATAGGAAATGTGAGAGAATTCTTTATTATTTAGGTTTGGGACCCCTTATATTAAATTAATCCAAAATAGAAACCATCCCATGATTTTTTCCCATTGTTTTTGGAAAAGTGAAAAAATATTTTATAAGTCCAAAGTCCAAAATTCTTAAAATATTATGGTTTCTTATGTGGAGGTGAGTTACACTCCCATGGAAATTAATTTAAAAAGGCAAGGTATTGAATATGTCTTGAGGGGTCCATTAATGCTTTGAAAAGTAAGTTAAACAAACCCAAAATAACATTATTTTAATGTTAAAACATATATTGTCCGAAAATAAAGATGATTGTATTGTATTACATCACGATTAGGTCATTATGATGAAATAAAACACATTATATATTTAAACGGTATTTAAGTTTTACCCAAAAATTTGACTGTCTTAGAAAATTATGAAAAATTAACCATTGTATAATTTTGACGTCCTGATTCCAGAAATAACATTTATTTTATCTAAATAATTTTCTAAATATTTGAATTTTCACTTTTAAAATAAAAACCGACATTTATCGAAAATTCACGGGTTTTGACCGAAATGGCTTTCAAACCTTAATAAAACTTTTAATTGCATTCATAAAATTATAAGATCATTTATATTTAATAAAAATTAATTTAATAATAATATTATTATTTTATTAAAATATTATTTAATTCAAAAATCCCTTAATTTAATAAAATAGATTTTTTAATTAAATAATAACTAAAAACACCATTTGGACTTTAAAAACTATTTACAATGTATCAAAAATGACTAGAAATTATATTCATTACAAATATTAATTTACATGAACATAGTACTACTTATTTATTACATAACCCCTTAAAAGAGCCTCATAAGACCTAAGGGTAAGGTGTGCGATGGTGACAGACTCTTGGGGTGGCTCAGATAACATCGCTCGAGTGGTAATTTCAATCAACTTCCACTTTTCCTGTAGACGGTCACATTCGAGATTGACATGATGAAGCTCAGATTGGGCTTGGTCAAGGGCAAAGCCCAAAGACACCACCTCTTTTCCAAGCTCCGATAAATGGGCTTTGTATGGGGCAATTATACTGGATGAGGCCATCGCTTCCTTTGTCTGAGTAAATTGGATTTGTTAAAGTCCTATATTTATACTAATCATGTGATCACTGTTCAACGACTATATTAGTAATGGTCAAAATTCTTAACATAAAACCAAAGAAGTTGACATTTTATATAAACATAAAGATACATTTAATTAGATCAAGAGGGATTTCCATTAATGAAACTTTGGGTCGTTACAATATTCCACCTTAAGAAATTTCGCCCTTGAAATTTTTCTTTTCCCACACTAAAACAAATGTGGGTAACTCAGCTTAATCATATCCTCCAATTCCCAAGTCACTTATTCAAACTTGTGGTTTCTCCAAAACACCTTGATGAGGGGCATTGTCTTATTTCGTATAACTTTTTCTCTATGATCTAAGATCTTCACTTGTTGCTCCTCATAAGAAAGATCGTCTTCCAATTGTACCACCTCAGAAGAGACTACATATGAAGGGTCCGGTATGTACTTCCTTAAGAGGGATACATGAAAGACATCATGTACTTTGGCCATAGTAGGTGGAAGTGCTAGTTGATAGGCCACAACCCCGACATGATCAAGAATCTCGAAGGGGACGATGTACCTTGGACTTAACTTCCCTTTCTTTCCAAAACTCATGACCTTCTTCCACGAAGATATGTGTAGAAAAACCATGTTTCCACCTTTAAACTCAAGGGCTCGTTGACGATTATCTACATAACTCTTCTGTTGACTCTAGGATGCCTTGATATGCTGCTGAATGGTTTTAACCTTCTCCACCATTTTCTCGACCATTTCTGGTCCAAGAAACTTATGTTCACCGACCTCATCCCAACATGCCGGTGTTCTACACCTTTTCCCATACATGGCTTCATATGGTGCCATTTGGATGATCGAGTGGAAACTGTTATTATAAGAGAACTCAACCAGAGGAAGATGTTGATCCCATCCTCCTTTAAAGTCCATTGAGAACGCTCTCAACATATCCTCAAGTGTTTGGATATTCCGCTCGGATTGGCCATCAGTTTGAGGATGATAGGCCGTACTGATGTTTAGTTCAGTATTCAGAGCATGTTGAAAACTCTTCCAAAACGTAGAGGTGAATCTTGGATATTGTTCAGACACAATAGATAGTGGTACTCCATGCAACCTTACCAATTCCCTGATATATATCCGTACCAGTTGATCCAAAGAGAAATCCTCCCAAATATCAATGAAGTCTGTAGTCTTTGTAAGATGATCCACAACAACCCAGATTTTATTGTTGCCTTTGAATGTCCTTGGAAGTCCGGTGAAAAAGTCCGTGGTGATGTTCTCCCATTTCCATTCTGGTATGGGCAATGGTTGCATCATCCCCTTAGACTTATGCTTCTCTGCCTTCACTTACTGACACACCAGACACTTTGATGTATGTTCAGTGATCTCCTTCTTCATATTATCCCACCAAATGTTTTCTCAGAGATCTCGATACATCTTTGTGCTCCCTGGGTGAATAGAGTAATTTGAACTATGTGCATCATCCAAAAGTTCCTTCTTCAGCTCCGAACTTGATGGAACACATAGTATTTTCCCAAACTGCACAATTCATTCTTTATTAACATTAAACTCCGAGGATTTCCCCTTTTTGATAGCTTCCACTTTTTTTCTGAATTCCAGCACCATCCTTTAGAGCATTCTTTAACCTTTCCAAAAGAGATGGTTGAGAAATCATTGGTGAATGGATTGATGATGTTCCCTTCTTTATGATTCCCACGTCCATCTTCACCAAGTCTAAGAAGATTGGATCCTTCTCAATTCTCATCATTGATAGAATCGCTGGATCCTTTCTACTTAGGGCATCTGCCACCTTGTTCACTTTCCCAGGGTGGTAATGGATTGAACAGTCATAATCCTTGATGAGATCTATCCATCTTCTCTGGCTCATATTAGGATCTTTCTGTGTGAATATATATTTAAGACTCTTGTGGTCAGTATATATCTCAGATTTCTCTCCATAGAGATAATGCCGCTAGATTTTCAAGGAAAGAATCACTACCGCCAACTCCAGATCATGTGTTGGATAGTTTCACTCATGTATTTTCAACTACCTTGAGGCATAGGATATCACTTTATCATTTTGCATCAGCACACATCCTAATCCATTCTTCGAAGCATCACTGAATACCACAAAAATATCCCCACTTGTGGGTAAAGTGAGCACAGGTAAAGTGATTAGCCTCCTTTTCAACTCCTTGTAGCTTTCTTCGCATTCATCACTCTAAGAAAACTTTACTCACTTCTGAGTTAGCTTGGTAAGAGGGTTGGAAAATCGTGAGAAATTACTCACAAATCGTCGATAATATCCAGCTAACCCAAAGAAGCTACGGATATCCGTTACCAATGTTGGCCTTGGCCATCCCTCAATTGCATCTATTTTGGAGGGGTCCTCAGATATCCCATTTCTTTTGATGATATGACCCAAGAATGATACCTCCTTCAACCATAACTCACACTTTCTGTACATTTCATAGAGCTTCTCCTTACGCAAAGTCTCTAGTACAGTTTTTAAATGCTCCTCATGATCCTCCTTGGTTTTGGAGTATATTAAAATATCATCTATAAAGACTACCACAAATTTGTCAAGGTAATCTCTAAAGACTCTATTCATCAAGTGCATGAATATTTCTAGAGCATTGGTGAGTCTGAAATCCATTACTATGAATTCATAGTGCCCGTACCTTGTACGAAAAGAAGTCTTGGGGACATCTTCCTTCTTCACCCTTACTTGATAATATCCCGACCGCAAGTCCACCTTGGAGAAGTATTGTGCTCCATGCAGCTGATCAAACAAGTCATCGATTCTTGGGAGAGGATTCTTGTTCTTTATCGTGATTTTCTTAAGTTCATGATAATCGATGCAAAGCCGCATTGACCCATCCTTCTTCTTGACGAAGAGGACTGGTGCACCCAATGGTGAAGCACTTGGGGCGTATAAACCCTTTATCTAGATTCTCTTGTAGTTGTTTCTTCATCTCTTCAAGCTCAACAACAGCCATTATATATGGAGTATTGGATATTGGTAGCTCCCCAGGTATAAGTTCAATTGAGAACTCAACATCTCTTCTAGGAGGAAGACCAGGTAGTTCCTCGAGAAACACTTCAGTGAATTCCCTCACAATAGGCATTTCTTCAAGGATGGTTTATTCTTTGGACTCAATCATCTGAGCCAGATATGCGTGCTCATAGGACAGTAATATCCATGCTTGATATGATGGAGCTAAAGGAGATCCATCTTCTTCCTGACACTTGTAATGAATCGGGGGTCGATTCTCCATATGGAGTGTGATTTCCCTCTCCCGACAATTTATGTTGGCTCTATATAAGGAAAGCCAATCCATGCCAATAATTCCATCAAATTCCACCAGAGGGAGTATGGCGTGGTTCGCTGGGAAATTCAATCCACATATTATAATAGGGGAGGACTTATATTCATGGGATGCAATGATTCTCCATTTTCCGTACTCACCGACATCTTTACTTACATGATTTGTGGTGGTGCTGGGATTGTTCTACTAAACTTTCGAGATATAAAAGAATGCGTAGAACCTGAATCAAAAAGTACGTTCGCTATTCTTGAATGAATAACTAGCATACCTGTCACCACTTCATTTTCGGGGTTCACTTCGGCAGAAGTGATGGAAAAAGCTCTTCCTTTCTACCTTGGAGGTTGTTTGTTGTCTCCAAAAACCCTTAAATTAGGTCACTGATTTTAAAAATGACCCGTTTCTTTGCATTTGTAGAATTGAACAATTTGTTGAGGTTTTAATGGAGCATTCCTCTCCTCTGTCATAGCCACAGGTCTTTCTTCCCGACAGTTAACAGCTAGGTGCCCTTCTCTTCCACACCTGAAGCATTTTCTCGTCCCCTTGAGGCAATTTCCAGGGTGCTTCTTCCCACACTTTTGGAAAGTGGGGTTCTGGATCTTCTTAGCACCGTTGGATTTATCCTTCGGACCACCAACATTGAATTACACCTTATTCTTCTTGTCCCCATGATACCCCTGTGATTCCACGATCTCCATTTCGACCTTGAGGGCACATCAGACAATTTCCTCATAGCTGTCGAAGTCACAGATCACTAATGGTTTCCGCAATCTAGGCTTCAGCCCACCAAAGAAGCGGTCAACCTTGCATTCGGGGGTAACGACAAAGCCGGAAGCATATCGTGCAAGCCTTGTGAAGTTTTCCTCATACTCTCTATCAAATTATTTATCTTTTTGCTTGAGGGAAAGGAATTCCCTTTCCATCTTAAGACGAAGGGTGGGCGGAAAATATTTATCGAAAAACATCTTCCAGAAATCCTTCCATTCCAATGCCTCGATCTCCTCCTTAGGCTTCATATTTTTGATCAACGTCCACCATTGATCAGATTCACCCTCCATATGATAAGCAGCCAGGAGAACCTTCTCTAGTTCAGAACATTGAAGGATGGAAAAGATCTTTTCAATGGAGTTGATCCATTGTTCAACGATCGTGGGATCAGATGATACACTAAAAGTAGGAGGCCTTTTCCTCATGAAGCTCTCGATAGCGACCTGTTCCTTCTTATGGGGGTTTGGACGTTCCTCTTGACCCGTGTTTCTATTAAAAACATGAGTTATATGAGAGAGAATCATGACAAAGTTTGCGATTCATGCTCCCATTGGATTGGGCATCTCATTAGTACAATCATTACACTGATCTTCACAACGGTTGTTAGCCCGAGTCCTCCTATTACCAGCCATTGGCTGGAATAAAAGGAATGTTAGGGATAACACATAAAGGGTAATCCAAATACACAAGTTTATGACTTATAAATAAACTTTTATTTCCTTACTCAAGAGTCTATAGGCTTCATTCTAGGCTTTTCCTGGTCTACTTTCTAACATATATTCGTATGGGAATTTTTTTAATTCCCTTAATAAGTTTTCATACTAATCTTTTGAATTTATCAAAACATATCCCCTGGGAGTGTCGTAACCAAGAGTGCAGCAAGGACCATTGTCGTGCACCAGTTCCTGTTTGAGTCTAGCTCAAAGTGGTGTTTTCAGGTTTTACCCCTAGGATACATCTGTACCAGATCTGCCTCTACCTGCTCGTATCCAGACAAGGATGCATTTGTTTGATAAACCACTTACTCAGTACTTACCAAAACTTAGGGACGTTTTTATTATACTTAGTCTTGTATCTAAGGCTTTACTAGGGTTTCCTAATCCCAAAAATAACTAAACCTATCCTCTGATACCAACTATGACAACCCTGCTTTTATTACAAACTTAAACATGATTTATTACATAAAACTTCGATTGATACAACAAGAAGATCGAGAGGTTTATTGTCTTTGGGGATTAAGATCATTACATAAAAACTTGAAACATGAAATACAACATCTTTATTGAAAACTTCCTTTTCATGACCACTACATTCCTTCGTACTTAGCATTGCATGGGATAACCTGAGGACATGCATAAGAAAAGGGTGATATATAAAGCCCAGTAAGGGAGTACACATGGAATAACATGAGGAGTACAATACATGTTAGACAATAGGCATATCAATAGAGCATAAGAAAAACATGAACATAAAGGCATGATAAAGCATGATAATCATAACATGGAAATGTGGAAACAACACTTAACAAAGAATTAGCATGAGCCAAGGGTCATTGCACATAGAGCATGAGTAAATCCTCATTGCACATAAAGAACGAGTAAACCCTCATTGAACTTGAATTATAATGAGTCAACACTCATTGCACATGACATATCACGATGCTATACTTTACCAAATTCATTGGAGTTCTATAAGGGCGCACCCTTCTTAAACATTTCATTTCATGCATAAGTGTGCCACATGGATCATAAAACATGGATTCATAAAACATAATAATTTATTCCAAAATAAAGGAATGTGGAATTCATACATGAAACTTTTTAATTAATAAGTAAATGTATATAAAGTTGAATACCCTTGATGGAGAAATGGGCATCGTTTCCACGACCCAATGGCATTGGCTTAGAAAATTGGTGCGATTTTGGCTGCATAACGACGTGAAATAAGAATTCATAAAAATGGTTGATGAGAGAGAAAGGGGTTCCTCATCATATTTACATGTAATGGAAAGTAAGGAGGTCATATAGATACATTTCCCAACAATTTTAAAGGAATATAGATTCATGATACAAAAGTATTGCTTGAATGTAAAAGAGGAGAGAAAAGTTCCTTTCGGAATTTCGGCATAGTAATAGGTGTAAATGGGAGGCATTTAATGAGAGAGAAAGGGGTCTACCATAATTCAAAAAATAAGAGGGCAGTATGAGGGAGGTGTGAAACCATACCCCAACATTAATAATTTAAATTAAAAGGAAAAACAACTTAAAGAAAATTGGACAAAAAATGAGAAAGGAAGAAAAACCATTACCTGGAAGTGTGCTTCCAAAAGTTAGAGAGAGCCTTGTGAGAGGCTTCTTGGGAGCTTGGGGAACCTTGGGAGGATTATATAGATATTATGGCAGAGTTTGGAAGAACTAAAAAGGTTTTTAGTGAAGAGGAAGTGGGAGCTTGGGTGAGTTTATATAGGAAAGGTGAGAGAATTCTTTATTATTTAGGTTTGTGGCCCCTTATATTAAATTAATCCAAACCACAAACCATACCATGGTTTTTGCCCATGGTTTTTGGTAAAGGGAAGAGGAAAACAATATTTTATAAGGCCAAAGTCCGAAATTCTTAAAATATTAGGGTTTCTTATGAGGTGGTGAGCCACAATCCCATGGAAATTAATTTAAAAAGGCAAGGTGTTGAATATGTCTTGAGGGGTCCATTAATTCTTTGAAAAGTAATTCAAACAAAACTGAAAACATATTATTTTAATGTTAAAACATATATTGGCCGAACATAAAGATTATAGTATTTTATTACATCACTATTGGGTCATTATGATGTCATAAAACACATTATATATTTAAACGGTATTTAATTTTTACCCAAAAATTTGACTGTCTCAGAAAATTATGAAAAATTCACCGTTGGATAATTTCGACGTCCTGATTCTAGAAATAAAATTTATTTTATCTAAATAATTTTCTAAGTATTTGAATTTTCAATTTTAAAATAAAACCTGACATTTATAAAAAATTCACGAGTTTTGACAGAAATGGATTTCAAACCTTAATAAAAATTTTAATTGCATTCATAAAATTATAAGATCATTTATATTTAATAAAAATTAATTTAATAATAATAATATTAATTTATTAAAATATTATTTAATTCATAAATCCCTTAATTTAATAAAATAGATTTCTTAATTAAATAATAACTAAAAACAACATTTGTACTTTAAAAACTATTTACAATGTATCAAAAATGTCTAGAAATTATATTCATTACAAAAAATAATATAAATGAACATAGTACTACTTATTTTTTACATAACCCCTTAAAATAGCCGCATAAGGCCTAAAGGGAAGGTGTGAGATGGTGACATACTATTGGGGTGGCTCGGATAACATCGCTCGAGTGGTAATTTCAATCAACTTCCACTTTTCCCGTAAATGGTCACGTTCGAGCTTGACATGATGAAGCTCGTCTTGGGCTTGGTTAAGGGAGAAGCCCAAAGACACCACCTCTTTTTTGAGCTCCGAAAAATGGGCTTCGTATGGAGCAATTCTACTGGATGAGGCCATCGCTTCCTTTTTCTGAGTAAATTGGATTTGTTAAAGTTATATATTTATACTAATCATGTGATCACTATTCAACGACTATATTAGAAATGATCAAAATTCATAACATAAAACCAAAGAAGTTGACATTTTATATAAACATAAAGATACATTTAATTAGATCAAGAGTTATTTCCATTAATGAAACATTGGGTCGTTACAATAAGTCTCAATTTACATTTATTGTTAAATTTATTATGTCAATTATTTTAATCATTCATTAATAAGGTAATTACTGCGTCATTATTGTGTCATAAATATATTTAAATATTTAATGTCTTAAAATTATAAATAAAATACCATTAGGTAGATTTTTTTATATATTTCAAATTAATATTTATAGTTTAATTTATCTTATGTATAACCCTATATTAAAAATGTTTTAGTTATTAAAATTTGAATTTAAAACTTTTAACTCTTATTTAAATAAAATAATAATAAATTTCCTAATATAATCCAAGTTGATCAAGGAGAATCATATTTTATTCCTATTTTTGATTTTTTTTTCTAAAAACACTTATCCAATATAATTAGGACAAGTGTTAGGGTAATTAAAATATTATTTTCCCTTTAATTACCTTATTTACTTTTAACCACGGTAAATAAAATTAAAATGTTAGTATTCACCAAAAAATATTTTAATCCTATTGAACCTAATTTTACTTAATGATGTAAAAATTGTCTCTTTTATTTTTGAAATTCAATTCAGAGAAGTGGTAAAATTTTGTTTTATACAAATTTTCAAATGTGCTTAGAAGATGGGTAAAAGATATTAAAAAGTTCAATAAAATTATATATATATATATATTATTATAAAATGACTCCAATGAATTAAATTGGACTAATATAGGTATTACATATCTATTTTGACTTTAAAATAAATTTAAATAAAAATAATAATAATTTAAATAATAGTCGGTTTTAAACAATAATGCAGTGTTTTTCACTATTCATCAAATATTGAAAGTTTTCAGAAAAATTCAAAAATTTCACCCTAATATATTTTTGATATTATGAATTCCAAAAAAAATTTCTATTTTACCAAATTCAAAACATATAAGTTTCATTAATTCATTTAAAATTTAATTTCGTTGTCAAAATGGGAAAGTGGGTTTTTGAGAAGTAAAAACTATCAAAACATTGATATGTGTTTATGTCCAATTTAAATGTAAAATTACTTCCGATGACAAACATTAGATTAAATGATAAAAATATAATCTAATTATACTTAAAAACCATTAAAATGTATAATTTATCAATATAAATTATTTTGATTAAAAAAGTTGTTTTCAATTAAAATTTAGTATTTTTCATTATTCATCAAAATATGAAAGTTATCAGAAAAACAAAAAAAATGTATCCAAAATAAATTTTTATGTCCCAATTCTAATGAAGAAGTTTATTTTGTCAAATTGAATATATAAAAGTGTCAAATTTTGGATTTATAATAGGTTCTTCATTAAAGCGTGGTAAAATTTCTTTTTTTGAAAAATAATTCTTTTATCTGAAAAATTGAATTTGTTCTTATATTATGTCTAAGAAACACATAATATGGATGTTAAAATTATATGGAGTGTATAAAATTAAAAACTACATTAATACTATTCATATTCACTTTTTAAAATGGCTAGTTTGGTAAGTTGTGGCGTGATCAAACTCATTGTTGCATGTGTCGCCAGCTATTGAATTACTTTAAAGAGATACTGTATTATGAAATCCTGGGGTGTTACATTATCTCCTACTTCAATAAAGTTCCTCCTTGAAATTTTAATTTTTTCTTCAAAAATTAAAAGGTTGAAAATACAAAATATCTTTGTGGAAAACCCAAATCAGAAATAGGGTTACTAAAATTTAGTCTTAATAAGAGAGAAAGGGAAATGAAAAAGTCACCAAAAAATTAGGATTTAAAATATGAGAACATTGGTGGAAATTAGAGACACATAATTAAAGGAAAAAGTAAATATTTATAGGGAGTGATTGAGGTCATCAATCACAAACATTTGAACAATAAATGTAAAATTGAGGGCCTCAAAGCCATCAATCTATGATGATTTAAAACATCATCAGTTCAACAAAACATAAGGTATTAGGATAATACTTTTTATAATATTTTTTTTGAAAAGGATGGATTAATTTACTATCTAGATAACAACTTGAGAAAACATACGTGATTTCATTACCTGTCTTAATCATAATCTCATCATTTGGTTGTGCTTCGATCTATTTTCACTTCATCCTTTACACTAGGAAATGAATGTTCAAAAATGATTTTTTACACCTAATGTTCATTTGATAAATCATAAGGTCTACAAGTATTTACATAACCCTATATATGATTACTATAATCCCAAAGGTTAGGTCATAGTATGAAATAAATTATAGTTTAACCTCAAACAAAATATCAAGTGCTCAACTTAATACATTCTAACCTTTAGACTTATCTAAAAATACTTGTGTCCAAAATTACAGTCTAAAAATTTATATGGGAGGTAAACATAATTACTATCTACTTTTCAACATAATAACACTTTAATACCTTCATCATGTATTTTCGTAAAACATGGTAACACCCTGAATTACCATAAAACCTTATTGAATAGTGTATGCTCTCTTATTCCTTATAGAATGCTGGATATACTCCTTAAATCCAAAAATGATGTAAAATCCAAAAATGATGGAATAAACAAATAATTAATTATTTCCAAGTTATTAAATAATATCCAATATACTTTATCCAACTCAATTATATCTTATTACAAAATCATTATCTCAGTTTCAGAAACATATTAAGCGTCATATTTCACCATCCATATATTTTCCAAAGACTTTAACTAGAAACTTTGTCACTTTACTTGGTACCATAAAATCTCAAATCCTTAATGAAAATGTACTGTATTATAATCATTATATAATTTACGATTCTTATAACTTTTACTAAAATGACACCATTCTTTAATAACAAATTAAGAACACTAATCATTTCACTTAATCTAAGATAATATTATAACATGAATATTATTTAATAGAATCATTTGGGGTATACTCTGATGATTGGGACCTTGATTTTTATAGTGTCCCAACTACTTGAAGATGAATAATTGTACATTTAAAACCATTTTCTTACCGTTGAAATCATGAAAATGGTATCCTTTTTATAAAAACTTATAATAAAATCTCATTCTTTTCAAGCACTTCCCAGGGCGATTCTTTCAACAGTTATCACATTTGGGAAAAATCCTTATTTCACCTATTCCCTTTATCCATCTTTTTCTATACCATCCTCTTCTTATCTAGCTTCCCAATAAAGCCATATGACTTAGAGAATTATTTTCTTATCTTATTAACACATGATACTATTTCTTCATATAATGAGAATACATATTTCCCATCTAAATTTTAGGTTGAGACAATAAAAGATATTATTCTTCTTACTCTTTGGATCATACGTATTTCTGGAGCTCTCATCCTTTCTACTAGGATCCATTTATAAATGAAAAAATACACTAGGTTAGATCATATCATAATGTATAATCCAAAAACTAGAAAAATTCTCAACATTAATTGATTATTTTCACACATCTAATCTCAATATTCATAAAAATGGTTTCTTTGCGGACATATTTACTCATAAATCCTTTATAATGGTTTGTAAAGAAAATTTCAATTATCCTAAGAATATCCCCCAAGAGTGTCATAACCAAGAGCACAGCAAGGCCCGTTGTCATGCACCAGTTCCCGTTAGAGTCTATATCAAAGCGGTGTTTTAGGGTTTTACCCCTAGATACATATGTTCTAGAGCCGACTCTATATTCTAATATCCAGACAAAGATGCATTTCTTGTAAAATTTAAAAAATCTCTACATTACCAAAATTCTAGGAAGTACTTCTATACTAATCTTCAAAGTATATCTTAGGTTAATGTTCTCTAATCAGAGTTTGTCTGAATCTAGTTTCCAAGGTTTGTAATAAACTTCCTATTATATCAACTGCAATGCCCTAACACTAGTTACCAAGATTTGGTTCATTATTACATAATATTGGCATGATTATAAGGAATCAAGTCACGAAGGACCGATCGGTTTAGTAGCCTTGGAAGTAATAAATACATTCAAGAGTTTTACATTACATTATAAAATGGAAAACAAAAACATTGTGTATCCTTGGAACACACTCATATCCCATATATTATCCCTTCAAGTCATTCATAATATACTTCTTCACATCCTTGGAAAAAATAAAACATAGAAAAGGGTGAGCTCAAATGCTCGGTATGGGTAAATAATATAGCTAAAACTATAAACTTTTAAGGGTAGATATGTAATAAAAACCAAAGCCTTTTAAACATAATATTGAACATAATATGGAAATAATAAATCAAACATTACCATATAAATATGCACAAGGATATTCTACTAGTCCAATAATCATATTTAATAACTAATTTGATAACGAGGGAATGAATAATGTCATACATCATAACCACATAGTCAAGGCCTCGTACGAAGACTACAAATAAAGATCTTGTCAAGGCCTTGTGCCAAGACACTAGTTTGTCTCGTGAGACCTACTGATGCATCGAGGAGATATAGTGGGCTTCACCTGTAACACACAAATTCAAATGCATTCCTCATATGAAAATTTTGTTACATAACATAAACATTCGTATTAAAACTAGTATACAAAATGTCAATAATTTAACCATAAATCATGAATGGTATAAAAATTAAAAATTCATAGTTAAAAATATCATAACTCATTCAATACAATATTGAGTACTATATTTATAATAAATCAACCTCAATCAAGAATAATATCCAGTAAAGGATGTTGACATAGTTGAAAATGACCAGTAAAACTCTTTGAGAGAAATATCACTTTTTTGTGAGATCATTTAAAAGTACCATGTTTATAAAGGAAGTGATTTAAAAGATATTTTTGAATCATAGTGTCCCATATCACTTTGAAACTTTTTAAAGTAATTAAAATTTTAAAACAAACATGTCCATATAAGTAAATCTTTATAATTATTTTGAAAACATGGACATTAATTAAAAATATTTAGAATAATAAATATTTAAAAAATATAAATAATGATCTAGTTAAATAGTACCTTCAATATAACATAAAAAGTTTACTTTTGAAAATATTTTTATGATACATGGACATGGATGATAAATATGTCCTAGAAAGTACTCACACATAAACAATATCAGATAATAATGATATTGAGGAATTAACCTTTACCTTGTAATTTCCTTTAGACAGGGGTACATTTAACCTCTTGTGTAATGACTATAGTATGTTTTTAAATTATATCAGAACAATAATCATATTTATTATATCCTACATGATTCATTTATGACTTTATACTTTCCATTAATAAAAATTTCCATGTTAAAGTAACATTTTGGGCAATAATCGCTTTCTTTATCGTATGTGCTTTAACTTGTTATTATTGATCGTATCGCATAGATAATGATTTAAATACTTTCAGAATATAAAAATAATTTATATGTCATATATATTCATAATATAAATATGTATAATATATATATATATATATATGAAATTAAAACTCCATCCATGGAGACGGTAGTCCGTACGTGCGCATGTATGTTTTTTCCGTTTTCTTATCGTATTGAATGAAAGTAAGTGATTGAGATATATGTAAATACATACATAAATACATACATACATACATACATACATACATATATATAAATCCATTAGAATTATTATGTCATATATTACATACTTATTAATAATATATATTTTTATAATCACAGTTTATCGGTGAGTGTGGAAATAAATTTCATTACATCGTGGAGATGGTAGGCTGTACGTACGCACGAGCAATAATATCATTTACTTGATGATAAAATGGCATGGAATTGGATGGTATAATAATTATAAAGAAACATTAACATTTTATTTATATTATTTACATCAATGATACTCATTATTATACCCATCCAAACATTGAAGTGTTGAATAATAAACTACACCACGACGTGGAGACAGTAAGCCATACGTACACACGTAGGGTGACATTGTCATTCATAAGATGGATAGAATAATGAATATGGTTGTACCATATTTATAATATCATCATTGTATGTAGAAGGTATTAGAGTTATTATTTTGGTATGGAAACAACAAAGAAAGAGGAAGTGGAAGAAAAAAATAACATTGAAAGAGGTGATGAAATAATTATCTCTTATTCGGGTACTTCCTTTAAAATTGATCAAAAGGGATCCTTAGGTTGAATTTATGATCAAATTAAGGCCTATAGGTTAACGTGAGGGTATTTGGGAGGATATTTGAGTAGGTTTTGGCTATGAAAAATGACTTTGGAGGTGTAAAATTAATAGAAGGTGAAGTAACCTTTTATAAGAGAGGTGAGGGTCACTTTAAGAAAATCTTGAAATATTATTTTGTTATAAAATTATATTCAGTTTATAATGGCTAAAAAATGGATTTATTTAAAGGATAATATAGGGATGGGTCGAAATCCACACAAAAAATAGGTTTTAGAAAAGTTTAGGCCACCATATTAACCTTATCATTTAGATTTAACTCTTATTTAAATAGTTTAACTTTTACCATGACTTCTTGTATTATTATAATAAATGGTTAATAAACATACTATAAAAAGACAAGTGAAACCCAGGTGGTTCATTATTGACATATATAACCTTATATATGTCCTTTAGCTGAGACTTATATTTTTAGGAATATTATATCATTTATTAATATAGTATTTGTTTTAAAAACTAATTTATGTCAATTTTGACACTATTCAGTATTTTTTTTTCAAAGTCAAAAAAACTTGATTACTTTGAAAAAATAAATTAAATTAATCCTAACATGTCATATTAACCTATAAAATTTGTGGAATGCATCAGAAGTCTCAATTTACATTTATTGTTATATTTTTAATATTAATTATTTTAATCTTTCATTAATAAGGTAATTACTGCATCATCATTATTTCATACATATATTTAATTATTTAATGTATTAAAATTATAAATAAAATACCATTATATATGAAATATTTTTATATTTCCACCACCACCAAATTTAAATTTTTATAAAATAAAGCCATTTTAAGGGAAAATGGAAACCAAGGTTCACAGCCAAAAGCCACTACGTGCTAAAAGAGCCCACAAAATCATTGAACACCAATGTAAGATTACATGACTCAGCTATTATATATAGTTCCCAGTGAAGTTCACTAACCTGGGTGTCTGGATCCTTGCTAATGAGCTCTTTAAAGTGAGAGATCAACCATTCCATTGTATGAATGAATTCCTCTAAGTTGACTTTATTCTGATTGAAGCCTCGGGTCACAAAATATAAATATTTTTATATTTATAAGGAATGTTTATGCTCAAATTTATCTTATGTATAACCCTATATTTAAAATGTTTTAGTTATTACAATTTGAATTTAAAACTTTTAACTCTTCTTCAAATAAAATAATAATAAATGTCCTAATCTAATATAAGTGGATCAAATAGGATAATATTTTATTACTAAGGTCTATTTTGGTCTAAAAACACTTATCCAATAGAATTACAAAATATTTTACGGTAATTACAATATAATTTTAACCTTTAATTACCCTATTTACTTTTAACTGTGGTAAATAAAATTCAAAAGTTACTATTCATCAAAAATTATTTTCATCCTTTTGAACTACATTTTACATACTTATTTCAAACTTTTCTTTTGGAATTTTGAAATTCAATTCACAAAAGTGGTAAAATTATGTTTTATGCAAATTTGCAAATTTGCTTAGAAGGTGGGTAAAAGACCATAAAAAGTTCAATAAAATTTTATATATCTATTATTATTATAAAATGACTACAATGAATTAAATTGGAATAATTTAGGTATTATGTATCTATTTTTACTTTAAAATAAATTTAAATAAAAATAATAATTATTTAAATAAAAGTCAGTTTTAAATAATAACCCAATGTTTATCACTATTCATAAAAAATTGAAAGTTTTCAGAAAAATACCAAAAATACATCCTAATCTTATTTTGATATTAAAAATCAAAAATTATGTCTATTTTACCAAATTCAAAACATATAAGTTTCATTAATTAATTTAAGATTAATTCTCGTTGTCAAAACTAGAAAGTGGGTTTTTGAGAAGTAAAAACTATTAAAATATTAATATGTGTTTATGTCCAATTTAAATGTAATCTTATTTCCAATGACTAACATTGGATTAAATGATAAAAATATAATCTAATTATACTTAAAAACTATTAAAATGTAAAATTTAACAATATAAATTATTTTTATTAAAAAATTTTTTTTCAATTAAAATTTCGTATTTTTCATTATTCAGCAAAATATAAAAGTTATCTGAAAAACACATAAATTTATCCAAAATAAATTTTTATGTCTTGATTCTAAAGAATAATTTTATTTTGTCAAATTTAATGTTTAAAAATATCAAATATTGGATTAAAAAAAGACTCTTCATTAAAAGGCAGTAAAATTACATTTTTTGAAAAATACTTCTTTTATCTGAAAAATTGAATTTTTTCATATATTATGTCTAAGAAACACATAATAAGTATTTTAAAATTATATTGAGTATATATAATTAAAAAAATCAGATAATACTATTCATAATTGCTTTTTAAACAGTTAGATTGGTATGTCATGGTGCGCTCGAACTTAGTGTTGTGTGTGTCGCAAGCTATTAAATTACTTTAAAGAGACAATGTATTATGAAATACTAGGGTGTTACAGTTAAGATAATAATTTTCCCCAACAAATAAATATATGGAATCTAGTTGAAACACCCTCAAATCAACATAATCAAAAATAGGTTATTTAAAGAGGAAAGGATTTGGATGAAAAATTATAGTCATATACTGAAAATTATTACGAAAGAAAGAGGTAGTGATGTATCATTTCTAAAAAATTGAAGGATATTTTTTAATCCATCCATAGAAAAAAGGTTGTCAGTTAAATTTGATAAACATCCTCGATCATGAATAAGATATGTAAAATTAATATTATTTAGGTGAAAAATAAATTTAAGAAGTTTTGGAAAAAACTATTTGGAAAGTAGAATTAATATTAATATTTTCAAATTAGTTTAAAAAAGATATTTTCTAAATATAAAAGAAAAATATTTTTCTTTTATAAAACATGAAAAATTAGAAATAATTCTCCAAAAAAAAAATGAAAATGGAAATAGACTGATGGGTTCCCATAGAAAACCATAAAGGAGATCATTTTTAATATATTCATAAAACAATGATGTTATGGGTGACATTAAAAAGTTATTTAGTAAAATTGAATCATAAAACATCAGGAAAAATTATAATTTAAAAAAAATTCAATAAATTATTCATTTATTTTTTTTATGAAATATTATGAAATTAAATATGGGGCGGAAATATGTATTGAAAGAACATTATTTGAAAACCCATATCATAGATAAAGTATTAGAATTCCCCTTTTAAAGTGGGGTAAGGAGAATTATTTGAATAAAAAAAATATTCCATATTATATTTTACAAAATGATTGGATAAAATTTATAAAAAGTAAAATATAGACTCGAAACAATGATCTAATCAAGATATATAGATTCATTCTCAATAATGTTATACATTTAAGTGATGAAAATTAAGTATGTAAATATTAATCAAAAGATTAATTCTCTCAATAATGATGTAAGAAAATATAAAAAAAGGGAAATAGATTATTGAAGGGAATATTTAAGGTTTATGTTCAAATGAAACCATATAACTCAAAGATAATGATTTTAGTTACTATAGTTCTTTACTGATAACATAGTTCATAAAGTAAGAAACTTTTAGAAAAGTTGTTTCTGTGGTAGAAATATTAGTCCACAAAAGTCAATTTAATATTAAATATAATAAAATAATAAGTAATAATTTTCCCACACTCATGTTATATTTTGAATAAGAACAATTATAACTCAATGAATGTCAATTATTTTTCAAAAAAACACTTACAACTTAAGGAATATTTTAATAAAAACCTTATGAATGAGTGAGATATAAATTTAACTAAAATTTATATCAATGAAAGGTATTTGATGATATAATAACTCAATTACATATAATCCCCACCAAATAAAATAAATTAGGTTCATAATATAAAATATATCTCAAGTAGAGGAATTTGCGATGAAAATCTTTACCATAGACATTATTCGATCTTCACTTTCCCAAAAAATCCTGAATAATTAAATTAAGTTTATTAACTGAAAAACCCGAAACCATATTCATAAATATAATAATTAATATACAGTATTGATAATGATTTCACACACACACACACAGATATATATATATATTACATTTTCATGTTTTCTCACATAAAAAGATTATAATTTTAATGGTTTATTCTAGTTTCATAGGAGCTATGTAGATATTAATTATTCATTAGATTTTAATATTTTCCATGATATTAATGGTATTGGTAGGATGATTTATAATATTTTATGAAGTTTGAAATTCCATTCATGTTTTTTAGTCTTTATCATTGAAAATAAAATAGGAATCAAGCATGTTTTTGTGATTCTATATGAATAAAAGTTGTTTTATTAATTATTTTTTTAATAATTATTTAATCATTATAAAACAAAAAAAAATGATTATTTACATATTTATTCCAAATTATACAAGTAATTAATTTCCTATAATCAACTATAATATAAATTCATATCATTAATCATATTGGTTGTTCGACCAAGCCAATCATTAACATGCATTGATTAATTGATATAACTTGGTGGTTTGATTTTACTATCATTTTAATAAATTAATAATGATCATATATAATGTTTATTTCTGTGATATATTATAGTTGAATGGATATATAAGAATAAATAAAAGGTAATAAAATATTACATAATATGAATACATTGTTGTTTATCTTATTAGTTCATAATTAATGAAGTTACATTTAATAAAATCCGGATATCATTGTGGTGTATATGATCCAATTTCCAAATAAGTGACTAGTCCAATGGGAAATAGGGCCTCAGGAATTCCTACCCTTATGCCAAATGTTTCCAAGTTGCAGTGAGGGTGTATAGTGGTATTGTCTGGAAACTATACATTGTTTATTAGAGTGGAACATAATATAAATAAAAAAAATACACAATCCATCCAAATAATACGTAAAATAGACTTAAATTATGAAAAGATAATATATAAAAATAGTGTTATCATGGTATCAAATACAATCCATGTATTTCATAGAATTAGTTATAAAAGTAGTACTAGAACAGGAAAAATATTTTAAAAGACTAAAAACGGTTATGATTTATGATAATCCTAAGTCTTAGATCAGTCTTTTTCTCATATTCCCCCACCTCATAAAGAAATAGATAAACTAAAAAAGGTAACTATACATTGTACATTAATACATTGATGGATTATTCCAATTAACCAACTGATTGTCTAAAGAGGTTGTGAGTACAAATTAGTATTCCATCACCAACATTGTTTGATTTAAATTGAGTTTAGGAATATAAATTATTATGGTGTAAAGATATAATAATTTAAATTAGTAAAGTAATAAAAACCAAGATGATCTAAGAATTCTTATGGGATACCTTTCCAAACTTACCGACTTCATATTAAACAAAATATCTCTAATTATGTGATTATTTAATTGGTCATACGGCCTAAAGAATGTATCCATGGAATTAATGAATTTATAATGAAATTGAATCCATATAATCAGTCCAATTATCCTTAAAGAACTCACCCACATTAAATACAGGGATAACCATTAGAATTATTTGTTTAGTTTTCAAGACAACATATGATGATCAATCCATAATGTTTAGAACATTTGTATTGATTTGAATATGAAGGAAGAACCCCTTTAATTCCACTCCAATATTTTCTAACTGAACTAAGGAAAGAAGTCCATTCATTTTGGGGTTGGTCTCAATTTGAATTCAAGGAGGCAACCTAAGGAATTCGTTGTCTGAGGATATCTAACCAAATAGGAGAAATAATTTTCACTATTTTTGATTATTAAGAGATATGGATAAATCTAGAACAACTAGTCATAACCATTATAAAATCAAGACACTTAACAGATCCTTGGTTGGATTTCCACTTGTAATTCAAATCAATTTATTTATTGGACTCATATTAATTTTCTCCAGGAATTACAAAAAGGGATTCCAATGTTGTGTTAATGAATTCCACACCCTAGATGGTGTGATCAAATTACATAACTATAAATGAATTAATCCAAGGTAATAAGTATTAGGTTTCTTGTAAATGATACATTTCAATCCTTTTATCATAATTAAATCACATCCTCATAGGTGTGTCTGATAAATTTTTATGATATACCAACAATATTACACAATTTAATTAGTCCCTTCCTCTAGCAAGTTAATAGAAATTTTAGTGGTTTGAATCTACAATTTTTATAGGATATTCAATTATCTATATCATATTTCATTTATCCAATAAATACAAAATATCCAATCCTATAACTCCCTCAGGCTTGTGACATACCAAAAAACACCTAAAGGGTTAGTTTGGTTACATTAATGACAAAGTGGATTTCCCCAAAATTATAATAATATAAAACCTTAACGAATTTTTTGGTTACACTTTTTGTATGTTTATCATGAGTGTTAAAAAAATAACAATATATATGGTATTTAAGGTTGATCTTTCAACCACCAATGGAATATGGAAGGATCATAGTACATCTTGGATGGGTTTTAAGAATAAAATCGAAGGAATATAAATTATAGGTTTAATGAATATAAATACCATAATATAATAGAATGAAACAATTTATAAATGGAATTAATTTTAGGGAAGAGTATGTGGACCACCTACTTAGGGATCATGGAAGACTCCTCATCTTGTATTGAAGTCATATTTAAGCTGGACTAAGAGAAAATTAAGAACCCAAACAAAAAACTGATAATATGGTAATTATTTAAATAAATATGGAAGATATTTAGGTAGTTTGACATTGTGAGAGAATATGGTAATAGAGTGATATCCTTATCAAGGACATTCTGTTACCATTAATATTGAATTAGTGGTTGGACTTTGGATAACCACCCAAATGCTCCATAATGAAGAGGAGAAGTCCCGAACCAACTACTACCTCCCACAATGAGGTTGAAAATCATGTTAGAGAATAAATATGGTTGAATGGGTAAAAAAACATTTTCATCTTTTGAAAAAACTATCACGATCCCACCGACTCACCTGTAGGTCCCACAAGTTAGTCGGTGGGGTTTATAGTGTCTTACTTGGCCTACATGAAGCCCAATGAGTAGCTGATGGTACATAAGTTCTTAGATTACATACCTCGGTTTCCTATTTCTATTTCCAAATATCCCCATAACAACCTAGTACCACTTGATAACTTTTAAAATAATAAAAACAAGGTGTTTTTGTAGAAATTAAAATGGGATGTACCTCGTTAAAGAATCAAGATAGTAAAATCACTCATATAATTAATATGTTATTAAATTTACATTATCAAAAAATTATTAATGTAATAAAAACAAAATTTTACATTAAAACCCATTCTTAGTACCATATATGAAAGAATTTGATGGAAAGAGGAACACATTGTTCCATTGAGGTGGTGATCCAGACATAAGCATGGATGATGCTTTCATTTTCCTTAGAAGAGGAAAGATATGTAATATGGGTTATTATTTCAGAATCTAAAATTTGTTTTGGTTATCATAATTATTTATTGAATTCCCTTTTAAAACCATACATGTTAGTTAGTGAAGGAAAAAACATGTTATATCCTGTATGTGATAATATGCACACACACACAAGATTCATGTATTCAATTTTCTAAATGAAAAAATATATAGGAGGTTAATAATTATACCTTAATTATAATAACATATTAGTATATTATTGACACTTATTTTAACATTTTAAGATAGCTTAATAGAATTTGATGAAGGAATGAACAAAAAACAGAAAAGATAAATATATATTAATAACTTTTACCTCAATTCTTAGATTATCTCCTTTGAAAAGTGGGTTAAGACCTTGTGGGATGGTATTTTATGATGTTCGGAACATCTTAAACCTAGAAAGGAACATTTTGAAGATGTTTGGATAGATTTTTTTTTTCTAAAAATGTAGGTTGTGGTGTGATGGTCAATGAGTATAGGATTTCCCCTTTAATAACTGAAAATGGATGTAATTTTTGTAAATAAAAAACAATTCAACAACGGGAAGTCAGTCTCATGGAAAGTGGCTATATTATTAAAAAATAAATGAGTGGGTATGAGATATGATTTATTGAAACCTCTACCAATAAATGATTTTTTTAAACATGTAATGCACTTTACCTATGAGGTTACTCATTTGGACCATTTTGGTTTCAACAACTTTAACTAGTTTTTACCTTGATAATTTCTCCTTTATGCATTAAAATAAACTATTTCTTATTATATAATTTTGACATTGTGATTTTAAATTTATAATAATTTTATTTATACAATTTCAAAAAGTGATACAAAATAATTTTAAAATACTTAATGTATAATGTATCAACACATTTTTTTTGAAAAATATAATTTATGTTCAAAAATGTCCAATATGGGGTTTTAAATTTAATTTTTTTAGAATACAACATAAAATCACTTATAAAAAATTTTTTTTTCTTATAAAAAGTTTTCTTGAATTAAGAAAATCAAACATACATATTAATAATGTCATAAAAGTCATGTACTTTGTAAAAATGCTAATTTTCATTATTTACACAAGAACAATCCTTTTAGAAAAAACCCAAAAATCAACCCTAAGATGATGTTTATGCTCTAAATTAAAAATGATGATCTTTGAAAAAAAATTAAATCATAATTTTTTTATATATTTTTATTTATATTAAAATAATAAATATTAATAAAAACTATTTTTCATTAAACACAACTTCTGGATATTTATGTGTCTTTAATATTATTTCATTTAAATTTCTCAAAAATTGAAAATTTAAACAATAGAACAAAAAATTAAATATTATATATTATAATACTTTTTTAAATGAGATTAATTTAATTTATTCATGTAATACATTATAACCTTTTAAAAAATGGATCTTTGAAATACATCCTTTAAAATATTAATCAAAGAAAAAAATCATATATAATTATTCCAATTGATTATTATAACTTTTTTTACTAATTATTATAAGATTCAGGTAATTTTAATATGTCTTGGTTTATCTTACATGGTTGTTGACTTAGTTTGGTGTTGCATGTGAAAAAAGATATTGAATTTAGTATTAATTTAATAGTTTCAAAATCTCAGTTCATTATAATTATAGTAGTTCATCATATGAAGTTTTATTCATATTAAATAATATATTACCTTTTTCTATTAATTATTCGTTTTGATTAATAGATAAGAAGACATGAAATAACTATTCATCCCTTTATGGGTCTTGAAATCTGTTAATGTTGAATTTTGTTCTTCAGGAAAGAACAATTCATCTTAATTTTTCATTTCTTAGAGTGAGATATGAGATAGAAATAGAAATCAGTGAAAGCACAAATGAATGTCAAAATAACACATATGAAGTGGAATAAAATTAAGTATAAATAAGTTCTTAAAGTCATTATCTAAATTATAAAATAATTTTGAAAATATATCAAGTCTTAAAGAGTAAATAGCACTGAATTATCAAGGTATGATTTTCAAAATTCATTTGAAATTATGATTTTTCTAAAGTTACTTTTAATTATGAAATAATTATTTTCCTGGACTTGATGAAAAATTAATGTTCATGATCAAATCTATATCAAATTTTACTTGTATGTTATGATAAATTCAATTTGATATAATCAAATTCAACTGCGGTGATAAAATTTTTGTATGTTAGGGGGATTATAAAACCTACATATTTGAATATATAATTATACATTAAATTATTTGTTTCAATAATGTGTACCACATGCATCAGTGAGCATAATGGAACCACAATGTACCTTAGAAACATGATTGAAATATGACTGTTATAATCCAGTCATTGGTTTAGAGGGAATGAATAGGAATTATAATATTAAAAAAATATATATATAATGTTTTTCCAAAATAAAATGAATATTCAATCATACATTTATTTTCATTATGTGTGAAATGGAGATACAATATTTTTTAGAGAAAAGATATAATCATCTTAAAACTATTTTTTATATGTAATTTTTTTTTCATTAATAAAATAAATTTATCATAATTCATAAATGATTACAATTAAACTAGAATATTAATAATATCCAATAAAATTAAATAGTATTTATTTCATAGTGTTTATTTTGTAAGGAATGATGACAAAATTATTTTATTCCTTAAAAATATATTTTCTTCAAAAACTATTTTTTTATATTTTATTGTCAATATATTATATTTAATTTTGGTAACATTTTTTAAGAATATTATAAAAATTTAAAATAATTTATAAATTATATTTTCAAAATTAACATCAGTATGATTTTTTGTAATTTTTCTAAAAAGAGTGTTTTATAGTTGAATAGTGAAAATACCATTTTTGGAAAAAGTAGTAATTTATTTTATTAATATCATGTAATTTAAAATTCACATACTATTTTTGATTTAGATTAAATGTATCATTAAATATATTATAATAAAAATATTATAATTAATACAATAGAAATTAGTATTATATTTTGTTTTGGTATAAGTTCAGTTTTATATTCCAAAACACATTTTTCCCAAAAATTGTTTTTTTTTCATTTTTAAAATTTTTTAAAATTGAATTTTAAGATATTATTAAAAATTAATCCTAAGAACTGGTTTCATTTATTTTAATCAGGTGGTTTTAGTTTAGTAATGATTTTAATTTTTTTTTGTCGCTATAAATATTATCCCCAGTAAAAGTTTACCCGAGAGTAAAAGGGAAAATGTGTTTAATGAGATTCAAATATATGAGATATGTTTCTAAAATCAATATAAAACTTGAATTCATTTAATTTAATTAGTTTATTTATACTATCCTTATCTTATCTTCAAAATAATGAATTTTTTGTTTCATTTAACTTTGACAAGGACCTTTATATTATTTTAAGTAGAGGATCATTACAAATTAAAGCTTTCATTATTTTAATATCACTAATATTTTTTTATTGGGATAAAAAGAAGTTATGAATGGTTCTAAAGTGTTATTTTGAATTTTAATAAATTAATTTTATTATAGTAATTTATTTTTAATTTTTAGTGATGGTTAAATTACCTTGAACGATTATGCAATAGGGACAAAGCACTAGTAAAAGTAGTAGAAAAATAAAATAAAATACACTAAAAATCATTTAAGGTCATATATTTTGGATTTATTATTATTATCCATGAATGTAATGGATAATTATAGTGTATAAATTATTGTGATAGATTTTATATTTTAATTTAGTTTTTATATTGATTCCATTAAAGTCAAGACATGTGAGTAGTCGAGAAAAATAATATAAATGGAAATTAATGATTAAAAATTTGTTTTAAATCAATAAAAAATTATAATAATTCAATATTTAATAGAGTGTATGGGAAATTTTCAAAAATATTATTCATGGATCATGAATATTCCAGTTGGAATTTTTAATATTTCCTTCATGACTCGAAAATAGTGAAAATTTTGTTTTAATGATTAAGGTGAAATTGTGTTAATGAGTGTGTTTAACAAAAATATAAGATTTAAAATGAATCCTACACTTGTCTAAAATTGATTAGTTTATATTATTTTTACCTTATTATTATTAATTTTTAATATAATGATGTTTGGAACCATTATACACGAGTTATACACATATTATATATAATATTTCAAGTATTTAATGTTTTCCACACACCCTACTTATAAAAAGTAACCTCCTCTCCCCTCTTATAATCATATAATGTGTCATTTAGTTTATCCATCCTCTACCAAAATACACTCATACTTTTTACCTAATTTTTTGAGGTTATTTTATTCCCCTATGACAATCCAAATAATTCTTAAAGTTGAAGCCATCAGAGTATTTACAAAGAATAGATACAACTATTAATTAAGTTCCTTAATTATATTTTATCTTTTATATCCTTAAATTCTTTCATAACCATGTTTATATAATTACATTTTTATAATACATATAAATAATTTTTTTATGAGGATATAATAACTCTAATTCATATACATTTTTATCAAATGGGAAATCAAAGCATTGCATGTGTATATGTGAAAATTACCACCTCCACAAAGAGATATTTCAATTTTCATCACTACCCTTCATGGTTGGCTATTATTATGTATTTAGTGAATATTTACCATATTTATGGAATAATAATAATTATTTAATTATAATACATTACTTACCTTATTAATCTTCCACCCGTTAAAAAATTATAATGTTTTTGTGGACTACCACCTCCATAGAGCGTTGTGATTCATTTTTATTTTACATATTTAATATATGATGAAAAAATTAAATTTAATGAATTGAAATGATAATTATATAATTATTAATTTTCAATATATTATATAACCATAATCCCTTTTAATATGGTAAACCTACCAATTTTTTTTCCATTATGAATAGAGCATCCTCAAAACAACCAATATAAACTCATCTGATTTAGTAAGTAAATAAGTCCTAGTAAAAATGAAATAAAAGGAATAATTATAATGAAATTAAAATGAAAAATTTTATTAATAATGTATAAAAATAATATAACTTTTTTATTCTGAAGTTAGATAATGTATAAAATGGCTCGAGACATGAGGCAGGGGACTTCTCATCTCATTTTTTTGGTTTTTGAGACTTATTACATTTTCAAAACATGTTTTATTTTATGTGTTTCATATAATACCCAATTGATATATTTTACCATTCAGTTAAATAAATTCAAGTGGTTTATAAGCCTAATTAATTTTCTCATCTTCAATTTCCTTTTGATTCAAAAGTTTCTAAGGTGGTAATGAGAGTATATTAAAAACATGTTTTAGAGTTTTTCTTTCAAAATAATTCTACTCAATGTCCATATTAATAAAATGTTTCAAGAGTGGTATTATTTATTTTTCATTTATTTTTAATATCCATTTGAAATTAATCTATTAATTTAATTTAAAAATATTAAAAGGAATGTTTTCAAAAAAATTCATATAACTCACTTTTGATTTTTTACAAAAGTGTGAAAACAATGTACTCTTTTAAAATATATGAAATAAATATATTTAACAACCATTATGAACATTATTTGATTTTAGTATTCAATTAAAATTTTCCATGTATATTTTAAAAGAAATTTATTTCATCAATAATCACGAAATTCTTATGTAATATTTTATCAAAAGGAAAATATATTTTTCACATGTATTTATAGAAAGGTTAGAATATTCATTTAATAGTATATTAATATATGTTAGTAATTTTTTTATGTTCCAAGTCAATATAATTGTATCACTAATAAGTGGAGGGGTGAATCAGTGATAATTTTTTCTCTTATGATTCATTGATAATGAAAAAATCTATGCCTCCTTTTTAAATATTTCTTTCCATGCTAAAAACAAATAAAATATACATTCATAGGAACAAATGTATTTAAAATTTTTGCTATTCAATAAGAATAGATATGCCATTGGTATGGTTTGGAAATAATCCAATACCACACAATATACTAGAAAACAATAATTTTATGTTGAATACAAAAAATAGGATATGCTCTTTCACTCATGTAGCACATTTGAAACAAATCCAATACCGTGTGTTTTCTTTCTATCACGAATGATGTAATACAAAGTTTGTGTAAGAAGGAATGTTACATAAGATTCTTTATCAAAATCCGAAAATATATTCTTTCTAAAAAATTATTCAATTTATGAACAATAAACTAATAATAACCTTTTTTTACTTCGTATAATTTTCAATACGATTATCCCAGTCCAATTCCCTAATACAAAAAATATGTTTCTGTCCGAATATGATTGAGACAATTTTGAAAACATTCTTCTTCAGTCCAAAAAACCAAATACGTTTCCCCTATCTGATTATCCATACTTATACAATGTCTAGTGGAATACAATGATAAACAGAATGCTACAATGTACTGAATATTATGAGCCATTTAATAGGATGATCATTTTAATATATTGAAATATGGTATCTTCTCCTTTCCCTTATTTTTGGAGAAACTTTTTCAATAAAACACAATGTAAAAACTTCTTCTCCCTAAAAATTCATATAATCTAAATCTTTTTATCTAAATAATTCTTTCGTCTAAAAAGTACATTGTACTTCTCAACTATTATACTCGCCTAAAAAATTGTTGGGGGGGGGGATTCTGAATATGTTTCCCGCTGAACCAAATTTTCTGAATTTGTATGATTCCTTGAATTTTGGATACATTTTTAATTCATCAACGCTTCTCTACTCTTATCAATCCTTATTGAATCTTCAAACAACCTAGAATTATTCTTTATAAATTCTTTACAATATCCAATTTGATTCTGATTCTGCATTATAATTTTATCAATATGATTTATTCATTATGATTCTTTTTACTAAATGATTGTATGAAGAATGAGACATCATTAATTATCATATCATACCTTAGTCAGATTCTGATTCTCCATTTTCATTACAATTTTCCTTATTATGATGAAGAAAATTTTAAAGCAACAGTTTCATCATTACATTACTCTAGACGAAACAAACATATTATAATTTGAATTTTAAGCTCCCATTTGAAAATTTATCCAATCATCTCTAACCGAGACTATTCCCCTTCTTTCCTTCAGAACAATGATTGATCTTGACTTTACCTAGAGTATTAATAAAACTAATGGATCTTGAATCACTTGTAATTCAACACTTATTTTCCTCTTCATTAGATTCATACAATTTTTCCTCTAAGGAATACAATTAAATAATGAATATGATGAACTAATATCAGTGCCTTCATTTCTTTTTTGAATAAGATATCGATGAAATTTCAGAACTCAACTAATTTATATTTTCTGGTTATGATTCTCATTTAACTTATTCCCTAAATATTTATATATTTTTGATTTTGGTCTGACTAAAAACCAGAACCTTTGGTTTCTTTCATTTTTCTCAAACCTTCCCATCCATCAAATAAATTTGAATCTAATGGTCTCATTATGATGATAATAAATCTTCATATTTGACAACATTCTTCTTTCAAAAACATATTATAGAATCATGAATTCCTTCATGACAGTGATTTTGCCTAATATAATCTTAAACACCATCTGACTTAGCATGGAATGTATTGTAACTTTGCTATCATTCATCAACATCCCTTTTCTTTCTCAGCCCTAATAAAATTTTCATGATTACGATTAGACTAGATATGATTGTTATTATCTAGTTCAATCCATAATTAATTAATCAATCTTGCATCACATGTTTTATAGAATACTTATGTTTTATGAGAACTCCACGATCCTAAAATCATCATCAAATTTGTTTTATCATAGTCATACATACTCTGATTCTTCTCAATTATGATTAATCATGTTATTTCAGATTTAGTGTGAATCCAATGAACCTTTTATTCTAGAAAACATCTCCCAAATATGATGGACTTTTTCATACATTGTGAGTCCTATTTCATGAATATGATGGTCATTTTTTTCCACCAAACATAAAGAGAGGTTATTTTTTTCTTCTTTAACTCATTTGACAATAAAAGACAATACACTTCGAAAAACAGACTTCTTCAAATTCCATAAACATTAATCCGCCAACTTTGTCCCAAAAACCCCCCTTAAGATTTTTTTATCAACCATGATTCCTAAATATTTGAACATTTTATCCTTAAGAAATGGATTAATTATAAATAGTTATAAACCTATGTGAGAAAAGTCATTGTAGTAAATAAGAATTATTGATAGAAAAACCAAGCTTTCTGAAAGTAGTGACCACAAAAACCTTCTTCATCTTTCTTCCTCCAATTTTATCCCTCAAATATTCAATATTCCTATAATATTAAAAAAAAAATTCCTAAAAAAAATATAACAAATAGTTAGAATAGTTCACACACATACAATGATGAATTCATAACTTTCCCAAAACTCCCCCTTTTTATATATTTCCATAAGGACAGATTTATGAAATAATTATATTCCATGAATACACTATCCAAATATAATATTATATAGGGGAAAAACACATACTATAACATTAATGAGAAATATGTTGGATTCCCATATTTAACCACAATTTTGAAAAGGATTCATTCAGTAAATGTTCTGTGAAAATGCCAGAAACTTGTTCTAATATAGGAAAAATACTCTAACTATAATTCATTATTTTCCACATGATCCTTGATGAAATGATATTTTATATCCATATTTTTTAATGATAATGTCGAACCAGATTTTTGGTGAGATAGATTTCACTTTTATTATCACAACCTAAAATAAAAAGGTAACTTCACTTCAATAACTTAGTCTTCTAATTGAGTTTTCATCTACATATGTTTGGTTGCATATTGAGTTGCAGTAACATACTCAGATTCAGTTGTACTAAGTGTTA
This sequence comes from Viscum album, assembly GCA_963277665.1. Taxonomy (NCBI): domain Eukaryota; kingdom Viridiplantae; phylum Streptophyta; class Magnoliopsida; order Santalales; family Viscaceae; genus Viscum; species Viscum album. The sequence goes on from OY728164.1 coordinate 154,068,041, forward strand.
CTAAATTCTATTTCTTTGTATGCCAACTAACACAAATTTTCCAATGAAATAATACTCCCCCAAATATGTATATCCTCTCTCTATATTTCCATCCCAATCAGTATCTGAATACCCCAAAAAAACAATACATTTTGATTTATCATACCTGATTCTCATTTTTTTCCTTTGATGTATCTAATAATTATTTTTATAGAATGTAAATGTGATTATATTAGAGCACTCTGAAATCTTTAACATAAAGTAAAAACATAAAAAATGTTGGGAGTTGAGGTCGTCAAATACATCACACTTCTAATAAGTTTTTGAATTTTTCTGATCAACTTCTTTACATTATTCTTTTCTAGAAAACTTGGTTCCCAATGAAATTTTTGTGTATTTATTTTTGGATTTTTCCATGCAAAACCTGTTAAAAATTTCGTTATCATACATTTCTTGAGAAATAATTTTTTTCCTTATTTTGTATATTTTTTTACCAAAGAAATTATTTCATTTCCCCCAACATAGACATCTCTAATAACTATTTCATTTATTTAGGAAATCATTCACTAGATCAATCATCATTCCAAGCATATATAATGTCATCAACATAAAAAATTAAGATGAGTGAAAAATAATTATTTTCATTGATGTAATGATAGCTATAAACTCTTCTTTGTTTAAAACTCATCTTCCTTAAGAAGGTATCCAATTTGGAATACCATGATCTCGGAGCTTATTTCAACCCATAAATTAATTTCTTCAATATGTATACATAACTTCATCTTTCACAACACAAAAGAGACATGGTTGATTAATGTAAAATTTTCCATCAAGATTCGCATTCAGAAATACATAATTTAGATCCATTTTAATGATTTTTTAACATCATTGTGCTATAATAGAAATAAATATTTTATTTTTTATAACCATGACACCAAATAATTTTTTTATCTAAATAAACACCTTCAATTTCTGAGTAACCTTTAAACACAAATATTACTATTTTTCTTTTCACATCAACTTATTTATTCATCTTTTTCTGGAAAAAACAAATTGTACCAATATTTTTTTATCTGGATTAGGTACAAGTACCAATGTATTTTTATTTTATACCAGATCCAACACTTCCATTAATTCCCTAAAACCATTATTGATACTCAAAATATTCATTCGAATCATTCTTATTGACTATTGAATACAAATAAGTATGTGTAATAATATTTTTATTATTATTATTTTAACTATTTTATATTGATAACTGATAATATTCTGAACATCCACTTGTTTCCTCAAGCATAATTATTTTTCTGAGTATATTCCTTATCTCTTGAAATAGATGTGTCCAATTATTCTTCTTGAAAAGGATCACAATTTCCTGTCTCCTTATCAGATTTTTTCCTTATCTTCCTTAACTTCTTTATCTGCATGAGTCTATTTATATTCCTTATTCTTTTCAAAATCCTTCAAATTACAAGAGTCGTTAATTTTTACTATTTTATTGCTGAAACATTTTTATCCTCTACCTTCTAGAGCATAGCCAAAAAAATAAATCTTTACTTTTTTGCTAAAACTTTAAAAAATTTACACCTTTCTTCTTTATAATGCATGTACTCTTAAAAGATTTTAAGTGTTTCAAACATAGAGTTTTCCACAAAATAATTCATATTGAGTCATATATGAATCTGGAATATAGAAATGTCATTTTTTAATATACACAACAACATTCATGGATTACCTCTAATTTTAATGAGAAAGACCAAGTTCAAGTAATCTATTTCTCCCCATTTCCACCAATCTTCTATTTTATATTTTAGAAACTCTATTTTGTTGAGAAGTTTTTAGGGAAATATAATTATGATGATTTCTATTATTTTCAAGATAACATTCTAATAATTTATTATTGTATTCACCACTATTGTTAGTTCTCAACTTCATCACATAATACTCACAATCATTATATGCTTTCCTCCAAAAAAATTTAAACATTTTCAGAGCATATGATTTTTGTTTGATATACATGACACAATTAATGAGAGTAATGTCATCAATGTAAGTGATGTAATTATTATATCTATTTTTTTATTGTTTTCTTATCAACCCATAGATATTAGAAATGATGAATTCTAGGGCTTGTTTTGAAAAAATATCAACTCTATTATGTGTTGAATTTGTAATATTTTCATTCTAACATTTTTCACAACACTAATCTCTTTCTCTTGGAAAATTAGGAATATCTCAGACACTATTTATTTTATATAACATTCTCATGTTTCTTTGACACATGTTTCCTAGCCTTTTATTTCATAATTGATTTTCTCCCATGATGCCCTAGTAACAAGTGTTTTGGATATCACCAACTTGAAATAAATTTTATTTTTTCATTAGCCACTTGTAAATATCTTTACACCCTTCTTACAATTCACTACAAATACATATTTCATAAATGTAACTAAATTACCTTTATCACACAATTTTGAAACAATCTACATGTTATGTTTTATCCCATGAACATATAAAGGTTTATTGAATTTCAATTTTTCATTTCCCATGATAGCTGATCCAACACCTTTGATTATTAATGATCAATCATTGATGAATGTCACACTTCCGTATTTGAAATCTTTTACATTATTCAAAAATATCACATCTTTTGTTATATGAGAAGAACACCCACTATCAAGAATCCAATGTCATTCTAATTTTATAGTTTTGAATGTGGTTTCAACAAAAATAGACTTTTAATTCTTTATTTCTATCTTTTGAGAATTGTAAACAATCATTTGTTGTGTAGGTAAAATTATAAGACATCCTTTTTAAAGGTGTCCAGGTTTTTCCCACATTTCATAAATTGTCTGCAATGGTTAGAACCTATTTTAAATATGTACTCCATATTTCTTAGGTTTCTTCAAAATAACTTTCTAATACTTCTTTGTTTGAGGAGATGGAGTCCCACTCAAACTTTGACATCCATAAACTCTGGAATAATAGTGATGTTGTTAGTTAAACCAACATTTTTTTTGTATGTATGAATCCATCACAGTACCAACAGTATCAATAGAAAGAATATTTTCCTATGAAACACTTATACTCACCAAAGTTGTGAATATGTTTCTCAACAACCTTTTTTCTTTTCCCATGTCAATCGATAACATTTCTATTTTCAATTAGAATACTATTATTTTGGATCAATTTTCATTCCATCTCTAATGGGAAGATAAGTATTAGAAACTTTTCTATATTTATAATGTTTAGAAACATTTTTGGAATCAGGGTATTTTGAATATTTTGAATTCTTCACTTTGTTAATCTTGGTCACAAACATAACCATTTTATACTTTTCTCATTTAGAAATAATTTTCACTTTCTTCTCAATGTTCAAAGGTAAATTTTATTGATCTTTAATAGGTATAACCTTTCTAGAACATTAACTAATTACATAGATATATTTATTGAATTTTTTCCCCTCAATTATACTTTATATAATTCTTATTGGTCAAGTTCAAGATCTTATTCTTTTAACTTAAGCTTTACTTTTAGATTCTCATTTGGATTCTCTTCATCCTCAAGATATTTCTTTAAATCCTAAATTTCCACCCGCATCTTGTTCTTATCTTCCGAAGATCTTTCTTGAGTTTTTGTTGAGGAATATTCATCTTAAAAATTCTTTTTTTTCAAGCCTTATGATCTTTCTTAGAAATTATTTCAACTATTCTTTCAAATTAATTTTTTGTTGAGTTTCTTATTAATTAGAACCACTACTTCTAAATTAATCATCATTCATTATTTAAATAAAATTATTCTCACCAACATGACCCGTATAATATTTTTATTTAGTTTCACTATATTCTTTATCTTCTTCTTTAGAAAAGAAACTCCACCTTTTAGATTTGGATAATTTTCTATCTTTCCCTTTGGAATATGATTTTCCATTGTCACCCTATTTTTTCCTAAACCTTCTTTTTTATATTTATTCTTCATCATTATCTTCTTCATTATTTCTTCATGGAAAATTGGCCAAAAAGTTCCCAACAACACCACATTCAATGAATTTTAAGGGAAGTTTATTTTTGTATTTACCTATATCTCTCCTTATATTTTTAGAAAAAAAAGATGAAATATTAAGAAAGATTTTACATACCTCTTTTTTGGAGTCAGAATCACCAGATTCTTCTTCAATAAGAATCCTTATTGAATTTTATTTCTTGATATCCCTAAAAGAAATATATATATATATATCAATTTTTTTTACATAATTAACCCTTATCATTTCATAAGTGATTAGAGTGCTATGAAAATCATCTAGATATAATGTATTAGGGTCTCTATCTTCTAATGAAGATACACTAACATCAAATTTTTTGAGATGAATTCTTAAGATATTTTCAACAACTATTGAATCATCTAACTTTTCCCCAAGATAACTGATAGTGCTAACAATGTCATTCACCTTGGTAAGAAATTACCTAAAATATTTATAATCAACCATTTCAAAATATTCATATATCAGCCTCCATATTTAAAATTTTTTCTTCTTCAAATTTATATATACTATATATATATATTTATTATGCCATATACCTTGGTCTATAATAACACCTTTCACTCTTAATAATTCACTTTTAGAAAGTGATGATAGTAAATAATTATTGTCCCTTTCATCATTCTCAATATTCTTCTTATCAAAGAATTTGATAAGAACCTTTTCATTAATAGGAGGAAATACATATATAGTAGCTTCCCAAAAATCATATCCATGAGACATAAGATAAGGAAACTTTATGTATTTCTCGATATGATAATTCTTGCAATTGAAAACCAAAACTCCTTTACTATTTATTCTTCTCAGATTATCCATATCAATTTATCCTCAAAACTAAAGAAAACAATAAGTTAAGGGAACCTTTAGCTCTGATACCAATTATAAGTGTCCAGTTAAGATAATTTTATCACATGGAGGAGGAGCAGGTGAATCAGTGATATCTTTTTTGTTTTTTGTTTCCTTATTAATGAAAAAATATTTTCCTCCTATTAAATACTTCTTTCCCTTCTGAAAACAAATCAAACACAAATCCACATGAACACAAGTATTTATAAGGTTCAATATTTAATAAGAATAGTTATTTCCTTGGTATAGTTTGGAAATAATGAAATACCACACAATATAGTAGAAAAAAACCCTTTTATGTGAATACAATGAGTAGGATATATCTTTTCACTTGTGTAGAACTTTGAAAACAATCCAATAGTTCATGTGTTATTTCTTGCACAAATGATGTAATCAAAAGTTTGAGTAGAAACACATGTTACATATTGTTCTTTATCATCTTCCAAAAATGTACTCTTTCAAAATAATTCTTCAGTTTATTACCCATAAGATTGTATCAACTTCATGAACATTGTGTAAAACTCAGTTCGATTTTTCCAGTTCGATATTCCCAGCATGAGTGCCCAATATGAAAATCATGTTTTTTCAGAATATAGTAGGGGGAATTCAGAACACATTCTTCTTCACTACAAAAAACCAAATATGATTCCTTGACTTGATTATCCAACATAATACAATGTCTATTATAATATGATGACAAACACAATGAGACAATCATCTGAATACGATGATCTACAAAATACGATGATCAGGTGAGTATGTTTCAATATTGTCTCTTCTTTATTCTCTTATGTCTTAAGAAACATCTTAAAAAATAATAATAAATAAACTAATTCTACCTAAAAATATGAAGCTTCTCTCTCTTCTTCTATAAATAATACTTTGGTTAGAAAATTACAACGTACTTCTCACCTTTTATACTCTCCCCAAAAATGATTTGGGCATGATTCTGAATTTGTTTCCTAGTCAACCCAATTATCTGAATTTGATTGATTCATTGAATTTTGGACACATTTATTACCTCATCAATGCTTCTCCACACTTCATGATTATTAAAAAATCTTAAAAATCCTTCAAATATTCTTCCTAATGTATTCACAATAACTTTTCGAATTCTGATTCTCCATTCTAATTTTCTCAATACAATTTCTTCATTATGATTCTCCATACAAAATATATATATGAAGAAATAGACTACTTTAATATTCTTATCAAGACTCATCCTGATTTAAATTTTCCATTTTCATTATGATTTCCATCATTATGATAAAGAAAAATTTAAAAAAATAGTTACTTAATTATGTTCCTCTACCCTAAACAATCATATTATTATTTGATATTAAAGCTTTCCTTTTACAATTTATCCAACCATATCGAAGAGAGATTTTTATTCTTATTTCCTTCAGACCATTGATTGTTCTTGACTTCACCTAGATTCTTTTTTATTCTAATGGTTCTTGAAACATTTGTAATTTAGAACTTCTTTTCCTATTTATTGGTTTCAAACAATTCTTCCTTTGATGAATATGATGACATAATGAATACAATGAACATGTATCAGAGGAATATTTTGTTTTCAAATATGATACCAATGACCTTTTAGAACTCAACTAATTTATATATTCTGATTATGATTCCCATAAAATTCATTATCTAAAGGTTTATATCATTTGTAATTTTGTCTGACTAAAAACCAACACCTTTAGTTTTTCACATTTTTCACAATCCTTCCCACCCTTCAAACATCTATGAATCCAATGGTCCCATTATAATGATCAGGAATCTTCAGCTTCACCAAAATTCTCCTTTCACTAATTTATTTTTGTGTCATGACTTCCTTCATAACTTTTGTTACATTAATGATCATCTTCAGCATCACATGACATAGAAAGGAACACATTATAACTTCCTGATCTTTCATGGACAACTTTTTTAATTATATTCCCGAATATATTTTGAATGATTAGGATCAAACTAGATATGATTGGAAATATATCTTTCACTCCCCCTTTCCTTCATCAAGCTTCTATAACAAGTTTTATTGAATACTTATAATTTATGATAACTCCAAGATCATAAAATCATTATCACATTTCTTTTATCATAGTCATAAATACTCTTAATATTCATTGTTATGATCAATCTATTCATTATAGATTTAGTGTGATTCCGATGAATGTTTTCTTCTATACAAATTCTCATGAATATGATGGACTATTTCATGAATTTTAGGTCCAATTATTTGAATATAATGGTCAGTCTGTTTTTTCACCAAATACAAAGAGAGGTGATTTGTTTTCTTATTTAACTAATTTTACAATAAAATATAATAAATTTTGAAAAAAACCTTCTTCAAATTAATGAATCTTTATTTATCCAACATGGTCCCAAAACATTTTATATTTATTATCATTTAATGGGGATATAATATAATGACACAATCCACCATATTTATTTATATAAAATAAAGTAAATTAGTTATATTTTTTGACTTGGGAAATATTAAAATTTCATTTCTTAGTTTTCAATAAGATTTTTTATAGTTTTTATGTATTGAATTATTATATATTTCTTTCATATGGTTAATGTGTTTGAGTTAGAAAAATATGGTATGGGCTCATTATAGTCCCTCAATGCATCAATTTTTCCCAAGAGGAAACCTAGCCTCTGTATTGTTTGTATTTATTATAATTTCTTTATGATGTTTTGGAATATAGAATTGATAGTATGATTATAATACCTTGGAACCATGCTATAATAGTAAAATTATGACGTTTGATACTATTTATTACATCATTATGATGTCAGTTATTTTTATCTATTTGATTATTTATATTTTATATCCAAGGACATATTTCATTTTCTAACTATTGATTAATTTTATTGAAATATTTTTATTTCATAAAATATGTAAATAACATTGTTATAATATATTTCTTATGATCTCTTAAAGGTAAATGGTTTGTTTAGAAGGGAAAAAGTTTATTTTTTCATGAAACTATCATGAATTATGATTTCTCCTTTATGATTGCTTAAGAAAAGTTTAATGGAAAAAATTATTATAGTAACTTTTTAAGATTAATTAATTATTTGAAAATAAATGTTTATTATGAGGAAAGTTAAGCATCCTTATCAATTTTAATGAATTAAAAATGGATTGGTAGGTTTTGTTTTATTTTTTATCCCCCACTAATCTTTTTTTCTCATCCCATGTTTTCAAATAAAATTCATAGGGCTTAAGTATGATTTAAAACTACTTTAAGGTATATCTTTCTACCATGGGGATCCATATTAAAATAAAAAAATGTGACTCAAATGAAATAAGATATTTAATTTAAAAATCATATTTTTAGAAAAAATTGACATTTAAGGGTTTCATACACTTTATTTTCTAATTTTTTTTATATATAAGATCTTTTCATAATTATCTATAAATATTTACTGAAATGATCCTCAAAATAGAACAGTGTAACCCTTGATTAAAATTATTTAATTATGTATTTTATAAGTCATGGGGTAACATATCGATGCATTCTAATTTTTATTAAGATATATAGATAAAATAATCTTCATTTCCATAGTTCGAATATGAATATGATCATAATGTATAAGAATACATGTTTTAAGGACATAGATAAGAGATACACAACATAAGGATCCAAATAGAATTTTTAAATAAAGACATATGTATATCTTAAGTGAATAATCTAAATACAGAACTAGAAAAAGTGATGAAAGATATTTCCACATGTATATTTTTATATATCTCAATGAGGGATATAAGAAATTTCATAAATAATTACTATCATCAACCCTGAGTTTTACATTTTTGGAGGATATTCTTAAATAACACATACATGATGATATACTTAAGGGGATTAATAAATGTTCTAAGAATCATGGAATAACTTTGTGGAAGGTAACCCACAACATTATTTCTCCACCCTAGAAGGGGAAGAATCATCTCTACTATATATTTACTTATATATAGAATAAGTAACCAATTCAGTGGTGGAATATGAATTGAATACGTAGGATCCTGAAAGAATAATTCTATCCATGACTACCCATACTTAATAGGCATTGGGAAATCAAAAAACAATTAAACTAAATGCAACTAAGGTAGTCAATCTCCTTTTTAAATTCAATTTAATTTACATTTGTTGAATTTTAATTAAGAAATGAATACCATAGTTAATATTTTATAGATTCATAAAACAATTGGTTTTCCTTGTAGAATGAAAATAAAGATGAAAATTAATTTTAAGAGAATCACATGGATATAACTGAACTTTTTTACATCTTCTTGAGAGATTAATTGATGAATTTGAAGGGGATTTACCTAAATAACTAAAGTCACTAGATATGGACATAGAAGGATAAAACTTTCATATAACTTTTTTTATTTAAATTAAATAAAAATGAATTACTCTATGAATTTATATTTTAAATTTTTTTTATGTAAAACAATATAAGGATGACATGGGATTTAAGTAATAGACTAAAGAAGCTAAAGATAAAAAAATGTGGACGAACCATTCATTATTATACACCACTAAAATAATAATAATTAATTACAATGGGGATAGACCATATGCACTATATCGTTAGATTACTTGATAGAGTTAATATTTTCATAATTATTCATATGTTTTTAAATCATGTAATCCCATTCCATTAATCTATTTGAGCTTATTTACATACTTTTGCGATTTTTGTGAGTTTTGAGCTTAAGAGTGAAAATTGGTTAATTCTGGACATTTAGTAGTTTTATGTTGCCTTTGTATTTAAACAATAACTCCTAGAATTGTGATAAAATACATGTGATTAGATTTTATAGGATTTATATGTTTGTGGGATACAAATTATTCTTATGGAACAAGATCGAATTCAAACTCCCACATACTCCAATAATTAGGTCAATGTGAACACTTAAACTGATCGGTTGAATGGACCATACCTTATTCAGTTAGGCATATCTTGGGATACCAACTACTAAATGGGATTATTCCATCTAGGTTAGAATTAAAACTCAACGAGGAATCTTAAAAATAAATTTCATGTATAAAGTCATTCATTAAGTCCTCATTTGAACCCGTCAAAGTAGGGTTCGTGGAATAGTGTCACACAACCCAAAAACATTATCTCATTTAATTCAACCATAACATCGTTTACACACGTCAAAATTCTCTGAAATCTCTAGGGTAGATGCAAAACACATTTAAAACATCTTAAAAGAAGTTAACATTTTATTGTTTGACAATATTTTGGGCATAAATGAATACAACATTTGACATAATGATTCTTGAGGATTATTTTTATGATCTTTGTTTCCTTTATTTTGTTCTTATTAATATTGTAATGCTTTATTCTTCCATAATCTTCTCAAATTACCCTTAACCTGGTGGGGTAAATATTTTTCGTGATTGATAAAGGTTAGGTTTTCTCTTTTGTAATGTTTGATTTCTTTTATTTGATTGAATAAAAACTCTATTTATTCTGTGGTGTTGGTTTCAAATTCTAATAAATTGTTTTATTATCTTATACGATCATATTTGATTTAATATCATATTGTTATTATTGAGTTGGTAAATTTTCTTAATATCACTCCACTAGGATCTAGTCTATATAAAATATAATAGATTAGGGCTTAGTGGTGAAGTACTCATCCATCATTAGTACATGTGGCAAGTGTATTAAATATTCTTAATTTTTTGGGATAAACAAGACCCAATTAGGAATTGCCTAACTCAATTGAGGGTCTCTGATACATCTATTTCACACATATTAATGGGAATATATGGATTTGAGAAATTGGTAAGGTTTACTCTCATTATCACTATTTACCAAGGGAGTTATAAGAAGCGATCATGAAATACCACTCAAACTGACTTAGTAGAAGAGGATTGAATAAAATTGTAACTATGATAACATTGTAATAGAAAAAACTACCCCAACCCGATCACCCAATTATTATCACTATTTTTAAAATAATCATTTTTTAATTTGATTTAAATATTTGAATTTATTTATTTCTTTTGTTTCATCGCTTTGTTTTCAAAACCAAACAATTTCAAAAACAACATCCACTTCTTTCTCAAATTTAATATAACAAATTTTATTGTTGTTTTCTCCTCTCTAGAGACACCATATGTTAAATAATTTACTACGTTATAACATAGAAAATAATTATTTTTTCTACACCCCATGATAGTCATGTGTAAAAAATTGGCACTGTTACCGAGGTGCCAGTGCCACAATCTAATAATAAATATTTAACACATTTAAAAAAAAATTAAAAAATATTTTTCCATGTTGTTTTCAAATTATTATTTCTTTAATTCATGGAATAATTACCCACATGTTCAAAAACTAATTAATATCTCACCCTTGTCTACGGAGGATGGTGTTTATATTATTGTTAGACATGTGAGGTTATTTTGGAAATCAAATAATGGGGAGAATGAATTCATATAATTCAGAGCTAGCATGAGGGAGGACATGGAAATGATAGTTTTTGAAGCGATGGCTCGGGAGCTAACTGTGTTCTCCCATTACTTTCCAAAATTTTATAATTTGTCCATGATCCTGGAATTGGATGATCCTAACTACCTTCCTCAATATTCTACTCCTCAACTCCAATTGGTTCATTCCACATATGAATTAATTGAATCCGAACAAATTCAGGGAGATGATCTTTTCATGAACTCATTATATTCTTATATTATTGAATCTTAATTGGGTATCACATCACCTTGCAAGAAATTTTCATATTTTTCTGACACTTTTATTGCCTTTGTGGATGAGGATGAAAAAGAATATGCACCTGATAAAGAACATATGGATCTCCCTAAACTTGAAGAGTACTTATTATAAGGAGTTCACGAGGAGAACAAAGTGGACTTGCCTAAGGAAAAAGTGACACAAGATTCTTACATTGAAAGGAAAGAATTTTATATTGATTCATCATGTTTTAATTTTATTCAAATAGAATGACACAATGATTTTAACTTTGACAATTCTTTGGATATAGAATAGCTTGAACACCCACTAGAGAATAAAGAAGAAGTTGTGAAAGTGGAAAACAAGATAGAGGAAGACTCATTCATTGTCTTAACCCCACTATACAATATGCATCACATTTTCATGAGGGTTGATTTGACGTGATATATCCATCAGTTCCTCAAACAAATGAACAAGTGAATGCTAGAAATAAGAATTTTTATTGGTTTATGAGTAGGAATCTTCACCCACTATCAGATTGAGGATAACCAACTAAAACTTCCCATCCAGAGGTATTCAAAACCCAAGGCCCACATAGAGGATTAAACAAAAATAAGTCCTTCTTGTATAACTCTATTTCAATTTTCTTTTATTTTAATAAAATTCTAATTTTGTTTTCTCTAACTTTGGTCGTAAGTTATTAGTGTGCAAAAAATTGGAGATTAAAACATCATTGCAATACGAAAAACTCAGGTTGTACCTTTCTTTTACACTTACTTGATTTATGTAATTGAATTTAAAATATAATTTCAATTTAATCCCACTTGAATGAATTGTAAAAACTATATCATTTAAGTGCGGGGAAGGGAACTTTTGTATTTTAATAATTTCAGTTGTTTGTTTTTCTATTTTTCAAAAAAATTGTGTGTTTTTTAAATTTTTGTTTTTTTATAAAACATTTGAGCTGAAATGATTATAATTGAAACTTTATAAACCCATGTTAATGTGTGAAACAATTTATCCCATGAAACTGATCTTAAATAAATGCTAATAATGACTTTGTTTTGAGTTTAAATCATAGGAAATTTCATAAAAAGTACTCTGATTATTGAATCTCATGCCACATCTCATTGTCTTTATCATTGAAATCACATTACTATGTGGCTTATAAACTTAATTTTCATATTATTTTCATTCACACCACTTCTTGACAGAACCATATCATGCTTTATTTAACAAGTATTTTATTTATTTATATCAAAACTTGAGGGTTTGCTGTACACATGTTTTAAATTATTAAGGAATTTATTTGGTTTTAAAGCCACCATTTCAAGATAATCATTTTTATTATGGCCTACCTTTCACATTTAATCCTTTTATCCCTTAAAATCCATGAAAAAACTATTATATTAGCCACATTACAAGCCAATTTTCCATATCCAACATCCTATTGAAGTGAAATTGCATAATCTATTTGTACTTAAGTGTGGGTGAAGATATCTTGTGTTGTGATACCTCATTTGGTGACACTTTGGGTGAAAATAAAATATTTATGCGATGTTTTTTCTACTTAAAAATTTAATCCTTTCAAAATCTCTGCTTTTTATGGAGATTTCATGATAAGAGAAGTTGTACCTTTCTAGAGCTGCCAGTGAAGAAAAATGTTGTGCCTATCTAGAGTTTTCAAGAAAAAATCATGTTTGAGATGATTAACACTGTTTCTACTGAAATATTGAATGGTGTGAAAATTTATTGAATTTTAAAAGATATTATGGAGCTAATTTTCTACTATGGGGAGTGAGGAGGAGACCATACTTGTGTGAAAAATAGAATATTGTAATCTTCCTCAAAAAGATCCAAACACTCCTTATTCATCCTTAGATTTTTTCACTTCATAATCCTACAAACCAAAATCCATAAAACAGAAATAAAAGTTCCTCATGATAAACACATGTCCTTGAATCACATCAGGTGGATATATAAGAATTTATCAAGAATATGGTGACCCTCGTATGAGTTTAGATGAGAAAGACATTGCTGAGAAATTATCATTTGTGTGATAAGTGAAGATGAAAATTGAGGAAAGTGTTTTTTGTGCATAGGAGGAGAAATGAAGTGGAATATATTAAATTATAATAATTAATAACTTGAAATAATTGTTTTTCGTGAGGCATGATAGCTTTTTTTATTGGTGTGTAATTGCTGGATCACAAGATATGTGTTTTAAAATTTTCATTAATTTTATTTTATTGTTTACTGATCTAGAAGTCCAAGTGCTAAGTGTGTGGGAATTGATATAGTTAATATTTTCCTAATTATTCATATGTTTTAAAATTATTTAATCCCTTACCATTAATCAATTTGAGCTTATTTTCATAATTTAATGATTTTTGGTGAGTTTTGATCATAAAAGTGAAAATTGGTTAATTCTTAACATTTAGAAGTTCTCTATTGCCTATGTATTTTGAGAATAACTCCTACTATTTTGATCCAATACGTAGGATTAAATTTTTTTGGGATTTATATGTTCGTGGGATAAAAATAATTCTTCTGTAACAAGAACTAATTCAAACTCCTACATGCCTAAATAATTAGGTCAATGTGAACACTTAATCTGGTCTGTAGAATAGACCATACCATATTCAAATGTGGAATATATCAGGACAAGTACAATAAAATGGGATTATCGTAGATGGTTCCGAAAGGAATATCATTTATAAATCTTCAATATAAATTTCACTAATAATGTTTTTCATTAAGGCTGCTTTTGAACTAGTCAAAGTAGGGATGGTGGAATAGTGTCCAGAGGCCAGAAAAAAGACAGCTCATTTAATTTGGCGATAACCTCATTTAAACATGTCCAATTGCTCTGAAATTTCTATGGTAGATTAATAACACCATTCCTAACATCTTATAATAAGGTACCATGGTATTATTCAACTATATGGTGGGAAGAAATAAATAAAAATTACAGAAGACAGATTCTGGAGGATTATTTTTCTATTTTTTCTTTTCTTTGTTTTGTTCTTCTAAATATTCTAATGCCTTATTATAGCCCATTTTTTCAATTACCCTTACCATGGTGAGGTAAAAATTATGAGTGATTGGGTATATTTAGGTATTTTCTTTTTTAATGTATGAGTTCTTGAATTGGATTGCATAAAAACTCTCTCTCATCTACAGTGTTGGTTTTAAATTCTAATAAACAGTTTTATTATCTTATGCAATCAAATTTGATTGAATATTATTTTGTTATTATTTATTTATTAAATGTTTATAATCTCTCTCCACTAGGTTCTAGTCTATATATAATGAAATAGATCGGGGTTTATTGGTGAAGTACTTGGCGATCGTTAGTATGTGTGGAAGGGTTATTAAATATTCTTAATTGTTTTGGATAAACGATACCTAATTAGGACTTACCTATCTCAACTGAGGGTAATAGATACATCTGTTTCACACATATAAAATAGAGTATAATAATATGAGATATTGGAAATATTTTCTCTCACCATCACCATCACCATTTCCCAATAGAGTGATAGAAAGAGATCGTGAAGTATCACTTAAACTGATTTAGCAGAAGAGGGCTGAATAAAATTGGAAACATGATAAAATTGTAATTGAAAAACAATCCACAACCTGATCAACTAATTATTTTTTCTATTTTTAATCGAATTATTTTTCAATTTATTTTTTAATATTTTACTTTATTTCTTTCTTTTGTTTCATATCTTTTCTTTCAGAACCAAACAATTTAAATACAACCTCCACATCTTTCTAAAATTTAAGGCGACAAACAAGATTTTTGTGCACTCTTATCTAAAGACAATCAATGTTAACCACTATAATACATTTCAACTTAGGAAATAATTTCTTTCCACACCCCAAGGTAGGAACATGTTAAAACTTGGTGCCACTGTTGGAGAGGTAGTTCCACAATCTTATTAAAAATATTTTAAACTTTAAAATAAAAAATAAAAAATCTATTTCCAAGTTGTTTTTAAATGATTAATTGTAACACCCCAGGTAAATAAAGAATATGACATTTTCATATTTATCCATATTTTATTGATATGACTTTAAAGGGGAAGCTATGCTCGATGGCGTACCCAACACGCAACAACGAGTTTCTTGGGAATCTTACGTTGCACTCTAATAATAAAATAATATTATTTTAAATGGTAGTTAACATTTAGCCGTTGTAATGGCGGGAATAGATAGAAATAACTAAAATATGATTATATATGTTTTTAAATGTTTTTACATTTATCCAATAAAGGATAGAGGCTTAAAATACGGAAAGAATTCAATTTTAGGCGTATATGCCCTAGTTTTTCACTAAAGGTTCACTTATCACCTTTTGATGTTGAACCATCATTAAATATAGTTTTGTTCACTCTTACACATTCTTTTGGACCAAATAAAACTCTTATTAAGAACCGGTACATCAAAATTTACTTTGTGTAAATTTTTGGTATCTTTCCGATAAGGTTCTTTTTTTTAATGAATAGTGTAAAATGTTGTATTTTAATTCAAAACCTCTTTTTAATCTAATTTATTTATATGATTAGATTATCTTTTGAATTGGTTTTAAAGTGAAATTAGAATATATTTTTACCATTAAATACAATAGTGGTCGTTGGAATTAATTTCACTTTGAAATCAGACTTAAACCAGTGTCAATCTTTTGATACTTATTGTTACATAAAAACACGCTATTTGCTCTGACAGCGGGAATTAATTATTAAATTAATTAATGTAACTTATATGTTTTGAATTTTGTAAAATAGACCTCATTTTTGAATTCGGAATATCAAATATAGCTTAGAGTGAATTTTTGGGATTTTTCAGAAAAACATCAATTTTTGATGAATAGTGACACCACTAAGTGGTACTTATAAAAACTGATTTTTCTGTTTTTTATGAAATTTTGCCATCTTTGTGTTTTGAATTTCAAAAAATCCGACATACATGGTTTTCATTAAGAAGTAAAATGTGGTTCAATGGGATAAAAATAATTTTTTGGTGAATAGTAACTTATTAAGTTTTTAATCGCGATTAGAGGTAATTAGTGTAGTTTAAGGTAAAAATAATGTTTTAATAATATGAAATGAACTTGACACATGTCGTAACCTCATTGGATGTGTAATGTCCGACCACGAAAATCCATGTGTCAACTTGGGGACCCCATGTAGCCACTTTGGTTTGGAAAGGACATAAATAACTTTTTATTTAATGTAAAAGTAAAAATGACACAAATATGATATGTTTTACTAAAAAAATTTTTAAGTGGGGTTATAAAAGTCAGATGTTTTATTATAAATATTAATTGGAAACCTAAAAGGATTTAATACATCATAGTAATTTTTTTATAATTTTTAGACACTAAATAAATTAAATTATTTATGACATCATAATGATACAACGATGACATCATTGTCTGACGATTTAAATAAAATGAGAAGATAATGTAAACTCTATGACCTACACAAGTCCAAAACTTATTGGATGGGTGGATTTCGAACCCTTATCACCTTATCCACGAATTATATCAATGTGGGACCTTTTAAAACCGAAACACATTTTCAAATAATGTAATATTTCTTACTTTCCAAAAGTGCCCCTCCTCTCCTCTTATAAAAGGCCCCCACCTCTACCTCATTTCACACACCCCTCAAGCCTTTGGCTCGGCCAACCCCTGCCCATTTACTCTCTCAACATCCCTATCCTCATCCTAGAGGATTCCCTTTGGGTAGAATCCTTTCAAAGGAAGCCTTTAGGCTCAAATCAAAAGGAGTTACACTTTTAAAGGTAATTCATTCTCTCATGTTAATTTGTTTTATTTTGCTTCTCCAACCCCCTAAACTCTTTTTATTTACTTATTTTGTAACAACACCAGTATCGTATATATACTAGGATGTTGTTATAAGATTTATTCGAGCTACAATCTCACAAAACTACATCAAATGGTTAAAGAACATACGGTTTCCGTGGATGGAAAAATTCTGCCTCCCGAAACGATGATTGTTCAATACTCATTTAACACCTTCAAAGGTGGCCATTATGATGTTACTATTTTTATATATTATATATAATATGTTTATTTTTTCCTTAATCTTCTGTTTTTTTTCATTTTGGGCATACCTTTATGGTTTCCATTATGGGTAAACGCGATATCTTCATTTAAGGAAGTGCGGACTACCGCCCCCTCAAAGTGATTTGATTCGTTAAATACCATATGTGGGACGTATAATGGATGGAACTATGATATTATATATGATATTATATTGGAATTATAATATACCTTTATATAATTATTTTTCCATTCTATAAAATATGAAATAGAAATGAAAGTAGCGTTCATGCTTACGTACGGCTTACCGTCTCCATGAACGGTGCATTTCATTTCTTACCTCTAAATGATTATGTAATGTTATAAATGCATGAATGTACTGGATATATATGACATATATGATATCTACATCATGAATACAATTCTGGATATAATAAACATTTGGACACATGAACAACATGTAATTGTAAGAAGTCCACTTTCGACTTAAGAACCAAATATCGGCAAAACAAATATTATTAACTTAAATGATTACATAATGTTTATGACATGGTAATAAGTGATATAAAAGGAATAATGAACTTGAAAAAGGTTCTTAAGGAAGTAGAAATTAACTCAAGTTTATTATTCACGAGATTAAAGAACGATCAAGTCAAGTCGGACCCGAGGTAATGGATCCTACTCCTCTCTTTCTTTTAAAGTATACACTTTTATGTCATTCCTTTTAAAGCTCATATTTATTGTTATTGGGATGATATTTTATATTACACTTACTGTAATTTTTATGTTCATGTGATGAGAGACCCCATTATCTCTCATCAATCCATTTTGGAAGTTTTGAGTGGCGCCGTTAGGCTGCCAAACTTTCGTAAGAGATCTAACCTCTCTCTTTCTTTTTAAGTACTCTCCATTATGTCACTTCTTTTAAGCTCCTATTTGTTATGTTGGGGGATGTTCTTTTATATTCATCATTCTGTGAACTTTATTTTGATGTGATGAGAGACCCTATTTCCTCTCATCAATCCATTTTGGAAGTTTTATGTGGCGTCGTTAGGCTGTCGAGTTTCGTAAGGGATTTTTCATCTCACTTTTATTCCCGTGAGATTTATGCTACATTTGCCACAATTTCCTTTGAGTGGTTTATGTACTGACCATTATTACACTCCTTTTGTAATATAATTCCATTTATGGGTATTTACATATTCATTTTATGACACTTCTTCGATGGGGTGTACTTTTCGAAAGTTACCCAAGTCGGTAAGGGAAACTTTCACCCTCCTCTTTTTAAAAGACTTCATTTGTTATGTCTTTTAATTCACATAATATTATGTTGGGATATGTTCTTCAATATCCTGATTGATGTAAATTTTATTTCCAAGTGATGAGATTCCCTTTTTATCTCTCATCAACTCATTTTCTGAATTCTTGAAGTGATGCCGTTAGGCTGTCGAATTTTACCAAGGGAACTTTTTAACCCAATTTCGATTTCTTTGGGTTCAACATGTAGTTATTGAATATGTCATCCTTTGAATATGTGTGAATGACCTTTTATTGTTTTAAACTTAATATCCAATTATATTGGGTGTATTTATATTTGTCACACATAATTTTGAGATTGATTTATCCTTAATTTAAGGATACCTTCTTTATAAAGGATTTCATCACATTTTTACATATCTATTGAGACTTCATTGTTGTTATGAACCAATTCACTCATATATGGTGTATATACTGTCCTTTGGAATATTATATCATGAATCCATTTATTCTCATGATATTATAAAGTTCTGATTAAATGTTATTCCTCAATTATTGTATTCAAGTGTCTCTAATTTTGGTAAAACCCCTTTAACCAAAATATCACTTTAAATGTTTTAATTATTTGTTCTTATTAATATCCATGTTTTAAAAATGGTTTTAAGGATTTATTTATATGGATATTAATGGTTTGAGATGTTAAAAGCTTCAAGGTGGTATGGGACACATTGATTCAAAAATCTCTTTATTAAATGTTTTAAATGGTTTTGAAAATGTTTTTTTAATGGATTCATTATTTCAATATCCTAAAATGTTATATTGTGATTGAAATGTGGAAATGTTATGTTTCCTTTATTCATGTTTTATGTGATACGATTATGTTATGGTTCTTGGGCATTGTTATGAAGAATGGGTGGTTCCGTGATAAACTAAGGGCGGGTGATCCCGATATAGCTCTCCAATGCATTGGGTAATGTGAAGGAGTGAAACGTTAAGGTTTCTCCGAAGAGATTTAGGGAATATACTGTGATGGGTATTCCAAACGTAACCAAAAAGGTTACTCCCTACGTAAGAATGTTATGAATGCCTCAAGTTACCTTTATGTCTTATGTTTTCTATGATTTATTCATGATTTCATATGCCTATGTTTTATGGGTAAAGTGTGATTTCATTCTAATGTATATATGAACTCATGTTTCCTTTCCATATTTTTATAACTCTTACTGAGCTTTTTATGCTCATCCCAAGTTTTTGAAATGTTTTTCACAGGTCAAGGGAAAGGTACATGATGTGATGATAGTGTCAAGGATGTGTCAAGAAAGAATCCGTGTTATATTTTAAATATGTTTCCGTTGATGGGAAGAATGAATACTGTTTTTTATGTAACCACTTTGTTTAAATGTGGAATGTAATGAAAGTTTCATGATCTAATTCTCTAAAACTCTAAACCTGAAAATATCCTCAATGTGTAATCTTGTAATAACTCAAGATTAAGTAAGGTTTAAGGCTGGGGCCTTATAGTTGGTATCAAAGGTCGGTTTAGATAACTTAAGAGGTTAGGGTATTATTTAAGAATAAGTGACATTACCATAATGGTTAGGATTTCAGAAAGAGTCCCAGTTTTAGATAAAGTGAATGAGTAAGTATATCTTAGTTTTTATCTTACTCATTAGTACATGATGGTTTTGTTGATATACTCACACTGAACTTTTTGGTTTTAGTGAATGTATGGATCTAGCAGGCACCAAAGTAACAGTGGATGTGAGGGAAACTGTGACAGTTTATTGAGCAAGCAACTGAATGATATGGGAGCTACAATGAGAACTCTTGTGATTATCCTCAACCAACTATCTGGAGTCATGATTGACCACCTAAACCTTTGATATTTCTCTAAGGCATCATATATGCAAGAAAAAAATCCCTATAGAAGTACAGGTAATAATCATAAAGGTAAGTGTGTTAAAAAACCTATGTGTCAAAGATGTGGAAAGAAACACCTAAGAAAATGTTTCAAAGGGACAGAAATATGCTATAGATGTGGAAATGAAGGTCATAAAGAAAGAACCTGCCATGGAAAAAGGAAGCATCCAGTTGACTCGAGGAAAAGGAAAGAAGTTCTTTCTGAGGGATCAATTGAATGTTTTAAATGTTGTGTGCATGGTCATTATGTAAACACATGTCTTATGAAGAAGTTTCGTGAATGGGGTCACCAAGAGCGTACCAATATTCGTTTACCAATACCTAATGCCATTCCGATTGAGGATGAAGAAACTGACAATGACCAATCAATGGTATGTACTATTTCATGACTATTGTTTTCCTATTTTGGAATCTTAGGATATGATTCAAGATTTTGTTTGTAGGAAAGAGGTATTTCGGAATAAGTTGGAAAGGAATGGATAATGGATCATGAAGAATGTCGAATGAGTAAGATGTCAACATATAAGGGCTTCAAGAGTTATGGTGAAATTCTTAAGATTATTAAGTCTCTTTTGATGATGGGGTTACATTAGAAGACTTTTTATATTATGTGTGACCCTGATGTTTAATATAGGCAAATTTTATTCAAGTAATAGTTATCTTTTCTTTTGTGGACATAGTTATAAAGAACCATTTGGGTTTATATGATCCTTACTTTTGAGGTAATTATGGGTTACTATATGTTATGATTGAAGTGAAAGGCATGAGATAAAATTGAGGTTAAATTATGTTATGGTTATTTTTGATGATTTTATCCCTTTTTGGGGAATGATTTGAGAATTATATAGTTTTGGAAAAAGGACAACACGTAGACCGTGTGACTACCCGTCGCGTCGGACAAAGCTGCGGGAATCAAACCCACAATCAAAGTGAAACTGGTATTTATCGCCTACCACTGGACTACGTGAAGTCCCTGGTTAGTTTCACTGATTCTTTTTTTTAAGAGTAATTTTATTTTGGGTTATTTATGAAAATTATTAACCTATCATAGAGGATATGTGATTAGGTTAATTACTTTTCAATATGAGACTTTTGGAGCAACTGATGTTGTTCGGAGATAAATGTTACGATTTAACTTGGAAGACTATGTGACTAAATCCTTCAAATATTTGGGTTTCAATCTTATATTGGTTTACTTTGAAGAATTTTATGGGCAAATTGATTATCGGATGGTCCTGGTTGAACTTTGTTTTTTGTTGGACAAATTTTGGAGATTAAGCCTGGATTTTCTTTTTAATGGGTTATCCTTTTCTGGATTATCTGACCTTGTACTAACCATTTTGGTTTTGGTTTTGGTTAAAGCCTAAAGACATGGGATGTATATAGTTCTCTTTTGTGGATTAGGTGATTCTCTAGAATATGATTATAGTACTCTTAATGCGAACAAGTCTCCCTAAATACTCGTGTTTTGGAAAAAATAAGAGTTTGATTAAGGAATCTAGTAAAAGTTGAAAGTCAACATGATAAGTGATTATGTTTCCTTATGAATAAATTCCTCAATAAAAATTAACTTAAGAAAAAAATGTTGTCTATTAACTTTTCCTACTGGGGAATCGAATACCGTTTAACCCATCACAAGTTTGTGATTTTCTTGTGGTTAACTTTCTCCTAAACATGTTTTCTATCACTCTCTATCAGAACATGACCCTTTGTTTTTTCCTCCATGTCTATATTTTCATACTTGGAATCCTAGTATGGGTTAACTCGGGTGACCTCTGTGCTTATCTTTCTTTATTTTAAAGTGATTGTTTTACCGACTCTTGTTCCGATGTGGGACTTTCAAAGATGTTTCCAAGATCAATTTTAAAAATTGCGAGGACGCAATTCCCAAAAGGGGGGAAGGATGTAACACCCAAGGTAAATAAAGAATATGAAATTTTCATATTTATCCATATTTTATTGATATGACTTTAAAGGGGACGCTATGCTCGATGGCATACCCAACACGCAACAACGAGTTTCTTGGGAATCTTACGTTGCACTCTAATAATAAAATAATATTATTTTAAATGGTAGTTAACATGTAGCCGTTGTAATGGCGGGAATGGATAGAAATAACTAAAATATGATTATATATGTTTTTAAATGTTTTTACATTTATCCAATAAAGGATAGAGTCTTAAAATACGGAAAGAATTCAATTTTAGGCGTATAAGCCCTAGTTTTTCACTAAAGGTTCACTTATCACCTTTTGATGTTGAACCATCATTAAAAATAGTTTTGTTCACTCTTAAACATTCTTTTGGACCAAATAAAACTCTTATTAGGAATCGGTACATCAAAATTTACTTTGTGTAAATTTTTGATATCTTTCCGATAAGGTTCTTTTTTTAATGAATAGTGTAAAATGTTGTATTTTAAGTCAAAACATCTTTTTAATATAATTTATTTATATGATTAGATTATATTTTTAATTGGTTTTAAAGTGAAATTAGAATATATTTTTACCATTAAATCCAATATTGGTCGTTGGAATTAATTTCACTTTGAAATCAGACTTAAACCAGTGTCAATCTTTTGATACTTATTGTTTCATAAAAATACGATATTTGCTCTGACAGAAAGAATTAATTATTAAATTAATTAATGTGACTTATATGTTTTGAATTTTGTAAAATATACTTCATTTTTGAATTCATAATATCAAATAAAGCTTAGGGTGGATTTTTGGGTTTTTTCTGAAAAACATCAATTTTTGATGAATAGTGACACCACTAAGTGGTACATATAAAAACTGATTTTTCCGTTTAAATAAAATTTTTCCATATTTGTGTTTTGAATTTCAAAAATCTGACATACATGGTTTTCATTAAGAAGTAAAATGTGGTTCAATGGGAAAAAAACTTTTTTGGTGAATAATAACTTATTAAGTTTTTAATCACGATTAGAGGTAATTAGTGTAGTTTAAGGTAAAAATAATGTTTTAATAATATTAAATGAACATGAAACATGTACTAAACTAATTGTATGTGTAATGGCCGACCAAGAAAAGCTATGGGTTAACTTTGGGACCCCATGGAGCCACTTTGGTTGGGAAATGACATAAATAACTTTTTATTTAATGTAAAAGTAAAAATGACACAAACATGATATGTTTTACTAAAACAATTTTTAAGTGGGGTTATACAAGTCATATGTTTTATTATAAATAGTCATTGGAAATCTAAAAATATTTCCTACATCATAGTAATTTTTTTTATAATTTTTAGACATTAAATAAATTAAATTATTTATGACATCATAATGATACAATGATGACATCATTATGTGACGATTTAAATAAAATGAGAAGATAATGTAAAATCTATGACCTACACATGTCCAAAACTTATTGTATGTGTTTATTTCGAACCCTTATCACCTTATACACGAATTATATCAATGTGGGACCTTTTAAAACCGAAAAACATTTTCAAATAAAGTAATATTTCTTACTTTCCAAAAGTGCCCCTCCTCTCCTCTTATAAAAGGCCCCCACCTCTACCTCATTTCACGCACTCCTAAAGCCTTTGGCTCGGCCAACCCCTGACAATTTACTCTCTCCATATCCCTATCCTCATCCTAGAGTATTCCATTTTGGCATAATCCTTTCAAAGGAAGCCTTTAGGCTCAAATCAAAAGGAGTTACACTTTTAAAGGTAATTCATTCTCTCATGTTCATTTGTTTTATTTTGCTTCTCCAACCCCCTAAACTCTTTTTATTTACTTCTTTTGTAACAAAACCAGTATCTTCAATATACTAGGATGTTTTTATAATATTTATTCGAGCTACAATCTCACACAACAATATCAAATGTTTAATGAACATACGGTTTCTGTGGATGGCGAAATTCTGCCTCCCGAAATGATGATTGTTCAATACTCATTTAACACCTTCAAAGGTGGCCATTATGATGTCACTATTTTTATATATGATATATAATATGTTTATGTTTTCCTTAAGTTTCTGTTTTTTTCCATTTTGGGCATACCTTTATGGTTTCCATTATGGGTAAACGCGATATCTTCATTTAAGGAAGTGCGGACTACCGCCCCCTCAAAGTGATTTGATTCATTAAATACCATTTGTGGGACGTATAAAGGATGGAACTATGATATTATATATGATATTATACTGTAATTATAATATACCTTTATATAATTATTTTTCCATTCTATAAAATACGAAATAGAAATGAAAGTAGCGTTCATGTGTACGTACGGCTTACCGTCTCC
This sequence comes from Viscum album, assembly GCA_963277665.1. Classification (NCBI taxonomy): domain Eukaryota; kingdom Viridiplantae; phylum Streptophyta; class Magnoliopsida; order Santalales; family Viscaceae; genus Viscum; species Viscum album. Next base: position 154,093,156 of record OY728164.1, read on the forward strand.
ATGAACGGTGCATTTCATTTCTTACCTCTAAATGATTATGTAATGTTATTAATTCATGCATGTACTGGATATATATGACATATATGATATCTACATCATTAATACAATTCTGTATATAATAAACATTTGGCCACACGAACAACATGTAATTGTAAGAAGTCCACTTTCGACTTAAGAACCGAATATCGGAAAAACAAATATTATTAACTTAAATGATTACATAATGTTTATGATATGGTAATAAGTGATATAAAAGGAATAATGAACTTGAAAAAGGTTCTTAAGGAATTATAAATTAACTCAAGTTTATTATTCATGGGATTAAAGAACGATCGAGTCATGTCGGACCCGAGGTAAGGGATCCTACTCCTCTCTTTCTTTTTAAGTACACACTTTTATGTCATTCCTTTTAAAGCTCATATTTCTTGTTATTGGGATGATATTTTATATTACACTTACTTTAATTTTTATGTTCATGTGATGAGAGAACCTATTCTCTCTCATCAATCCATTTTGGAAGTTTTTAGTGGCGCCGTTAGGCTGCCGAACTTTCGTAAGAGATCTAACCTCTCTCTTTCTTTTTAAGTACTCTCCATTATGTCACTTCTTTTAAGCTCCTCTTTGTTATGTTGGGGGATGTTATTTCATATTCCTCTTTCTGTAAAATTTATGTTGATGTGATGAGAGACCCTATTTCCTCTCATCAATCCATTGTGGAAGTTTTATGTGGCGCCGTTAGGCTGCCGAGTTTCGTAAGGGATTTTTCATCTCACTTTTATTCCTGTGAGATTGATGCTACATTTGCCACAATTTCCTTTGAGTGGTTTATGTAATGACCATTATTACACTCCTTTTTTAATATAATTCCATTTATGGGTATTTACATATTCATTTTATGACACTTCTTCGATGGGGTGTACTTTTCGAAAGTTACCCAAGTCGGTAAGGGAACCTTTCACCCTCCTCTTTTTAAAAGACTTCATTTGTTATGTCTTTTAATTCAAATACTATTATGTTGGGATATTTTCTTCTATATCCTGATTGATGTAAATTTTATTTCCAAGTTATGAGATTCCCTTTTTATCTCTCATCAACTCATTTTCTGAATTCTTGAAGTGATGCCGTTAGGCTGTCGAATTTTACCAAGGGAACTTTTTAACCCAATTTCGATTTCTTTGGGTTCAACATGTAGTTATTGAATATGTCATCCTTTGAATATGTGTGAAAGACCTTTTATTGTTTTAAACTTAATATCCAATTATATTGGGTGTATTTATATTTGTCACACATAATTTTGAGATTGATTTATTCTTAATTTAAGGATACCTTCTTTATAAGGGATTTCATCACATTTTAACATCTCTATTGAGACTTCATTGTTGTTATGCACCATTCACTCATATATGGTGTATATACTATCCTTTGGAATATTATATCATGAATCCATTTATTCTCATGATATTATAAAGTTCTGATTAAATGTTATTCCTCAATTATTGTATTCAAGTGTCTCTAACTTTGGTAAAACCCCTTTAACCAAAATATCACTTTAAATGTTTTAATTATTTTTTTCTTATTAATATCCATGTTTTCAAAATGGTTTTAAGGATTTATTTATATGGATATTAATGGTTTAATATGTTAAAATATTCAAGGTGGTATGGGACACTTTGATTCAAAAATATCTTTATTAAATGTTTTAAATGGTTTTGAAAATGTTTTTTAATGGATTCATTATTTCAATATCCTAAAATGTTATATTGTGATTGAAATGTGGAAATGTTATGTTTCCTTTATTCATGTTTTATGTGATACAATTATGTTATGGTTCTTGGGCATTGTTATGAAGAATGGGTGGTTCCGTGATAAACTAAGGGCGGGTGAGCCCGATATAGCTCTCCAATGCATTGGGTAACGCGAAGGAGTGAAACGTTAAGGTTTCTCTGAAGAGATTTTGGGAATATACTGTGATGGGTATTCGAAACGTAACCAAGAGGGTTACTACCTACATAAGAATGTTATGAATTCCTCAAGTTACCTTTATGTCTTATGTTTTCTATGATTTATTCATGATTTGATATGCCTATGTTTTATGGGTAAAGTGTGATTTCATTCTAATGTATATATGAACTCATGTTTCCTTTCCATATTTTTATAACTCTTACTGAGCTTTTTATGCTCATCCCAAGTTTTTGAAATGTTTTTCACAGGTCAAGGGAAAGGTACATGATGTGATGATAGTGTCAAGGATGTGTCAAGAAAGAATCCGTGTTATATTTTAAAGTTGTTTCTGTTGATGGGAAGAATGAATACTGTTTTTTATGTAACCACTTTGTTTAAATGTGGAATGTAATGCAAGTTTCATGATCTAATTCTCTAAAACTCTAAACCTGAAAAGATCCTCAATGTGTAATCTTGTAATAACTCAAGATTAAGTAGCGTTTAAGGATGTGGCCTTATAGTTGGTATCAAAGGTCGGTTTAGATAACTTTAGAGGTTAGCGTATTCTTTAAGCATAAGTGACATTACCATAATGGTTAGGATTTCAGATAGAGTCCTAGTTTTAGATAAAGTGAATGAGTAAGTATATCTTAGTGTATATCTTACTCATTAGTACATGATGGTTTTGTTGATATACTCACACTGACCTTTTTGGTTTTAGTGAATGGCTGGATCTAGCAGGCACCAAAGTAACAGTGGATGTGAAGGAAACTGTGACAGTTTATTGAGCAAGTAACTTAATGATATGGGAGCTACAATGAGAACTCTTGTGATTATCCTCAACCAACTATCTGGAGTCATGATTTACCACCTAAACCTTGTAGATTTCTCTAAGTCATCATATATGCAAGAAAAAAATCCCTATGGAAGTACAGGTAATAATCATAAAGGTAAGTGTGTTCAAAAACCTATGTGTCAAAGATGTGGAAAGAAACACCTATGAAAATGTTTCAAAGGGACAGAAATATGCTATAGATGTGGAAATGAAGGTCATAAAGCAAGAACCTGCCATGGAAAAAGGAAGCATCCAGTTGACTCGAGGAAAAGGAAAGAAGTTCTTTCTGAGGGATCAATTGAATGTTTTAAATGTGGTGTGCATGGTCATTATGCAAACACATGTCCTATGAAGAAGTTTCATGAATGGGGTCACCAAGAGCGTACCAATATTCGTTTACCAATACCTAATGCCATTCCGATTGAGGATGAAGAAACTGACAATGACCAATCAAAGGTATGTACTATTTCATGACTATTGTTTTCCTATTTTGGAATCTTAGGATATGATTCATGATTTTGTTTGTAGGAAATAGGAATTTCGAAATAAGTTGGAAAGGAATGGATAATGGATCATGAAGAATGTTGAATGAGTAAGATGTCAACATATAAGGGCTTCAAGAGTTATGGTGAAATTCTTAAGAGTATTAAGTCTCTTTTGATGATGGGGTTACATTAGAAGACTTTTTATATTATGTGTGACCCTGATGTTTAATATAGGCAAATTTTATTCAAGTAATAGTTATCTTTTCTTTTGTGGAAATAGTTATAAAGAACCATTTGGGTTTATATGATCCTTACTTTTGAGGTAATTATGGGTTACTATATGTTATGATTGAAGTGAAAGGCATGTGATAAAATTGAGGTTAAATTATGTTATGGTTATTTTTGATGATTTTATCCCTTTTTGGGGAATGATTTGAGAATTATATAGTTTTGGAAAAAGGAAAACATGTAGACCGTGTGACTACCCGTCGCGTCAGACAAAGCTGCGGGAATCGAACCCACAATCAAAGTGCAATTGGTATTTGTCGCCTACCACTGGACAACGTGAAGTCCCTGGTTAGTTTGACTGATTCTTTTTTTTAAGAGTAAGTTGATTTTGGGTTATTTATGAAAATTATTAACCTATCATAGAGGATATGTGATTAGGTCAATTACTTTTCAATATGAGACTTTTGGAGCAACTGATGTTGTTTGGAGATAAATGTTACGATTTTTCTTGGAAGACTATGTGACTAAATCCTTCAAATATTTGGGTTTCAATCTTATATTGGTTTAATTTTAATAATTTTATGGACAAATTGATTATCGGATGGTCCTCGTTGAACTATTGGTTTTGTTGGACAAATTTTGGAGATTAAGCATGGATTTTCTTTTTAATGGGTTATCCTTTTCTGGATTATCTGACCATGTACTAACCTTTTTGGTTTTGGTTTTGGTTAAAGCCTAAAGACATGGGATGTATATAGTTCTCTTTTGTGGATTAGGTGATTCTCTAGAAGCTGATTATAGTACTCTTAATGCGAACAAGTCTCCCTAAATACTCGTCTTTTGGAAACAATATGAGTTTGATTAAGGAATCTTGTAAAAGTTGAAAGTCAACATGATAAGTGATTATGTTTCCTTATGAATAAATTCCTCAATAAAAAGTAACTTAAGACAAAAATGTTGTCTATTAAATTTTCCTACTGGGGAATCGAATACCGTTTAACCCATCACAAGTTTGTGATTTTCTTGTGGTTAAATTTCCCCTAAACATGTTCCCTATCACTCTCCATCAGAACATGACCCTTTGTTTTTTCCTCCATGTCCATATTTTCATACTTGTAATCCTAGTATGGGTTAACTCGGGTGACCTCTGTGCTTATATTTCTTTATTTTAAAGTGATTGTTTTACCGACTCTTGTTCCGATGTGGGACTTTCAAAGATGTTTCCAAGCTCAATTTTAAAAATTGTGAGGACGCAATTCCCAAAAAGGGGGAAGGATATAACACCCCAGGTAAATAAATAATATGAAATTTTCATATTTATCCATATTTTATTGATATGACTTTATAGGGGACGCTATGCTCGATGGCGTACCCAACACGCAACAACGAGTTTCTTGGGAATCTTACGTTGCACTCTAATAATAAAATAATATTATTTTAAATGGTAGTTAACATGTAGCCTTTTTAATGGAGGTAATGGATAGAAATAACTAAAATATGATTATATATGTTTTTATATTTATCCAATAAAGGATAGAGGCTTAAAATACGGAAATAATTCAATTTTAGGCGTATATGCCCTAGTTTTTCACTAAAGGTTCACTTATCACCTTTTGATGTTGAACCATCATTAAATATAGTTTTGTTCACTCTTAAACATTCTTTTGGACCAAATAAAACTCTTATTAAGAATCGGTACATCAAAATTTACTTTGTGTAAATTTTTGGTATCTTTCCGATAAGGTTTTTTTAAATGAATAGTGTAAAATGTTGTATTTTAATTCAAAACCTCTTTTTAATCTAATTTATTTATATTATTAGATTATCTTTTGAATTGGTTTTAAAGTGAAATTAGAATATATTTTTACCATTAAATCCAATAGTGGTCGTTGGAATTAATTTCACTTTGAAATCAGACTTAAACCAGTGTCAATCTTTTGATACTTATTGTTTCATAAAAACACGCTATTTGCTCTGACATCGGGAATTAATTATTAAATTAATTAATGTGACTTATATGTTTTGAATTTTGTAAAATAGACTTCATTTTTGAATTCGGAATATCAAATATAGCTTAGGGTGAATTTTTGGGATTTTTCTGAAAAACATCAATTTTTGATGAATAGTGACACCACTAAGTGGCACTTATAAAAACTGATTTTTCCGTTTAAATGAAATTTTGCCATCTTTGTGTTTTGAATTTAAAAAATCCGACATAAATGGTTTTCATTAAGAAGTAAAATGTGGTTCAATGGGATAAAAATAATTTTTTGGTGAATAGTAACTTATTATGTTTTTAATCGCGATTAGAGGTAATTAGTGTAGTTTAAGGTAAAAATAATGTTTTAATAATATGAAATGAACTTGACACATGTCCTAACCTCATTGGATGTGTAATGTCCGACCAAGAAAAGCCATGGGTAAACTTGGGGACCCCATGGAGCCACTTTGGTTGGGAAATGACATAAATAACTTTTTATTTAATGTAAAAGTAAAAATGACACAAACAAGATATGTTTTACTAAAACAATTTTTAAGTGGGGTTATACAAGTCAGATGTTTTATTATAAATAGTAATTGGAAATATAAAAAGATTTCCTACATCATAGATGTTTTTTTATAATTTTTAGACATTAAATAAATTAAATTATTTATGACATCATAATGATACAACGATGACATCACTATCTGACGATTTAAATAAAATGGGAAGATAATGTAAACTCTATGACCTACACATGTCCAAAACTTATTGGATGGGTGTATTTAGAACCCTTATCACCTTATCCACGAATTATATCAATGTGGGACCTTTTAAAACCGAAACACATTTTCAAATAAAGTAATATTTCTTACTTTCCAAAAGTGCCCCTCCTCTCCTCTTATAAAAGGCCCCCACCTCTACCTCATTTCACACACTCCTCAAGCCTTTGGCACGGCCAACCCCTTCCCATTTACTCTCTCCACATCCCTATCCTCATCCTAGAGGATTCCCTTTGGGAATAATCCTTTCAAAGGAAGCCTTTAGGCACAAATCAAAAGGAGTTACACTTTTAAAGGTAATTCATTCTCTCATGTTCATTTGTATTATTTTGCTTCTCCAACCCCCTAAACTCTTTTTATTTACTTATTTTGTAACAACAACAGTATCTTCAATATACTAGGATGTTGTTATAATATTTATTAGAGCTAAACTCTCACACAACTACATAAAATGGTTAAAGAACATACGGTTTCCGTGGATGGCGAAATTCTGCCTCCCGAAATGATGATTGTTCAATACTCATTTAACACCTTCAAAGGTGGCCATTATGATGTCACTATTTTTATATATGATATATAATATGTTTATGTTTTCCTTAATCTTCTGTTTTTTTTTCATTTTGGGCATACCTTTATGGTTTCCATTATGGGTAAACGCGATATCTTCATTTAAGGAAGTGCGGACTACCGCCCCCTCAAAGTGATTTGATTCGTTAAATACCATATGTGGGACGTATAAAGGATGGAACTATGATATTATATATGATATTATACTGGAATTATTATATAACTTTAGATAATTTTTTTTCCATTCTATAAAATATGAAATAGAAATGAAAGTAGCGTTCATGCGTACGTACGACTTACCGTCTCCATGAACGGTGCATTTCATTTCTTACCTCTAAATGATTATGTAATGTTATAAATGCATGAATGTACTGGATATATATGAAATATATGATATCTACATCATTAATAAAATTCTGGATATAATAAACATTTGGCCACACGAACAACATGTAATTGTAAGAAGTCCACTTTCGACTTAAGAACCAAATATCGGCAAAACAAATATTATTAACTTAAATGATTACATAATGTTTATGACATGGTAATAAGTGATATAAAAGGAATAATGAACTTGAAAAAGGTTCTTAAGGAAGTATAAATTAACTCAAGTTTATTATTCAGGAGATTAAAGAACGATCGAGTCAAGTCGGACCCGAGGTAAGGGATCCCACTCCTCTCTTTCTTTTTAAGTACACACTTTTATGTCATTCCTTTTAGAGCTCATCTTTATTGTTATTGGGATGATATTTTATATTACACTTACTGTAATTTTTATGTTCATGTGATGAGAGACCCTATTCCCTCTCATCAATCCATTTTGGAAGTTTTGAGTGGTGCCGTTAGGCTGCCGAACTTTCGTAAGAGATCTAACCTCTCTCTTTCTTTTTAAGTACTCTCCATTATGACACTTCTTTTAAGCTCCTCTTTGTTATGTTGGGGGATGTTCTTTTATATTCCTCTTTCTTTAAACTTTATGTTGATGTTATGAGAGACCCTATTTCCTCTCATCAATCCATTTTGGAAGTTTTATGTGGCGCTGTTAGGCTGCCGAGTTTCGTAAGGGATTTTTCATCTCACTTTTATTCCCGTGAGATTTATGCTACATTTGCCACAATTTCCTTTGAGTGGTTTATGTACTGACCATTATTACACTCCTTTTGTAATATAATTCCATTTATTGGTATTTACATATTCATTGTATGACACTTCTTCGATGGGGTGTACTTTTCGAAAGTTACCCAAGTCGGTAAGGAAACCTTTCACCCTCCTCTTTTTAAAAGACTTCATTTGTTATGTCTTTTAATTCACATACTATTATGTTGGGATATGTTATTCTATATCCTGATTGATGTAAATTTTATTTCCAAGTGATTAGATTCCCTTTTTATCTCTCATCAACTCATTTTCTGAATTCTTGAAGTGATGCTGTTAGGCTGTCGAATTTTACCAAGGGAACTTTTTAACCCAATTTCGATTTCTTTGGGTTCAACATGTAGTTATTGAATATATCATACCTTGAATATGTGTGAATGACCTTTTATTGTTTTACACTTAATATCCAATAATATTGGGTGTATTTATATTTGTCACACATAATTTTGAGATTGATTTATCCTTAATTTAAGGACACCTTCTTTAGAAGGGATTTCATCACATTTTTACATCTCTATTGAGACTTCATTGTTGTTATGCACCAATTCACTCATATATGGTGTATATACTGTCCTTTGGAATATAATATCATGAATCCATCTATTCTCATGATATTATAAAGTTCTTATTAAATGTTATTCCTCAATTATTGTATTCAAGTGTCTCTAATTTTGGTAAAACCCCTTTAACCAAAATATCACTTTAAATGTTTTAATTATTTGTTCTTATTAATATCCATGTTTTCAAAATGGTTTTAAGGATTTATTTATATGTATATTAATGGTTTAAGATGTTAAAATCTTCACGGTGGTATGGGACACTTTGATTCAAAAATATCTTTATTAAATGTTTTAAATGGTTTTGAAAATGTTTTTTTAATGGATTCATTATTTCAATATCCTAAAATGTTATATTGTGATTTAAATGTGGAAATGTTATGTTTACTTTATTCATGTTTTATGTGATATGATTATGTTATGGTTATTGGGCATTGTTATAAAGAACGGGTGGTTCTGTGATAAACTAAGGGCCGGTGAGCCCGATATAGCTCTCCAATGCATTGGGTAACATGAAGGAGTGAAACGTTAAGGTTTCCCCGAAGAAATTTAGGGAATATACTGTGATGGGTATTCCAAACGTAACCAAGAGGGTTACTCCCTACGTAAGAATGTTATGAATGCCTCAAGTTACCTTTATGTCTTATGTTTTCTATGATTTATTCATGATTTGGTATGCCTATGTTTTATGGGTAAAGTGTGATTTCATTCTAATGTATATATAAACTCATGTTTCCTTTCCATAATTTTATAACTCTTACTAAGATTTTTATGCTCATCCCAATTTTTTGAAATGTTTTTCACAGGTCAAGGGAAAGGTACATGATGTGATGATAGTGTCAAGGATGTGTCAAGAAAGAATCCGTGTTATATTTTAAATATGTTTCCGTTGATGGGAAGAATGAATACTGTTTTTTATGTAACCACTTTGTTTAAATGTGGAATGTAAGGCAAGTTTCATGATCTAATTCTCTAAAACTCTAAACCTGAAAAGATCCTCAATTTGTAATCTTGTAATTACTCAAGATTAAGTAAGGTTTAAGGCTGGGGCCTTATATTATTTCTTTAATTCATGGAATAATTACCCACATGTTCAACAACCACTTAATATCTCATCCTTGACTATGGATAATGGTGATCCTATTATTTTTAGACATGTGATGCTATTTTGGAAATAAAATGATGGGGAAAATGAATTCCATGAATTCATAGCTATCCTAAGGGAGGACATAGAAATAAATATTTTTGAAGTGATTTCAGGGATCTTACATATTTATCCCAATAATTTTCATAATTTTATAATTTTTCCAAGATCTAAGAATTGTAATACTTACTACCTAACTCAATCTATTACTACTCAACTCCAAGAGGTTCTTTACATGGAAGATGAAATTGAATCCGAACAAACTCAAGGAGATGATCTTTGCATGAACTCATTATCTTATTATTATATTGAATCCTAATTGAGTATCACCTCCCCGTGTATGAAATTTTCAGATTTGGACAACAATTGTATTACCTTCGTGGATGAGGCAGAAAAATAAGATTCACCTGATAAGGAACATATGGATCTCCCTAAACTTTATCAACACTTTTTAGAAGGAGTTCAAGATGAGATCCAAGTGGAATTTCTTGAGGAAAAAAAGACACAAGATGATTACATTTAAAGGGAATAATTTGATATTGATTCATCATGTTTTAATTTTAATCAAATAGAATTACACTTTGATTTTCCCTTTGATTTTTCTTTTGATGTAGAATACCTTGAGAACCCATTGGAGAATGAAGAAGAAGTTGTGAAAGTAGAAACCAAGAAAGTGGAGGACTCATTCATTGTCCTAACCCCACTCTAAAAGATGCATCAAAATTTCATGGGGGTGTATTTGACGTATTAAATCCATGTATTCCTCAACAAAAAGGAACAAGTTCATGCTATAAATAACAATTGTTTTGGTTCATGAGAAAGAAACTTCACCCACCATCAGATTGGGGATAACCAACTAAAACTACCCATCTAGAGGTAGTCAAAACCCAAGACCCACTTGGGGGATTAAACCAAGATATATCCTTCTTTTATCGCTCTATTTATATTTTATTTTAATAAATTTCTAATGTTGTTTTCTCTAATTTTGGTTGTATATTTTTAGTGCTCAACACATAGAATCTTAACTCATCATTTCACTACTAATAAGTCAAGTTGTACCTTTACTTTACACATTCTTTATTTTTTAATTGAATTTAAAATATAATTACATGTTAATACAACTTTAATTAATTTACAACACTACATCATTTTAGTTCGGGGGATGGAACCTTTGCAGATAAATAATATCAATTATTTGTTTTTTAATTTTTCAAAAAAACTGTATGTTTTTTAAATTTATGTGTGTTTTTAAAAATTTTGAGTTGAAATGATTATAATTGCAAATTTTGAATCCCATTTCAATATTTGATACAATTTATCCCATAAAACTATGTTCAAATGAATGCTAAATATGAATTCAATTTGAGTTCAAATCATAAGAAATTTCATGAATATATCTCTTATTTTTGAATCTCATGACACATATTACTATATTTATCATTGAAATTAAATTCATATGAGGCTTATAAACATAATTTTCATTTTCTTTCCAATTATCTCACTTTTTGAGAGAACCGAATCATGATTGATTTAAGCAGAATTTGATTTACTTATATTAAAACATGAGGGTTTGAGGTACATGTGTTTTAAATGATTGAGGCTTTTCATTGGTTTCAAATTACCCTTTTCAAGATAATCATTTTTATTATGGACTACCTTTCACATTTAATCCTTTTATCCCTTAGAATCCATGAACAACCTTTTAGGTTTTCCACATTGCAATCCAATTTTCCCTATCCAACTTTCTCTTGAAGTAAAATTGCATAATCTAGTTGTACTTAAGTGTGGGGAAAGATATATTATACTGTGCTATACCATTTGGTGATATGTTGGGTGAAAATAAAATATTGATGAGATTATTTTTCTACTAAAAAACAATTAATCCTTTAGAAATTTATGCCTTTTCTTGAGAATTCATGATAAAGGAAGTTATTCTTTTCTAGAGCTTCCAATGAATGAATAAAGTTATTCCTATCTGAATAATTCATAAAAGATGTTGTTTGAGATGATTGAAATTTTTTCAGTTAAAATGTTGAATGGTTTGAACATTTATTTAATTTTCAAAGATATAATAGAGTTTATTTTCTACTAGGGGGCGGTGAGGGGGAGAACTTACTTGAGTGAAAAATAGAATATTATAATATGGCTTCCAAAATAGCCAAACCCTTCTTATTCAGCCTCAAATTGTTTCACATCAAAATCCTACCAACAGATTTACATATAAAAAAACTAAAAAGTACTCATGATAAAAACATTTATTGACTCACATTGGGGGGAGATTTAGGAATTTATCTAGTATATGGTGACCCTTTTATGAATTTGGATGAGAAAGACATTGCAAAGAAATTATCATTTATGTGATAAGAGAAAATGAAATATGAGGTATGTGTTTTTGTGTATAGGGGGAGAAATAAAGTAGAAATATATTAAATGTTATGAATTAAAATCCTGAAATAAGGGGTTTTTATGAGACATGATATCTTTTTTTCTTGGTGTGAAATTGTTGGATCTCAAGGATATGTGTTTTAAAATTTTATTTGATTAGATTTTGTTGTTTACTTGTCTAGAAGTCCAAGTGCTAAGTGTGGTAGAATTGATAGATTTCATATTTTCATAATTATTTATATTTTTTAAATGATTTAATCACTTCCCATTAATTAATTTGATCTTATTTTCAGAATTTTATTATTTTTGGTGAGTTTGGAGATTGAGAGTGAAAATTGGCTAATTCTGGACATTTCGCAGTTTTCTATTCCCTTTGCATTTTGAGCATAACTCCTACCATTATTATCCAATACATATTATTAATTTTTTACAATTTATATTTTCTTGGGATACAAATTATTATTTTGTAACAAGATCCAATTCAAATTACCACATTCCAAAATATTTAGGTCAATGTGAACAGTAAATCTGGTTGGCAGAATTGATTATACCTCATTCAATGAGGCCTATCTTGAGATACCGACCATAAAATTGAATGATTCCAGCTGAATTGAAAATATAACATGATGAGGAAGACAAAAAAAATTCATAGATAATTTCATTCATTATGAAATCCCTTGAACCAGTAAAATTTGTGTTGGTGGTATAGTGTCTGGTGGCCATAAAAAGTAATCTAATTTAATTTGGATGTAACTCCATTTACACATGTAAAATTGCTCAAAACATTTCTTAGGTATATGTAAAACACCATTACTCACATCTTATAATAAGGGAATATGTTATTATTTGACCATATGGTGGGTAGAACCAAAGACAACTTTTGGTAGAAATATTCTGGAGGATTATTTTTCTTTTCTTTTATTTATTTCTTTTGTTGTTCTTTAATATTGTAATGCCTTCTTCTTCCCCCTTATTCCCAATTAACCTTACCATGGTTGGGTAAATATTCTGGGTTATTTGGGATGGTTAGGTTTTATCTTTTCTTATGTTTTAGTTCTTACATTTTATTGAATAAAAACTCTCTATCTTATGCAGTGTTGGTTTCAAATTATAATTAACAGGTTTATAATATCATGCGATTGTATTTGGTTTAATATTATGTTATTATTATTGATTTGTTAAAAATTCATAATCTCCCTCCACTAGGTTCTAGTATACATAAAAACGAATAGATCAAGGCTTAATGGTGAAGTACTCTGAGATGGTTAATACGTGTGGTAGGGGTATTGAATATTCTTAATTGTTTGGGATAAACAAGACCCGATCAGGAATTTCCTAACTCAATTGAGTGTATTCACTACATCTGTTTCGAACATAGGAAAAAGAGTAGACTAATATTAGATATTGGAAAGGTTTAATCTAACCATCACCATTTACCAAGGGAGTGATAGGAAGAGATCATGAAATATCACTCAAACTGACTTAGACGAAGCGTAATGAATAAAATTAGAACTATGATAAAATTTTAATTGATAAACCAACCCCAAACTGATCACCTAGTTATTAAAAATATTTTTAATAGAATATTTTTCAATTTGTTTTAAATATTTTAATTTATTTCTTTCTTTTGTTTCATCTCTTTTTTTTCTAAACCAACCAATTTCAAAAAATAACTTCCACTTCTTTCTAAAATTTAAAGTGACAAATGTGATTATTATGAACTTCTATCTAGAGAAAACCCATGTTCACGTCTTTACTACATTCCAAATTAATAAATAATTGTTGTTTCTACACCCCATGATAGGCACATGTAATAACTTGGATCTATTTTCAGGGAGGTAGTGCCACAATCTAATTATAAATATGTGACACATTTCAAAAAAAGATAAAAAAATATTTTTCCATGTTTTTCTCAAATGATTATTTCCTTAATTAATGGAATAATAACTCACATATCTAAGAACCAATTAATATATCAAAATTTTCTTTGGAGGATGTTATTTATATTATTTTTATACAGGTGAGGTTATTTTTCAAATGAAATAATGGGGAGAATGAATTCCAAGAATTCATAGCTAGCCTAAGGGAGGACATGGAAATGAATGTTTTTGATGAGATGGTTGGGAAGATAACTGAGTTCTCACATTAACTTTAAGAAATTTATAATTTTTATATGATATAGGAATTATAGAATCCTGACTACCTGTCTCAATTTTATATTAATCAACTCCAAGATGTTATTTACATTGAAGAAGAAATTGAAGCTAAACAAACTGAGGGAGATGATCATTACATGAACTAATTCTCTTCTTATTTTATTGAATCCAAATTGAGTAGCACCTCCCATTTCATGAAATTATCAGATTCTGAAAAAACATGTATTACCTAGGTGTATGAGGATGGAAAGGAAGATTCACCCCATAAGAAACATATGGAGCTCCCTAAACATGATGAAAACCTATTAGAAGGAGTTCAATAGGAGATCCAAGTGGACTTTAATGATGAAAAAAGAGATATAATATGATTACATTGAAAGGTAAGAATTTGATATTGATTTATCATGTTTTAATTTTATTAAAACGGAATTACACTTTGATTTTCCCTTTGATTATTATTTTGATGTACCATAACATGAGTAACCACTAGAGAATGAAGAAGAAGTTGTGAAAGTAGAAACCAAGAAGGGGCCCAGCTCATTATTTGTCCTAACCCCAATATTCAAGATGCATCTCAATTTCATGGGGGTGGATTTGATATTCTATATCCATGGAGTCCTCAACAAAAAGGAATAAGTGTATGTAAGAAAGAAGAATTTCGGTTATTTAATGAGCAAGAAACATCACCCATCATCTGGAGGCAGTCAAACCCCAGAGCCCAATTGGGGGATTAAACTAAGATATTTACTTCTTTTCTCACTATATTTCTATATTATTTTATTTTAATAAATTTCAAATGTTGTTGTCTCTACTTTTGGTTGTATGTTTTCATTGTACAACACTTAGGGTCTTAACTCATAATTGCACCACTACTAAGTCAAGTTATACCTTTCCATTAAACAATCTTGATTTCTATAAATTTAAAATATAGTTACACGTTAATCCCACTTGGATGAATTTTTAACACTGCATCATTTAAGTACATGGGAGGTAACCTTTTTTGTTTAAAAATTGCAATTGTTTGTGTTTCTATTTTTAAAAAACAATTGTGTGGTTTTTAAATTTTCTTGTGTTTCTAAAACATTTCATCTAAAATGATTATCATTGAAAATTTTGAAAAAAATTTCAATGTGTGAAACAATTTATCCCATGAAATTGATTTTAAATAAATGATAAAAATGAATTTTTCTCAAGTTAAAATAATACTAAATTTCATGAAAAGTACTCTGATTTTTGAATCTCACACCACATATCACTGTATTTATCATTGAAATCACATTCTTGTGAAGATTCTAAACATAATTTTTCATAATATTTTCATTTACATAACATCGTGAGTGAACCAACTCATGCTTTATTTAACCAAAACTTGATTTATTTCTATACAAACTTGAGGGTTTTAGGTAAATCTGTTTTAAATGATTAAGTCATTTCTTTGGTTTTAAATCACCCTTTTTAAGATAATCCTTTTTATTATGTCCTACCTTTAACATTTAATCCTTTTAGATATTATAAGACATGAAAATACTCTTAGGTCATGCACATCACCAGTAGATGTTCCCTATCTAACCTGCTATGTAAGTGAAAACTCATAATCTAATTGTACTTATGTTTGGGGGAAGGTATCATGTATTGTGATACCTCATTTCGTGATACTTCAGGTGAAAATAAATTTTTGATGAGATGATTTTTCTACTAAAAAAATTAATCCTTTCAAAAGATGTGCCTTTTCTAGAGCTTTCATGATAAAAGAAGTTGTTCCTTTATGAAACTTCTAATGTAGAAAGAAAGTTGTGTCTATCTAGAGCTTTCAAGAAAATCCTTGTTTGAGACTATTGCCATTTTTGATACTAAAATTTTGACTTATGTGAACATTTATTGAATTTTAAAAGATATTGTGGAGCTGATTTTCTTCTAATATGAGTGAAGAGGAGACTATACTTAAGTGAGAAATAGACTATTGTGATTTTTCTTCAAAAAGAGCCAAACCATCCTTATTCATCCTCATATTTTTTTCACATATAAATCCTTATAACCGAAAGCCATAGAATATAACTAAAATTTCTTCATGATAAGAACATTTCCTTGACTAAAATTATGTGGAAGTATAGGAATTTATCAAGAATTTGGTGGCAATTTTATGAGTTTGGATGAGAAAGACATTGATGAGAAATTACCATTTGTGTGATAAGAGAAAATGAAAGGTGAGGTAAGTGTTTTATGTGAATGGAAGGATAAAATAAGTGAAAAATATATTTAATTATATGAATGAATAAGTTTAAATAATGGTTTTGGGTTTTTATGATCCATGATATCTTTTGTTTCTTGGTGTGAAATTTTTGGATCTCAAGGATATGTGTTAAAATTTTCTTTAATTTGATTTTGTTGCTAACTTGTCCAGGTATCCAAGTGATAAGAGTGGGGGAATTTATAGAGTTAATATTTTCATAAATATTCATTTTTTCTATATTATTTCATCCCTTACCATTAATCAATTTGAGCTTATTATCATAATATTATGCTTTTTGGTGAGTTTTTGAGCTTAAGAGTGAAAAATGGTTATTTATGGACATTTATCAGCTTTATGTTGCCTCTATATTTTGAGAATAACTATTAAAATTGTGATCCAATAAATGTGATTACTTATATTAGGATTTATATATTCATGGGATAAAAATTATTACTCTATAATAAGATTAAATTAAAATTCCCACATGCCCAAATAATTCGGTCAATGCAACACATAATCTGGTCAGAAGAATGCACCATACCTCATTCAATGAGGCATATATCAGGCTAATAACCATAAAATGGGACGATTCCTACTGGGTTATATATTCAACTCAATGGGGAATATTCAAAATAAATTTAATGGATATAGTATTTCATTAAGGCCTCCCTTGAACTAGTAAAATTAGGGTTGGTGGAATAGTGTCTGACCACCAGAAAATGTCATCTCAGATAATTTGGCCTTAACTTCATTTACGAATGTTGGATTTCTATGATATATTGAGGGTAGATGGAAAACACAATTACTCATATCTTATAAGAAGGTACCATGGTATGATTCGACCATATGTTGGGATGAATTGAAGAAAACTTCAGGAATATAGATTATTGAGGATTATTTTTATATTCTTTCTTTTCATTCTTTTGTTCTTCTTAATATTGTAATTCCTTATTCATTAGACTTATTCTCAATTACCCTTACCATGATGGGGTAAATATTTTTAGTGATTTGGATAGGTTACGTTTTATCTTTTGTAATATTTGAGTTCTTTCATTTGATTGAATAAAATCACTCTCTCTTCGGCGGTATTGGTTTCAAATTAAAATAAACAGTTTTATTATCTTAAGTGATCATATTTCATTTAATATTATGTTGTTATTATTACATTGGTAAATTTTTATAGTCTCCCTCCAGTGGGTTCTAGTTTATATATAATGAAATAGATCAAGTATTAGTGGTGAAGTACTCAACGATCGTTAGTACGCATGGCAAGGGTATTGAATATTCTTAATTGTTTCAGATAAACAAGTCCCGATTAGGAATTTACAAACTCAATTGAGGGTATTAAGAGCATATTTTTCCCACATAGGAATGATAATATACCAATCTAAGATATTGGAAGGGTTTACTCTCACCATAAACATTTACCAATGCAGTGATAAGAAGCGATAATTAAATATCACTAAACCAACATAGTAGAAGAGGATTAAACAAAATTTAAACTATGATAACATTGAAATTTAAAAACCCAACCCAACCTGATCACCCAATTATTGTTACAATTTTTAATCAAATTATTTTTAAATTTGTTTCAAATATTTTACTTTATTTCTTTCTTTTATTTCATCACATTGTTTTAAAAACCAAAAAATTTCAAAAACATCCTCCACTTCTTTCTATAATTTAATATGAAAAATGTGATTGTTGTGTGCTCCTTTATGGAGACAACCTAGGTTAAATAATTTTCTACAATATAATATAATAAATAATTGTTTTTTCCACATCCCACGATATGCACATGTTATTCATAAATAATAAATTAAAACTAAATCATATCGGATGAATTAAATGTCTGTGGGTAAAATAAAAGAAACATTATCAACCATTTGACATTGGATAACCACTAGAAATACCTTTCAAAGGGTGAAAACCCCCAAGGGTCCACTTAAGAGATAAAATAGATAAATATCTTTTTTTTATTTCCCCTTTCTGTTTCCTTTAATTTATATTTTCACTAAAATTGTTTTATTATTTTTTATTGTGTTTACTTGTAGGTTTTAAGTGAGAATCGCTTAGGATAAAACTCAATGTTGTTAATAAAAATATGTTAAGTTGTATTTTTATTTTATATATTAGTTGTTTCTCACTAATTACATTCTTCTTCCAAGCTCATCAAATTATTACTAAATCAAAAAGGGGTATCTATTGTCTATGTTTATGGGAGAAGTACCAACCTCATTAGGATTTTCATGTTTTCTTTTATTTTTTTGATTATCTAAGAGTGTGATTTAGAATTTTGAGCTTTATTGAAATATTTGGGAAAATTGGGACTATATTGATATTTTGTGACAAAACAACATGTCTTTAAATGCTTAAATTTTTAAATGATTGTTTTATTTGAATTTTTTTCTTGATTTGAATTTTTTTTCATTTATGATGGTTTACTAATTGTGAAATTTTATGTGCCCTAGTTTGGAACATATTGAAAATTTGTAATGAACCCAATATGTTTCTAAACCTATATGAATTTTTTTTTATATTTCAATACATCATGATATTCTTGAGTAATTTTTAGAAATTTAGAATAATTTTTTAATCTTATTTAAATCTATTATAAATCTTTATTTCTATAATTTAGTATTGAGGAACCATTTTTAATGACTTTTTCATGACACTCTATTTTCATTCCTTTCATTAAACTACCCTTTTTATTAATACTATATTATCCAGAAAACCCATTTTAAGAAACCATATTACATGAAATTTATCATATTTTACATTAATCTAGATGTAATTTCATTAATATTATTGAATTGATGAGTGGGGGAGGAATAAGATGAGTTTTACACAATATTTAATGAATCGTTTTTTGAGTGCTATAAATATTTTCACTTTTTTGGGGAATGAAATACATACATGAATGTATGGGGTTTTTATGATCATATATTGATCATTTGTTTTATAATATAACCTAAAATGGAGGAAACTATTTCATCAAGATATAAATGAGTAAATAATTTAAAAATAGAGCACCTATAAATCGCATGTTTCATTATCTTTAATATCTTTCCTTCGATAGAGTGAACCCGAAGGGAGGTCACAAGAAGTATAATACAAAGGCACTCTTTCACCATGGAAATAAATTAGCGGAGGGATCCAAAAATGTTTTGTGAGGATACCCAAACATTTAAAGCGGTGTTGACACCTTCTCAAATGATACAAATTTAGTTTTTGGAAAAGAGAGTTTAGTAGTGCCTCGCATACATCGCAACACTGAAAAGAAGAGAACTTATTCCCTTTAATAGCCGAAGCTAGAGAATCCCACTTAAAAATGAATCTCATGAGTTTTTATATATTGGGTACTTATTCCTGGATGTCATTAAAATAATTAAATTAAAATAAATTAATTAACCAACATTTATTTTGAATGATAATAACATCTATAAAGGAAAAATGAATAATATATGTACTATATACATATATATATTATTCAAAAATCCCATGCATAGGAAAAGTAATATATCACATTCATGTATTAAATATACAATCAATATAAAGTATCCCAATATACATATTTTTCATGCATCATATTCATGTGTTAATTAATCTCATGTATTTATATTGTTGGTAACATCAAAAAGTCTTCCACTTCCACTAAAAACACACAATGACATTATATAGAGATTTACAGTTCTTTTTTAATCCATTAACACCTTTATAGAAATGGGTTTATCATGCTCTCTTAATTTTAATTAAAAAAATTACAAAACATTATCCTTAATGTTGTGCCTTACTATATAACCCCATGGTCTTTAGTAGCATTGAAAATAACAATGAAATACTTATATCAAAGATATAATAAAATAGTGGCATCATGT
Source organism: Viscum album (assembly GCA_963277665.1). Lineage (NCBI taxonomy): Eukaryota > Viridiplantae > Streptophyta > Magnoliopsida > Santalales > Viscaceae > Viscum > Viscum album. The sequence continues at coordinate 154,113,480 of OY728164.1, forward strand.
AAATCATTAGTACTAGTCAATCTACTAAGGTGTTTGGTGTGATCTCTATCAAACATACTAATATTCCTATATGAACGTTTATACCATATTATTTTTTGAATAAGTCATACTCATACCTAAAAAATTATTTTTACATGACATAGAGAGGACACAAGATGACATGTAATTTATCCATGTTATTCAACACTTCATATGTGAAAACACTAAGTCTGGACATGAATTTCATCAATATAAGTCATTCATGGGGTAAAATTCATTAAATTTCATACAAGTTGAAAAGTAATAGATTTATTTTTCTCCAACCATTGACTAGATGAACAATACAACCAACCACCCACACATTAGCTATGTCAATATATAGAAATATATAATGAGGGAATATATATATAAAGGTTCCCATATAAGGTATCTCACTAAAAATTGGTAGTAATGATTAATATTAATCATACACCCTTTATTATATCAATTATTGTATGACATTCCATGTGATATAATTTAGTGGATCAATACAAGTAATAAGTCTCTATATATTAGCTCATAAATCCATTCAATGAAACTCAATATTTTTATTAATTGTTATAATAATTTAGTCTTTACAACCATATAAAACCATTACAACCCCTAATAAACTATAATGATGCACAATTTAAAAAATAAAATTTTTACTTTGTGGGGTTATTTTCATTCAACCATTTATGTAAAATAAATTTCTTTAAAAAATGAATGAATGGTAACTCGATATTGTCTTCATTATAATAACATCATAAATTATCAAATTTTACTACAAATATATCATGTGTTATAGAAACCTATACTATAAAAGATATTTATTTTGTTTTTGGGTTAATGGATTCATCAATAGATATGCTACATTATCTTGAGTATCCACCCAACTGATCTTACATGTCCCCTCACAATGATTTACCATATGAGATTTCATTTGTGAAGGATGTAATTAGTCCTTGATGATACTAGGGTTCCTATGATTATGGAACAAATAGATTGTTTTAAAAATATATCTCAACTTGTACCTCAATGAAAGGACCCACTCTTTGTTCAGAAACTATATTCTTGATCCAAATATCTTTCTTCACAACATCTGATACATCAATGTATTCTACCTCTATTGTTGAGTCTACTTGGGTTGGTTGTTTTTTAAGAGGCCAAAAATTTTCATGCATAATTTTTACATCTCATTAGATGAATATTCATTTCATGACATTAAGAAACACACCATATCATATAGGTCTAGTGTCTTTAGGGACAAGATAAATATCACTTTTATTTCACGAAATATCTTCCAAATATCCCATATAGATAATCCCAAATAGTAATCTTATATTACATACCCTACATAATATCATTATTTATAACTTGTTGAAAGGAAACAATATTAATGATGAGCTCAGATTCTTAATAAAGGTTAAAAAGTGAGAAATAAATGACCACAAAAATCATAACATAAGTATAAGTGTATGATAACATATTATAAACATTTTTACCCATACCATTCATATAATATATCATAATCATGATGAATTTCATAAATCATGTTAATTAATAACATATGAATCATAATAGAATCAAATAACATGATACATGAGAGCATAACATAGAAATATGAATGGCGTGAAAAGATAATATTATAACATTGTGAACTTGTATAAACCAAATTATGTAGACTCATTAAGTGAAGGACATGAAATCCTGATCTTGGATAACCTTATAGATATGAAAATATTTTCTTACCTAATAATATGGACATGAAAAACTTTTCAATGAAAAATATGTTGATTATGAAATCATGTCCATGAATAACACATTTCACTCCCCATTCCAACATATACATAGTCAAGATTCACTCCCAAGATTTTGATTGTGGAAAAAATACTTTACCAACCAAGGTTCATAGCCCATTCCATTCCTTATTATATCATTAGATATTAATCTTTACCAAATGAATTATAGGGTATAACAGACCCACCTAACATGTAATCATAATCTTTTCATAGGTACACCGATAAATCATGATATTTTATAACATTTTATCATAAAAATAATCCATGGAAAAGAAAATTGGTTTCATAAATATATCATAATCATAATAATAGAATATATAGAGAAATATTAATTTTAATGTAATAGAATAATATCCCCATTGAAAGATAAGTAAAATCAAAGGATGTCAGCATAAATGAAAATGCCTTAAAATGAACACTTTGAATAGTTGTTGAGAAAAATAATTTTTTCATTTTGAATACACTTATTTAAAATAATAATATTTAAAAAAACATTGGAAGAAATTTTATTGAAAAATAACCATCTAAAATGGTAAAATAACATTCAAATCATTTTGCTTTCATGATGATGAGAAATTATATTCATGCAGTATATGTTAAAATAATGATTTCTTTCACAATTTCGATAATAATTCAAAAGTACATTTTTCAGAAAAATATAATAAGATTATAATTAAACATTTATTTAACATCAAAAATATGGGAAAGTAGATTTTAACAATACCTAGATAATTTTAAATATACTGTTGAAAACATTTTTATAAATCATGGACAATTAAGAAAAGGATTACAGGCTGAATAGTAAAACATTTTCAGTATTCCTTTGAAGTATTTTTTCAATATCTAGAATAAATAAAGAGTATAAAATGAAATTAAAACATGTAATATCTATAAATAAACAGTGTATAACAAAAATTTTGGGATTATTGAGAGATATATCATAAAATATCATCATTGAAAACATAATCATAAAAAATCATCATAAATAATGAGGTTGAAAAATAAATCCTTTACCATATTAAAAAAATTGAAATCATAAAAACCATGAAATAAATAAATTTATATAGATATTTATATCCCATAATTTTATGATAATCATTATAAAATACATTCATGTGATGTATGTACACTATATAAAAGATAAAAGTGGTGAATATGTTATTTTTCTAAAATAATTGAAAGTGAGTCGTAAATCTCATTCCTTGAGTTTAAATTTCATTGAATAGACTTTATAATCATGTATAATAAATTTATATTTAATTTAAATCATTAAAAAAATTAATTTTCGTACTTATAATATCATATATGATCCAATAATATGATTTTATCACCCATGTAAAACAACTCTATTTTAAAATCATCATTTTCGGGTGTTAACGGTTCTATTTTTCATAAGAATTTCAATTAGGTAATTCTTGTACCTATACTTGGAACATAGATCCATAATATATATAATTTGAAACATGATATTAATATAATATATATTCATTATATATATATATATATATATATTTTTAGTCATCCATAATATTTTGAGACAGAAAATGGAATTACACCATTAATGGAGACGACCTATTGTATGTACATAGGAACACTATTTTTACAATTTGAAGAATGGAAAATAAGAATGTTAAATAATAATAAACCAATAAAGAATCATTATATTATCTTATATATGATATATATTCAGGAAATATCTCCTTATGACCATATATTTAAAGAAGATGCAAAAAATGAATCACATCACTCCATAGAGGTGGTAGTCCATATGTACACACAAGCGATGTTATCATTTTCAAATGTTTTTGATGGTAAGAAGGTTCATATTATTTTATAATTATAAAATATTATTTATTTCATATAAATCATATATAAAATTTAAACTAATCATAATAATATCTATGAAATATGGTGATGAAAATTTAATTGTATATATATGTGGAGGTGGTAGTCCACACATACACACAAATGCTACATTCCCATCTCATTTTATTGAATGGAGGGTAGTTTTTAGAATTTAAATAATCATAATAAAATTTAATTATATTTTTGATAATGAAGTTACTATTTTGTGATGAATACCATATATTAAGAAGTGGTAGAAGAAAATATAAATTAAAAGAAGTCGGGCAAGATAATTTCTTCTTCTTTAGTAGAACTCCATTAGATCCTTTCCCCAGAACCCATTGAATGGTATTATAAGAAGAGAAGAACCTATAATTCTTTCCAAGTGAAAATTAGAATATAATTTTCTAGTGTTTGGTTAATATAGGTGGATCAATTTGGTTTAATGAAAAGTGAGAAGGGATGTCCTTTTATTTTGGAGGGAAATTTCATATTCTGAATTAATAAGAATAATAAAATATAATTAAGTCATTATTAATAAAAAATTCTTCCAAATCAATTCATAATCAAAGAAAAACAGGCTAAGGTCAAAATAACATTTTTAAATGAAATTTAGATTTGTTTTGGTGTTATTTGAATCATTATATTTTTGTTTAACCCCCCCAATAACTGATTTTATCTTTAACCACACTATTGATTTTTTCTATTCTAATTGTTTATTATTTTAACTATAAATTATATATTAACTCATAAATGGAATATAGAATAAAATTTAAACCATTTATCATCCTAACAGTCATATTTATTTATTTTTATTATTTTTAAACAATTTTTAAAAAATATTATTTAAGTAATAATATCATTAATGTAATTTTTTATACTATTCAATTAACATGACATTATCAAATTTAGGGTAGATATGGAATTAGAATATAAACCTTCTAAATATTAATAAAAATTTATATTTGTCTGAATATTTTTTGGAAGAAATTAATTTACAACAATTGTGTTACTATTATTAGTTTTTAAATCATTTTCTCCATTAATCGAATAAATACTCACTACTAGTATCTTACCCTATACACATGGTTTAGAACCATGGGTATAGCCTATAAAACTACATGTATAGACTATAGCCATAATTTTTTGAACCATGGGTGCTCAAGTCGTTGGTATAGATATATACTTGTGATTTCTTTAGAAACTGTGGATGTAACCTATGCATATTTCATAATACCCACAGTTTACTTATAGCTATGGGTATATGTTTGCACTAATGGATCCTAAAACCTTGTGTATAGAGGTGTTTAAATATTTTAGGAGTACCTATGGTTTTTTTAACCATGTGTATAAAGACCTACCATCATTAGATGACACCGACACTATGCATCACCTCACATAGAACCTGCAAATAAATTATAAATCGTGGATCACATTTAATGAAGTACACTTATTATATATTTCACACTGAACCATGAAGTTATAAATAGTTTTAAAATCATTTACTAAATTGTAACATACATATAAAATACACAACATCATTTTTTTTCATAGACACGTTCCTTTTTAACTAAACACAAAAAATCAGGGGATTAATATCTCCCTCATGACCACCAATGCCATCATAATCATCACCAACATCAGTTCCTGAAGAACCATCATCATCATCAGTATAATCATCATCATTATCACCACCACCACCACCAGTAGCCATACCATCAACTCACCAACAAATAAGACCCTGATTGACATCATTCAGGCATCATATAAATAGATAATTTATGCCATACATGAATCAAAAGTAGTAGTAGCCTCTGACAGATGTGATGAAAATAGAACTGACATAGCTTTAGGATGTTTTTAGTGGCTAGTTTAACTAGTTCCTCATATTGGATAAATATTTTACCTTTAACTAATTTTTTAGGATCAATTTTTAACTCAGTATCATGAGAGGTTTGAGAGGTGCATGATGAAGTCCAATACCTAGTGGGGTGATGTATTTCCCATTTTGACATCAAAAAATCTCCTGGTTCTCCTCACCTAATAGAGATCTCAAATGATCATTTAGCCTAAAATTGTAATCTTTTTTCTCATCGAGGGACTCCAGGTCACACTGTTGAAAATATAAAAAATATAATTAATTTTAATTATGTATCAAAATTTGAAATATAAATAAAAGAACATGCAATCTTTTATTATATCTCTGTATTTACAACACTTCCATCCTTTTTCTTTATACTCGAGTAAAATAATTTTTCACAAGGAACACCACCTTCGATGATTAATTCCACATACTAAAAATGACATTGATTACTATAATAGTACATTATTAAATAATATAAAATTGATAAATTAGGCATGAATGCAAATTTTAGTTGTTAAAGAAATTAATAAAATAAAAAATAATATAAACAAACATTAAATTAGAAATTTAATACTAGGGGAATTTAACAATAAATATATAATAATTTTCATGATAAAAATGGGTATGATATGGTTTCATCTATTATATTTGTTTTGGCCCAATTTTATTTTTGTTATGTTGTTTGCTTATTTGAACACTTGTTAATTTTTATAATTTTGTAATTAGGTTCATTTTTTGTTAGGTAGTATAGTAATTTGACCAAATAGAAAAAATGTCCAAATAGCCGAATGGCCAAAATGACCAATTGCAGATTTTTTAAATTTCTTTATTTAATCATTTGGTCAATTAAATCCTATAAAATAGAGATATCCCCACGAAATTTTAAAATTAGAAAATCAATACCTTATAGTTATATAATAATAATAATATACATATCATTTATATTCATATTAAATTACCTGGTGCCTCTTAGGAATGGGAATTTTAGTGCACTCAGAAGATTGAAAATACTTCATAAAAACATTAAATTTTTTGTTTTTTTCCATAAAATCCTAAAACAAAAATTTATATAATTTATAATAATAAAATTTTCAATGAAATCGATTAAGAATTATGAATAACTCAAACTCATTACTCTTTAAATAAGTGACCATTTATTAATATTGTGTTTTTGGAATGTAGGGGATTATGGTACACTCTCTAAATAAAAACCTACTATAATCTTAGAAACAATATAAAACCAATTCTTATAATATTTATAAGAGACTCAAAGATCCCTAAACTCTGCGACTATAACAGCTTCACCATTGGGAATCTACAACCAATGCTACAACCAACTTTTTAATTTATATAAATACTATAGTAATATTGATTCTAATTTAACAAATTTTCATCCAATTATCTTCTCCCATGATTTTTCTTTACTTTATTACTAATTTGACTCCACAAGAATTTATTCACCAGAATGATATCGTTGTACTTGGATACAGTTATGATAAAACTTCTACACTTCTTTTAATATTTAACTATAATCATATTAACTTATTTATAATCCAAAATTATTTGGGTTTGGTGATTCTGAGATTCACGCATATGGGTGTCCCTATTAGAATATCCCACTAAATAATATTAAAGGAAAAAACAATTATTTAATAGTATAATATGAAAAAATTATGTGATATAACATGAAAATAATATATTAAATCAAAACTAGATGAAGGCTAGTCATTTGTCTCCAATGGATCTATGGTCTCTCCTGAATCTGTATCCTATAAAGGATGTGCATATTCCAATTCATGCACTCGGTGATCTTAATGAACTAGAGTGAAAGCTGAAGGAGAATTTTCATCTGATTATAGGAGGATAGTAGGAAGTGGAGGTGGATTATACATGGAAGGATTAAAATATAAGGGCTGGGAAAACATCATATGATATGGATATGGAAATTATGGGAAGATCCTTAAAGGTAGCATAGACATGGTATGGTAAGAAGATACTAAATGACATGATGATGAAGGAATGTGTAAGAACATCCATGAAGTATCAATTGGAGGATGTAATGGTGTGGTATATGAAGAATTCACTAGTGGTTTAGGGTGTGAATGTGTATAAAGGGTTCTCCGTGTAGCTCTAGGATAACCCCTGTTCTATACCCTACTAGTAGGATGATGAGAACTTGATACTGTTTGAGATGAATGTTCCTAAATATTTTTGATAAATAATAAGAACATGATAATTAATGTAACGTATATGGAAAATATTAAAATTATTATACTCAATAAGGTAACCAGAATAGGAAACACGAGCTCATGCATCCGTTGATCATTATCAAATAAGCTCTTCCTCAGAACTTCTTCAATATATTTTATATTATGCATAAGAATGAATTGTATATTTTTTTGAATGTTTTTTTAAAAATTATTCACACAACATAGTATTAAATGAATTCATAAACAAGGTCATAAATTGTTTTAGAAAATATAATTTAAAAGAATGTTATAATTTTTTTAAAAACTGAATTTAATTTTTTTTCATAATTCAAATAAATATATTTAAATGCATCCAAAATAAAAAATAATAAAAAAAAGATATCATTCTAAAATGGTACTAAATTAAGGTAATTGTAGTATTATGAACTTGATAAACCTATCTCAAGGAAAAATGAATTGAAATTTTAACATATATGGTTTCTTCTATAAATTTCCCACTACTACATCAGGTTCAACATCAATTATCACAACAAGATAATTTGATTCATCAAATATAATATTTTGGATGAAACCAATGGGGTCATCAAGGGTTTAAATTTCTTCCCCACCATCATGAAAAATATTTGTTTTTTATTTCTTTAATAATGACACCTTAACCCAGTCTAAGATAATCTTTCACATAAAAACATATTTTTTCATTAATACCAATATATATGGTTCATCATTAGCAAGGAATTAAGACATGTCAATAAATAGGAATCCATAGTCATCAATAAATATACCATGTCACATCATTGAATAAAACTATTTATATTTCAACATAGTTACTCGACCAACAGAGTAGTAATCAAATAATAAGATTTTCCCAATAAGTCCATAGTAAGACACATTTTCAAATTGAGTCCTTATATCTATTTTATTGCAACAACTATCTATTGTTACATTTAAAATGAAACCATCATGTTGTGTTCCCATTTTCACTACTCAATTAGTTGTAAAAAAATTTATATCCATTCATTAATAATGATTTTCATTACAGAACTGATGAATTGGGACTAAAATCCAACACTCTTAATTTGTGTGAGATAGATTCAATAGGTAAAATAAATACCTAAAAAATATATTAATAATAAAATAAAATTACTATCTATATTTTATCTTAATTAAAATAATGTCAACACCTTTGATTTCAATAAATAAATAATTTATCTTCTATGTAAATACTCTCCCCTTTAAAGGAAAATAATCAATAAACTATATTTATAATTTTTTATTTTCCTACATAAAATGTTAAGAAACGTTTAAGGTATATGTTAAATGAAATAATATGAGATAATATATAAATATTCAAATTAATTACTTGATACAGTCTTCGAACCAACCACATTTAAATTAGATTGTGCGATATTTCATATCCCACTCTTCAAGGACCAATGAAGAAAATGTATATGACCCATGGATATATCTTGTTTTGAGAAGATATAGTAATGGGGGCTTAATTTATCCATACTTCTCATCTTCATTTATCTTTTTATGGTTATTTACAATGTTCACATCAGATAAATTAAATGAAAAATAATACATAAATCCATGAGAGAGATAACATATCAAAATGTAATCTTTATGATAATTGTTGTTTCAGACATAATATTTCTTTGTGTCTATATTTCATTAAGTAGAAAACACATACCAATAAGAAATTTCCCCCACCATGAATTGTCTCAATTTGAAGACAAACTGTTGAATGCAGCTTGAGAATGAAATTTTTTGGAGATTTCATTTCCAACTAACATAAAATTAATGGTGTCTCTTACAATATTTTTATCAGCAAATACTTGGATAACATTTTTACACAAAGGTATCTAAAAAATGGAACAAGATAAGAACTTTGACCTTTATATATTTTTCTAGTAAATGAATAATTTATATTATAATAAATTCATAATGAAGGATGATATAATCATGATTTTTGGGATTTTAGTTTCAAATCCCACATGTTGAGTCATTTAAATATGTTGTTGGAATAGCCTTTAGTAACCTTGATACTCTTCAATACTTCTAGATATTAATTTTTCTATAATTGTTTGATCACATAATTAGCATAAGTATAATTCCTTATATTTTCACTGATATACACATGATGTAGTTCTTAGTGAATACCCAAATCCAAAAAGTCCCTTAAATATTATTAGCCATATGGTCTTCACTATGATATTTATAAGAATTTATTGAAAAATTTCAAAAACATTTTTCTCAATGCATGTTGCGTCTGAATAATGATGTGACAAATTCATAGACCAATATGGACACTAAAAATGATAATTTTCATTTTCCAATTGTATGTGTATTCAGGGTCAAAATTATTCATTTTTTAGACTTCATGTGATCTTTCACTAATGAAAATCTGAAATCATTCAATTTATTATGAACATATTTTCATAACATATTTTGAGGTGGTTGTTCAATGTGAATAGTGTAATCAAACCTTTGACGATTCTTCCTATATTGATTATTCATTAGAAGGAATTGTTGATGGACCATTAAACTAAAACCATGATGATATTTATGTATTCTCTATCATGAAATATTCATTAAAATAGAACATGATAGTTTTCCCTTGGCTCTCCAACCAGTTCTCATTTCATAATAAGGAAAATAATTTATAGTCTATATAAGGGTATCACACATCTGAAATATTTTTTTAAAGAAGCATTAAATGTGTGCACACCCATATACCAAAACTTCTTCAACTATATTATTAAATTTGGAATGTATTAATCTAGGTCATTTTTATGATTAGACGGTCTATATATTATTATACTTAAGAAAGTGAGTGGTTTTTTCATACAGATCCAAAGAGTATAATTATAAACATCAATAAAAACTAGCCACATGATGTAAGCAATAAGCATTTGACTAAATAGATTAAAACCATCACAGGATAGACCCAACCTAACATTAATCACCTCATCTACAAGATAGGGATGTCATGCATCAAAATATATCAATGATAATTCATCTTTACAGTAAACCAACTCTTTGTTATGTTTAATTTTCTTAATATTTTTCGATCAAATAGAGGTTGATATTTATGAACACGTGAATAGATTTTAAAGACTAGTAATAAATGAAAAGTGACACATGACTCTCTATGGAACACGATATGGTTTTCCATTTCTACTTTCCTTATGTTGAGATATAAAAAATTCTTTATAGGCATTAAGTTCTTCTTTTTTTCTCCCAAAATATACAAAAACCTTTCAGATAAGAATGAATTTTATTAGTAGAAAATATGAGTGGATTAATAAACTTTTATTCCTTATAATAATTTTAGGGAATATTTTCACAATTTAGAATAAATTACTTATAATAGGTAATAATATTATCAATGGTAGTAATTAAAATACAATACATTGGTTATCTATGATATAAATACTTTAAAAAGTACAAATTTTTAATTTTAGTGTATTTATGATATACATGAGTTTATGCATCATCAATTAATTTATTTCACTCTCTAAAAGTCATTATCTTCAATATTTTCCTCATGTGTATTAATATCATTTTCTTCCTACCCTGAAATAGTTTCTCTCTCATGAATATTCAGAAATGTAAACCAATCAAATATGAAATTCTCTATACCACATATTTCATTCTGTTCATGAACTATAAAATATTGTCTCCGCTATCTGTTGTGATACCAAACATAATATTTTTTTTGAAATATAGCTTTTTTATATGGTAGATAACTTATTCCGTACTTAATAATTATCTTCCAAAAAAATTGTAATATGAAAAAATTATATGACCTATATTTAAATAATTTTTAAATGAAAAATCTAAAAATATATTCATATTCATTTGAAACTCGGTAGAAATATGATCAATATGATACATCCAGCTTCTATCCATTCTATTACATGGAAAGAAAGGTATATTCCAATCAATAATGTAAACCATAATTACAAAATTCATTAAAAAAATCTTAATATCAAATTAATCAAAGCACTCAAGTAGCTAGAAAATAATAATAAGAGGAACAACATATACAATTAGAGATATCTGTAAATAAGATACCCAAATAAGTACAAGATATAAAATATGAATCAACTATTAAAAAATAAAATTAAATACATATGTATTTATGATATAATTTCTTTAAATGTCCATGTTTTTAATGAGACATAAATTTAATTAAATTGACATTTCATCTTGATGGAAAATATTTACCCATGAATACAACAATGTGTCACCCAAAAATGAAACCACAAAACAAGGTATAATAATATCATTGAAATTTTACCATAACTGATACAAATAAAAATAATTATCCAATCATAATATCATAGAGACTAATATTTTTAAAATAAAAAAATATCCAAAATCTAATAAAGGATGTGGAAGATCAAATTTGTCTGACATATGAAATAGGAAACTGTATTTGGATTTGAGATACCATCAAGTCCATCATATCGATAAAGGGGAAGTTGGGTAGAGTTAGAGAACCATAATATAATCCCATACAGAGTAAGAATATTCATATACCAATACCTTCTTTCAAAAACTAAAATACCATACCACGTGATCTATCATAGAAATGTATCCCATTTTATATTCTTAATAATAGAGAATTAAATATGAAAATGTCTACTATAATGAATATAATAATATAATGATATCCAAATTCAAATAAAATTTAGATGTATATTGTCAAGTAAATTAAAGATCACTAACAAAAAACCAAATTGAATACAATGAATGATTCATTTAGCCATTATAGGATACTATTATCCCACTAAAAAAGAATAAGGAATATCATAAGAAAACATTAAGGCATATTCATATAAATCCAAACAAGGTGCATGTATTGGAATAATTAATAACAGAGGAATACAAGTATAAAAAAGTCTATTTATTATCTAGAGTGGTGTTCTCATTTGAAAACATATTTGAGGAAAACTTTTAGTCATTTTATTTAAGGTTATCATTACTTATATTATTTAAACATAAGGAAAATAAAATTTAAATGATTTTCTATTTGAATTTAAGAAGTATTTAATTTTATGATGATACATCAAGACTAAATAATTAATCAATTACATCCCACTTTATGAAACCCACAAATTACATCACAGGTGATGAAACCTATTAATTGAGAATTTTTTGGTTAGATGGATATTAATTCAATTATCTTATAGTTAAAATAAGCTGCTCAATACTCAATACATGATAAATAATCTATGAAAGAATTATTAACAAATAACAAAGTTATACTCAAATGCTAATAAAAAATAGATGAAATAATGATTTATACAATTAAAGTTTTCTTAAAGATATAAATTCATATTTTAATCATTATCAATGGATACCATGTTACATAAATTCAATATAATCCTTGAATATTTTCATTCGAACATATATAATTATTTCATGACATTTACTAAAGGCTTATATAAATATTTGTACATAATAAAGGTTTTAAAATTCATAAACATTTTAAAAGTTAATATTTATTTATTTGAAATAATCTATTATCTTTCATTCATTCATTAATTTATAAATCTTAATAATGAATTTCAGGAAACATGAATGAAAAGTACTATAAATACAATAGTTAATTCTAGAAAAAACAACCTTCATAGATAAAGCAATATTCCATATTTACTTATAATAATATATCTTTGTACATAATCAAAAAATTATTTCTTTTTAAGTTAAAAAAACCCACTAAATAGTGTAATAGTGGGTTTTAATATAAAAAATTAAACTTCAATAATTAAATCCCATAACTCAAGGATAATAAAATCTACCATTAACCCCTTTATTAAAATTAAATATGATTTCCAGCACTAAAAATATATAAATCCCAATAAAATAAAAAAAATATCTCAAATATTAGTTAAATTCATAATAATCCATAGGATAGTTATCAAAATAAAGCAATTATAATCAAAACAATACATATAGAAATTTAGTGGACTATATTTGGTATTTATTATAGTATAAATTTTAAAAATGGTGATAGAACTGTTTCTAACATGAAATATTATAATAACATGAATAGACAAAAATGAAAACCATTGCCAGCAGAAAAGAATAAGGATTCAGAACTCACTAATCTAATGTTGAAGAAGAATATGATAAAAAGTCATTTAATTGGGGGAGAATTTTGGAGAAGACTACTGACCATCTCTTGAGTGATGGGAGAAGAAATAACCAGAGGGAAGGAAATATTACCTTTAAAAGATCACAGAAAGAAAAATGATAAAAATAGAGGAAGAAAAGATGGCCAGTGTGGGAAGTGTCACCTTAGGAGGGGAGGGGGAGGCAAAGTCTCATTAGAGGGGAGGGAATATTAAAGATCACAATTAATAGCGGAGGGAGCCTAATATGTTAAGGGGTTGTACCTACAATTTATGAAAAAAACTATTGGTATAGATTAATGTATATCAATAGTTTTTCAAAACTATGGGTATATATACGTGAATAATGATATGATGATTTTAATTTATTTTATTTTATAAAATAAAATCTCTTAAAGTTGTATAATTTTTTATAATTTCTAAAAAATTCAATAGAATACACTTTTGAATGAAAATCATTTTTTATATATAAATTGAATTTACTAAGAATTGAATACTTATTTACTATGAATTAATCAATATACATGTATAGAGTAGGACCATTATATGTATATTTGATAATTTGGTTTTTGTCATCTTGACACATTAGGATACCTCTTAGGCTGTCAGTAAGCTATGTCTGGAACCCCAATATTTCTTTTATTAAGCTAAGAGCTTGCGACTATCGATGAGTATGAACATATCTAAAATGTGATTCCATAGAACAAGTACATGTATGAATGTAGAATACTATAATATAATAAATTGTTTATAGGAAAAGTGGAAATTTAAATATCTAGGGTAAAAATAATGCTTGTAGAAATCTGTAAGAAATACATCAAAGTGAAGAAGGAAAAAAACAAGATAAGAGAATAAATACAAGCTCAACAAAAAATGTAGTACCAACCTCAAAAAACTAAAAATTAGAAAGATTAAAGAGATTCAAACTCATAATAAATTATATTATCCATTGAAAATATACATTACCTCCGCATACCAATATAACCCTCCAAGACCAAGTCCATCGAATTCACCACAAATCGGGTAGTCATTTTCATAAGGAATAACACAAGGGGGAAAATCCCATGTAGGGGTGAGTATATAAAAACATAGTAGTATTCCATGAAAACCATGATGGAATAAATAAAAATAAAACATATCCATCCCAAACCGTTAATAAAAAGTTTGTGAAACTAATTATTAGACATTCTAAAAAAGAAATCCAATTAATGAGAAAAATGGGATCTCAACCTCGACATCTAGTGAAAACAATGAGTCAACATACATCTCCAAAATATCAACTTATGATTCCTAGTACCACAAGTAAACTCACCTATATTATATTGGGGGCCCAAACCTTTTCACTATACAGTGTAGTCATGGAAGAACAAACTTCAATGGAGGACCCTCTCCTCCCCAGGGATCAAGGACAAGGGTGTAAAACTCTAGGATTCCTTTGGTTAATCATTGTTCAAAGAACCATCCACCTCCTAACACCTCACATCATATCCCTTAAAAAAATATTTCATCACTTCATACATGGAATGCCACATAGGATAGTAAACTCAGGGGGATTAAATATAGTCCCAAAGAAGGATATACACAAGGTTGTATTATTTGATAAAATTTCCTGACATGTATACAGGGTCTCACAATGAATTACATTTCCTAGACACCTAGATGTGTCCTCCATTAGATATGGATTGGCTAGAATTGCGTCTCTTCAAGGTGTGTATAGAGAGTCACATGGAATGTAACTTCACAAGGAATCCTAGTCAAGTCTATCAAAACACAACTTGGATACCTAGGGCAGGGTTACATTGTGTATGGGCCTAGCCACATGACGTGTAATATTTAACATGGTTGAAACCATAGTATTCTCAGAAACCCTAATTACACACCATATTTCCCTCTCAGATACATTGTGTGTAGTCATTTTTTTACACAAAAAAATTATTCCTTTCTTTATAAAGACCCTTGATCCCTGATTTACACCACGTTCATCTCCATTTTACCCACCTAAATCCACTAAGAAAATATGGGAAAGCATTCAATCATTGATTCACGAAATCCAGTACCTAGGAATTTGATCTTTGATCTACCATTTGTGTATCCATTAAGCCTCAAAATTCCTTTGGAGAAACAAATCCATGAATACATCATCCACATCCACAACCCCATCACAACCCATCCTCGAAACAACAATCTCCACTTATACATCCACCCTAAATCTGGGGGTTCGATCATGCTTGAATCCATCCTAAAAATATCAAATCATGTCCCTATATCTTATAATGAAGAAAGAGAAGAAAAGAGGCGATAAAATAAAAGAAGAAGGTAATATTATCATTGGAAGATGTGATCCTAAGAAACAACGATAAATTGGGAAAACCATGGGAGAAATACTGGCGTAATAGAATTAATATACAATATCATGAATATTAATCAAAACTAGGAACATGAAAAGAATGAAGATTACTATAATACATGAATATATGTAAAATATTCTTAACAAATAAATAAAATGGGGAAAATATAAAAAATATCATTCCATTATACTATAAAAGATCATTCATTGTTGATGAATTCATCCTCTAGTAAAAAGGTGGTGACCCTTCTATTTTCATCATCAATATACCATGATTATCTTCAAATGTTCATATTCAATCCATGTTTCTAAGTTACAAATTCCAACGAATATATCATCATACTACTCTCCAATATCTCTAGGTTGTGAAACTAGCCTTGGATATTTCAATAAAAAAATTATCATTCTAGATATTTTATTTTTAATTCATCTTATAAATTAAATAAAAAATTATTTAACATACCAAACGTACTCGTCCACTGTCATATTTAAGTAAACACCAAATGAAGATTAAATTTATATATCTCCTAGAGTAAAAATTAAGTTATGTAAGCAATCACTATATCATATTTCCAATAAAAATTCTTAATAAAAGAAGAGAGTATTTATTGCAAAAATATTCATGAGCCTACTATGATAAATGTTAATATTTTCAATATATTAATTTTTGTGTCCATCAACATCCAAATAAAACATTTAATTATAGGAGAAATCCATATATATATATATAATGTTTAATGGATCAAACTATATAAAGATGAGTCATTACATTCTTCCCTCCTTCAATGTTTTTCTCCCAAAAAAGCACAAGCATGGAAAAGGTGGTGGTACATTTCCCATATATGGATCTCATGGTTCCATATTCTCTCCTTCATGATCCCATGATTCCAAATCTCTAGGACTAGAGTAATACTCTATCCACATGAGATATTATTTTACTGATCATGAATTCCCATTGAGTATTAGGAGAAATTGTCTCTATCATTGATGTCCAAATCACCCCAATCAATAATGTGTGTCTAGGTGTGCATGTATATTCTCATCTAAATCACATGGATGCCATCATACAATTGATCCTACTACGTGGTAATGTAAAATTGTTAAATAACCTCTCCAATTATCCATACGACCTCAAACAACCCAATTAACATAAAGGATTACCTCTTTCCCTAACCAAATATCTACAATACATGATGTGGGGAGACACTTAGGAAGGAATGATCTTCCTTATAAAACTTCAATGAACTATTTTTTCAGTAAATTTATGATTTAGATCAGCTCTAGTATGTTCACATGCAATCATAGATCACATGTACCTTCCCTATCATTCTATAAACTAGTTCTATCTTAATAACAGACATATATCTAATCAAAATCCATCCCAAGGGTGACCTACATAGTCTATTATACATGGACTTCAAAGGTTCCCCATTAATATTTTTGTGAAAACTAATATAATAAATGAACTCTACTAATGAAAATTTATCCTTCTATCTCTAGACATAGTCAAACACATTGTCTTTAATTATATATATATATATATATCAAAATATGGATTATTTTCTCATTATAACCATTCATATGGTGGTGAAATACTATAATCATATATAAATGGATCCCTGAACTATTCTATATACCATCAAAAACCATTAAATAATTTTATACTCATTGTTGGAGATGATCACTATGGGTACCCTATGAATCTGGAAGATCTATAACATGTACAACCACCACAAAATCTCAAACAAACTCTTCTCCCATATAGTTATAAAGTTTTTTCTAAATTGGTAAGTTGATCAACAATCACCCAGATATAATATTGGCCTCTCATGTTCCTTGGTAGTCCCATAAATGTATCTATTAATATTTTATCCCACTTCAATTATATAATATGAAGAGGTTGAGTCAAACATATTGGAACTAGATGTTCATTTGTTACCTGCTGACACATGAGACAATGAAAGACAAACTCGACAACACTATAACTCATGCTCGACCAGTAAAACTACATTTTACGTTCATTTTAAATTTTCACCACACTCAAATGTAAAACCATGGGGGTGGTATGAATCTTCACCAACAAATCCTCATACATTTTGTATGGAACTAATGTTCATCCTTAAAAAAGGATAACATGCTTTCCTCCATTATAAAATACATCCAATAAATCTACTATGAATATATTGTTATATAAAACCTTACATTATATATCTCCCAAATAAGCTTCATTCATGTTATAAATAATCCTTGAACCACTACCATTTATTGAAGATAAGCTACACCCCTCTCCTCTACCAGGGTTAGATATAATAAAGATAACTACTATGAGGACTCATACGCCTTCTCAAGAACTATATTTCCTAATAAGGGAATATACCATTACATTTACCTCCACTAGAGTATAGAATATCACGAAGTTAAAGTCCATTAGGAACACTAATAAACAACTCTACCTCATTTTATGATCTCTCTCGAGGAAGATTCAATTGAGACTGTAGTTAGAGAAAATTTCTGATCATGGGGTATCACCATCTTCAACCCATAAATGATCACATCCATTATTTGTTTCAATAAATGTCTTCCCCATATCCAAAGTCATCACAAAACACTACATTCTCAACACCCATATCTAGTAGTCTAAACCTAGGTGGAATGGACAACCACTTCTTCAACTCATTAGAGGATTTATTATTTTAATTATTGTTAGAAAGTAGACACATTTTTCCCATAAAGTTATTCAATGTATATAATATTCTAGAAATGTATCTCATTAACCAATAGTAGTAACCTAAAAAACCAAAAAAATATTCACCTATTACACTCTATAGCATGGTTCCCAAGAAATCACTACATCAACCATTTTTTTATCAATAGCTAAAACAAGCTAAGAGATGAAATTACATAGAAAGTAAACCTCTCAGATCCAAAACTAATGTTTAGAGGGATTACCATATATATGGTAATCATATATTAAGTATATGATCATCTAGAAATACTCTGCTTTCTCTTCCTCTTATGAAGAGTATATGAGTCTTTAATCCATAAAGAAACATATGAATCAGATGAGGTATGGATGAAAGATCTAGTACAAAAAATCCATGAACATAGTTGGGAAATTTATCAAATAAAAAGGAATCACCAGGTACTCATAGTGTTTATACTGACATTAGAAATCTGTCTTTATAATATCACCCTCATGAACTGTCAATTAATGGTATCCAGACCTCAATTCATTACTTAAAATCCAACATTAACAATTTAACTAGTACAAATGTTCCACATTCAATTTAATGGGGGTAATTTTTATTGATCATTTCTTGATTGAGGTTATTATAATCAACACCAAGAATCAAAATCTTGTCCATATTTTTCATAGGCAACACCAAATATTCCCAGGGAACACACTAGGTCTGATAATTCCTTTCACTAAAAGGTATTTAAACTATATCCTCATATCCTGGAGCTTGGAAGGGGATATATGAATTTTTGAAAATATATCAGTATAGTATTTGGGTGAAATTCAATTGAAAATTATATATCCAAACAAAAAGTTAGTCCAAAAACATCTTTGGGAATGATTTTTATATAATACTCCTCTACCAGTGGAATCTAGATGTCTGAAGAGCTTGTTGCACAAAGGGATAAAGTTTCCAACTAAGGGGTGATAGGTTGAAGCTACCTCATCACAAGTCCCACTAACTCAATAATAAGATCTCTCTATCCCATGAATTGAATCTTGACCCATCTGTATCAAGGAATATATCACCCCTTATATGATAGTTTATCCAAGCATGTACTACGGAAATCCAGTTCATACCTAGGATAAAATCATAACATTTCATTGTAATGAACAAGAGGTACCACCATAAATTATCTCCACCAAATTCTAACTCGCACCATAGATAGATGTGTGATACAAAATAATAACTCCCTATAGGATCCTCAACCATAATAATTTGTATAAAGACTCAATGGGAATCTCTAGCTCTCACACAGGGGATATGGGTGTAGGGGAACAATTTACACTTGTGTCTAAAAGTACTAGAGATAAAGTGGGGAAGACATAGACTACTTGTCAAATAATCCCATGATAAGTATGATCATATCCTTACATAGATTGAATCTAACCACAATATTAATTTCCAACTCTCTAAGTATGGAGTGGGACACTGTGTAGTGGTGGTGAAATATTATCAAAACATTCTCCTCCACCAGATGCTCCTCCTTCTATAGATCCTCCTTCTCCTATACCAGCACTGTCTCTGTAGGGTCATCCGAACCATTCTTGGGATATTCTTGATCTTGACACAACATATTTCATGTAGGTCTATGCACTTCTTATCCACCATCTACAACACATCAATTCAATAAATCACAATCCATGTTACCTCTCCCACCACAAGTAAGAAACCACCCATCTATAGGATGACTAGATCCTCTACGTGAACCCTATGTTGTACGTCCACATGTATCAGTCAGGTCTTGAGTATTCCTCTTGGGTTGTGATACTAAATAATGACGCTTTCTAGATGTTGTAGAATACTCAACCACAAGATGTTAACCTCCAACTATAATCAATAGGTTTCATCTAATAAAATTTTATCTATAACCAAGGTTCTCTCTAGAACTCCAATAAATGTGGAAATGCATAAGGAGGCTATACTGGCAAGAGTGACTCTATAAAGTCCATGCTCAAGCATCCTCAATAACAAGTATCAATCTCATACCATATCGAGTTAGTAGAATGTGATGTCAGTAAACCTCATGGAATAATCAAGAACTGACATGTCACCCTTATTTACATTGAGAGGCTCCTAAATCCACATAGAGTGCACAATTAGTAGGTAATACTTATCTGATAACAACTTATGAAAGTCTAATAATGATAGTATTGTCTAATCATGAGTTTGAGTGATCAAAATCCTCAATAATCATGATTCTCCATGAAAAAGAATAGTCACAACCTAAACCATATGATATGCTAGGTTCCAAAAAAGTAGGAAAAATTGGGTGACCTAATTGAGACGATCCTCCACTCCCGGAGGGTCTAGATCATCGTGAAACATTAATGGTATCTATTATTGGATATTTTATAGAAGATTAAGCATTCATGATTTGTCATCCTAGTATGTCCAAGCTATCATAATTTCACCACATAGTTCATAATTAGTCTATACCACTAGAGGTTGAGCCATGTGCTTCTCATTATGTTGAAGCACTTATCTATGCCTTTCGGGAGGAATCACCTATTGGATAGTTCCCAAAAATGATGTCTCACCACTAAAATAATTATAATCATAGACATGTATCTATATAGTAATTGAATTCCATCAAAGTGGAATCATAAAATTCAAAAATTCTAATATTGGATAGATGATTATATATGGGGCTCTGAAAAAATAAGTTTATTTATATCAAAATACCTAATTTAATATAATTCATGAACAATTGGATCTAAACAATTTTGCCTCAATATGTAATGTTTAGAAGCATCTAGTTAGTGTCTTAGTGTATGGATACATCATCTGCCACACTAACAATGGATTCTATATCTTAAGAGAAAAATGTGAGACAATTCTATATCATTTTGATTAGTTCCCAAACCAAACCTCACGACAATTCAATATCTACAAAACCAAGGATGAAATTTTTTAATACCACTAAATCAATAATCAACCACCCGGGCCACAATTAGCTTGGTAGAAAGAATAGCGTGACACCCCAATCATACCTTGAATATTCTAGGGGATGAAAGCTAGTGCCCAATGGGCATATAATTGAAGTGGGAGGACTTATCCTAAGTACATGTATGCACTCACACAACCAGTTTACATGAAATAGTGTAGAGATAATGTAAAAAACAAAACATATAGATTATAAGAAATGAATTCAATAACCTCCAGAAAATATATAAAAGTTTAAAAATAAATAAAATTGAGATAAGGGAAATTTTTTTGTCCCAAACTACTAAAACATAAAAAAATATATTGATTGAAGAGAGCTGAACACACAATTTCTATTGTTAACCACAAATCAAGACCATAAACTACTAGTACCACTATTATACTCTATCACTAATCCCACCAAATTCATCTTCAATATTCCTATCATCTTCATAAGAAAACACAAATACAGTCAAACCCCATACATGGGTGATTTTATTCTTACCCAATAGGACACCCCAAATACCAATAGTGAAGCAATATAACTAAACAAAATTCATCTCAACCCAATATGAATGATGGTAAGAAACTCACATATTGATATTATCCAAAATAAACCCATAAGAAGAGAGAAAGGGGATCTCCCTCTGCATATCTTTTAATGAAAAATGAGCCAGGATACAAATCCAAAAGAACCAACTCTGATTCCCACAATCCAATAAAACCTATCTAGAATCAAAGTGGAGGACCCACTCCTAATAACTACACTCCAAAATCAAAGGATCACTAACTCTAGTAGAGGAACTTCTCCTTGATAATGATATAGGATTGAGGTGTACCACTCCGTAGATAGAGGACCCACACCATAAGAAAAAATAGTTTGGGAGGATAATTCATGGGTGCCACATGGGATTAATAACCCCAATATCTCTCAAAGGATAGAACCAAATCACTTCCATCAACCAAGAATAGATGAAGGGAATGTCATACTCATAAAACCAAATGTTTTATATCGGTTTCCAAAACAAAGGATACGTACACAAACTATATGGAAAACTAATTATGATGATCTACCCATAGAACTAAAACCTAGTCTCATAGAAGGAGCTATGTCATTTATAATTTATGGAAATAGTATATGGTGTGCGCATAGGGTCAAAGGACTTGTGAAATCACATAGAAACATGTCCATGCACTCTCGTAGGCAAAGATTGGCTACTCATATTTCCATTAATGGCATGAAGATAGGATCAAATGGTGTATAAGTTCACATGGTGTCCATGGAGTGTGCTCTTAGCACACAAATTGGAGGAATGGTGTAAGGGTAAACAACTTGCGGGCTCAACCACACAATATGTACTACTTTACTCAATAGAACCCATATTCGTTGAGAAAACCTGATCTTAATGACATTATTTCCTTCAGGATACATTTTTTATAGTCTTGTTTTTTATAAAAAATTAATCCTTTCATCACATAGATACTATATCCAGGATTTTCGGCACCTTGGTCAAAATTTTACCCACTCGAATCTACCAAAAATAAAAGGGAAATCCTTCAATCATCGATTCCCACCATTTAATGGATAGAAATGTGAATTACAATCTACCGTGATGGTTTCTTCTATAGATCCAAATGATTTTTGGGAACTTGATCCATGAATTCATCAACTAAATCAATAAAAATATCTTAATAAATATTGAAAACAATGATATCTTTATCCTTAAAAAATCCTCTATGAATCTGATAATTCTATAATCATTCCTAGAAATGTCTAATATCTACCCCATGAGACAATGATGAAGAACCTAGAGAACATTGTGGAGAATAGTGAAAAAATAAATTTAAAATCATCATTGACTGTGATTTTATGAATTTAAAGTGCATGTTGTACTCTAGGAAATGAAAATGTAAGAAGAAATTTTTATGCATGAGGCACTATTATAAAATTTTAATAGATCATAAGAACTATTAATGAATAATAATTAATTCATTCTATCTGTAATTATAATGAAAACCAAAATGGATGAAAAAATGTATTCAATATTGATAAATACAATTAATTAATCTTGGAAACCATAAAAATGGCTACCCTAGTTCAACATAATCCATTCTAAAAAATTTATACCCTCAATACCCCTTTAAAATATAACAGACCATGATTGAAACCCAAATATTAAAATGATTTGATCTCATATCATTCCATGATCAACAAAACAATTATCTTGAAAACAATTTAATAACCGATTATGGATCACACCAAAACATATATACCTTGATCATAAATTCTCTAAAATATAATAATCATTTTACAAGATAAGATCACAATAAAATAATATATACATCAAAAATATAATTCACCTTTTATCAATTAAATAATATATTATATTAGAGAAAAATATTTCTATTGTGGTCACCCTTGAATCGATAGATAATCACAGTATGATTCACAATATTAAATAATATTTCTTTATTTAGGAAAATTATATAGAATCTATGTAAAGAGATATAATTAGTTCTCTTAATCAGACCAAAAATTACTAAATTATGAAAAATAATATTTTCAAAGGGTTCACTCATAAAAACATCATCATGAAACCCCTAACTGTGGTGTAGAGGATTAATGTACCCTAATCACCATGATTCAATTTAGTTATTATAATTTCTTAAGTTTCCCCTTTATCCTTTGACTTAAGATATATTTTACCATATTATCATCATTATCCATTGTATTCAGCCATTAATTTACATTATTACTAAACACCTAGTACATATATAAATGAAATAGAGTAGTGTAATATATTGATATCTATCTCCACTCATTTCATTTACTTGCCTCCTTATACTAATTTGACATTATTTTTCTTAATGACAAGGCTTCCCATAATTGAAAAAAATTATTGTTACTTTTTGGAAATCAAATTATTAGTCCTTCCTATGGTTTTGGAAAGTAAGAGGTTGAAACATTTTCTTCCTTGTAACTGACATGCCATTGGAGCTTTCATGAAACTATATATTCCATAACAAATCACCATATCCATTAGGTTTTTTAGCTTCAATTTCCACTTTGAGTTCACATCAAGTTATTTATTCATTACATAAAAAAGATATTATGGCTGATACAATCAAATAATTGGTTTCAAACCACTAAATATTCAATTAATTCGGTTTTAGGGTTGATGATAATATAAGACGAACACATTGATTGTATTGTACAATTTTACCCATAGGTTCAAATGGATTCCAAATCCGTTTGCTTAATCTCATGGAATTCCATATCCATTTTATGACATTGAATTTGAGGGATGTACATAATAAAAAATATCCTCTTACCCTTATCCCATTTAATTGAGTCAATTTCATTCCCCATGCCTTATATTCTAAATAAAATCCCCCAATTGATCTGTATCACCTTCCAAATGATAAATTATTAGAGAAACTCTTTCATGGTCCATAAAATAAGGAATGGAAAATATCATCTCCATCACATTAATCCTTTTTTGATCAACTAGTGGATCATAAGTCTCATTGAAGGAGTGTATATATATTTATACAAATGATTCAATGGAATGTTTACAGCTCATTTTTAATTAATATGTTTATCATTATCTATTTTACCACTCAAAATTTCATGTAGTTGAGTGAGTATAGTCATAAAATATTTTAACCCAATATCTAAACCATTTGGTTATTAATTAGGACATTCCATTAATTGGTCACACCATTAATTTTTACAAAATTCATATAGGATATATCCATTGATGAAAACCAAAAAATATAATGTGAGAAAAACTACTATTATTGATAAATCATATAATTGAGAAAAATAATTCATAGGGTATCAATATAATGACATTTTCATTTCAATATATGACACATTAGGTTTAACATAGTCCAAAATTCGTAATAATTTTTTCAAATCCTTTATAATGGTTCACAAATAAAATATCAATTAAACCCATAATATACCTCAAGAGTGTAAAAATAGGTGTGCCATATGGGCACACTCACTATGCACTAGAATAATGGCCAAAATATAACTAACATATTCTATTAAGGGTTATTACCCCTAGATGCATGTGTGCCAAAAATATATCCATATGTAGTATTTAGATAGAGATGTATTACTAGGAAACCCATATAACCTATACCTTACTGAAGTTGTAGGATATTTTCATATACATAGTCTTATTTATTGAGTTTTACCCAAATTATTCTAACCCTAATCAATAAAGATTAACTAATTCATACTCTTATACAAATTACATCGACCCAATGTTTTCAAACATAAATTTTACATCTCATTATATGAATTTCCATTACATAACATTTCAATCTAGTCCATAATCATATTGGTATAATGTCTTTATAGACTAGATTTATAATCTATTTATTTCATGAAATATATTCTAAATCTTTTATAAATATCTTCTCACATCAAAATCCTCTTACACATACCCAACATAAAACATGTCCTCATGACATGGGGAAAGGAAACATTTGAAAGGGTGATCTCAAATTCTTAGTAAGGGTAATCAAGGAATATATCAATGATCACATAAGGATAAAATATGAATAAGGTTATAAGAATATGATTATATCATTTTAAAACATTACTCTTTATATCATAGATCATAATAATATTTGATGGAATATATATTGTTAGTTTATAATACATGAATCATATAGATTCAAATAACATTATCTATGAGGTAATAACATTGACATATTAATATGGAAAAAACGTATTCTAAAATAATGTGAACATGTGTAAATAGAAACAGGTTTACTCATTCTGTTATGGACATGGAATAAGGCCATTATTTAGACTTATTGGAAATAATCATGGTCCACACATAATCTTGTGGACATGAAATATAGGTTCAAATAGAAAATTTTAAATTGAAATAATTTTCATGCATAACATATCTCACTACCCATTCAATCATATCCGTAATTATTAACATCCAATTCTATCATAGTAAAAAATTTCACTTACTCAAATGGGTTGAATTTCTATTCGAGTCCTTATTATCTAATGAAATATTTATATTTAACTAATTCATTAAAGGAATATAAGAGACCCACACATAAAATAATAATAATCCCTTCTTATGTAATTCAATATACTATGATATCACTTAACATTTCATCATAACATAACCTGTGGAAAAAATGCGTTTTGTAAACATCTCTTCATCATATCAATAAACCATCCAAAGAAAAAATAGTTATGATTTCATAGAATCATATTTCTATTGAAACATTTGTAACATAAAAGGAATTCCTCAAAGATGAAAATTCCTATAATAGATCGCTTGACACATTTCATGAAAAAATACACTTTCCATTACTAAACCAGTTAAATAAAATCCCAATATTTAAAAAATAATGAAGAAAATAATTTATTTGAAAAAACCCATGGAAAATTATAAATGAATCTTCAATTAATGCACCATCATGATGGATGGACATTATATTTAATCAATTTATGTTAAATTAATGATTCCTTTCACAATTTTGGTAAAAAGTAAAAAGTAAGTTATTCAGAAAATATAAGATGATTCTATTTAAACCATTTTATAAAAAATAAATAACGGGTAAAAATGAATATATGAAATCATTTTATATCATAAAAACCATTCTTGAAAATTTTTTTAGAAAAAATGGGAATTGAATAAAATGATTCCTGACTGAATAGTAAAACACTGTCTAATTTATTTAAAAATATTATTTCCATACATTGATTACATAAATAGTATACAATTGAAGGAAAACATGAAATATATTTAGTTTACCATAGTATAATAAAATTTTTGTTTCTTGAGTAATATTTCATAAAATTTAATATTTAGAAACATAATCATAATCAATAAAAAACAATAATGGGTTTTTAACATAAATACAATAAAAAATTAGAAACATTTAAATATAAGAGAAAAATATTAAAATAAATTCATGGATATTATATTCAACACATAAAGGATACAAATGGTGAATATGACATATGAGTCATAAAAATAAAAGGGAGATATAAATCCCTTATCTCATGTTCAAATTGATTTAAATTAACCATTACCTCATGTAACCTAAATTTATATTTAATGTAATTATATACTAGAGGCATTTAAAAATATAAAATATCATATAAGATCAAATTATATTATTTTAACACCCATTTATTATTAACTCATTATTAAAATCATCATTTCTGGGTGTCCACTATTTCATTTTTCTAGAGAATTTTGGTCCACTATTCTATTCTTTATAATTGGATCAAGGTTACATAAGCTTTACAGGGTTAAAAATAATATAAATATCATATATATATATATTCATTATATAATTATTTAGAGTCATCCTTAAAACGTGGGGAATGAAAAATGAATTACACTATTCATGGGGAGGGTAGGGAGTACAAAGGCATGAATGATGTTTTTAATTTTTGAAGGATGAAAAAATAAAGTTAAATAACAATTAACCTTTATATAATCATTATTATTTCATATAAATAATATATATTCATTAAATATACCCCTATTATCATCCATGTAAAAAAACTAAAAATAAATCAGATTACTTTCTGGAGGTTGTAGCCCACATGTACCCATGAGCGACATTATTATCTTCTAATGGAATAGAAGGTAAGAAGTTTGATATGTTATTATAATTAAAGAATAACAATAATGTAATAAATATCATATATACACATTAAAACTTTCACAATAACTATCAATGATATACGAGGATGGAAAAATGAGTAGTATCACTTTATGGAGGCACTAGTTCACAAGTTCCCACGAGTGATACATTCACATCCCTATTGAGGAAATATAGGGTGGAAATATTTAGTTAAATAATCATAATAAAATTTTAATATATTTATAATAACTAATTTATTATTTTATTATGAATATAACATATTTATAGGAAGTCAAATAAGAAATAAATTGAAAGAGGTCTGGTAAGACAATTAACTTTTATTCGATAGGCCTCCCTTATATCCTTTCTTAAGGACCCATGGTTTGGTCATTCAAGAATAAAAAATAACTATAATTCTGGATTTTTAAATTTAGGAAGAATTTTTTTGAGGTTGGGTCAAGAAAGATGACTCAATGTGGTGTAATGAAAAACAAGGAGTGTCCTTTTTGGAAGGAGGGAAAGAATATACTTGGAATTAAAAAAACATTAAAATATAATAAAGTCACTCTCAATAAAAATGATTTAAATTTATCTATATATTTAAATAAAAAAGTGTCTATGGTCATAATATACCTTTAAAATAAAATTTATATAGGTTTTGTGTCATTTTTAACCTTATAATTTGTTGAGCAACTTTTTTTAATTGATTTTAACCTTAACTATGATAATGAATTTTCTGAACAAAATAGTTAATAATTAAACCTATAATATAATAATTAACAAATAAAGGTAAAATAAATGAATTATTAGGAAATATATATTTGTACATGTCCTCTTTCAGGATTTATATTATTTTAAAATAATTTCATAAAATATTATTATCATAGAATGTTATTAATGTAATTTTTGAAACTATTAATGTAATTTGAATTTAATGACAACATGATAGTTATGTAATTCAAGAGTACACCATTAATACATTCATAAAATTTAATATTTATAAAAAAAAATCCTCAAATATAATAATTCTCTCCAATTTTTTGACTTTTAATATTTTTAAAACCATTCATTATATTTTCAATTAATTTTAAAAAACACATTTTCATGGATGTGTAAGAATTTAAGGTGGTGATTCAATCACTAATTTTTTTAAATAAATTACCAATAAGAGAAATTAAATATTATTTTAAATAATCATTTATTATTGATTTTTTTTCATTTTATTCTTATATAATAATTTCATAGATATTAAATTAATGAGAGTTATATTTTGGGATTTCTTACATAAAACAATATAAACACCAATATTACTGGAAAATGGAACTAGAATTATATATATTAAAATTTAGGATGTCTATGATATAATTTATTCCAAAAAATGATATAAAGGTAAGTATTTTGTTAATTTTGAGACCTTATCTGATGGTGTTAATCCTATTTACCCATTTTACCCTTAAGGAGGTGATAAATATTTATCACTATTATTATTCAAAGTGGCCAAAAATAAAAGAAACCAATTTTCCAAATTTAGACCACATGAATCCATATATTGTATCAATTTTTAAATATTCATATGCCAGATGTGGAAGAACATAATTTTTAAGTATGTTCATAAAACAAAGTGAAAAAATTCATTTTAGAAAAAATGTTTTTTGAGCATGATGATTAAATTATATAAAATTAATGAATATTTATGATTCAAATGTAATTAATTATATTATTATAAATATAATGTATCATATTTTACTTTGAAAAATTCCCTAAAATATGATTACTTGATTTAATGAAATGAAATGACATTACTTGAAAAATTGGTATAATTCAACATTCATTAAAAAATCTATCATTTCAAAATAATACCAAAATTTCACCCTATGTGAATTAAGAAATTTTGATTTAATTTTTTTTTATTTTTTAAAATACAATTAGAAAATTTGGAAGAAATTATTTATAATTTCCATGCAAAAAAATAAATATAAATCACTTTTGAATAAAATTAATTTTTGAAGCATAAATTAAATTCAGTAAAATTGTGTGGTTGTTTCATCAGAATTATAATTTTTTTTCTGAGTAGAAAAATTACACATATATTTCATAATGAGGTTACACATACTCATACCTTCATATTCAATACCTATGTTATAATTATCACATTTAAGTAGTAATATTTTTATAATATATCTCAATAATAATAAATGTTAATGTTTTGTGTTATAAAATACCTCGAGATTATTATTATTTTAAAATAAATATTAAGCTATTATAGTTTGGAACCATCCCAACTAATGTATACACTATTTAAGTGGAACATGAATCTTGGTTGAGATTTCATATCTTCTATGTGTGATTGGAAACTAACATCTATGTTACCACATACACAGAGCCCATTCTCTCCCATAAATACCATGATTATCTCATTAGTTATAATTATATACTTAATGATGTTCTCCAAAAAAAAACGGCGAATCTCACATTGATTGGACTGGTATATACAAGTTAATATCAAATCATAAGTGACATCAGGACGAGTAAATAAAAATTAATACATGATTCATCCTAGGATGAAAACATAATGAATATTATCATCATTTCTAAAACATTATAAAGAACCTAAATCATCATATGATTCATGACATGCGAAATTGGTAAGAAATATTCATGGATTTCTCCATGCTAAACCACTCTACCTATTTTCTAATATACGTGTTATGAATTAGTGTAAAAAAGTTATCAGATCCATATCTATATATATGTATGTAGATTATATAATCTATATAGACACTTTATTTTATTAAATTTTTTTACCTAGACATATCTTCCTAGAGTGATGTGTCAAGACGTCATTTCTGATAAAAAGTATTTCATCAATATGTGTTATCAAAAATAATATTATATTCCCACTATGTATCTTTTATACAAAAAAAATTATTTTCGTTCATGATGAAACCAAAATTATTGATTATATCATATAAATAGATATATGACCTCTATAAAGATCAGTTTACTCGATAAATAGGCCATTGTATTTTGAAAACTATATCATTCTCATTTGGAACATCGAAACCATGGGGTTGTATCATATTTATGAGTGGATCTAAAAAACCATCAGAGAAATAATTTTTGAAATACATTTTATATATATCAATATCATAATTAATTAATATAATTAGAAAAATCTAGGTTGTCTTTATCATCAAAATTAGTGAAAAGATATCTTCACAGAAAATAATAAGAACATGTTTCAGAATATTTTCCATTGGGATTTCTTTATAGTTTTGAACTGTTGAATCCAAGTAAATATTCTTATATAAAATAAAATTGAACCCTATAGGAATCATGTATTCTTTTTTATCCAAAAAGATTCAAACATGGTTAGTATACATGGTGTCCATATCAGATTCTATGTCTTTTAACCATATTCTTGAATCAAAATAGTCAATAGACTATCAGTCGTATATATGTTCATATAATAGAAATACTATATAATCATCATCATCCATGTGAAATATATATTTACGTTGTTCCTATAAAATATTACCTAACCATTGATATTCTTATGCAACATGAGTCAGTTCTTCTTCAACAACTCTTTGTAGACTATTCTCATCTTCCATCTTATAAACACATACTCTTTTTAAGTCATGAACTTTGATAAGTTTAACTTTGATATCACAGATACCTTGACTCATGTTTTCATTCTCAATTAAAAAACATCATAGGTCTATATCCACTTTATGTTCAGTAAGATAATACTTGTAATATCACATAGTTTTTTGGGGATAACCAAAAAATAATCATTTATTAAATTTAGAGTAAAGCATATCAAAAGCCAATCATTGTACAAATTATTCACATCCATAAATATTCACGATTTTAAAACTAAGATGCTTACCAAACCATATATAATATGTTTATTTATAATTACATTACATAGAACATATTTTAGTAAGAATTTAACACTATCTAGAGGATAACATCAAAATGAAATAGGAAGGTCACATAGATTCATTATCGATCAAACCATGTATAAAAAGGTACAAATAATATTTTCAAAAACACTATTCCATTATGGTGTTATAAAAGGATTCAATTATGAACTAATTCTATAGTCTCTTAGAATATATATGAATTACTAGATCAAGTATTCACCACCCTAATATGATAAGTGGACTTTAATATTTTTTCAAAGTTTATTTTTTAGTTTTTTATGAAAACCATTGAATATTTGAAAAGTTTTATACTTGGGTTTCATTGAAAATACATACCCATAAAATCTAAAGTCATTGGTAAAAGTAATTATATACCTAAAAAAATTTCTTATATACTCATAAGTCTAGATACATCACTATCAAATAGTCAAATAGCCCATTCAACTTTTCTCACAAATGTTAAATTTTTTACTTTTTCCAATAAACAAGATTCAAATAGATGAAAATTTTCTTTAAAAAATGATCCCAACAATCCATTTTTATGTATTATTTGGACACATTTTACATTTTTTTTAAGTGAACAATGAATATGAAAATGTATGTATGATTAGAATCATCCTGGACTTTATTATTCATAATTTTATAAAATATATTATCCATATTATGAATATATAAACCATTAATTATATTCCTAATTCAATAAAATATTTCATTTATATATAGAGAGTAAATCTAGTTCTTGCTAATGTATTAAAATCCCAGTTTTCCAAAATAAGATTCTGAAATTAAATTCTTATTTTTAGTAGGAAAAAAATAAAAAATTATCAATTCTTCGATGATTACACTTGGTAAAATAAGATCATATGTGATATAATATAATTCCATTACTCTTGATCCATTACTAACAAGAAGATCTAATTCGACCTTCATCAATTCCCTCCTAACTCTGAGTTTGTGTTTGTCAGCTCAATTACGTGACACACACTCAATATATATTACCCTTGTTTTAGAGTTGGAGAAATTTATTTCTATAACATTCAAATTTGGGTAATGTGTTTGTTTATCCTTGAGAACACTTATCAATTCTAGATACCAATATTTAAATATTTTATAGATAATACCAATTAATGATCTCAATATGATTAGTGTGAAGTATGTCATAATATACAACAAAGACACATCAGTAGTTGAGTATCATGTATTATATATTTTCTTTAAGGGATTTCTATAAACGTTATCAGACTATAAATTATAACACTTATATCATATTAATTTAATGATCCAAAATCGATATTTCTTCATCACTTACACTGGTTATCATGTAATAGATATGTGATTATTTTAGTAGTGAATTATCCCAATCATAATAGTTAAGATTCTTAGATAGTTGGGAAGATAAGAACTTATCTACATTTATTGTATATATTTATGGAAATCTATTCCCCCCTTATCTTAAAAATTTGGACATACCATCTAGAATAGTAAAAATACAAGGAAAAGAATAAGATAAATATGGATAATCAAGGGATACTCATGATAAACTCAACAATACCAAACATGAAAATCATAAGTTAATTATAACTGGATTTCATTATAGAAGATAATATAGGGTACTCATACAAAGCACAAAAATACCAAGTTGAATGATTGAGGCACTAAAAAGTTTCTCTTTGGAAGGAATCTCACACGTTGTATTTGTGGGGTTTTATGTCAAAGCCCCATTAATTTAATATACTTCATATGCATATGAAATTCAAAACCATTAAATCATAAATAATATATATCTTTTCATGTATTATTTATTTTAGTGAATGCATGCTTATGAAAATTTAGTTTAAATACATGATATATAAATATATAATTACCTTTAAATTAGATAATTTGTTCATTAACTTTCCCCAAACATAACACCAAATAAAAGTGATTCCATGACATATAAGGATAAAATATAAATATTAAGTATTATGGTTAAAAATAGATTCTAAATTAGTGGGATAAGTACGAGTAACCACTATATGAAATATTTATATAATTAAAATAATGACTACTTTTGATATTAATGGAATTTATTTAGTATAACTAAAATAAATATGAAAATTTATTTTGATGTTAAAAATTTATTTTCCTAAAATTGGTGTTATATTTGAAAAATATATATTTTATGATTAGATAATAATAAATTATATTGATAATATTAATAATATATTAATTATAAATTGAATATTAAATTATAGGGAATAATTATATATAATGGTAAATATTTAATAATGATTTTTTTCTAATATGAATAGTCTTCCACTAAATTGTGAGATTTGTTTAAATATAAATTTATCAAAATTCTAAAATTTAAATTTAAATATGAACATTATTTTTGAATTATGAAAATTAATATAATTTAGTGGTGATTTTTTTTTGATTTTTCTAAAAAAATGTTTTTTTGAAGATTGTAAAATACTATTTTTATAAATAGAAAGAATATTATGACATTATTAGTATATTTGTAAGAAATATAAATTAGTGAAACCTTTTCCCAAGATTTAATATTCTATTTTATATGTGACCATATAATTTTATTTTTTAAATTAAAAAAAAAATTATTTAATATTTTATAACATAAGTAATATTTTTTATTTTTTAAATACATTTTTTTAATTTTAATTTTTTGAAATTTAAAAAATTGAATCATAATAAATGAATTTAGAATATAGAATTAGTGAATACCAATTATATAAAAAGGTTCAATTTATTATTAGTCATGAATATTAATATTTTTTAACACCTTGATATTTTAGAAAAGAAAACTATGTGTTGAGCCCTCTGGAAGATTGTTGAATTCTTCCTATGATTGCTGTTTTAATAATCACAAATCATCGTTACTTAATCTGGTTGGATTTCTCATATACATAATCACAATCTTTTAGTGAATCTGTTTATATTGGTTGGATCATGTTTTTATCTGTGCTTGTTATTGATTTACAAGTATTTTGGAAGTCTTCTGGATCAAATAGACACTTTGTGTTCTGTTAAGACAACGGTCGCACCGATCCATATCAAAAGACAATGGTCGCACCGATCCATATCAAAAGATAACGGTCACACCGATCCATATCAAAAGACAACGGTCGCAAATCAAAAGACAACTGTCGCACCGATCTATATCAAAATACAACGGTCACACCGATCCATATCAAAAGACAACGGTCGCACCGATCCATATCAAAAGACAACGGTTGCACTGATCATGACACACCGATGCTCATCAAATGAGTCACCGATCATGACACACCGATGCTGATCAAATGAGTCACCGATCATGACACACCGATGCTAATCATCTGAGTCACCGAAGATGTCTCGCCGATGCTGATCATATGAGTCACCGATGATGTCTCACCGATGCTGATCAAATGAGTCACCGATCATGACACACCGATGCCGATCATCTGAGTCACCGATCAGGACACAACAATGTCTAGCCACCGATGCTGATGCTGATGACCTACCGATCACTTGACTCATCGATAGTCATAAACATCTTCTTGAATTTCTTTATCTTTATTTAATCTAACCAACGGTCATATCAGGTATATTTTAATGCTCTGTCATTTATTTAGTGAAAGTTGTTAGATATCAGGGAACCATACCTCGTACCTACAAAAAAAGAAATCATTTCTTTTGCTGGAGCTTGTGCCATAAATACAAGAAGTCCATATTGGTGCAAAAAGGAGGATGAGACACATATGAGTGCAAAGAGTGGTAGATGAGATAGTTGAAGAAGACACAGAAGCTCATACACACTCAAGCTTACTCAAGAAGAGTTATGTACATTCACGAGGACATTGAAGAACTTCATCGACTACATTTTTCACTATCTCTGAACCTGGATGCCAAGCAGACGACACTCTGTTTTTCAGACAAAAACCAGAAGAGGACTCAGAACCATTTCTGATCAAACTCAAGGAGTCCAAAGCATCACTACAATCACTAGATCCATTTCTAAACTCTACATATCTGCTATGTGATTCATTATTTTACATTTAGAGCAGTGTGTGTTATCTGCTATATTTAACACACACACTGTCTCCTGTACTTTAACTAGAGGATCTGTAAATCCTCAGCAAACTCTTTACATCTTTTATTTGCCACTGGAATAGTGGTAGAGGTCGTGTGTGACCTAGATAGCTGGTTTCTGTTGTTTTGTTTCCCACGAATAACAGTTGTAGAGGTCTTGGACCTAGACAGTTGTAAACTATTGTGAACCCCGATACAGGGTGTGGATCAAATTTATATAAATTGTTGAGAGGACTAAGTCTCGGATTGAGAATGAACCTCTTGGTTATATCTTCTATGCTATATCTTTCAAAGTTATTCTTTTTTTATTCCGCTGCTAATTACTTTAAAACCAAAACTCTTTTTAAGTCACTTTGATAATTAAACTTGCAAGTGTTTATATTAGTTGTAAATCAGTAAGTTAGTTTCAAAAGTTAATCAACTCTTCTGTTTTAATTAACTGGGAAATAATCAATCCCTTGAGAACCCAACAGAAACTTTAATTTGATATAAATTCACTACAGTTTAATTCAGTATTTTATTTGGGGGTCTTTAAGACAATGTTTTTTAAACAGAAATTTTAATTGGAACTCAATTCAACCCCATATTGAGTTTCCACTCCGACCAACATTTGGTATCATAGGTTTTAAAATATTTTCTAAAGTACTCTGTTGTTCAACTGTGATTTTAGTTGTATTTTAATGTTCTTAAAATTTCTGTTATTTCTAAATTTTTATCTCTTTAAAATCTTTTCTTTATGTAAGCTATCATGGATAATAGAATTGAAGGTGTTGATACCAATAGACCACCATTTTTCAATGGCACTAACTATGCTCAGTGGAAAATCAAGATGAAAATTCATTTAGAGAGAATGGGTTTTGATATTTGGACTGCTATAGAATCAGAATATAAAATTCCTACTACTGTTAGATCTACTTGGAATGAAGCTACTAAGTCTATCTACAATAATAATTGCAAAGCTATGAATGACTTGTACTGTGCTTTAGGAGATGAAGAATTTAATAGAATATCTGCCTGTAAAACTACTTATGAAATTTGGGATACCTTAGTCATTTCTCATGAAGGAACAACTAATATTAAAGAAATGGGATTGAATACATATACTATTAAGTATGATAATTTTAAGATGAAGCCTGATGAACCCATTTATGACATGTATCTCACGTTTAATGAAATTTTCAACACAATGACTTCTCTGGGAATGGATGTTCCATCAAAGGAACAAATTATGAGAATTATGAGATTTCTACCTAAAATATGGAGAGGAACTTATGTCTCAATTAGAGAATCATGTGATATTGGTGAACTGCCAGTCAAGGAACTAATTGTCAAGTTGATGATTTATGAAGAGGAACTCAAGGTTAACAAAGAAGAAGAAGATGAACCTAGAAGGAAGTCTGTTGCTTTCAAGAAATCAACTTCAAAGAACAAGGATAAGGAGAAGCTCCATGCTATAAATGAAAGTTCAAGCTGTGAAGATAGTGAAAGTGCTTCTGATAGTGATGCTGAGATTGCTCACATTTCCAGATGGTTTAAGAAGTTTTATAGGAAGAAGAAGCTTTTTAGAAAATCAAATTATAAAGTTAAGTATGACAGCAAGGGACATTGGAAAAAGTATTGGAAGAAATATGACAAATCAGATGAAGTTGTCTGCTATGAGTGCAAAAGAAAGGGACACATAAAAGTAGATTGTCCAAAGTTGAAATACAAGAAGAAGTATGAATACAATGACAATATGTTTAAGAAATCCATGAAGGCTACTTGGAGTGCTTCTGAGGATTGCTCCATTGAATCTGAAGTTTCTGAAACTGAACACAGAAATAAGGCAAACATGTGTTTTATGAAAAACACTTCTGAGATAACAGCTGAAACTCCCGCTTTAAATTCTTATTCTTCTGAAGATGATACTGACTTTGATAACATGTCAAAATCTGAACTATTTGAATATTTTGATATGTTAGAATAAACCTGTAATGAGATGAAAGACAAATACAAAGGTTTAAAGAAACAATATTCTTTAACTATTAAACATAAATCTGATCTTGATATTGAAATAGAAAAGAATGCTCAGTTGCTTAAAGAAAACACTGAACTGAAATTATCTAATGAGAAACTCAAGAAAGACTTAAAGAAATTTACCAATGGAAAAAATACTCTTACTCAGATTCTAGGTAAGAAAATAGCACCTAGATACACTACTGGTATAGGATACCAACCTGGAAAAAGGAAAATTACCAAAACTAAATTCATTCCTAAATATGGACAGAATGTAGCTAGTTCTAGAACTTCATATGCTTCAACTAGTTATATTCATAGTTATGGATCTAATAAGGTTAATCTTTTAAAATATTTTCACTCTAGAAATCTTATGAGACCCATTAGAGAAATATGGGTACCTAAAGTTTTATTGGCTAACCTATCTGGACCCAAAAAGATCTGGGTACCAAAATCATTTCCTATATAAATCTGTTTTGTAGGAAACCTACTTAAAGAGCTCCAGTAGAAAGACTTGGTATTTGGACAGTGGATGTTCAAGACATATGTCAGGAGACTTCTCATGCTTCAAGAGTTTAGTAAAAGTTGATGGAGGCTTTGTCACTTTTGGTGATAACTCAAAAGGAAAAATCATCGGCTTAGGCCAGATTGGTAACACTGACTCAGTATTAATTTCAAAAGTTTTATTTATTGATGGACTCAAATATAATTTGTTATGTATTTCTCAGTTATGTGATGATGGTTTTTATGTTAAATTTGAAAACGATTCTTGCAATGTTTTTAATTCTAAAAATGTTTTAGTGTTTTCTGCTTTAAGAAATGAAAATGTTTATGCTGCTGATTTAAATTCTTTAGCTAACCAAAATATTACTTGTTTAAATGATGTTCATAAAGAGTCTTCGCTTTGGCACAGAAGATTAGGACACTACAATATGCATTTA
Organism: Viscum album; assembly: GCA_963277665.1. Classification (NCBI taxonomy): domain Eukaryota; kingdom Viridiplantae; phylum Streptophyta; class Magnoliopsida; order Santalales; family Viscaceae; genus Viscum; species Viscum album. The sequence goes on from OY728164.1 coordinate 154,152,929, forward strand.
CTTAGAAATCTTGCTAGGAAGAACTTAGTTAGAGACCTACCCAAACTTGAATTTCCTGCAGACAAAGTTAGTAATCCCTATCAAAAGGGAAAGCAACATAAAGTTTCTTTTAAATCAAAGAAATAAGTTTCAACTTCTCAACCTCTCGAGTTGGTTCACATGGATTTATTTGGACCTTCTAGAGTTTCTAGTTTAAATGGGAAGCACTATGTCTATGTTCTTGTAGATGACTTTTCTAGATATACATGGGTATATTTTCTAGCTCACAATAGTGAATCTTGTTCTTGCTTTGTAAAATATTCTGAGTCTGTGGAAAACCTTAGTGAACTTAAAATTAAATCCCTGAGAAGTGATCATGGCTGTGAGTTTGAAAATCATGAGTTTGAATCTTACTTCTCACACAGTGGCTATAGTCACAATTTCTCTGCCCCTAGGACACCCCAACAGAATGGTGTAGTAGAAAGAAGGAATAGAACCCTGCAAGAAATTTCTAGGATTATGCTTAATGAGTATGACCTACCTGTTTATTTTTGGGCTGAAGCTGTAAATACAGCTTGTTATGTTATTAATAGAGTCTTGATCAGACCTGTTTTTAAGAGGACCCCTTATGAGTTGTGGAACCATAGGAAACCTAAGGTTAACTACTTCAGAGTTTTTGGCTGCAAAGTCTTTATTCTTAATACTAAAGACAATCTTGAAAAATTTGCATCCAAGAGTGATGAAGGAATTTTCCTAGGTTACTCTATTTCCATTAAAGCCTATAGAGTTTTCAATAAGAGAACCAAATGTGTGGAAGAATCTGTTCACATAAAATTTGATGAAACTGATCCACATGAACCTAAGACCTCTCTTGAAAATCTTGAAGATGATCTCTCTGTTTTGAACCTTAATGATAACGACAGTAGACCTGTAGTTAAAACATCCAGTTCTGGAAAGTTTCTAGAACCTGCTTCTGTTGAACCTCAACCTGTAGATGAATCTGAAATCTCCAGCCCTACCTTTTCTAGACCAACTAGAATTCTAAAGAACCATCCTTTAGATGCTGTTGTAGGTAATCTAGATAGAGGAACACAGACTAGAGCTTCTCTAATAAATCAGGTTGAACATCAAGCTTTTCTTTCATAGTTAGAACCTAAAAATATCAATGATGATATCATTGATGAAATTTGGGTAATGGCTATGCAAGAAGAGCTAAATCAATTTGAAAGAAACAAAGTCTGGAAAATAGTAGAAAGACCTAAGGACACTATAACCATAGGCGCAAAATGGGTGTTCAGAAACAAAGTTGATGAATTTGGAAACATCATTAGAAACAAATCTAGGCTAGTTTCACAAGGTTACAATCAAGAAGAAGGAATTGACTATGAGGAAACCTTTTCACCTATAGATAGATTAGAGGCTATTAGGATCTTACTTGACTATGTATCACATCTGAATTTCAAGTTATATCAAATGGATGTGAAAAGTGCTTGTTTAAATGGTTTTATTGTTGAAGATGTTTTTGTAGAACAATCACCTAGTTTCTCAAATCCTCATTTTCAAAATCATGTTTTTAAACTTTCTAAATCTTTATATGGTTTAAAAAATCTCCAAGATCTTGGTATGAAAGACTTTCAAACATTCTTATTTCAAAAGGATTTAAAAAAGGAATAGCTGATCCCACTCTGTTTATAAAGAGGATTTCAAAAGATGTTTTAATAGTACAAATCGATGTTGATGATATTATTTTTGGATCTTCTAAAAATTCTTTATGTACAGATTTTTCAAAGGTTATGCAAAATGAGTTTGAAATGAGCTTAATGGGAGATCTTAAGTATTTTCTTGGATTTCAAATCTATCAAACTAAATATTGTATTATTATAAATCAAAGTAAATATACTAAGGATTTATTAAAACGTTTTGGTTTGGATAGTATTAAGGAATGTGATATACCTATGAGTACTACCTGTAAATTGGATGTTGATGAAACTGGGAAACCAGTTGATCAAACCAAATACAGAGGTATGATTGGGAATTTACTTTATCTTACTTCTAGTCGACCAGATATTATGTTTAGTGTGTCTATGTGTGCTAGATTTCAAGCTAATCCTAAAGAATCACACTTACTGGCTGTTAAAAGGATTTTTAAATATCTTAAGTATAATGTGAATTTAGGTTTGTTTTATCCAAAAGGGAAATTATTTGACCTAACTAGTTATTCAGATGCTGACTTTGATGGATGTAAGTTAGATAGGAAGAGCACATCTGGGACATGTCATTTACTTGGAAAGTCCCTAGTATCATGGTGTGGTAAGAAACAGAACTCAGTTCCATTGTCTACTGCTGAAGCAGAATATATCGCTGCTGGTAGTTGTTGTACATAGATTCTGTGGATGAAACACACTTTATTGGACTATGTATTTGATTTTAAACATATTTCAATTAACTGTGACAACACTAGTGCAATCAACATATCTAAGAACCCAGTGTCTCACTCTAGGACTAAGCACATTGATGTCAGACATCACTTTCTAAGAGATCATTATCAGAAAGGTGATATTTCTCTAGAATTTATTAGTTCTGAACATCAATTAGCTAATATTTTTACAAAGCCTTTATGCTCTGTAAGAATGAATTTTATTAAACAAGAGTTGTGTATGATCGATCTGTGAAACCGATCTGTGAAACCGATCTGTGAAACCGATCAGTCAAACCGATCAGTCAAATCGATCTATCTTTCTATTATTTTTTATTATATTATAATTAATTAATTACTTTTATCCTTGTTATGGGAACCCTAAATGATGAAATAAATGATACATGACTATTTCTATTCCCCAAACCGCCGACCTTTCATTTCCCGCCAAGCCTTATATCCTCTCTTCTCCTCTACTTCGAACCTTTGAACTCCTGCATTCCCCATAATCATCAAATGGCTAAGCAGAAGAGACCAAGCAAATGATCAGAAAGTCTTGTACCTTCAAAGCGTGCTCGAGGTGAGTCGAGTAGTACCACTCAAAGATCAGTAAATCCGAACCTGGAAACTCAAATTGTTGCTGTAGAAAAGGAAGTTAGTTCTGCCTGGTTTTTGACAAGTAAGTCACTGTTGTTACAAGTTTTAGAATCGTAAGGATGGAAAGCCTGGTTCTCAAATAACACTCGTGCATACTACCCAAAGCTAGTGCATGAGTTTTATATAAATATGAAAGTTACTTTAGATGGTGTAGAGGCTGCCAGAGTGTCTTCTATAGTGAAAGGAAAGAAAATATCTTTTTCGTCTAAATAATGGGCTGGATGTTTAAATGTACCCCATGAGGGTCGGTATGAGAATCTGGAAAAATTCCTCCAAACACTGAATACTTCTCTTATGAGTTAGCTTTAGAGCTTTTTACTCGAAACAAAGAGTCAAGGAGAATCACATCCTCATAGTTGGATGGTGAATGTAGACTTCTCTTTAAGTTTATTCAGCACCAAATTTTCCCTAGGAAAAGAGATTTTGCTGCTGTAAAATACCAGGACGTTTTTTTATTGTTTTTACTAAAGACCCATGAGAAGAACAATTTGTGTAGATATATAATGGTGCACATAGCTGGAATGTTGAAACCTTCTAAGAAATCCCCTGCCCTGTTCTATTCCAAAATGATCTCTGCTATGTTAAAGAATCTGGAATGTGTTGATGAAGCTGATGAGATAGCTGAATCTGATAGTTCTTTTTGGGTTAACAAAGAAATTTTTAAAAGGATGAAAATAAATTGGAACCCATGGAAAAAATGATGGGTTACTGATGAGGACAAGTTGTATGAATCCTACAATACCACTGATCATGGAAAGAGTCTGAAGGGTTTGAGAGACCCTGGTTTGAAAATAGATGAGGAGCCAATTTATTCTGATGATGAGGAAAAAGTAGTTGTTGAAAGGAATAAGGAAACTAAAGAGTCTGGTAAACATGGGATGGAAGAAGCTGAAATAGAAGAATGAAGTATGTCACCTCCTGATGATAGGAGTGATCCTGATACTGTGAGCCCTAAGATAAGAATAGACTTTGGACCTGCCAGTCCACCTTTAGCCTTACCTGAATCAGAACCAGTTCTTGGTGATGAAGAAGCTAGTGACACTGAAGTATCTAACAATGAAGTTTCTGTGAAGAATGGAAATGTGAATGAAGAAGAAGAAGATGATGATGATGATAATGATGAGGATAGTGATAACTGACTAGTGGATGGTCTTGTTGTACCTCCAATAGAACCACATCAAACTGTGCAAGAAACAAATACCAATGGCAAGAGAGATTCTCTAATCAGTGGAAAAGAAAGTTATGATAAACTGAAATATACTCTGTGTGCTGCTGTCTGGTATGATTACCCTGGTTTTTCTGTTTTGGGTTTAGAGTATTCTGAAGAAGAAGAGGAAGAATCAAAATCTACTGCGGTTGTGAAGGAAAGCCAGCCAGTTGAGGCAAGGTCTTCTCATGTTGTCGATGCTGCAGATGTTAATCTACCTAGTTCTACTGTCTCTCAGCCTGATTTTGATAAGTTCAAAATTGATTTTCTTGCTGCTATGAGAGATACAGTCAGAGAAGAAAATTCAAATGCTCTTACTCAAGCTTCTCTGCAAGTTTCTGAAGATTCTTTGGAAGCCTTTTCGACAAGAGTATCAAATTTTGATAGACCAGACCTGGCCAATACTGGTGAGTTTATTGGCAGGCACATAGCCTCTCTAAATCATACTCTGAAGGATCTACAATCTGGATTAGTTTCTTTATCAAACGAATTTAGATCAACCATCTCTGGTATGATGGAAGTGTTGAGGAATCTGATTGAACATCTTAAGAAGTCTGATATGAGGAAGTTGAAAGCTGAGATAACTCAGATAGTTGCTCAAACTAGTACAGCAAAAGTAACCAAGATCACTACTCATGAGCTAGAGGCTCTAAGGAAGATTGTGCATGATGAATTGGCCGCCATTAGATAAGTTCTTGATTTGGACTCGTTGAGGAAGATGAAGGAGCACAATAATCACATTCATAAGATGGTAAAATTATATTCAGCAGATGCCAATAAATCTCAGAAAGAGATCAAGGAAAAGGTTGATCATTACTTTTCAAATATTTATACCAAGCATAAGATGACCGTGAATTTGAAGTTGTTGGCTGCTAATCTGAAACTACCTCCAGTCACTCAAGATTTCAAGACTCAAGTTCGTCAGATGCAAGATTTTACTCCTACCTTAGAACGGTTCATGGAGAATAAAGATGATTTTGAGAAGGCTATGCAGTATGGTGCAGAAGTTATTCAGGATTTCATAAATCTGTTGAAGCCTTATCTGAATGAACAAACCACCGCCACTGTTCTTCCTACTACTGAACCTCTCAGTGCCTATGATGTTTCTCCAAATCAGATCTCCGTTTCTCAAGCTCTATCTCAACTACGACCAGTTCTTCAGTAATCTTCTCAACCAGCTACTACTACTCAACAACAAATCTCTGTGGCATCCTCTCCTCCACCTTCCAGAGTCATCTTACCACCTTTTCAAATTTGCCCAGTGCATCCTGCCTCCAAGCCCTCCAACATACCAACCATTGATCCTTCTGACAAAGGAAAAGCCCCATTACATCCCATGAAATAGTTGTGTCTTGTTTTTGATAGGGTGAAAAGTGTTCTATTTGTACTCTGATGTACTTTACAAATTTTTTTTCTCTCTATCTCTATTCTCTATGATGCCTTATGTTAATCTCTCCTTTATATGTTTTCCCTCCTTTTTGATTATCCCAAAGGGGGAGATTTATATCTATGGGAGAGAAACATACTATGGCAGGGGGAGAAATGTTTACATAAATATACAAAGGCATAAATTCAGGGGGAGATTTATATCTCATTGTGTTTTTATTCTTTTTATGCATTTTCACTATTATTGATGATATATTATTTTTATTTATGACTAGGATTTGTGATTATCAAAAAGGGAGAGATTGTTGATCCCTCTGGAAGATTGTTGAATTCTTCCTATGATTGCTGTTTTAATAATCACAAATCATCATTACTTAATCCGGTTGGATTTCTCATATACATAATCACAATCTTTTAGTGAATCTGTTTATATCGGTTGGATCATGTTTTTATCTGTGCTTGTTATTGATTTACAAGTATTCTAGAAGTATTCTGGATCAAACAGACACTGTGTGTTCTGTTAAGACAACGAACGCACCGATCCATATCAAAAGACAACGGTCGCACCAATCCATATCAAAAGACAACGGTCGCACCGATCCATATCAAAAGACAACGGTCGAACCAATCCATATCAAAAGACAATGGTCGCACCGATCCATATCAAAAGACAACGGTCGCACCGATCCATATCAAAAGACAACGGTCTCACCAATCCATATCAAAAGACAATGGTCGCATCAATCCATATCAAAAGACAATGGTCGCACCGATCCATATCAAAAGACAACAGTAGCACCGATCCATATCAAAAGAAAACAGTCACACCGATCCATATCAAAAGACAACGGTTGCACCGATCATGACAGACCGATGCTGATCAAATGAGTCACCGATCATGACACACCGATGCTGATCAAATGAGTCACCGATCATGACACACTGATGCTAATCATCTGAGTCACCGAAGATGTCTCACCGATGCTGATCATCTGAGTCACTGAAGATGTCTCACCGATGCTCATCAAATGAGTCACCGATCATGACACACCGATGCCGATCATCTGAGTCACCGATCAGGACACACCGATGTCTAGCCACTGATGCTGATGCTGATGACCTACCGATCACTTGACTCATCGATAGTCATAAACAGCTGTTTGAATTTCTTTATCTTTATTTAATCTAACCAACGGTCATATGAGGTATATTTTAATGATATGTCATTTATTTAATGAAAGTTTTTGGATGTCAGGGAACCGTACCTCGTACCTGCAAAAAAAGAAATCATTTCATTTGCTGGAGCTCGTGCCATAAATACAAGAAGTCCCTGTTGGTGAAAAAAGGAGGATGAGACACATATGAGTGCAAAGAGTGGTGGATGCGATAGTTGAAGAAGACACAGAAGCTCATACAAATTCAAGCTTACTCAAGAAGAGTTCTGTACATTCACGAGGACATTGAAGAACTTCATCGACTACATTTTTCACTATCTCTGAACCACATGCCAAGCACATGACACTCTGTTTTTCAGACAAAAACCAGAAGAGGACTCAGAACCATTTCTGATCAAACTCAAGGAGTCCAAAGCATCACTGAAATCACTAGATCCATTTCTAAACTCTACATCTCTGCTATGTGATTCATTATTTTACATTTCGACCAGTGTGTGTTATCTACTGTATTTAACACACACACTGTCTCCTGTACTTTAACTAAAGGATCTGTAAATCCTCAGAAAACTCTTTACATCTTGTATTTCCCACTAGGATAGTGGTAGAGGTCGTGTGTGACCTAGACAGCTAGTTTCTGTTGTTTTGTTTCCCACGAATAACATTGGTAGAGGTCTTGGACTTGGACAGTTGTAAACTATTGTGAACCCCGATCCAGGGTGTGGATCAAATTTATATAAATTGTTGATAGGACTAAGTCTCTGCTTGAGACTGAACCTCTTGGTTATATCTGCTGTGCTATATCTTTCAAAGTTATTCTTTTTTTATTCCGCTGCTAATTAATTTAAAACCAAAACTTTTTTAAAGTCACTTTGACAATTAAACTCACAAGTGTTTATATTTGTTGTAAATCAGAAAGTTAGTTTCAAAAGTTAATCAACTCTTCTGTTTTGATTAACTGGGAAATAACCAATCCCCTGAGAACCCAACAGAACCTTTACTTTGATATAAATTCACTACAGTTTAATTCAGTATTTTATTTGGGGGGATTTAAGACAAAATTTCTTAAACAGAAATTTTAATTGGAACTCAATTCACCCCCCTCTTGAGTATCCACTCCAACCAACACTATGTTAGATAGTTTACTCGACTCACAACACTGAGATTAAACGAACCATAAACTATATAATTGATATAACATAGACATTAAATAGGAAACTATGAAAATATACTAACTAATTTATGATATATATATATATATATTTGTCATAATCAATCTAAATTATTATTAAATGTTTAGTAGATAAGTAATCATGTTTTACGAAAGTAATTTTATTCTTCAAAAATTTTTTTTATTAAAAAATAAATTCTATTGCATTTTGAGAAAAAAATATAATTATTTTTTTGAAATTTTATCATATGTATTTGATAAAATGAAACTAATTTTTAAAATCAGTACATAAAAATTTACTTTGGTTGAATATTTGGGATTTTTCAAAAAAAAAATTGATTTTTCAACAAATAATGAAAATATTGACTTTTTAAAAAATTCATTACTTATCAATAAATTATTAAAATTTTAAAGTACTAGTAGGTTTTTAATATTATTTATAATTAATTTATCACTAAATAGTTTTATTTTAACAACCAAATTACTTTTGAATCATCTTTATATTGTATTTTAGCATGTGTAAATTTTTAGCAATAAAAACATGATTTTTGAAAACATTTTTAAAGGGAATAATGTTTCTCGATTTGAATTACATAATAAAAATAATAATAAGGAATTATATAAATTAAATATACATATTATATATCAATAAGTTATAATTTATGTAAATAAAATGATTATTATTAGTCATCTAGTTAATATATAATCATCCTTTTCATGAAAAATACACTTATGGAAAACCATCTTTTTTATCACATATGTGGTTATAATTTTAAATTAAATATTGGCACATATTTGAATTTAATAAGGTAAAATGGATTCTATATTTATAATCAAAATATCATATATTATCTAATACATTAAAACTTTATTTTTTAAAATAATTACTCGTGAAAAATATAAAAATTAATTACCACAGTTATGGTGAAAACTGTTTTACTCAGGTGTTAAACTAAAATGATAAGGGTAAAAATGTTAAAAAAACATATCTAAAAACATTTTTATGGATTTATTTAGACCTTATAATGTCATATTCATGACAATTGTAAATGTTTAACTCTTTTTCATGTGAAAAATATAGGAACGCATTTTTAATTTCAAGAATTACATGTATACCACTTACCTCACTTATAAAACGATATCCCATCTTCTCTCCCCTTAAAACCATCAAAAATATTTGGTTCCACTAATACCCACCCCAATAACTAACCAAATTTACTCCTCTAGACCCAGAGTAATTTTTTTTTCATAAATCAATTCTATGAAGATTTTAGGTATAATCCTAAAGAAGTGGTCTTAGAAGAGGTAAAAGTCCTAACAATGCCTTTTTATTTTTTTCTTATGCCTCCTTAATAACAATTAAATATTATAATACTACAAAAAATTATATAATATATAATAATAAGTTATTATAATTACTTAATAACCTAAATTTGTATCCACTTCAATAAAATAGGATACCAAATCATCATTCATGTATATAGTAGACTACTGCATCATGAACCAATGTCATTTGTTTTCCATCATCGCCTTTCATGGAGATATATAATGATGGATTTAAAGAATATATGTAATATTTACGAGATATTTATACTTATTTAGTTATAATATGTCATATAAATTCTTAATTTTCATTCTTTGCGGGATACAACAATGTCACTTGTGTGTATGATAGACTACTGCCTTACAAAGTGATGCAATTCGTTTTCACTATTGATTTTCATGGAAGGTAATAAGGATGACGCTAGTGAATATATGTGATATAAATTAAATAAAAATTATTTTATTGACATATTTATCTTTTTTAAATGATAATATGTCATTTTATTTCGTACATTAAAAGATGATAATTGCATTCTTGTACTCATGGACTACCGCCTCCATGAAGTAATGTGATTAAAATTTCATCACTACACCATAAGAATGATATATATATATATATATGTATGAATGTATGTATGTATGTATTTAAACGATTAATATATTATTTATGATATGATGAGAATTCTTTGGGGATAAAATAATGTATAACTTCTTTACATAATGATCATTGAAAAATGGAAACATTATTGATGTGTACGTACGACCTAGCTTCTCTATTATTGTAAAGTAGATCATTGTTCATAATTGTTTTTATTATTAGTTAATAAGTATAATTTATTAATAAATATTATAGATATTTCTTGGTTATTGTTATTTATATCTTGAAATAATGAAATCTATAGCCATGGTCAACACACTAAATTAATTTTGATACAATGAACCAAACATCCTCAAAACACTTGATGCATACTTAAGTGATTAAGTATTTGAATATGTAATTAAAAAAGAAATAAAAAATTGATATAAGTATAAGGTATTAAAAATGAAAATGGTTTAATAAATATAATAATTTATTTATAATTATTATAAAGCAGTTAAAGTACTAAGAATAAAATTATGGACTCAAGGTATGGGTATTCTCATCTGTTTTTTTATATTTTTTAGACATATTCTATATTCACCAGTTATTTATATTATGAGGTGTATATAATACAAATTTTAAATGTAATATCTCAAATCCTTTCTGAACCATTTTAATTTATGTTTATATTTTAATTATTTCATTCAATGGAAATTAACATAAAATTTACCATGTGTTAAGGAATTTCATAACTCAATTTCTTTTCATTGGGTTATAATACTTATTTATTGACATTATTATGTTATGAGAATTTATTTCATTACTTTTAATAATCTTATGTTTTATTTCAATTTATATTTTTTAGTTTTACATTCGATACTCATTACCTATTCATTGATTAACTCTCAAATTCAATGGTATGATTATTGTAAGGGTTATTCATATAAAATTATCTTTCTTTTAGGTATTTATTTATGATATAAACCTATATTCATTTTTCATGTGTATATAATTTCCATGGAAATTTTATTTCATGAAACTCTTTATTTCTTGATATTTAAAGCATCATTTTATGTTATTCTTTATTGGGGATTATTATTGGAGAGTTAACAAAGTGGGAGAGGCTTTATATTACAATCTCCCTTCTTTTAGGATAGTTTATGTTCAAGGTTCCTTTAAAGGAAATATTATGCTACAATTTTCTTGAAAAACTTATATTTCTTTTCAAATCATTATGAATTTAGTTAAAATGATTTATTTCCATTTCATTCCTAATTTATTTAATAAATCTCAATAATGTCATTTCTATGTGATACTGACCTTGTATTTTATTTTAGATAAGGTATCTTTCTCTTCTGTATCCATGTTTTTTATAATGTTTTAGAAAATTTTCTTTTATAAAACTAAATTAATTCTTAAATCCCATTTCTAGATATTTTTCTTTATTTTAAAATGTTTTAGAAAATAATCCTAATGGGTCACTTTTGGATCATCTTTTCAAAATGTTTTGAAAAAAATGTTTATTTTTAAATTTATAACATGAAAAAATTTCCCACCATCATGTAAACTATTTTACCTGAATTTTAATATTACTTTTTTCAATATAAAATTAAAATAAAATTATTCTTGAAATATTTTTTGATTTTTTATATATTAATTTTTTCTGAAAATGATATGGTAATTGTCCTAAAAAATATTTTTAATGGTATTTTAATGGTGTTTCCATTCATGGAAAACATACAAACATAATGTTACATATGATCCAATGGAGATATATTGTAATTATTGCACCACATTCCTTTTATAGATGTATTGAGATTGTTTCAAATATATTTTTATAGAACCCATTTATCTTAAATTGTATAATCACTTTTTAAAGAGATTTTTATAGAACCCATTTCTCTTCAATGGGTTAATGAGGGTTAAAGATATCATTATGGAACATGTTTATTTTCAATCAGTTAATCTGGTTATGAATGTACAGATAATTTTTACCAGTTCTATGATAAACCAAAATCTCTATGAACTTTATTTATGGTTATTGGACATTGATAAATGATTGGTGTTCCCATAGATCCCTAAGTGAGCCCGATATATCTTATATGATGGGTGTTCCCAAATAGTTCTCCAATGCACTGTGTAATGATTATGTAATCTGAAGAATTATATTTTTATTCATCTGTATGGTTATTCTATTTGTATGGATTCTTTAAGTGTTTAATGGTGATGATTTCCAAAGATTACATCACGTTTTCACTATGATTTCTATGGGGTTTAGATCTTTCCATTAATCAATATTGATATCACATGGCTCATATATGTTGATTCTATTGAATCATACCATTAAGAAAGAATTTTTCCATGTTTTCGCATGTCATGTTCTTGGTATTGATGCTTGTGAATATTATTATTCTATGCTCATGATTTTGATTCAATAATCATTCCCAAATACTCTTTATATGTTCACAGATGAAATTTAATTTTAAACATATATGTTTACCCTTACTGAGAATTTTAGATCACCCATATTATGATTCTTTTTTTTATTTTATCAAGAATTATATTGAACGATTTTAGTCAACAAGGGTTTCATATGTAGGATGATGATGACTTAAAGTGAAATATAAAAAGCTCGGATATGTGGAAGAAATTTTCTTTTAAATACATGTATATTTTTTATGTAAGAGTTTAACCTAATCCAATAATACACTATAAAATCATGATCTATTTGAATATAATTGATCCATTTTTTACTTTTCAGCTTTAAAGTTTTTTTGTTGAAAATTGGGTCATCCTCATTGGTATCTATACCATAAATGTGAAGGTTATGGTTTTAGAACCATATCTTAGAGTGCCTCTTCAGGTTTATGGTAGTCAATATCGTAGGGGGGAGTAGATAAATTTAGATAATAATATGTTTTGATTTTAATTTATCTTATGATTAATGGATTCCATTATAGTTTTATAAGATTATGGATGGTCACAAGTTCAATATCATAGATACCCATTTTAGTATTTAAGAGATGATATCTTAATTTGATTATTGAAATTTTAGGAGACGTCTTATAAGGGTATTATATATGTAAATATGCATCTTAACATAAATTATGAATTTATATTTTGTTTAAATAATATTTAAGGTATTTATAACATTTAGGATTTATATGATCTTGGATATTGAGGTAATTATGGATACACATGTTTAATTATATAGATAACTTTGGGATAGAAAAGTGACATGGTGACTAAGTGATTAATTTTATTTAAAAATAAATATGACATTATTTTTGGGCTTGAAATCTAAATGTTATGAGATAATATTTTTGCTTAAAACACTCTTTAATGTTGATTTTATTTATAAATTATTTTGTCTGAAATTTTGTTATTAATATTTAATTTTGGAGATTAATGTATTATTTCCTCAAATTATGGTTTACTAATTTTTTTAATTATTTTACCATGTTCTAACCATTTTGTGTTTTGCTGATTTCTAAAAAAATTAATATCTTTACTATCACTTTTATTATTATGTGGTATTTTAAAAATTTATTTTAGTACACCACGCATGGAAAAAATAATTGTGATTACTCATCATTTGAAGAAAAATATGAGATCAAGGTGGAAATTGATAAAAATAAGAGTTTATACTCATAAAGTGAGTATATTTATTTATTATTATAGTATATATGGTAAAATTTTCCCAAAATTAAGAAAAGGGATCCTGAAATAAATGTTTTTCTATTACTATCATTTCTTGGGATATAGATAACCTTTTTCACACCCCTTTATTTTATGGTTTTGTGGTTGTTAACATTCTCTTGATCTTTCAAATTATTATAACGAATTATCTCTATCACTCTATATAATTATTTGGAATTTATGATTTTAATCCATATCAAAATATTCACTTCCCTCTTATGTTCTCATATTTGGAAACCAAGTATGTTTTGTCCTAGTTGAACCTTGTAATACATTTTTCCTCTTATAAATGGGATGTTTTATTAACTATTTTTTATATGTTCTCTTCCAAAATAAGTATTTTTTAGATGTATAACCTTTTATTACTGAATTTTTTTTCAAATTCATCGGATCAAATTTATTAAAGTGTCATATGATGTTACACACATATATTTTAGAAAAGAAAACTATGTTCGATAGTGTATTTGATACACAACACTGAGATTAAACGACCTGTGAAATATATACTCTTAATGTCCATGAAATTAAATTGGAAGGTATGAATAGTATACATTAATTTATGATATATATTTATATAGATATATAATTCTTCTAATAAATTTAAATTATTGATAAATTTTTAGTAAATAAGAAATCAATTTATAGAAAAGCAATTATTTTCATAAAAAATATATATTTTTTAAAAATAATTTTAAGGATTTTATTTTGAAAATATTAAAAAAATTTCGAAAAAATTAGAATTATTTTATTAAAGTAAATAAAATTTATAATTTTGAACAATAGAATTGACTTCAGGATATTTTTTTCATTTTCAAGAAAATATGGATTTTTTAGTGATTAGAGAAAAACACCATTTTTTGTAAAAATATTATTTCTATACAATAAATTATGTAAAGTTAAAATATTTATTATTTTTTAATGGAAATTTAAACGAATATAATTATTATTTAGTTATATTTTATCCACTTAATTAATTCTTAACTATATTTATTTAGTATTTTAGTAAATGTAACTTTTTGGGTTTAAATTGTTTTTTCTAATAATTTTTTTAAAGTGGAAAATTATTGACCTTATTAATTATTTTAAAAAATATTGATGAGGAATTATTTAAATTAAATTAATATATTATATGTCAATAAATATTAATTGATATTTATACAATGATTATTATTATAGATAGATTTAATAATAAAATCATCTTTTTCTTTTAAAAATATTATTCTTAAAAACCCATTTTTTCATCAAGTATGTAGTTTTAATTTTAAACTAATTTGGGAAAAAAATGTGAATTTAATTTAGAATTATTGATTATATATTTTTTTAAAGAAATTAATAATATTAAATAATAATTTAAAACTTAATCTTTTTACTATAATGGAAAGTGAAAACACTAAAAATTAATTACCATGGTTACATGGAAATCGTTTTACCTGGGGGTTAAAGTAGAAATATAATGTAAAAAATGACCTATAAAGTTTTATAAAGACTATTTTATGACCTTATTTAGACCTTATAATATATAAGGTTCTATAATGGTCTATTTTGGAGCTTTTTCCCATTGTAAAACATGGGTATAACTTTTTATTTTGAAAAATTATAAGTGTATCACTCACCTCATTCATAAAAGGACACCCTCTCTACTCTCCTAATCGCATCTTCAAACCATTTTTAAATATAATAAAAACTAAAATAAAAAACCATATTCCTTAAATTATCCTTTAATCCTTTTTTTGGTATGAAAAATAATCCTATTAATAATTTAGTTATAATCGTAAACAGATGGTGTGAGAAGAGGTAAAATTCCAAACTATGCATTTTTTTAATTTATTATTCAAACAAAATCAAATATATTTTTTTCAAATATGATCTATAAATTAAACCAATATATAATATATAATTATATTTTATTATTTTAATTTAATCACCTAAAACTACATCCTCTTCTATAAAATGTGATACGAAATCATCATTCCTGTGTACTGTGGACTTCCGCCTCGCGAAGTAATTTCATTTCTTTTCAATTTTATCCACTAATGGATTGTTATAATTATGTTTTGAAGGTATATATGTGACATTTAAAAAAAATTGGTACTTATGGAGTTATTATATCATATATACCTTCTTACTTTCCTTTGCATAAGGGATACAATAGTGTCACGATTGTGTTCGGCGAGTGCCTACCTCGTGAAGCGATAGTTCACTAGCACATTAAATGGAAGGTAAAAATGATAATGGTAATGAATATATAAGATATAAATTAAATAATATTTATATTAATGACATATTTATCATTAGTAAAATAAAATATATTATTTTCATTATTACAAAGAAAATAATGACACAATTTGTGTACGTGTAGACTATCGCCTCCAGGAAGTGATGTGATTCTTTTTTCATCACCACATAACATTAATGATATATATAACTATATTTAAATAAATAATAATTAATTTATAATGAAATAATTATTTTATAAAGGTAAAATAAAACTTTCCTTCTTTCTATAATGTTCTTTGAAAATGGAAACATTACTTTTGCGTACATTCGAACTACCATCTCCAAGATTTTAAAAAATATATTTTTTCATAAATGATTTTAAATATTGGTATTAAAAAGTTAATTGAGGAATAAAACGGATAATAATGTAATTATTTTTATTCTAGAGATATTGATTCAGCAACCTAATTGTCCATCATCAGTACACTAAAGCTGTTTTGAAACAATGAACTGAACATCCACAAAAAAACCAACATGGAAATAACTGATTATGTATTGAGTGATTAATTAAAAACATAAAAAATAATTTATTTAATTATAAGGTGTTATAAATTTAAAATTTTCTTGAGAAAAATAATAATGTATTTTTACTATTATAACGTAGTTCATGTGCATACAAAGAATGTATGGACCCGTGGTAAGGGTTTTCTCATCTCAATTTTTATTTCTGTTAGATATATGCTATATTCACAATTAATAAATATTTTGTGGTGTATATTATTCTCATTTTACATGTAATATCATTAAACCTAGAAAAATCATGGTATTTTTATTTTTAATTGAATTATTTCATCTAATAGTAAATTTCTTGAAATTTACCATTTGGAAATGAATTTAGTAACACAATTTTTTTAATTAGGTTTGAATACCTCTTCATTATGATTATTATGTCAATATTATGTGAGTAATTAATTTAAGTTACATTATTTTTTATTTACACTTCTTTTATGTTGTTTTAAATTAGATAAAATTAATTTATTCATAAATTAATTCTTAAATTCAATGGTAATAATTGTTAAGGGTTATTCTTCCAAAATTATATTTCCTTAAGACATAGGTTTAGGATACATATCTATTTTTTTATTTGTCATGTGTATATTATTCCATTTTCAATATTTTATTAAGAAACTGAAATTTTAATGAAATTTACATTGTCATTTACTGTTTTTATTTCATAGAGCATACAATTGTGGGGTAACCAATGTGGAAAATGCTTCATGTTACAATTTCATTTTTTAGGTTTATTTATGTTCAAGGATACTTTGTAGAAAATAATATGATATTATTTTAAAAAACCACATATATTTATTCTTCATTGTTAATGAATTTGTTTAACAATTTTGATTTCCCTTTCCTCCCTAATTTATTTAAGAAATATCAATAAAAAATTTTCAAGTGATTAAAATATTGTATTTTCATTTAGACTGATTATCATTCTCTTTTATATCCATTTTTTTCTAAACATTATTCCATAAAATTATTTCCTAAAAAGAAATTATTACCTAAATAAATTTTACCTAAACTTTTACCATATTTTAAATTATTTAAAAATGAAATTTTCTAACCTTTTCCAAATGGGTAACCTTTGACCCCCTTTCTAAAAATGTTTTGAAAAGAATTTTTATTTTTAACATTTATAACATGAATGAAATTTTCCACCATAATTTTCATTATTTTACATGATTTTTCCATTATATGTATCTCATATTGTTTTTAGAGAAAACTATATTCACAACATTTTTGTTAAGTTGTAGTTTTATATGTGATTTTAAAAATGAAGATGTTATTTTCGTAAAAAATGATTTTAATGATCTTTTAATGGTATTTCTGTTCATCAATGTAAATTAACTTTGTTGTAACTTATTATAAAATGGGGATATTTTTTAATGATTTGATAATCAATCCTTATTTGAATGGATTATGATTGATTCAATGATATTTTTATGGAACTAGTTTCTTTAACACAGGTTAATCATGATTCAAAGAGATTGCTTTAGAGGCCATTTATTTTATACATGTTAATCCTATTTCAAAGATATTATTATGGATCCCATTTTAGTTCAATGGGTAAAAAATGTTATGAAATAAATAATGATTATTTTGATGTTTTTTATAATTAAAAATAATCTTTATATATATTATTTATGGTTCTTGAACATTGTTATACAATGGGTGCACTTGGAAAGTGATGGGTGATCCCAGTAGAGATTATCAAATCGGTGTGCCCATATAGTGATCTAATTCAGTGTGAAATAATTATGTTTTCCATAGAATTATATTGGAGGCCAAACATATGGTTATTTCTTTATTTAGGGTTCTATAAGGGTTATTTAAGTGTTCTATTAATATGATGTCCCAAAATACCATCATAATTTTTGTTATCCTTTCTAGGGGTTATTAATATTTACTTTGATCATGATTGATATCGTATAACTCATGATTATTGATTCTGATGACTCTTACCTTTGAAAAATATTTAGTCAATGTTTTCTTATCTCATCATATTGGTATTGATGGGTTTGAATATTATTATTCTATGATCTTGTAGTTTTATTATGTCATCGTACCATTATTCTCTTCCTATGTTCACTGATGAAATTCAGTTGCTAATGCACATGTTTAGTATTACTAATAATATTATCTCATCCTACTTTTGTTTTTTTCATAGGTTATAAAGAATGATGTTGAATGATTTATGTTTATAAGGGTTTAATGTTTATTATGATGAAGAATTAATTTGAAATAAATAAATCTGGGATATAAGGGAGAAATTACATTTTTAAGACATTAGTATTGTTTATGTAAGTGTTAGTCATAACACCTCATAACTGTAAACATAAAGGGTCCTTATGAATGTAAGTGACCAAATTTTTCATTATAATGTTGTAGGTTATAGTTGGAGAATAGTGGGACCCCTTAATTTGTATCAAATACAAAAAAGTAATGTTTATGATTCCATTATCACATTCAAGAGTTCTAGTTAATGGATGTTATAGATTCCTTTGTAAAAATAGATACCATGCTTAAAGAGAAAATTATAAAATTAATTATTCAAGGTGTAAAGTCTTGAAAAATGATAAAATGTGTCAATATTTGAATTTATAGTGTTTTTATTGACCTTATATATGCATCATTCAATTATTTATCAACTTTCGAGTGTATTGATATGTTTCACATGTTTTCCATTTATATGAACTTGAAATATTTAAAACAAATTTCATTCACACCACTTATAAAAGGGGCCTCTCACCAACACTAAAATGAACTTTTAAAAATTATATTTCATTCTTAAACAATAACATTTTTCTATACCCAATAATAGCCAATAAATATCTTTTTCTTCTGGTCATGACTGATTATCCTATTCTACCAATTACAAAGGGATATTCTAAGGAAATATCAATGTGTTCAATGTGTGTGATAATTTTTAATTAATTTATTCCTTTTGAATTATTATATTCCTATTATTATTTTCAATAACCTTTGTAATTAAATATGTGTCTGTTCTTCCTCTTTACGCGAATGATTGTAATATGATCCCGTCTTGTAGACTCTTGTAAGATTTTCTTTTTAATAAATTTTGATATGGTCTTTCGAACAAAGATCCACCTCCTTTAAATATTTATTTATTATATACCGATTTTTATATACTATTGGAACAATTATTAAGAAAATTTTCCCCTTTTATACTAATTAAAACAACACCTTAATACATGAATTGTGAGGGATACTGCCTCTAAGAAAAAACATGTTTATTTATTTAAGATCACTATAAATAGATGATCCAAAATAGAACATTAATAAAAAAATTATGATATTTATATCTTTATTATTATTCATAAGAAATAATCCTTATTAATCCTTTATCCCATTCTAGGGGAAATGAAATTGTCAATCGTTCGTACATATGGACGTCCCCCTCTATGGATTCACATTTTTTTCTTTCCTTAATATCCTTATATTTATATTAATGGTGACATTATTAAATATTAAATATTATGGTTATGATATCATTATGATTATATTTTTCATAATTTTATAATATATTAAATATATGATTAAAAAAAGCATATATTTAATTCAATCATTTAAAAAGTTAAAATATAAAGGATACTAATTTATTATTTATATGTAATTAATTTATATAAATTATCTTATATTTATAATCATTTAAAATTATGAAAAATAATACTAATAATCACCAAATATGATAAATATTACTTTGGTATAACTATTTTACAAATATACAATTTCATAATCACCAATTAACCATAGAATGTGAAGGTTTGGGTCAGTTTAACAACCTACATGAATAATGAGGTGAAATTATATCATTAATGAACATAAAAACTTACTTAATGGAAAAATATGATGTAAATATGAAAATAAATTTATTTTTATGATAAATTTATTTGAATTTTTAAATCATTAATCATGAAATCTCTATTTTTTAGTTAGAATCAGAAAAAACATTCTCATTTTTGATTTCAACCACATGGATCATAACAAAAAAACATGAAATTTTATTATTGATCATTAAAAAATATTTTAAAATCAATTCTGGAGCCATATATTTTCTATGAAATAAGTAAATTAGAAAAATAATTAATTCCAATACAACTTCAACAAAACATGTTCAATGTGATAAAGATTACTAACACCCAGTATTCAAAATAGGTAAAAAATAACTAATATTTATATGTATATAATAATTGTAAATGAATTATATTAATGGTTATAGTTTTGAATAATGTTATTGGGAATGTATTTAATCAACGTATTTTAATTTTTAAGGAAATTTGGTTAATTTTTAGAATGAATCAAGATTGAGGCAATTTATTTCAACTAAAATAACCTAATTTGAGACATCTCTGGTATTATGCACATAATTTCATTTTTTGGAATAAATAATAACTACATTTTATATCATATAATGAATTATTTTTTAATCATTATATTTTATGTTAAATTACAAGGCCAATTTTTCAAGGGATTTTATTAAGTTGTTACTCCTTCCATAAGCGTTTCCTTCCTCCCAATTCTAATTCTTTGACTCAGGTTATAAGTTATACACATTATTATATATATATGGTGTTTAATTTATTTTCCATCCCATTAGTGTAACATTATTTATTTCCATTAAATTCACAAGATATACTAATCCAAACCATGTTCTTTTCTTCATATGTATTTTTACTCAAATGTTACCATAGTTGTAAGTGTTTTTGGTAACTCAATTTTGATCCTTTGTGATATTATAGTTCAATTGAACTTATTTCAAATATGTTTGGAAACTTTTACCCATTAATTTTAGTATGTTTAGTACTCTCATTATTTATATTATTACCACATGAAACCCCTTTCAATTGTTTCATTAATCATAGTGTATGTTTCCTATTAGATATATTGATAACTCTAATCTTCATTATTTGAGTTATAATGTTTCATCTTAAACATTTCATTTTTATTTTTGTGTTATCCCACCCTAATATATATTTTTTATTTTATATTAATGATTGTGGAAATGATTTTTTAATAAAAAATAATTTTTTCTTCTTCATAAAATGATTGGTTTAAAAATTATTTTTTATGAATGTATGAAAAAGGGTTTTCCTTTCACTTTCACATATTTTGTCTTGCTATTATATTTTTCACCAAGATAAAAATTATATCATTTCAAGGATCCATTATTGGAGATAATTTTCAAAATAAAATGTTTTAAAATTTTCTCACACCACCTTATCAAATTTTATAATTGAGAGAGACATGTTAATTTATATTTTTCATCAATGATAAAAATAATTATAAAACCGGTATTAAGTGATTGATTTCATTTCCATTATAATTTTAGAAGGGATTTTACATAATGGAGTTTGTGTTTCATGACACACACATATTTTATAATTTTGGGTATCTTACTCATGGTATCAAAAAATTTCATTCGTGTAATAAAGAATGAAGAATTATTTTGCATGAGTGTTTTTCATTTATTTTAACACCATTCTATGATTCATTATTTCACTGTGGTTTTTTATATTATAACATGTATATTATTTATATGTATGGGTTATTATATTTTTATTATATTATTTAATTATATATATAATTCTTTTTCTATATGGTGTGCACATACCATTTTACATAATTCAGATTGGATGATGTTCACTTAAAAAGTATGTTATCAATTGACATGGAGAAATTAATTTTCATTCCTCATATCGATATTTAAATACCGTTGATTTTATGAGATTTTATTATTTATTATTTTACTATTCACCTTATTCATCTAGATGGGTTATTTCCATGCAATCCCTTTTATTTACATAGGAAAAATTATTAGAGTTCCTTTTATTGTTATTCAAATATGTATGATTATTGTTAAGATGAATTTTTATTGTTTGATCACACACCTTCTTTATTTAGTTGGGTTATGATCATGTTATTATATTTATTGACATGTGGAGAAGTATTGAAATTATGGATGATTATTTTCTACTAACACAAGTTGATTATGTATTTGATTTCTATATTTCTGATTATATGGATAACCACATTTTTTCAATTAGAGTTTACTCATGGAATTTTATGAAACATCTCAAAGAGTCTTATTCTAAATTCATTGTTCATAGTCAGTTTATGGCTGAGAATCATAATTATATTGCCTATATATGCATCTATAGGTCTAATGAGATAAAATAGGCTGGGTTTTGGTGTATTCCTCTTCCCATATAATTTAGTCTTTTTTCAAATTCATTGAGAGAAGGTTTTAATATACCACATTATAAATTTCATTATTATGAGATCAATGTAATTAATATATATTTTCCCTTATTTTAATTGATATATCTTCCTCCTAGTTTCATTTTGAAAATATATTCATATTTCTTACACATTCCTTTCAAAATATTTACACCTTGTTTATGTCATGATTTTTATTGTTTTATGTTTTCCTTTAGTGAGAAATTTTTCTCACCCCTGATTATATTTTCATTTTTAAAGGTTATGAAAAAATGTAGAACACATGAAATTTTTATACGAGTAACAAGTATGGACTAATTTATGGCAACTTTTGGAGACCCATTACGGATTAATTTTTTTGTTATACAATATTACAAATATCTGCTAAATATATAGAATATAGTCTTTATTAGTTTATGATGAATATTAATATTAAAAATATTTAAACATAATATATCCTTGATATTTAAATTATTAAATTAATGTTTATTGATTTTGTAATTATGGATTGTTATATCTAGGATTATATAGCTTGTTTCAATGCAAGTTTGTATAATATGTGTTTTTTTCACTAGTCCTGGGGGTATTGTATTGTGGTGTCATATTTGTTATAAAAAAATGTTTTGATAACTTTGGAGATTAAGAATTTTTTTGAGGGTAATTTAAGGATTCATATGTTAAGGATGATATTAATTTAAAATGTATTGATAAACATTTTGGGTAACTATAGGATTTAATTTTTAGAAAATATTTCATATTTCAGTTTGAATTACGGTTATAGAACCTTAGTGAAAACCCTAGAGATGACTCTATGTATAGAAACATATCTAGAAGTACTAAATTTTTTTATTATTTTATTTTATTAGAAGTACATCCCAATATGAAGTTTGGAAACTGGGTGAGGCTACGGAACTAATGCACGTAGGGTTAAAAGACCCAAAAATATTTTTTCAGAATTGAATTAATCATCAGTATGATGTACGAGTAATGTCACTAAGACTATACAACTGGATAAACTATCCCAGGTGATATTCATTGGTAAATCGCATTATATTTTTGAAATATTATTTGTTATTTGAATATTTATGGTATATATTTCCTAATATGAAATCAAACATGGATAACATATACTAAAATTAAGAGAGATATTTATGTTTTTGTAGATATTAATTAACATGTGCTTTCCTAGATAGAGGATAACATGTATTTTGATAAGAAATATAGAAATGAATTTTGGGTTTAAAATATATAAATAATGTTTATGGTAATTTGGGATATCTATTTTAAATATTAGGATGAGTAGTATGAGAAAACACAACTCAATGTTCCCTTGGTTTAACATGTATTGATATAGGATAACATAATATTAATGTAAGTTAAACTACATGAATTATAGGATAATTTGGTGATAATGGTAAAATTTTTTATGGTTTAATTATTTTTATGTTATTGATTATAATAATACCTCCATATTGATAAGGTTTTATAAATTATTTAAACACTTTCATATTTATTAATATTTGTACTAGAAGGAACCCTGGGTTCCAGAGATGGTTAATAAATTACCTCAATAAACAGCCACTTAAAATTAGAGCTATAGTGAGAAACCTTGTGATTATTCCAAATCAGCTATCGTGAAGTATGATTATCAATTTTACCATAGTTGAAGTCCCAATCACACTAAATAATAGAATAAGAATTTCTCATTAAATGTCCTTTTTTGAAGATGATGAAGGAAAGAAGATTCAATTTTCAACTTGTAAAACATTTGGGATTAAGTGTGATATAAATTTATAAAAGGGTATAGGTAAATTTTATAAGTATGGATATGATGTTCATTAGACTCACATGTATAAAATTATGTGTGAGGATGTATAAATCCCTTTCTTCAATTTCATGACATTTTGAAATTATGTGATTAAATATTGAAATACAAAGGAAAATGAGGGAAACAGTCACAAAAAACCATGAATACAAGGAAAATCCAATAAAACTACTATAAAGAAATCAGAGAGTGATTTTAACTCAATATTTTCTAGTAACCTATATCATATAATTTTTACAATAACTACAATATTGATTTTTAAATAAAAATACCAAGTTGAGTGAATACCATATAAATCAATTTCAATGTTTATGGAATGTTATTCCTTATGGGTCTCTATGTTCTTCCCTTATTTGAATTATATGTGAAATTATGATTGGGTTATCTCCCATAGAAAAGAACTTATAAAATTTTGTGATATAGATAAATCTCATTGCACAACATTAATAGACTCATGATCATGTAGCACTGTATGGTTAGATTTTTGATACCTATGGAAATTACTATGATTATATGATTGAAACTGTGAGGAAATGATTTATTTATTACAGGAAAATGTAAAACCCCAAAATTTTAATATATATTTTCCTTTGAAAAATTCATTCTATTCCATTAATTTATCCACACAAAACACCAAACATAAACCAAACTATAACATATCTAGATAAATTATAAATATTAAGTAGAATAATTAAAATAATGGTCTTGAATTATAAAGAGTGAAGATAATCAACCACTTTGTGAAATTGTTTTATAAATAAGATAATGGATACCTATAATGTTATTGGGATTCAATTATTTTAGTTAAAACATCAATGAACATCAATTTATTCTTATAAATATATTTTTATAAAATTGTTTTTTTTTATTTTCAGAAAATATTAATATTAGTAATATATAATAATAAAATATATTTATAATATGAAAAATATATTACTAATAAATTAATTAGTAATTTATATCAAAAATGAATAAGTAATATTTGACATTTAAATGAAAATTTATTTTCCAATATGAAAAAGATTCATGTATATTTTCATATTTTATTTAAATTGTAGGTTATCAAATTCTAGAATTTTTCTTAAAAAAATAACATCAAATTTTGATTTAGCATATGAAAATAACCTTAATATGATTTTTTTTTAATTTTATAAAAATATTTATTTTAAGAAGAAAAGTATAAAATCCCATTTTTGAAAATAATAAATAATTTATAACAATATTATTATATAAGTTTTAATTTTTAATTATGGAATCTATTTTATAATTAAAAATATATATTTTATAATAGATCTTACAATTTGAGAAATTTTTGTTTTAATGTACAAAGTCATATACGATATTTTAAAATATATTTAATATTTTAGTAATTGTTATTTTTAATACATTTATATTTTTATTTTAAAATAATTTTTTAACAATTTCATAAATTGAATAAAATAAAAGTGATTTAAAATAAGGATTCCTTGGATATGCATTATAAAATAATGATCACATTATCTAAATTAATAATTTGTTGGTATACATAGGTAAACACTATTTACCATTGTAGAAGGTAAAATGATAAAAGTAATAATTAATGTGGTAAATGATTAACCAATGAAAAAAAGAATATATTTGAGCATATGTGGTCTTTCTCAACCTTAAATCTTATAAAGTACATTATCTCCCAATTTTGAAGGAATATTTCATATTTAACAATTTCTCCCTATATATAACATTGGAATATTTACAAAAATTTCTTTATCACCACATAAAAAAGGGAATCTTGAAGCCTCATCATGGAACTACTAAAAATTATTTATCTTACAAAAAAACTATCCCTTTTTCCATCCCCTATAATACACTTTTACACTATTGAGATTATTTTAAAGGATATTAACCTATTATTCCCATTTCAAAGGGATCTTCCCAAAAAATATCAACGTGTTCAATGTTAGAAATCATTTTTACTTAATTTATTTTTCTTTAATATTTATTTTCGTATATTATTTTAAAAATGCCATTTTAATTAAATTTTTATTTGTTATATTATTAATTTCATAATGTTATGGGAGAAATAATGTGTTGTGTGGAAAACCACTTCCACGGAACAACACTTTTTTATTCTGAAAACACTTTAAAAGAAGGATATAAAAGGTAAATGTAATAAAAAATTATTATATTTAGATATTTTTTATAATTATTAAAAAATAAACCCTATTTCTATGTTATCTAGTTCTATGGAAAACGATATCATCAAATGTGCATACGTATGGACTACTGCCTCTATAGAAATATTGATTTTTGTTTTTCTTTTCGTAACCTCATTAAATGGATTATAATGACTATTGTATTAAATTAAAAATACTATTTATATGTTATCATTAAGGTTATAGTATATTAAATATTAAAACATAAAAATGATATGATCAACAAACTATTATCGTTAATTCATTCATTTAAAATGACTGAACAAAGAGGATATTGATTTATTTATTTTATGTAAATACTTTATATAAATTATGTTATCTTTTCAATACTATAATCTTATTACATATAAAACCTATAATAAATAAATATGATCATTATATTTCTATTTTAATAATTTTTTAACTAAACCACTATATAATCATCTATTAGTCAAGGAAGGTTCATGTTTGGGTCAGTTTATCCACCAATCTGATCAACACTAATAGTTTATTGCATGGATGAAAATGAGAAATTAATTAATTTTGTAATTTGAGAAAAATATTTAAATAATGATTTTTTCCATTTTGGTAAGGTTATATTTATATTTAACTCATTAATTAAGAAATCACCCACTATTTATTAACAGGCACTGAAACATGCACATCACTATTTGAGCCTCATGGATCATAACCTAAACTAATAAGAAATGAGATTACATATTTATAACAAAAAATTTAAAATCTATTACAGTACCTTATATTTCTATGTGTGACTTAATTTGGGGAATGAATATATGCCAATAATAATTTTACTAAACCAGTTCAATGAGACAATGATTACCTATACCCAGTGTAAAAAATAGGAAAAACCTATGAAATTATTATATATATATAATTATATAAAATGAAGATTATAAATTTTTATAGTTATTAATATGGTTCTTGGTTATGTATTTAATGAACTTAATTTAATTATTCAGGATGTTTGGTACAATTGCGTAATGAATCAAGATTGATGTAAGAGTTTCCATCACAAATTCATCCATTTGAGACATATTTTGTATTATGCATTTAGTTTCGTTTTTGTGAGGTATATAACTCCTATATGAGATATAATATCAGGAACTATATTTTAATCGTATAATTTTATGTTCATTTTCAAGTCATCACTATCACAGTTTCTTTATTAAAGTGTTAATGAAGCTGTAAGGGTTTTCTTTGTCTTAATCTACATTCATTGACACATGTTTCATGTAACGCACCAAATTTATTTTTCTTGGTTTTCTATTGATTAACTATCCCATTAGTGTTTCGTAAATTATTTTCATATAATTAATGGAAAAACTAAGATATAAAATGTTCTTTTCTTCAAATTTAAATTTCTTCTATTGTTACCAAATCCATTATATTTTTTAGTAACTTGGTTTTCATTAATTGAGATATTATCATTCACTCAAACTCATTTCATATAATTTGGGAAAATTTTACCATTTTATTTTAGTATGTGTTATATTCTTGTTTTTAAAATTTTGATCATATGAACCCTTTTCCTGTTGGATCATAATTTTTAGAGTATGCTTTCCAAAAGGTATATTGATGACCCAAATTTTCTTTATTTAAGTTAAAATGTTTCATCATGAACATTTTTTTCAGTTATTGTTTTCTATCACACTAATATTTTATATGTTATTTTATAATACTAATTTGGAAAATTATTTTTTAATGAAATTTAATAATTTTCTACTCTTCTCACATTGTGAATTTAAAAAAAAAATTATTAATAAAATAGTAGAAAGTGTTTTTTCATTCCCTTTCACATGTTTTGTCTTACTCTCTTCATTTTATCAATATAATGATTATTTATTTCAATAGATCAATTATTGGAAAATATTTTTAATTTAAATGATTTCAAAGGTATTCAAAAAACCTATTTAAAATCCAAAATTTAATGTGAAAGGTAAATTTTTATTTTATAGGAGTAAAAAACATGTTTTCAAAAAGTTATTTTATGTTTTCACTTCACTTTCCCATATCATTTTTAAAAATTATTTATCATAATGAAATATATGTACCATGAAATATATATCTTTTATGTATTTAATATTATTTTTATTGGACCTATTGTAATATATTAAGGATTATCTTCAGATCTAGGTGCTGAGAAAATGCATGATTCTGAAGTACGGTGAGTCTGGTATTGTTATTTTTTAAATAGTTGGGGCCGAATATCCTTTTTATTATAAATGTAAAGACAAAATTCTATCTAGGTATATGGATAACCATAACATATCTTTTATGTCTAGTTCTATGGGGGCCATGAACATGGCACAGAGTCCCTAGGGCTTTAAAGCCCAAATTCATGGAATAAAATCCAATTTCAGTCCCAAAACCCCCTCTGGTTAATAGTACAGCTACGATGATGCTAGTACTATAGTAAGTTCTATAGTACACATCGTTTCTATATTTTCAATGCTTCTATAGTTCCATTATTACTACAGTACTGCTGTAGTTCCCTGCAATAGTATAACTATAGTAACTTTGGAAATTTCCCCACCCTAGTAATAAACCCAGGTCTTTTGGATTCAACATGGTATTAATATTATAAAAATATTAAATATAGTAAAATCATTTACACTTATTTTAATTGAAATAGTTTAATAACTCTTAATTTGACTCATAAGTTACAAATATGATACCCCATTTGAATCCAGAACCTGGGGTTTTACCTAAGAGTGACCTACAGATGGTTGACATTGGATGTTCGATTCATGCAGTAGTTGGGAAGTATTTTTAATAATATAAATAAATAAATTATTTATTTATTTTATTAAATTAACTTTCCTAGAAAAAAATATATAAGTAACCACTTTTAAAAAATCACAAGTGTTAGCCACATAACCCTGGGATGATTTTAGTAGAGATCTGAGCGTTCATTATCAGCATATCCCACTAGAGGATTATAAGTGCTCAAATCAAGGTGGATCGATAGGCAGAAAATGCATTATGTTTTCTTTATCACTGGTGAAAAAAATATTCACAGGCAACCAATAAAATTTAATTAAGGTCCTTTCAATTCTATTTCCCCCCATCTTTATAAAATTTTTGAGGCACGTATCTGATCATATTTTTTTGATATATGATTATTATCCCTTCCCATTATTCCATTTTAATATATTGAGTTATTGATTTCAATTTATTTAACATGCCATTATCTCACCCTGAATAGGCCTTTTATATGATCATTATCTGGGTCAAGTGAAAAATGATTGCTACAAATTTTTTCTTATGATTTTTCATACAAAATCTTCACATTCTTCATAATTGGAAAATAAAATAATAATATTTTATTGATGGGGGTGTTTTATGTGAGATTGAATTCTTATATTAACAGTATTTGTGTGAATTATGAATGTATTAGTGTGTTATAAGAAGATATAGATAGACATATAGTGATAATTCCTGGATTTTGGATCCATGACTGGTGATATGAGACTATAAGAAAACCATATGCTTGAAGACATCATGATGGAGATCATATTATTTTATTTTTCCATCATAAGATGGTAAATAATAGATAGAGTCATTTTAATTCGACATCAGGTGGTAAAATAACGTGATTTGTGGTGGAGATTATAACATCCCATTACTTTGATCGAGTATGTTTTCCCCCTTTCTATGTTTTTTTGTTTAAAGTCCATAGAACGGATTTTATGGACTTTATACAGGCTCCAGGGTAGGTACACACTCTGAACCAGAGGTACACGTTGTGTACTGGCTTATATGAACTTGTCTTGGAGGGGGAGATCATGTTGTGAACAGTTACACATCCTATACCTGAGGTACACATCGTGTAAGGTTTAAATATTTGGATTTTTAACTCGAGGTGATGGGTTTTGTTGAGTACTTATCCATCGTGGCATACATGACGTGACTTAGGGGTACACATCATGACTCAGCCCACACCCAGCTATAAGTCATGCGAGTGGATGTGTTGTTTCACTCTATTCATCAGATCTTTGATTCTCTTGACCCTAGACCCTTTCGAGGAATTTTTATGAGGCACCCCTCCTATTGGATTGATCCAACCGGATTTGGATTTTCATTATGTCTGCGGTGTGACGCTCCAAGTAAGTGTTCTTTCTGGTTCTTCCTTGTGGTTAATCATGATAGGGCCCTATCTTTGTATTATCGGATCCGAAGATCTATGTTGAAGGATTCTTGTTTCCTTCTACGAGATCTGTTGTGATATCTCATTCTAGAGGCATTTGCCTATGTTAGTTGTGGTGTTGAAGACATCCATTCTTGGGATTCATCATTGATGGTGTTGGGGTTTATTGCTTTTGGTTTTTGTTGTGGGCATGTGCGACCCAAATATTATTATAGGTGGTTCCATCCTATTTTTAACAAATTGATTTCCATTTTATTTCTTGAATTATTTTAATTTCATAATTAAATTAAATTCATTATACTTTAATTCAATTACTTTGATAAAACAAAATTCCAATGAATTTGGATATTTTAAATGGTTTGGGAATGAGAATTTGGAAAACCTGTAATTCTACTGAATTGGGGTGGGTTTTTGGAAAGTGTATAATTTAAATGGTTCATTTTAAGGAAAGGTTATCACTTGTATTTTTGAGTTTAATTGTGAAAATTAATTCTAAAATGGATGAAACTATTTTATAATGGATACCAAACTCATGAAAATAGATTAAAATGATTTGATAGAAACCTAATGGTTTTATCTTGTGAAAGAGGCATGTTTTTTTTGACAAAAATCTATTTTGGTTTTAAATGGAAAGAAATTGGCATTTTTGAAATGGAAGAATGGTATTTATTTTATTATAAAAAGTCCTAAAATAAATTTTATATCATGTAGGAGCACATGCAATCCATAGGTAGTTGGTTAGTTATTTGGATAAACTATACACTATGGAAATATTCTAAAACATACTTATGGTGGGTCACACCAGCGATGGGAGGGTGACGAGTAGTCTCAAGCCAGTGTCAGGGGTATGTGATTATACTCATATTGTTGTGTTCACTTAGAGAGTGTGTAATCATATATCTGGTTAATACTACCGTACGTTTTTGTAGATGACCATATTACTCAAATTTTTTATTTAAATTTGAGATATAAATGTAATTCAATGTTATTTTGAATTTCTTTACAAGCCTTATGAATTTATATAAACTAACTTATATTTTTTTACCGAATATATTATTTTATAAATATTCCATAAATTTTAAAGTAATTTGTGTGTCTTAAAAGTATTTTTCCATCATTTTAAAAATGTATAACATTTTTTATTAAATATTTTTTTGAATTTACAAAACCTATTTATTTTAAAATTTTAATTATTTTATTTGGAATATCTATATTTGGAACATGTTATGGATCCTTTAGTTGTACCCTACTAGGATTAGGATCACATTATACCTTTTCCTTCATGTTTTTAAGGAAATTATCCTTCACAATTCGAGCATAGGGAAGAGACCTCTTGGAGGTGGATCCAGCTGATGAGCCATGGTCTTAGAGAGTGGTTTCTATATAGACCTAGGGGTTGTTATCCCATTTTAGTACTCTAGGTTGTAGTACTTTTGGTATTTTATTCTTTATTGTTATTTATTACCTTACCTCCAGTGGGGCATTCCTCTGATATGAATACTATCTTGTTAACATTTTCATCTGCTTTATTGTGGCAAAAATTTATCCCACTTATTTTTTTTATGATTCCAGGTGCTAGTCGTCGACATGTGGGGATCGGGAATGCCCTTCGGGCTATGTCAGGGTCAAATTGATTATTGTGTTACCATAGTAACCAAGATGGTTCTTAAAAACATGGCATCATAGGGTGCTTGTAGAGATTTTTTCTTGAATTCAATATACATCTCTGAAATCTTGTTATGTCTTAAAAGGTAATTGTGATTGAGTGTTTGGACATATCTTACCGAAATGAACCAAAAGTCTCCAGGGTTGGTTAGGGAAATAAATCTTGTTGATTAGTTATATTATTTTACCTATTGAAATTTGGATAGAGTGAAATCAAAATATTATTATTCATTATGTATAAAGTTTTTATTTTCTCCTTTTACTCATTAGGAGTGTTAATCAGATGTTTTCTTTTTATCTATTGATATTTTGTAGCATCAAGTCTCTGAAGATACCTACAAAGCAGATATAGGAAAAGGATACAACTGAACCTCAGAAATAAAT
The DNA here is from genome assembly GCA_963277665.1 of Viscum album. Lineage (NCBI taxonomy): Eukaryota > Viridiplantae > Streptophyta > Magnoliopsida > Santalales > Viscaceae > Viscum > Viscum album. The sequence goes on from OY728164.1 coordinate 154,185,747, forward strand.
TCATGTTGTTGATACTGTTGGTGCCAAAAATTTGGAATGAAGATAAGGCCGCAAGACGGCCACACAGACTGCATTGCGAAACCCCTTCACAGAGTCTCCCAGCAACGCGACCGTCACAAAGTAAAGAAGGCGGGAGGCTCCATGAACGGATTTGAAGTTTTTGAACCCTTCATGAAGCAAAGAAGGTGGGATGCTCCGTGAACGTATTTGACTTTCACGAACCCACCATGAAGCAAAGAGGGCGGGATGCCTTGCGAATGCATTTGTCGTTCGTGAGACTACCGCAAAGCCCCCAAGTCCCTCTTCACACCGCGTTAGCCCCTCTCTGCGGCGCCTCTTTCCTAAAAATACCGGGACCCCTCTGAGATCTCCAGATGGACAATACGCCCTTTCAACTTCTCATCTCCCAAATCGCGAAGAACTCTTCCACTCAGTGAACCATGAGCAGCACGAGGTACTTCTACCTCGCGAAGTGCCTCCCCATTGTCTTGTTTTGATCCCCTCTTCTGAGAGGGATTCCTTTCGCAATGCCTAAGGTCTTTTGTGAATGAAGGGGATCCCCAAGGTCACTCAGGTCATCGAGGTGCATTTATGCTTCACGAAACACCATTTATGTACACGTGATCCATTTTCTAAGGAAGGATCACTGTACTTCGCGAAGCACAATGCTTCCCAGTATCTTTCTTTGCGAGGCACATTTTCTCTGCAAGGCTATGCTCCGCGAATTCCCTTCCACATCATGAAGCACCTCCCATTTTCACCTCCTCCCCATGTTAAGTCTAAGTCACCCCACTTCGCAAAGCACACCCCTTAGCAAGTTCCCTCCGCCACATGGAGCAACAGAGCTCTACAAGGCTACTGCCTATGGACCCCTCCCCTTGGCAAATCCTTTTCCTGTGAGACCTTCCAGGTTTTCATGATGTGACTTCAAAGTACCCTGGACGATACCGCACGTAGCGTTGTTGTGCCTAATTCTTATTCGCATAGGCATGCTAATAGTTGTTTCTTCTTAACATAGCCACGCTAACGTAGACCCCTTTATGGTTCACCCGATGACACCCCCTCAGTACGGCCTTGTCGATGCCTTACCTCCCAAAAGGAGTAGAGGGTACCAGTTATGTAAGTTCTAGGGGTGTGGTGTGAACCCACCTCGTCTGAGCTGCAAGACGTAAAAAAACCAAGCACCTTCATCCTCAACCCATGATGTTAAACTGTGACCTGACCCCATGCCTCACACGCAGGGTCCCCCCGCCTTGGGAATTCCCCACAGGGAATGATATCCTTCTTCTTGGAGTGGAGTTTGTCCATGGGGAAGGGCATCCATCTTGGTGTAATCCCCTATCTTTTCTTACATGAGGAAACACCCTTGATCCTCCTTAATTCCTCGGAGCAAAGGCCAACAGAGGGTGTGATATGGAATGTGGCTCCTCTATTCTTCAGTCCCGAATCCCTCTCCTCATGTGCTTTGTCGCCCTTGGGTCTCCATCCTGGAGTATGCACCAACCCCCTCGGGCCTCCATCCTAGAGTAAGACCCAACCCTCTCGGGCCTCCATCTCGAAGTAATTCCCAATATCTCTCTCCCTCGGCCGCTCTACGCATAAGGCCCACTCCACATCCCACGAACGCACCTTTCACGACGTGATCGTCAGGTCTCTACCGCCTCTTGTTTCTCACACCGAGCATGACTCACATGGGCTTAGAGTATGAATAGACCATGACAATAATCCCATCCCGCATGACGTTAAACTATACACCATAACTATGAGGACTTTGATCCATGTCAAGGCATGGTACGTAGGAAGCATCGTGAGGTTCAAGCCCACCACACACCTAGACCAAGGTCCTTGTTCACGTCGGTTCTCTGACACACAACCTGAACTACGGGGACTTTGACCCATGTCAAGACATGGTACGTAGGAAGCATTATGAGGTTCAAGCTCATCACCCATCAGACCCCTGGTCCATCTTCACATCGGTTCACCAACACCACTCATCCCGAACTATGAGGACTTTGATCCATCTCATGGCATGGTACATATGAAGACTCTCTAAGGTTCAAGCCCACCACCACCTGGTCGTTCTGACCCCCTTCACGTTGGTTCGCCTCTGTCCCACATGACATCAAACATTACACCCGAACTACAAGGACTTTGATCCATGTCAAGGAAGGTATGTCGGAAGTATCATGGGGTTCAATCCGACCACCCATCAGACCCCCAATCCATCTTCACATTGGTTCGCCGACACACACCATCCTGAACTATGTGGTCTTTGATCCATGTTAAGGTGTGGTACGTAGGAAGCCTCACGAGGTTCAATCCCACCACCTAGTTGTTCCCACCTCCTTCACGCTGGTTCACCAAACTCCTTGGGCAGCCTAGAGTGTAAGCCCCATGCACCAACCTGAACTACATGGCCTTTGATCCATGATGTGGCTCTATTTTTTCATTGTTTTGCTACATCTTTTTACTTAATTTTTAATGATTTAATTAATTATTTGATCACTTTATGCTAAATATTTGTAATTTTGTATTTTTATAATTGAATTTGTCAAATATCCATTTTTTATAACATTTTATTTAATTATAGAACCATAAATAGTTGATTTATTCCTTCTTTTTTTTAATATAATTAATTTCCAATTTGTTCATTAAATCTATATTTTTTTATTTTTTTATTTTATTTATTTTTACATTATATATAATTATTGAGTTATCTATTTAATTTACCTTTAATTTTTAAAGTTTATATAACTTAGTTCGGCTTACCTATATCGGTGAACTTAGTCACTGATACTCTTTCATACTGGTAGCTCTTATTTATCTATAACCGGTGAATTCCTAAATGGCGAGTATTTAGTTTGGCTAATTTAATTCTTCTCACCTTTTAAATAAGTTCATTTCTAATTAAACAATTATTTAATCAACATAATTCTAATTAATTAAGTTATACATTATTTTATTAATTAATCTTTTAATTAAGTTACATTAGAATAGGTTAATTTTATTATTCTATGTGTTTAGTCTTCCTGCCCGTCATTTAAGTAACTTGTGTTTTTAAATTAAAAAAATGGTTCGCCCTTAAATATGTGTCAAATAATTAATTAATTAATTAATTAATTAAGAGTTTTCAAACATTAATTATATTATTTTATGTATGCAGATTGAATTTAATTCATTTTATAATTGTTTTAGTCTATCGGTGAGGTAGACGAGCTCTAACTGTGACCCTACGCCACTGTCTTACCTCACTGATACTCTTTTCTCACCGATACGGCCCCTTCTATCGGTAGCCTTGCTACCAGTCTGCACCCCACTGATACTTCTTTGTATCGGTAGCCTGTTCTCTAACGATGACCCTTTACTGTAACGGTGAGCTTTTGAATTCAACCCTTTAATATTTATTCCTAACAATGTCATTGTCACTGTTACTTTTTCCAAACTCTAATTGCAATGATAAAATTTAGTTATTAATTTTATTTTATTTTCATCCATTAATATAAATTAACTTCATTAATTTAATAGTTTAGTTTTTTGCTTAACAGATTTAGGTTAGTTGTTAATATAACATAATTTTCATTTTTAGTGCAGTCTAATTAGTTAATTTTGATGTTTTAAACTTTTAAAATAAACAACATTTTATGCAGTTTAACTTCTTATTACAATTAATTCTTTTAAATTCTGTTTTTTAAACTCATTCTTTAATTTTTTATAGTTTAATCTTGCTAATAAATTAATTAGTTATTATTTTAGTTGCGTTTTAGTTTATTGAAATTTTATTTGTTTTAAATAAATTATTGGTTTTACCAATTAATTATTATCTTATTTATTTATTTATTTATGTTTTAGTTCAATTAACGCGTGGTGGTGATTCTGCGTATTTGCAGATACTGGTAGTTCAACACTGCTGTTTCCTTAAGCAACCTCACTGTTACCTTGATCCTCACTGATATCCTATCAGTAACCATTTACCCTCACTGTTATTCCCTTGTTTTTTTACCTCACTGTTTGTCAATTTTTGTCATCATCAGTAGCTGCTTCATATCCTCACCGATAGAGCATTTTCATTTTCCCCCCATTAGCCCATTTACTCTTTCTTCTATCGGTGAGATAATCCTCACTTATACTCCAATATCACGCTACTCTTGCTTCACCTTCACCTCACCGATGCAGGTCCATCACCTACACGTGCCTCGCTCCTTTCCTGTTACCGGTGCCGCAACCCTTACACAATATTTCCGTAGATCCGAGCTGACCCAGTTGAGCTTGCCAACACTATTGGTGAGTCCTAAAGCCACCGCGCACAAGGTCAGAACTGGGTTGAAGCCACCACACCCCTTCATCACTGCTGTGAAGAAGAGTTTGTTGGATTCAACCTGCACCACACCTCTCGAACGTGCGCGACTGTAGAAGGACTTCCACACCTGCTGGATGTGCGCCATCGAAGGAGGTGTCCTCCGAAGAGTTGTGCTGTTGTTAGGAGTTTGAGTCGAGCCGCTACAGGTGTTGCTGCAGATCTGCCGCTCTATTGTCACTGCTGCTAATTCCAAGTTGCATGGAGGGTCCGTTGTAGAGCAAGAGGAGGAGCATGCCACCGTGGTTGTGTGATGCTGTGAGCTAAGAGATGTCACCGGGCCTGCCTCGCGAAACCACCGAGAATCGCACCCCTGTTGTGCCATATTTGAACAGGAGCTGAGTTGCTGCTGATCCGCCGCCGATTTGGGGAGACCAGTGCAGCGCCTCCAAAGGAACTCCAAAAAACCTCCCCCTGTGCGCCGAATTTTGGGGAGGAATGAAGAAGATAGAAGATAAAAAAAATTTGAATAAAAAAATATAATAAATAAAGAATAACAAAATTAAAGTAAAAAAAAAGAGGGAAAGAAAAAGAAAAAGGTAAAAAAAGGTAATGTAAAGTATACTTTACAATAATGATAATTTGCAAAGTCAAATAAATATTAAATAAATATTAAAAATTTAAACTAATATAATATTAAATAGGTAAATTATAAATTAAATTATTAAACTTGATTAATAATAAAAGTCTATAATTAATTAATTTACTTTTAATAGTATAAATTTATAATTAATAATAATAGAAAATAAACAATAAAATAAATTTTTATTTAAAACCTAAGTAATAAATTTTATTTCTAAATTAAAATTAACTAATTAAATAATTAAACTAACCATTTAATATCTTTAAAGGTAATAACTAATTTAATAATACAATATTAAATATTAACTTATTTATTTATTTATGTTCTGAATTTTTGATAACCTAGTTTAAAAATGAAAAAAAATTAATAACTTAGCATTTATCAACATAATTAAGTTAATAAATTTTTAATTAAATTATGTTTTATCATAGTAATATTTAGTGGATAATTTTATAAATAATAAAAAATAAAATAAATTATCAATTAATTCAAGTTAATTATTAACGAGTAAAAATAACACTTATCTTTAAAAAATAACCATCTTTCATTCTTTATGTTCATTTTTATTTATTTTTCTTTTCTAACTTCTAGAGGTTCATTCCAAAGTCAAAAACATGTCTATGTTCATGAAACTAACTTAACTAAAGTTAGTTACGTGAGAAAAACTTGCACGACATGCTATTCGCGGAAAAAGCGCATGTGTGTGGTGCACTCATGAAGGATATTCCAAGTCGGCGGAATTGGAGCAGTGAAATGCAATATATAATAGCAGGGTACTTAAAGCAGAGAAAGAAGAAAACTGGAGAGGGGGAGGAATTTATTACTCGAGGAGGCGATTCATTCATTCACTCGGAGAGACACGCACTCGACGAACACTCGAGTCCCGGAACAGAGCAGAGGTCCAGGAGCATCATTTGATGTGAGCAGAGGGAGTTTTCTTCCTCTGTTTTCTTCCAAATATTTTCCTCTGTAATTGAATGGTTGTAGTTTTTGACATAGTGATAATGAATTATATGTTAGTTAGCGAAATTTTTTTAGTTCTGGGAGAGTTTTAGTTCTACTGGTTATCATTTTATTCCTTCGCATTAATCAATTCTAATTACACTTATCTGCTTTGTACCACAAGAACTATAATCTTCTAAACTCTGTAACCATTCTGTGAGTTTTTTTATGGAATCATATTTTAAATAATCATCCTATAATGAAATATTTAGCACTTACGACGAGTTGTGCTGTTGACCTTTTAAATCATCTTTCTGGAGTTGTACGTCTTGGAGTGGAGAACTCTGAGTTGCACAATTTCCGCGACTTAACTACTTACGAGGGAAGTAAGTCGATTTTATCCAGTGGTATGAATCAGTACTTCTACAGGTTTAGGAGAAACAATTCAAACTAGTAGACTTGAGCAAACCCCGAGCGCTCATCTCTTTTGTCATTCATCAATATCTTATTTTCTTCATTGCATCTTTCTTTCAGTTGTACTCCATTTTAGTGTAGGTAGCACAAATTTACAAGAGTTGTGTAGTTTTACGTTGCAGTTTATGAAAAAATTAAAAAAAATATTAAAAGATTAAAAAGAAATATAAAAACCACTCCTCTGTTGACAATAGTGAAGCTTGCCAAGTTTTTATTTTAGTAATTAGGGGCCAAATTAGCCTTCCCTGTGGGTTCGACTCTGCTTGCCACATATACAGTAGTTAGTAGGAAAATAAATTTTAAAATTTTACCGACTTCAACGACAATCAATGTCAAGTTTTTGGTTCCGTTTCCAGGGAAGGCACTATCCATTACTAAAAAATACATTAAAAAAACACAAATATAAAAATCTTTGAAAAAAATTGGAAAATTTGAAAAGTGTTAAAAAAAATGCGTCTTGTCAATCTGAACTATTATTGCTGGAACTAGCTACTGTTGTTTGCATGAGCACATGACACTCTGCTATTTGATTAGATCCCTTAAAACTTGAACTAGATAAACATTTAGCTGCTCTAAGAAAGAAGAACAAAATTGAAATGGAGAATCAAGATAATAGAGTTCTTAATAATAATTTCCAAAACCAACTAGAACTCTTAGATGAAAATGAAAGGCCTAATATGAGGGGATTTCAACTCCCACAAGTTTCAAGCAACCCATCTTCAATTAGGCTTAGCCCTAGAGCTCGAAACTATGAACTAAAACAGTCACACATTTCACTACTGCCTGCTTTCAATGGGCTCTCTAATGAGGACTCTTTAGCCTAGATTAGAGATTTATACAACACTATGCAACAACTTCCCTTGTTAGGACTTACAGTTAATGAGATTAAGATGAGAGTTTTTCACTTTTTCCTTAATGGGAATGCGAGAAATTGGTTTTTGAGCTTCGATGAGAACATTTTTGAGAATTGGGATCAAGTTTAGTACTCTTTTATTATGAAATTTTATCCCCAAATATTAAAAGGAGAACTGAGAACTAAAATCACCAGTTTTTATTAAGAGGATGGATAAGCATTCCATGAAGCATGGGATATATTTAGGGACCTACTTAGACAGTGTCCCCATCATCAACTCCCATCTCATCTTCTTATGGACACCTTTTATGAAGGGCTTTCCTCCTCTAGTCAGAACTTAGTGGATTAAGCTTCTGGGGGTAATTACAATGATAAGACTGATGAGGAGTTGAGACAAATTTTCAATAATCTGGCCCTTAATTATCCAAATAAGAATTCAAGAAGAAAGAGTGCCAATAAGAATGTTAATACTGGTCCAGGAGCTGATACTCAAAGTCAACTGGCTAAAATCACCAACCAACTTCAAACATTAATGAACCAAAATTCAAAACAAACTGTTAACCAAGTTGAAAATCAGAACCAGTATCAGTCACTTAGACAACAATGTACACAATGTGGCATGTTTGGGCACTCTAATAATTTTTGTCCCAATGCTGACATACCGGACCAACAACCTGAAAATTATTACTTTGTCAATTATGGTCCTAGGATGCCTCAAAAAGAATATCCATTTTCAAATAATTTCAATCAAGGCTATAGTAACCATCCTAATTTGTTATGGAAAGATCAAGGAGTCATTAAGCAACAAACTGCCCCTAATTATCAGAATCAAACAAGAACAAACATTCAAAATCAACAAAGGGGGGAGTCATAAAATACACAAGGAAACAATGATAGTCACATGTCTTCTAAGCTTGATCTAATCTTGAATTATCTAACCAAGCATCAAAGTCAATATGAGTCAGACAAAATGAAAACTGATGTTAGAATGCAAAACATGGAAACCCAGTTTGGCCAACTTGCTAGAAATTTTTCATCTAGGAAAAAATGTATACTTCCAAGTACAACTGAACTTAACCCTAGAGAGAATTCCATGGCTGTTGTCACTATAAGTGGCCTTAATACTCAAACTGTTGCTAAAAAACTCACTGAAAATGCTCAAAATGAAAATCTTGGTTCTATCTGGTAATAAAAATCTGCTTTGTACACATGCTGAAAATTCACAGAGAAGTCTTGAAAATGATGAAAATATGAATCTGTCACCTGAAACTCAAGCTGAAAATTCTTTTGAAAATCAAAATAATAAAGGAAAATAAAAAGTTGTGGATGAGGTGAGGGATATTCCCACTGTTCTGAAAAAATTTTCCCCACCCATCCCTTTCCCTGAGAAACTGAAACCTCAAAGTAATACCAGGGCTAAACTTCTTCAGTTCCTTGGTCTTCTTTCTAAGCTTCAAGTGAACACCCCTTTTATCCAAGCCTTAATTCAAATACAATATTATCTGAAATATTTAAAGAAAATTGTTTCAAACAAAAAGACCCTTGAATAATTTGTTACCTACAGCCTCACTGAAGAGTATAGTGCTGTACTTCAAAAGAAAATCCCACCCAAATTGAAATACCCAGGTAGTTTTTTCATCCCTTGTACTCTAGGAAATTCAGGTCAGCTCAACTATTTTTTGTGATCTAGGTTCCATCATCAATTTTCTTCCATACTCACTATTTCGATAGTTGAGGTTGGGTGATCTTCAACCCACCACAGTCATTCTGTAGTTGGATGATAGATCATTCACTCATCCTATGGGTAGGGTAGATGACTTAATAGTTAGAGTTGGGAAGTTATTTATACCTGCTGACTTTCTTGTTCTAGATATGGAGTGTGATCAAGAGGTATCTATCATCTTAGGTAGGCCCTTTTTGACCACAGGTGGTGCTATTATAGATGTTTCAAAGGGTCAACTGTTTTTCAAAATTGGTGAACAAGAAGATGAGTTCAATGTTTTTATGAATATTAAGGAACCAACATATTCTGAAAACTATTTAAAAATTGAGTCTCTTGAAGCTGAATGTTCTTATAAAAATCAGCTTGAACTTATTGAAAAATATGAAAAACAATCCTTTGCTGAAGAAAACATTTGTGAATCTAAAAATCTTTGTGAATCTGTTCTCGAAGCTAGAAATTCTGCTGTAACAACCAAACTGGAAAATTATTCAGAACTGGAAAACTGTCCAGTTTCTGCTGTAGGAGAGTACTCTGTTTCTGAACGTAGGAACTTTATGAGTGAAATGGAGGGTGTTTCTGTTAGTACCAACACTTTTGATAACTTTGATATTACTGAGGGAGAACATTTGAAACAATTAGATGATTATTCTTAAATAAACCTTCTGAATTCTGATCTAGAAAGTCTAGACAGCATACTGCCCACCTTGGACAGTAGGACTATTATTCCTAAATCTGAACTGGAAATTGAAAATCTTTCATCTTTTAATACTCCATACAAGAAATATGTTGATGATCTTGGACCTCCAAGGCTTAAGAGTCTTCCTTAGATTGTAGAACCACCTGATCTTGAACTGAAGCCTATCCCTGGTCATCTCAAATAGTCATTTCTAGTTGAGAACTCCACTTTTCCTATAATAATTTCTACTGAACTTAATGAAAATCAAGAGGAAAGACTGTTGAATGTGTTGAAAAAGATTACTTATGCCATAGGCTAGACAATAGCTGATATCAAGGGTATTAGTCCCTTATTTTGTATGCACAAGATTTCGATGGAACCTGACCATAAGCCTAGGGTAGAATGTCAAAGAAGATTAAATCCAAACATGAAAGAAGTTGTGAGAGAGGAAGTGATCATGATGTTGGACACTGGAATGATATATACCATTTCTGATAGTGCTTGGGTCATCCCTGTTCAGGTTGTCCCCAAGAAGGGAGATTCCACTGTAGTAAAGAATGAAAAAAATGAAGAAGTCCAAGTTAGGAAAGCCACAAAATGGAGAGTCTGTATAGATTATAGGAAGCTGAATGCAGCCACTAAGAAGGAACATTTTCCTATGCCCTTCCTTAATCAAATTCTTGAGACTTTAGCTAGAAATGAATTATTTTGTTTCCTGGATGGGTATTCTTCTTACAACCAGATCCCTGTTGCTCCAGAGGATCAGAAGAAGACCACTTTCACATGCCCCTTTGGGACATTTGCCTACAGGCGGATGCCCTTTGAGTTGTGTGGAGTTCCTGCCACCTTTAAAAGGTGTATGATGACTTTCTTTTCTGATGTGATTGAGAGAATCATTGAAGTTTTCAGGGATGAATTTTCTATAGTGGGGAGTAGTTTTTATACTTGCTTAGGAAATCTCGAGCTAGTTTTGGAGAGATGCAATGAAACCAACCTTATGCTAAATTGGGAGAAATTCCAGTTCATGGTTACTGAAGGTATTGTGCTTGGTCATAAGGTGTCTAAGAGAGGTTTAGAAGTTGATACTGCTAAGATAGAAGTTATTCAAAAACTGCCTCCTCCTGGAAATGTTAAAGGTGTTAGAAGTTTCTTAGGGCATGCCGGTTTTTACCAGAGGTTAATTAAATATTTTTCTAAAATAACTAAGCCCTTGTTTTCCTTACTGGTAAAGGATGCTCCTTTCATTTTTGATGAGAACTGTTTGAAATCATTTAATATTCTTAAGAAGAAACTCACTACATCACCTATCATTACTGCACCTGATTGGAAATTACCTTTTGAGCTTATGTGTGATGCTAGTGACATGTCTGTAGGTGATGTCCTTGGATAGAGGAGAGATAAGAAGTTTCATGTGGTTTATTATGCTAGCAGGTTTCTAGATGAAGCCCAAAAGAATTATACCACCACTGAAAAGGAATTGTTAGCTGTTGTGTTTGCTCTTGAGAAGTTTAGACAATATCTTTTAGCCTCAAAAGTCATCATTTTCACTGATAATTATTCCTTAAAACACTTTCTATCTAAAAAGGAATCAAAACCCAGACTGATTAGATGGATTCTGTTATTAAAAGAGTTCAACATAGAGATTAGGGATAAACAGGGAGCTGAGAACTTAGTTGCTGACCATCTGTCTAGATTACCTTACACCCAATCTGTTGATCCAAGGGAGATCAATTCTTCCTTTCTTGATGTAAAACTGATATCTGTTTCTATTACGCAGTCTGCTTGGTTTGAAGATTTTTCCAATTTTCTTGCAGAAGGAGTCTTTCCCAAAAATATGCCTAATAATCAATGAAAGAAATTCATTTCTGAACTTAAATATTATCTTTGGGATGACCCTATACTGTTTAGGAGGTGTACTGATGGTATTCTTAGGAGTTGTGTACCTGAGGAAGATATGATGTCTGTTCTTGAAAGTTGTCATTCTTCACCTTGGGGAGGTCACCATGGAGGTGAGAGAACCTCTCAAAAAGTCAGAAAATCTGGTTTCTATTGGCCTACACTCTTTAAGGATTCTAGGAGCTTTGTGGTCAGTTGTGATAGGTGTCAGAGGCTGTGAAATGTTGGTAGAAAGAAGGAGTTACCACAGAAAGGTATTCTGGAAGTTGAAATCTTTGATGTATGGGGTTTAGATTTCATTGGTCCATTTCCATCATCTCATGGTAATAAGTATATTCTTGTTGTTGTGGATTATGTATCTAAGTGGGTTGAGGTAGTAGCTCTGCCCAACAATCAAGGAAATAGTGTGATAATTTTTTTGAAAAAGAACATCTTTACAAGATTTGGGGTCCCAAATTCTTTTATTACTGATAATGGAACACATTTTAAGAATTACAAGTTTAAATATTTAATGGAGAAATATGTTTGTGTTCATAAAACTGGAACTCCTTATCATCCACAGTCTACTAGACATGTGGAAATTTCAAACAGGGAGTTAATGAAAATACTTGAAAAAACTGTTTCAAATTCTAGGAAGGACTGGTCTCTTAAACTGGATGAAGCTTTATGGGCATATAGAACTTCCTTTAAGACTCCAATATGTATGTCTCCTTACAGGTTTCTTTTTGGGAAATGTTTTCATTTACCTGTGGAGTTGCATCACAAGTTTTATTGGGAAATTAAGGCTCTAAACATTGATTTTAAGAGTGTTGGTGAGAGGAGACTACTTTAGTGTGTGAAATTCATGATATTAGAAGAGAAAGTTATGATAATTCAATGATTTAAAAAGATAGGACTAAGATCTTTCACGATTCTATCATTCAAACCAAAGTGTTCAAACCTAGACAGAAGGTCCTCCTCTTTAATTATAGACTTAAACCTTTTCATGGGAATATGAAGTCCAAGTTTTCTGGACCATTTACTATTGTGAGAGTGTTGAAGAATGGAGCTTTGGAAATAGTTGGTGAAGATAATAAACCCATGTTGGTCAATGGGGAAAGATTGAAACTTTATTTTGAGGGGCAGCCAAAGGGCTTGGCTGCCTTCACTGTTCTTGAATGAAGTCTGGCTGGGGACTTTAAATCTAGCATTGTATGGGAGGAAACCCATGGTCTTTGTCTTGTTAATAAATAAACAAATGGTGATTAAATAAATTCTAACTGAAGACATAAAAATCAGTGCTTCATGGGAGTCAACCCATGCTTCTTCTTTGTTTTCATTTTTATACTCTTTAGTGTTGAATAAAGTGCTGCTTTGATTGTCTTCCATATGCTCTATATCTGCTAGAATTTTGTTATTAGCTTACATTCTCTGTTTTTTAGGATGTAGCTTCTTGTGTCAATAAAGGAGTGGAATTCCCATGCTGGAGGTGTAAAGACATCACATATTCAGGGAATTACTCAACTCTTAATTGCTACATTTATTATTATTCTCCTGTTGACTTTAAGGATAAAATCTACTATATGTTTAATTTTAAATTTTTTTCTATATGTTACTATGCTATACAAAATTTTGCATGTGCCTCTTTGCTGAAAAAATGAAATAATCTTCTCACTACATGAACTTAAATGTGGGGGGGTTCATGCAGTCTGAAAAATCTTGTTTTGAATCTGCTTGTATCTTTGAGGTGTTTAGCATGAACTTTGTATTCTGTATTGAACATTTTATTGAACTCAACCTGTTAAAATTCTTGCACCCAAATCACATTGCACTTACACATCACATGTTATCTTTTGAGATATATTGAAAATTTTACACTGGACTTAAATGTTAATGTTTGTACTTTGCTAATTAACCTGCTGATTATTTATTTATTGTGGCAAACTATTATTTTTGAACTTCATTGAGACCCTTTATACATGTCATCTATCTACTTAATTGAAAATCAATTTTGAACTATAATTGATTAATTGTTATTCTCCATAATTAGAAGTCAACTTTGGGGACAAAGTTGGATTTTAAGTGTGGGGAAATGGGTCAATTCTTGACTGTGCTAAACTGTGCTTTAATGTAAGCCAATCATTTTTCACTGCAAATTCAATCATTTTGTGAAAAAATGGATAATTTTTTTCAAAATTATAGCATAATTTTAGTCTTTACATTGTACTCAATTGGGACTTGCTTTAGTAAAAGTTCCTTGTTGATATTTAAGAACTGATTAGAGCCTGAAATTAATGAGTTTGGATGATTGCTGAGTGGTCTTACTTTGTGATTTGATGGAAATTCGGTTTAGGACCTACTTCTTAAGGTGATATGTGTTACATGTTTGTGGAATTATGATTATAACCCTTGGAACTGGAAATTTGATTATGATTCTAGGGTCCTCATTCATTTTCATTAATTTATTGAAAGTAATTTCTTTAATGAGCCAATGTAAATGAATTTTATATAAATCTTTTGAAACTAGAGTGATTTGGGCATCTGGGATCCCACGGTGAGTCTCTGAGACCCTAAATGCTGGGTGCGTTTTTGTAAACTAATAGCCCTCTGTACACTTTGAATAAGTGCATATGCACAGTGCCTAGCACAAGATACATGGCTTGGGAAAAATAAATAAAGTGTCTAGGGTAAAAAATGAGTTCATTTAAGTGAGGGGAATGATGAACGCCAGATGAAGAAGGGATCAATTGGTTTATATGGAAATCATTTAGGTTGTATCATTGAGGTGATTCACAAAAGAATTAATTATTTTTGGTACCTAGGATTCTGTCAAAGTACGAAGTTCCTTAGTTAAGGTCTTAATTCCATTGATATTTTATCTCCTGTCATGCTTGGACTTAGAACCTGAGCTTGTATTGAAGTGAGTCACTAAGGTGTATCACATATGAGGCATGACATATTCTTTGATGATGGTCTTTTTGTTCTTAATTACTAGTGACTAATTATTCTAAGGAATATTCATACGAGTAAATCATTTTCTTAAAGCCTATTGTTATGATTTGTCCTCAGATTTTGAGTATTGGACATGTTACATTTTGAACTTAATCAGAAATACATGTTACTGTTTTTCAAAGGAAATAAGACATGAGATTGTTTGAGGAAAAACAATGTTTAAGTGTGGGGGAATTTGATTTGGCTCTATTTTTGCATTGTTTTGCGACATCTTTTTACTTAATTTTGAATGATTTAATTGATTATTTAATCACTTTATGCTAAATATTTGTACTTTTGTATTTTTATAATTGAATTTGTCAAATATCCATTTTTATAACATTTTATTTAATTATAGAACCACAAATAGTTGATTTATTCCTTCTTTGTTTTTAATATAATTAATTTCCAATTTTTTCATTAAATCTATATTTGTTTATTTTATTTATTTTTACATTATTAATAATTATTGAGTTCTCTATTTAAGTTACCTTTAATTTTTAAAGTTTATATAACATAGTTCGCCTTGCCTATATCGGTGACCTTAGTCACCGATACTCTTTCCTACTGGTAGCTCTCATTTATCCATAACTGGTGAATTCCTAAACGGTGAGTATTTAGTTTGGCCAATTTAATTCTACTCGACATTTTAATAAGTTAATTTCTAATTAAATTATTATTTAATCAACATAATTCTAATTAATTATGTTAGACTTTATTGTATTAATTAATCTTTCAATTAAGTTACATTAGAATAGTTTAATTTTATTATTTTATGTGTTTACTCTTCCTGCCCGTCATTTAAGTAACTTGTGGTTTAAATTAAATAAAATGGTTCGCCCTTAATTATGTGTCAAATAAATAAATAATTAATTAATTAAGAGTTTTAAAACATTAATTATATTATTTTATGTTTGCATATTGAATTTTAATTCATTTTATAATTGTTTTAGTCTACTGGTGAGGTAGATGAGCTCTAACTGAGACCTCGCGCCACTGTCTTACCTCACTGATACTCTTTTCTCACCGATACAGACCCTTATATTGGTAGCCTTGCTACCGGTCCACACCTCACTGATACTTATTTTTACCGGTATCCTGTGCTCTAACGGTGACCCTTTGCTGTAACGGTGAGCTTTTTAATTCAACCCTTTAATATTTATTCCTAACAGCGACCTTGTCACTGTTACTTTTTCCAAACTCTAATTTCAATGATAAAATTTAGTTATTAATTTAATTTTATTTTTATCCATTAATATAAATTAACTTCATTAATTTAATAGATTAGTTTTCCACTTAAAAGATTTAGGTTAGTTGTTAATATAACATAATGTTAATTTTTAGTGCAATCTATTTAGTTAATTTTGATGTTTTAAAATTTTAATGTAAACTACGTTTTATGCTGTTTATCTTCTTATTAAGATTAATTCTATTAAATTATGTTGTTTAAACTCATTATTTAATTTTTTATAGTTTAATCTTGCTAATAATTTAATTAGTTAATATTTTAGTTGCATTTTAGTTTATTGAAATTTTATTTGTTTTAAATAAATTAGTGGTTTTATCGACTAATTATTTTCTCAATTAATTCTTTATTTATGTTTTAGTTCAATTAATACATGGTGGTGATTCTGTGTATTTGCAGCTACCGGTAGTTCAATGATGCTATTTCCTTAAGCAACCTCACTGTTACCTTCATCCTCACTAATATCCTATCAGTAACCATTTACCCTCACTGTTATTCCCTTGTTTTATTTTTACCTCACTGTTAGGCAATTTTTGACATCATCGGTAGCTGCTTCATATCCTCACCGATAGAGCATTTTCATTTTCTCACCGTTAGCCCATTTACTCTTTCTTTTAGCTGTGAGATAATCCTCGCTGATACCCTAATATCACGCTACTCTTGCTTCACCTTCACCTCACCGATGCAGGTCCATCACCGACACGGGCCCCGCTCCTTTCCTATTACTGGTGCTGCAACCCTTACACAACATTTCAGCAGATCCGAGCTGACCCAGCTGAGCATTCTGCGGCTGTTGGTGAGTCCTAAAGCCACCGTGGACAGGATCAGAACTGGGCTGAAGCCGCCGCACCCCTTCGTCGCTACTGTGAAGAGGAGTTTGTTGGATTCAACCTGCACCACACCTCTCGAACGCGCGCGACTGCTGGAGGAATTCCGATCCTGCTGGATGTGCACCGTCGAAAGAGGTGTTCGTCAAAGAGTCGTGCTGCAGTGAGGAGTTTGA
This sequence comes from Viscum album, assembly GCA_963277665.1. NCBI lineage: Eukaryota > Viridiplantae > Streptophyta > Magnoliopsida > Santalales > Viscaceae > Viscum > Viscum album. The sequence goes on from OY728164.1 coordinate 154,202,467, forward strand.
GTCGAGCTGCTATAGGAGTTTCCGCTGATCTGCTGCTCTGTTGTCATTGCCGCTAATTCCAAGATGCATGGAGGGTCCGCCACAGAGCAAGAGGAGGAGCACGTCACCATGGTTGTGTGCGGTTGCGAGCTGAGAGATGTCACCGGGCCTACATCGTGAAGCCACCGAGAATCGCACCCCTGCTGCACCATATTTGAACATGAGCCGAGATGCTGCTGAGCCGCCACCGATTTGGGGAGACCAGTGCAGCGCCATCTGAAGGAACTCCAAAAACCCTCCTCCTGTGTGCCTAATTTGGGGGAGGGATGAAGAATATATAAGATAAAAAAAATTTGAATAAAAAAATATAATAAATAAATAATAACAAAATTAAAGTAAAAAAAAGGGAAAGCAAAAGAAAAAAGTAAAAAAAGTAAAGTAAAGTATACTTTACATTAAAGTTAATTTGCAAAGTCAAATAAATATTAAATAATTATTAAAAAATTAAACTAATATAATATTAAATAGATAAATTATAAATTAAATTATTAACCTTGATTAATAATAAAATTCTATAATTTATTAATATACTATTAATATTATAAATTTATAATTAATCATAATTGAAAATAAACTATAAAATATATTTTTATTTAAAACCTAAGTAATAAATTTAATTACTAAATTAAAAATAACTAATTAATTAATTAACCTAAAAATTTAATTTCTTTAATGGTAATAATTAATTTATTAATACAATCTTAAATATTAACTTATTTATTTATTTATGTTCTGAATTTTTGATAACCTAGTTTAAAAATGAAAAAAAATTAATAACTTAGTATTTATCAACCAAATTAAGCTAATAAATTTTAAATTAAATTATGTTTTATCATAGTAATATTTATTGGATAAGTTTATAAATAATATAAAATTAAATAAATTATCAATTAATTCTAGTTAATTATTCACGAGTAAAAATAAAACTTATCTTTAAAAAATAACCATCTTTCATTATTTATGTTCATTTTTATTTATTTTTCTTTTCTAACATGTGCAGGTTCATTCCATAGTCAGAAACATGTCTATGTTCATGAAACTAACTTAATGAAAGTTAGTTACGTGAGAAAAACTCGTGCGACGTGCCAGTCGCGGAAAAATCGCACGTGTGTGGTGCACTCATGAAGGATATTCCAAGTCGGTGGAATTGGAGTAGTGACATGCAATGTATGACAACAGGGTACTTAAAGAAGAGAAAACAACAAAATAGAGAGGGGAGGAATTCATTAATTGAGGAGGCGATTCATTCATTCACTCGGAGAGACACGCACTCGACGAACACTTGATTCCCGGAGCAGAGCAGAGGTTCAGGAGCAGCATTTGATGCGAGCAGAGGGAGTTTTATTCCTATATTTTCTTCCAAATGTTTTCCTATGTAATTTAATGGCTATAGTTTTTGACATATTGATAATGAACGATATGTTATTTAGCTAAATTGTTTTAGTTCGTGGAGAGTTTTAGTTCTACTGGTAATCATTTTCATCCTTCTCATTAATCATTTCTAATTACACTTATCTTCTTCGTACCACAAGCACTGAAATTTTCAAAACTCCGTAATCATTTGGTGAGGTTTTTTATGGAATCATCTTTTAAATAATCTTATTTTAACGAAAACTTCAGCACTTATGGTGAGTTGTGCTGTTGACCTTTTAAATAGTCTTTCTGGAGTTGTACATCTTGGAGTGGCGAACTCTGAGTTGCACAATTTCCACAACTTAACTCCTGGAGAGGGAAGTAAGTTGCTTTTATCCAGTGGTATGAAGCAGTACTTATACATGTTTAGGAGAAAAAATTCAAACCAGTAGACTAGAGAAAACCCCGAGCGCTCATCACTGTTTTCATTTATCATCATCTTATTTTCTTCGTTGCATCTTTCTTTCAGTTGTACTCCGTTTTAGTGTAGGTAGCACAAATTTACAAGAGTTGTGTAGTTTTACGTTGCAGTTTATTAAAACATTAAAAAAATATTAAAATATTAAAAAGAAATAGAAAAACCACTCCGCTGCTGACAATAGTGGATCTTGCCAAGTTTTTTTAGTAATTAGTGGCCAAATTAGCCTTCCCTGTGGGTTCGACCCTGCTTGCCACATATACAGTAGTTAGTGGGAAAATAAATTTTAAACATTGACCGACTTCAATGATAGTCAAGGTCAATCCATATCATGGCATGGTACATAGGAAGCCTCACGAGGTTCAATCCCAACACCCGGTCATTCCGACCCCCTTCAAGTTGGTTCACCCCCGTCCTGCATGACGTTAAACTGTACACCTGAACTACGATGACTTTGATCCATGTCAAGGCATGGTACGTAAGAAGCCTGATGAGGTTCAAGCCCACCACCCATCGGACCCCCGGTCTATCTTCACATCGGTTCTTCGATACCCCATCTTGAACTATGCGGACTTTGATTCCCTGTGTCACGACCCATCCTCGGGGCCTGTGTCGTGACTACCCCAAGCCCACCTTCCATAGGCCAAGGGCTAGCGACTAGAACCAAAGGAATAAATCTTGATAAAAGGAAAGGAATTTCCTTTATTAAGTAACAAACACCACAGAGTACACAAACTGAAGTAAACACTAAGTAAACTGAGTACAAAAGTAAGTGATAGAAAGTAAATGGTCCAGAATACAAATCCAAATGACAGTAAAGTACAACTAAAATAAAGTGAAAACAACAGAAGAGTAAAGCAGCAACACCGATCCATCCACTGGAAATCCCACCTAAAGGTTGGGTACAGATAGTCTCCTCAGCTCCTCGGCTCCAGACATCCGCTCTGTGTACGTCCCATCCAGTGATCCACCTCTAGGTACCGTCCACCTCCACAAGCCTCCACCTCATTCAGCGATGTCCATCGTCTACATCCAACATAATGTAGTGCGGGCATAGCCCATGCAGGGGTGAGTATACGATACTCAGTAGGGGCCCCGAGACTCCCGAATGTCTCCTAGAATCCACGAAGGATAAACCATAAAGGAAAGATATAATCATGAAGTATCAACCAACTATACTTAGGTATATTCCCAAACATATACCTAAGTCATCAATTCCAGTTCTTCTCCAACCCACGAGCCCAAGTTCAACCCAGTCCACACAGGAAAGTACAACCCAGTCCACACAGGAAAGCACAACCCAATACACACAGGAAGTAAGTCAATCATATCAAAGATAATGATTGAAATTCAAGACTCATCTCACACAGGTATACTCTTCGTAAGGCGATAGAGATGATCAGATGTAGCCACTGATTCATCTAAGCTGTCGGACCCACATAAGATACAAAACCAGCTAAGATGTCGGACCCACAAAGGATACAAGACCAGCCACTCTGCCGGACCCACATAGGATACAAGTACAGAGTCAAATATAGCCGGACCCACATATGATAAAAGAACAGTAGTCATCGCCATAGAACCCATAGAGGATTCCATTATGGTCGTCGTCACTTCCGAACCCACGATGGATCCAAGTATAGTCGTCCTCGCTGCCGAACCCACGGAGGATCCAAGTGCAGTCGTCATCGTCGTAGTCGCAGCCAGCTCTACGGTTCCCGAACACAGCATGATCGATTATGGGAGGGTCCGCTCCATGAGCCAAGGGGTTGATACATCAACTGTCACAAAGTCCAAAGTTGATGTATCACAAAGTTCCATCTCGTCAGTACGAACTCAATGCGACAGACGGCGCGTCAAGTGGACGCCCTGTCTGAGAGATATTGGCTTTTCCGTCCCAGGGGCCCGGTTGGTTTTTAAGTTAAAACCAACCCGACCGTACTACATCTACGTCCAAACTTCAAGAGGATTAAGATAAAAGAACCGTCTCACTAGTAGGAATCCAACAAAGTTGACGACACGTCAATCGGACGTCCGGAGCTCAAGTTATAAGTGTTCCCACTCCGGGGGCCCGGTTGGTTTCGTGTTCAAACCAACCCAGCCATACCCACTGTTCTCCGAAACCTTGAGTGTAATATACTGAAACTACCCTCTTGATATAAGGATTCCAACGCAACTGGCGGTGCGTCGATCGTAGGTCTGTATCCCATTTTATGGGCGTTTGAACAGAACTATCCGAAAACAGGGGGTTTGGGCCCGGTCCGACCCAGCCCAATACCCCCTAGGTCGGCCCAAATCGGGTCGACCCAACCTGGGTCCGGGTCCGGCCTAGTCATGGCCTGGCCTGGTGTGGGGGTCCGGTCGAGCGCGGCTGGCTCGGCCCGGCGCGGGCGGCCCGGACCACGTGGCCCGCGGCTCAGCTCTCGGCCGAGCGGGATGCGGGGGGGGGGGGGGGGGGGGGGGGGGGCGCTGCCCCCCTTGATTGAAGAAACGATCAGCTCTTAAGGCCAGACTTAATTGAACCCGCGGGACCCAAGGTGTCCCGCCTCCAGTTGGTTCCAGTGGCCAACTCGACCGACCGCTCCTCTGAACCGCCACGACCATAGGTCGTGGCTCCTTCTCTTCCGGTGCGACGCGACGGCGCCGCGCCCCTCCTCCGTGGCCCACCCCAGCCGCGGCACTTCATGGTGCTCCGGCGCGGCGTGATGGCACCACTCCCCTCTGCACCGGCCCGCTCCTGGTTGCGGCCTCCTTCGGCCTCACCGGTGCGGCGCGATGGCGCCGCACACCTTCGCCACGACCCGCTCCGGCAACGATTCTACCATCCCTAGGCGGTGCAACGACCCTGCGTCGCCTCCGTTCCAAACCACAATGATGATAACAAAAAAACGGGGAGGAGGATCGGCCATGTTTTTTCGGTCCGTCCCCCTCCCGTTATATTGATAACAAGCGGCCAAAAATTAACGAAGAACGTCAAATTAATCTTGAGCATAAAATCAACCCCTACCTCAAACAAATTTGTGGAAGCTAGCGTCGCGGGGGGTGGTTTCGATGGCGGTGTTGACGTGCGCCCAAGGAGGGGATGGCGTCACACACTGGCTATGAAGAGGAGAAGGAACGACACGTCGATCACTCCTGGCGGTGACAACGTTCTCCGTTGAAGTCTTGACGTTCTTCAATGAAAGTGATAGCATTCTTCAAGAGTTAGTGTTATCTCCCCAAATATCCTCACAAAACAAAACCCCCAAAATAAAATAAGGCCTTCCTTATTTTATTAACACATTTCAAGATTTTCAAAACATCAAAAACTCAAACTCTTAATTAAATTAATTGAATAGCTTTAATCAATCAATTTAATGTGAGAGTTAGCATGCAATAAAGAGGGGGAGTGGGTGAGTTACAAGGGGTTGCCAAAATTAAGAGGGGTTAGAGGAATTTGAAGGGGTGGGGCTCATGTGGGCCCCACCTCACCAATATCCTCTCAAGAGGAGTTTAGGATCAAGTGGGTCCCACCTCAACTCCCACACATGGGACTAAACCATCTAGAAAAGAGAAATAAAATTGTAACACAAATTTATTTCACCTAACACTTAATCCACATTTTTAAACAACTCTTCTCGAGAAAACGCAACTCTAGGAAAATTCTTCTTAAGAAAATATAGGTGTTGCGGTTTTATCGGTGCCCTCATATTTTGATTTCGATCACCGATTCAAAAGTTAGAAAAACTCGCTCATTCATTCACTGAACATACCGGAGCTAAACTTCAGAAAATTGATTCCGGGCACACCGGGCCTCAGAATCAGGTTCCGTCAGAAACTGTGTACTCATAAAATCCCAAAGAAATTAAGAAAAAAAATTACTTAAAATTTACGGGTCTTTACATTACTCTCACCTCAGGGATTTACATCCCCGTAAAGATACAACATAAACTAGGGGAAAAAATGAGGGTACTGAGCACACATCTGAGCCTACCGCTCCCAAGTGCTCTCCTAGAGGTTCCCGTGCTGCCACAGGATATGCACTATAGGTATCGACCGTCCACATAGGAACTGCTCCTGTCGATCCTCGATCTACACCAGGACCTTCACAAAAGTCACCCCGTCATCAATTTCGAGCTCCCCATGGTCTATGATATGCGTCGGGTCATGCACGTATCTCCTCAGCTGAGATACGTGGAAGGCGTCGTGCACTCGGTGCAACTAAGGTGGAAGAGCCAGGCGATAAGCCACCTCACCTATCCTAATGAGAACCTGGAATGATCTGATGAAGCACAGATACAACTTGCCGCCCAGAAAAAATCTCTGTAATCCATGTCGAGGTGAGACCCGCAAGAAAACGTGGTCTCCATCCTCGAACTCTAGTGGTCTCCGCCTCCTGTCACCATAAGACTTCTGTCAGCTCGGAGTTGTCCTCATACGCTCCTAGATGACCTGAACCTTCTCCGTCGTGGCCTGGACCATCTCTGGTCCTACTAGTGCTGACTCCCCAGGATCTTTCCAGCACAGAGGTGATATGCAAGGCTGGCCGTACAATGCCTCGTATCATGCCATCCCGATGGTTGAGTGGTAGCTGTTGTTATACACAAACTCCACCAAGGGTAGGTGATCCTCCCAGCTGCGACCAAAGTCGAGGAAAAATTCACAGAGCATATCCTCGAGAGTCTGAATGGTCCTCTCCGTCTGACCATCCGTCTGTGGATGAAAGGCGGTGCTCAGGTGTAGCTGCGTCCCAAATGCCTCCAACAATCCCTTCCAAAGCCGGGAAGTAAAGCGAGCATCTCGATCAGAGAAGATAGTCAATGTCACAACATGAATCCATATGATCTCTTAAACTTAGAGGCGTCCCAAGCTCTCAACTGATCCCTGCTCTCTAATCGGTAAGAAGTGGGCCGAATTGGTGAGTCGGTCGAATATCACGCAAATGGATTCGTGACCTCTGGAAGTATGTGGAAGCCCAGCCACGAAATCCATAGATATACCGTCCCACTTCCACTTCGGGACCTCCAAGGGTTGTACCCAACCTGCTGGTACCTGGTGCTCCGCTTTCACCTGCTGACATGTGAGGCATCGAGAATCGAACTCTGCTACAACCTTCTTCATACCCGGCCACCAGTGCTGTCGTCTATGATCCTGGAACTTCTTTGCTACTCCAGGATGTACCGCTAGAGGGGAAGTGTGAAATTCTCTCAGCAACTCCTCCTGTAATGCAGCTGGTACCATGGTAAATCCTCTGAAAAGGACGACGTGCTCTCCTCATATAGAGAATCCATCAGGTGACTGTCCTGAGGATATCTGTGCAAGTCGCATCTCACAGTCAACGTCCCCTTGCAGTGCCTCTCTGTAACACCCCGACCCCAGTTTCCCAGAGTCGGTGCATTATTACATAACATTGGCATGATCACAAGAAAGATCAAATCTCTAAAGACCGATTAGTTTAGTAGCCTTAAAAACACTAGATATATTCATAAGTCTTACATTACATCATAAAAATGTAAACTACTACAACAACATCTTGTCTTCATATCCCCTCATATTATCCCTGCAGGTCATTCATAAATTACTTCTTCAAATCCTGGGAAAAATAAAACATTGAAAGGGGTGAGCTCAGAAGCTCAGTAAGGATAACAATATAGCCGAAACATTTATAAATAAGCATAAACATTTAAGGAAATGTATAGCTAAAACAATAGCCTTTTAAACTTGAAATTCAGCCTAATATGGAAAAGATATAATGATATAATGTCATTTACTTATTCACATGGATATTCTACTAGCCTAATAATCACATGCAATATCAGTAACCAATTTCATAATGATGAAATGCATAATTCCAGACTATCATCACCACATAGCCAAGGCCTCGTGCCAAGAATACAAATAAGATTTTTTCAAGGCCTCGTGTCAAGACCCTAGATTGTCTCATTAGACCTACCGAAGCATCGAGGATCTATATCGGGCTCCACCCATCACTTATTAAGTCCAATGCATTCCTCATATGAACAGGTTTAAACATAACATAAACATTCATATAAAAACTAGCATACTAAATGTCAATTATTTCTCTATATACCATTAATGGTATAAAAATAACACATCCACAGTAAAACATATCAAAAAAACTTCAATACAATATGGAAGTTTTGTATCATAATAACTCAACTTCAAATAAGCTTAAAATCCATCAAAGGATGTTGACACAGATGAAATCAAAACTAAATGAAAAAAATATCTCTTTTTTTTAAATCATTTAAAAGTCACATAATTATAAAATAAAACTTTTAATTTGAAAATATTCTTATAAGCTTGTATGGGAAGCTTTGACGATTTTATAATGGCGGAAAATAGCCGCACCCACTGTATAAGTTAAAAAAAGACGTTTTTACCTTAATTCTATCAAAAAGGTTAAAAAGGCCTTGTTTGGAAAACAACAGAAAGTTTCCTTTATAAAATTCATATAAAAAGTCTACAATTGTATAAATGACTTTATCCCATAGTCTTTAAAATAGTATGAATGATTTGAAATACATTTTTAAGAAACATGGATATGGATGATAAAGAGGTCCCAGTAGATAATTACATATAAACAACCTCAAATAGTGAAAAGATTGTAAAATAAACCCTTAGATTGTACTTTTCCTTGGTCTAGGGTTGGTTAACCTCCTGTATAATTGTTAAATAATTGTTAATAAATCATACAAGAATAATATACATTAATATGATATCATATATGATCTTTTAACATTGTCTTGTTAATAACATCTTAGTATTATCGTTGTTTCGGGTGTAAATGGATTCATTTTCCTTTGTCTGTTTTGTTATGTAAGCCATGTTTGTTATGTATAGGTTGTATATTATTCATATCAAGAATTATATCAAGTCCATAAATATTATTTTTAATAATCCAATAAAATTTAGTCTTTAATGGATACGATGAGGAATGAATCTCATCGCGTTCGGGGAGACGATAATCCGTACGTTTTCATGAGCGACAATATCATTCTTTTGATATTAAAATAATATATAATTGGAGGTTATATCATATATAAGGATTCATTATCATGTTATATTTATTATTTACATGAATTACGCATCATTATTATATCCATCCAAATAATAATATATTGAATAACAATTACACCACGACGTGGAGACGGTAAGCCGTACGTACACACGTATGGTGACATGTCATTCAAAGGATGGATAGAATACTGAATATGGTTGTACCATATTTATAATAACATAACAGTATATAGGATATAATGGAGTTATTATTTTATAATGGGAGTAACAAATAAAGAAGATGTTGAAGAAGAAATGAACTTGAAAAAGGGTGGTGAAAACATTACCTCTTCTTCGGGTTCTTCCTTTTGATTTGATCAAAAGGCCTCATTAGGTTGGCTTTCTGATCAAAATAAGGCCTCTAGGTTAAAGTTAAGGAAGTTGAGAGAGTATTTGGTTAGGTTTTGGCCGAACCAAAAGGATTTTAAGGTGTGAATAATTGGTTAGAAGTGGTGTCCTTTTATAAGGGGGAGGAGGGGCACCTTAGGAAAATCTGGAAATATTATTTTATAATAAATTAATATTCGATTTATAATGGCTTAAAAGTGTATTATTTAAATTTTAAGGTGGGGATGGGTCGAAAACCACTCAACCAATAGAATTTAGACAGGTTTGGGTCATTATATTTACCTTATCCTTTAGTTTTAACTCTTAGTTAATTAGTTTGACACTTACCATGTCACTTTGTATATTTATATTGCATAGTTAATAAACTTACTATATACCTCCAAGATATCCCAAGTGGTCCATTAATGATACACCTATAATGATATAAGTCTCTTGGAAGAACCTTATATTTTTAGGAATTGAATATCAATTAATAATATAATATTTGTTCTAAAAACTCTTTTTGTCAATTTTGACACTATTGGGTATTTTGTTTTTGATAAATTTATAACATCATTATTAATTCGAAAAAAATTTATATAAACAATGATAATATGTTATAGTAACCTAGAAAATTATTTCAATTTATAAGAAGTCTCAAATTACATTTATTTGGGTATTTATAATATCAATTATCTTAATCTTTCATTAATACGTTAATTACTACATCATCATTGTGTCATAAATAATATAAATTATTTAATGTCTAAAAATTTTAAATTAAATACCATTATGTAAGAAATAATTTTATCTTTTTAATGAATATTTATAGTCTAAAATCAAACATATATAACCCTATGTAAAAATTGATTTCATAAAAGATATATGCTTATGTCATTTTTGTATTTATTTTAACTTAATTAATATAAAGTGTTCTTATCACAAACAAGTGGCTCCATGGGGTCCAAAAATAGACCCAAAGATGCACATGGTCGGAAATCTATCGACCAATAAGGTTAGGACACGTTTTAGGGTAATTTATTATTATTATAATATTATTGTTTACCCTTATTTATCGGATATACCCTTTAACCATGGTAAATTAAATATTTACCGAAATAATTATTCAAAATGTATAAAAATGAAAGTTACCTATTTACATAATTTGTAAATCCTAATTTCAAATATGGAATCCATTTTTCGAAATTCAAAACACATAAGTGGTAGAAATTAATTTAAAATTAATTCCCATCATTAAGACAAAAAACGTGTTTTTAAGAGATAATAACTATCAAAAGACTGACACTTGTTTATGTCTGGTTTAATTGTGAAATTATGTCCAATGACCAAAATAATATTAAATGGAAAAAATATAATATAAATATACTTTAAAACCACTCAAATTCATAATTTATCACTGTTGATTATTTCGATTGAAAAAGTTGTTTTTAATTAAAATTTAGTAATTTTCACTATTCATCAAAATATAAAAGTTATCCGAAAAGTACCAAAATTTCACCCTAGGCTATTTTTGATATTCCGAATCCAAAACTGAAGTCCATTTTGAGAGATAAAATTTATAAAATTTTAAAAGGTGGGTATTACTATTCATAACAGCTACTTTGATCGGTTGTGGTGTGTCTGTTAGAACTCGATGTTGCGTACATCTCACGCTACTGTATTATTCAAAGAGAAGCATACAGTAAAATCTTGGGGTGTTACATTCTCCCCTCCTTCAATAAATTGAATCCTCAAAATTTGAAATTGTTTTTCGAAAATAGAAGGTTGAAAATAGAACATATTTTTTGTGGGAAAACCCACATCGGAAGTTGGGTTAATAAAATTTAGTCTTAATAAGAGGAAAAGAGAAATGAAAGGGTCACCGCCAAATTAAGATTTCGATTTGGAGAACATTGGTGGAAATTAGAGACACATAATCGTAGGAAAATGTAAATATTTATGGGTATTGATTGAGGTCATCAATCATAAACAAGTGTAGAATTGAGGGCCTCAAAGCCATCAATCAATGATGATTTAAAATATCATCAGTTCAACAAAACATAAGGTATTATGATAACACATTTTTGGTCTTAATATACCTTCCATATAGAATTAATTTCATCATAGAATAAGATAAATATATATATATATACATCTTGACAAGTATAGTTTTCATCCTTCAACTAATTTCTACCACAAATTCATCTTTCACTCCAAAAGATAATAGAACTCAAAAATATTATATTTATCATAATAGTATAAGGTTAAAATCATTAAAACATACCATTATAATGAAAAAAATATTTTGTAATAACCAGGGACTTCCTGTAGGCTAGTGGTAGGGAATAAAGGAATGTCGCACTATGGTTGTCGGTTCGATTCCCGCATCTTTGTCCGACGCGACAGGTTATCGTCCGACCTGCAGGTTGTCCTTTTTATAAATATCCAAAAATAATCTCAAACTAGAATTATCAAAAATACTTCTGTCCAAGTACAAAATTTATAAGGAAGGTAAACACAATGAAGATCCTTTTTTCCATGTAATAACATGTGAACACCTTCATCGTGTATTCTTTTAAAACACTGCAACATCCTGAATTACCCTAAAACCTTATTAACTACATTCATGATCCCTAATTACTTATATAATACAGGATATACTCCTTATATTAAAAAATGTTGTAAACTCCAACAATGATGGAATATAAAAATCATTAATCAGTTTCAATGTATTCAAGGATATCCAATATAATTTATCCAAATCAATCATGTATCATTCCAAAATCACTACCTCATTACCAGGACCATATTAAGGATTACCTTTCCTTAAGCCGTGTATTTTACAAAAAGTGTAGCTTAATATTAATTCACTTTTCTTAGAACCATATAACCTCAAGTACTCAGTAAAATAGTACTGCAGTAAAATCCTTATATATATCACATTATTCTTATAACCATAATATAGTTCTTGAATCCAAGAACACAAATACAATAATTATTCAACTTCAACTGTAGTAATAACAGAATCTTGGCATTGTTATCTTGGACTTTTCTGAGGTATGTTTTCTTGGCACTTAGGATATTTATTTTAATAATTCCTCATTTTTCTACAATTATATCATTCAATATTGGTAGCGTCTTTCTTTCCTTTACAATTACCAGCTAGATGGCCCTTCTTTCCAAATTTGTAGCACACTCCTTTTCCTTTTAGACAGGCACCAGGGTGCTTCCTTCTGCAATTGTCACATGCTGTAAATTCAATTATTCCCTTCTTCCCTGTTTCCTTATTTCATTCCAAGAGTGTTCAGCTGATCTCTTCTTCTCTTGCTTTGATTTAAAGTCATAAGACGTAGAGAATTCATTTTCTCTCTTGATTGCACAGGAGACAATATCTTCATATGATGAGAAGGATTGGGATACTAATGCTCGATGGAGAAATGGTTTTAACCCATCAAAGAAACTATCAATCTTAATTCTTGGGTTATGTATATAATCTACAACATACCTCGCTAACCTTGTAAAGATAGCCTCATACTTCTCGACATTCTCATCCTCCTTTTGCCTCAGACTCAGAAACTGACTTTCCATATCTGCTTGATGGTCACGAGGAAAGTATTTTTCTAAGAAAATATCATTAAATTCCCGCCATTCCATATTTGATACTTCATCAACTTCCTTTGAATTTTGAATCAAGGACCACCAATGGTCAGCATCTCCAGTGAGGCGGTAAACTGCAATGACAACATTTTCCCTTTCACTACTCCCCAAAGCATGGAATATTTTCTCTAAGGAGTTTATCCATTGCTCAGCCACTAATGGATTTGTACTCCCATTGAATTTTAGTGGCTGTTGCCTCATGAAGCGATCTAACATTGATACTCCATGCTGTGGATCAGGGTGCTCCATACGGGTAAGGTTATTATTCATAACCTGAGTGAGTTGTCCCAGTATGGTGATTAGCTGATCAGCACCAGTTGCATCACCATCTCCACTATAATTTTCTTGAGTAGGAGGGAAATCCCTACATGGAGTACGTGCGTTGATATGATTTTCATTCCTTCCACTAGGTTCCATTTCTAAACAATGGCATGAACTAGAATAGTTTATGAATGAAAATACATAATTCCAAACTTGTAAAATACCTAACATAAATTGAACAGTTTATGGATATAATCGATAATCATAAAAATGTTTTCTTTGAGGATGTATATACTCATAAACCCTTCGTAATGGTTTTTAAACAAAATGAGAATTATCCTAAGCATATCCCCCGGGAGTGTCGTAACCAAGAGTGCAGCAAGGCCCGTTGTCGTGCACCAGGCCCCGTTCGAGTCTAGCTCAAAGCGGTATTTTCGGGTTTTACCTCTAGGTACATCTGTATCAGAGCCGCCTCTACCTACTTGTATCTAGACAGGGATGTATTTCTCAAAAAACACACAAAATCTCTACGATACCAAAATTCTAGGAAGTTCTTCTATACTAATTCTCAAAGTCCATCTTCGGTCTATGTGCTCCAATCAGAGTTTATCTAAATCTAGCTTCCAAGGTTTGTACTAAACTTTCTTGGATACCAACTGTAATGCCCCAACCCCAGTTTCCCAGAGTCGGTGCATTATTACATGACATTGGCATGATCACAAGAAATATCAAATCTCGAAAGACCAATTAGTTTAGTAGCCTTGGAAACACTAGATATATTCATAAGTCTTCCATTACATCATAAAAATGTAAACTACTAAAACAACATCTTGTCTTCATATCCCCTCATATTATCCCTAAAGGTCATTCATAAATTACTTCTTCACATACTGGGAAAAAAATAAAACATTGAAAGGGGTGAGATCAGATGCTCAGTAAGGATAACAATATAGCGAAAACATTCATAAATAAGAATAAAAATTTAAGACAATGTATAGATAAAACAAAAGCCTTTTAAACTTGAACTTCAGCATAATATGGAAAAGATAAAATGAAATAATTCCATTTACTTATTCACATGGATATTCTACTAGTCGACTAATCACATTCAATATCAATAACCACTTTCAAACCGATGGAATGCATAATGGTAGACTATCATCACCACGTAGCCAAGGCCTCGTGCCAAGAATACAAATAAGATTTTGTTAATGCCTCATGCCAAGACACTCGTTTGTCTCACGAGACCTACTGATACATCGAGGAGCTATAGCAGGCTCCACCCTTAACTTATTAAGTCCAATGCATTCCTCATATGAACAGGTTTAAACATAACATAAACATTCATATTAAAACTAGCATACGAAATGTCAATACTTTCTCCATATACCATGAATGGTATAAAAATAACACATACATAGTCAAACATATCACAAAACCTTCAATAAAATATGGATGTTTTTTATCATAATAACTCAACTTCAAATAAGCTTAAAATCCATCAAAGGATGTGGACACAAATGAAATCAAAACTATTTGAGAGAAATATCTCTTTTTTTAAATCATTTAAAAGTCACATAATTATAAAATAAAACATATATTTTGAAAACATTCTTATAATCTTGTAAGGTAATATTAGACGATTTTATAATGGTAGAAAATAGCTGCACCCGCCGTATAAGTTTAAAAAAGACATTCTTACCTTAATTCTATCGAAAAGGATAAAAAGGACCTTGTTTGCAAAACGACAGAAATATTCCTTTATACAATTCTTATAAAAAGTCAATAAGGGTATAAATTAATTTATCCCATAATCTTTAAAATAGTAAGAATTATTTTAAATACATTTTTAAGAAACATGGATGTGGATCATAAAGAGGTCACAGTAGAAAATTACGTATAAACAACCTCGAATAATGAAGAGATTGTGAAATAAACCCTTACCTTGTACATTTCCTTGGTATAGGGTTGGTTAAACTCTTGTATAATGGTGAAATAATTGTTAGTAAATTACACAAGAATCATATACATTAATATTATATCATATATGATCTTTTAACATTGATTTCTTAATAACATCTTAGTATTATCGTCGTTTTGGGTGTTAATGGATTCATTTTTCGTTGTCTGTTTTGTTACATAAGCCATGTTTGTTATGGATAGGTTGTATCTTATTCATATCCATAATGATATCAAGTCCTTAAATATTATTTTTAATCATCCAATAAAATTTAGTCTTTTATGGATACGATGGGGAATGAATCTCATCGCGTTCGTGGAGACGGTAATCCGTACATACGCACGAGCGACAATATCATTCTTTTGATATTAAAATAATATATAATTGGATAGTATATCATATATAGAGAATCATTATAATTTTATATTTATTATTTACATGAATTACACATCATCATTATACCCATCCAAATAATAATATATTGAATAACAATTACACCCCGACGTGGAGACGGTAATCCGTACGTACACACATATGGTGACATGTCATTCAAAGGATTGATAGAATACTGAATATGGCTATACCATATTTATAATAACATCACATTATATAGGATATACTGGAGTTATTATTTTATAATGAGAATAACAAAGAAAGAATAAGTTGAAGAAGAAATGAACTTGAAAAAGGGTGGTAAAAACATTACCTATTCTTCGGGTTCTTCCTTTTGATTTGATCAAAAGGTCTTTTTAGGTTGTCCTTATGATTAAAATAATGCTTATAGGTTGAATTGAGGGAAGTTGAGAGAGTATTTGGGCAGGGGTTGGCCGAACCAAAAGGCTTTGAAGGTGTGAATAATTGGTTAGAAGTGGTGTCCTTTTATAAGGGGGAGGAGGGGCACCTTAGGAAAATCTAGAAATATTATTTTATGATAAATTCATATACGGTTTCTAATGGCTAAAAATTAGATTATTTAAATTCTAAGGTGGGGATGGGTAGAAAACCACTCAACCAATAGAATTTAGACAGTTTTGGGTCATTATATTAACCTTATCTTTTAGTTTTAACTATTAGTTAATTAGTTTGACACTTACCATGTCACTTTGTATTTTTATATTATATAGTTAATAAACTTACTATATACCTCCAAGAGACCCCCAAGTGGTCCATTAATGATAAAAATATCATGATATAAGTCTTTTGGCTGAACCTTATATTTTTAGCAATTTAATATCAATTAATAATATAATATTTGTTTTAAAACTCCTTTATGTCAATTTTGACACTATTGGGTATTTTGTTTTTGATAAATTCATAACAACATTATTACTTCGAAAAGAATTTCTATAAACAATCCTAATATGTCATTGTAACCAAGAAAATTATTGGAATTTATAAAAAGTCTCAAATTACATTTATTTGGGTATTTATAATATCAATTTTCTTAATCTTTCATTGATATGGTAATTACTACATCATGATTGTGTCATAAATAAATTAAATTATTTAATGTCTAAAAATTATAAATAAAATAAAATTATGTAGAAAATATTTTTAGATTTCTAATAAATATTTATAGTCGAAAATAAAACATATACAACCCTATGTACAAATTGTTTTGCTAAAAGAGATATGGTTATGTCATTTTTGTATTTATTTTAACTTAATAAATATAAAGTGTCCTTATCACCAAAAAGTGGCACCATGGGGTCCCGAAATCGACCCAAAGAAGCCAATGATCGGACATGTATCAAAAAATAAGGTTAGAACACGTTTTAGGGTAATTTATTATTATTATAATATTATTTTTTTACCCTTATTTACCGGATTTACCTTTTAACCATGGTAAATAAAATATTTACCGAAGTAATTATTCAAAATGTCTAAAAATTAAAGTAACCTATTTGCACAATTTGGACATCCTGATTCCAAATATGGAATCCATTTTTCCAAATTGAAAACATAGAAGTGGTAGAAATTAATTTAAAATTAATTCCGGTCATTAAAACAAAAAGCATGTTTTTAAGAGATAATAACTATCAAAAGATTGACATTTGTTTATGTCCGGTTTAATTGTGAAATGATGTCCAATGACAAGAATCATATTAAATGGTAAACATATATTCTAAATATAATTTAAAACCACTAAAATTCATAATTTATCACTGTTAATTATTTCTATTAAAAGAGTTGTTTTTAATTAAAATTTAGTAATTTTCACTATTCGTGAAAATATAAAAGTTATCCGAAAAGTACCAAAATTTCACCCTAGGATATTTTAGATGTTCCGAATCAAAAAATGAAGTCCATTTTGAGATATAAAATTAATAAAATTTCAAAAAGTGGGTATTATTATTCATAACGGCTACATTGATTGTTTGTGGTGTGTGTGTTAGAACTCGAAGTAGCATACAACACACGCTACTGTATTATTAAAAGAGAAGCGTACCATAGAAGATTGGGGTGTTACACTCTCTGACCCGCTTAAGAAGTAGAGGAGTGAATGTGAGGGACTGAATAAAGGCTGCCCCATCTATATCCACGAAGAATATCTCTAAAGTGGCTAACTGCTCTATCGTCTCTCCAAGTAGCTGAATGCCCGTCCTCCTGCTGAGGGCATCGGCTACTACCTTCCCCTTTCTAGGAGTATAGACTATCTCAAAGTCATATTCCTAGAGTAACTTGAGACATCATCGCTATCTCAGGTTCAGGTCCTTCTGTGAGAAGATGTACCCGAGACTCTGGTGGTCAGAGTAGACTGTAAAGCGCTCGCCCATCAGATAGTGCTGCCACATCTTTAGGGAGAAGACCACTTCTGCTAACTCCAAGTCATGGGTAACGTAGTTCTGCGCATGCTGCCTCAACTGTCATGATCCATAGGCGATCACTTCCCTCTCCTGCATCAGGACACACTCGAGTCTGGTCCCTGATGCATCGCAGTAGACTACGCACCCTACTCCCTCCTCCGGTAGCCTCAAGATGGGTGCACTGGTCAATCTTTGTCTCATCTCCTAGAAGCTCTGTTGACATCTATCTGACCACAAGAAAGGTTTCCCCTTATTCATCAAATATGAGAGTGGTGATGCAATTCTGGAGAATTCTGGTACAAACCTCTGATAGTACCTAGCCTGAACTAGGAAACTCCGCACCTTCGTCAAGCTCCTAGGTGGCTCCCAAGCTAGCACTGCCTCGATCTTCGCAGGATCCACCGCAACTCCCACCTCAGAGATGACATTCCCCAAGAAGTGGACCTCACGTATCCAGAACTGACACTTCAAGATATTACCATAAATCTGGTGCTCTCGGAGTGTACCCAGTACAACCCGTAAGTGGTAGGCGTGCTCCTCCTAAGTAGCCGAGTAAATCAATATGTCTTCGATAAAGACTACGAAAAATCGGTTGAGGTAAGGCTGGAATATTCTATTCATGAGACTCATGAACACTTCTGGATCATTGTATACACCGAAAGTCATAACCAAGAACTCATAGTGGCCATACCGACACCTGAAGGCTGTCTTTTGCACATCCCCATCTCGAACTCTCAGCTGATGATATCCTGACCTGAGTTCTATCTTTGAGAACCATTGTGCTCATTTGATCTGATCAAATAGGCCATCAATCCTTGGTAGCGGATACTTGTTCTTAACAGTTACCTAATTTAGGTGACGGTAGTCGACACACAGTCTCAAGCTTCCATCCGCCTTCTTAGTGAACAAAATTGGGGAAGCCCAGGGTGAAACACTGGGTCAGATTAATCCCTTTCCGTGCAAGTCCTCCAGCGGTACCCATTGCTCTCGAAACTCAGCATGAGCCATCCGATATGTTGGAGTAGATATCGGGGATGTCTCGGGTTACAGGTCAATATAGAAGTCTACCTCTCTGCGAAGATGTAGTCCTGGAACATCGTTAGGAAAAGCGTCCGCATACTGATCCACCATAGTAGGAAAACTCAGACTCCTCACATCAACTACTCCAAGGATAAGACTAGCCAACTGATGAGTGGTCGGCTGTCCTCTCCTTTGCATGAGTCCATCCTACGCTGCAAATTCTCCCTTTTCACTGGTAAAGATGAACCTACTCCCATATGTGCGGTCAGACCGCACCTTGTGCCTAAAACAGTTGATATGGGCATGGACTGTAGATAACCAGTCCATACCCAAGATAACGTCGTAAGGCCTCGACGACGTTACAAGAAGATCCCAGTCGAAGCTCTCGCCTCCTAGAGTAAGCTCACACTGCCATAACTAGTGCATAATCATCTAGTCTTCTCCCGTAGGAGTCTCTAGCCATAAGGATCGAGCCAACGGCTCCGTCAGAATCTCCGAGCTCCAAAAAAGGGAAGCTATAATGAAATAATGACTCTATCCTGTGTCTATAAAAACTAAAGCAAGGGTGGAATAGACACAGATAGTACCTCAAATCATCTCAGGTGTGCCGTCGTCATAGGCCTCCTCTGCCTGAAGCTGAGCCTGCCTCTGTCCACCAATTCCCTGTGGTTGGGGTGGACCTCCTAGTGGTGGCCGTGGTAGAGCCTCAAAACGTTGTCCGCCACCTGCCACCCGACCAACTCCTCTGCCTCATCCACCTGATCCCTACGGACTGCCACAGTCAAATGTTTTCCTCTTCCTAGGTGGTCCCTCAACCATCTGATGCTCCTCTGCATGGTGGGTTGGGCAGTCACGAGCCATACGGCCCTGCCCGCCGCATGTATAGCATTGTCTGCTCCTCGTAAGGCTGGCTCGGTGCCGTGTGACCCGCACCTCTGAGCTAGTATCCTGAGGTCTCCCACCTTATTTTCTGGTCTTCTTGGACCCCCGTGACATCCGTCGAATTCCAGCTGCAGAAGACTCCGCTATGTGCCACCCTGCGGTAGGACTCGCTACTGGTGTAGGCTCAGTAAGAAAGCTCTCCACAAGAAGGGTTCGCTCCAGTACTCCTGCCTGCGTCGGAATGCTGAGGTAGATCATCGATTCCCTAATCTCATGCCTCAGTCCCTTATCGAAGGTCCAGGCCTGGAAGAATGGGCCCCATTCCATGTCCGTGGGGTAGCGCGAGAGGTCGGTAAATCTCGCCGAGTACTAGGCTAATATCATGCTAACCTACCGCAGTTGTAGTATCTCCTGAATGTGCACCGCATAGAGGGTGGCTGGAACAAACTCTGAGTGGAAGAGTCTCTTGAAGTCCATCCAAAGAAGAGATTCCTCGTCATGCACCTGGAGCATCAAGCTCCATCATCTACCTGCTGCCGCATGTAGGAGACTTGCCGCAAGGATTACCATGAGGTCAGCTGGTGTCCCAACTAATCTGAAAACTGAAAAAACAGCCTCCAGCCAATCCTCGACTGCCTGAGGGTCCGTCTCCCCATGGAACCTGGGTGGTCTCTGACACTGAAACTTGTGCAGTGCACTAAGGCGACATGCACTCTCAGCTGCTAGGGCTGGTGGCATCGGTGGCTCGGCGGGTAGTGGTACCGCCGGTTCCTCCGCTGTAATGGGGACCTGCACCGAGGCCTTGTCGCTCAGTGGGCTGCCGTCTCGCACAATGCTCAGAACCCTAGATGGCTGTCGTCGTAGGGCCATCTTGAAAAGAGATAGGTGTGCCACGGTTAATAATTTATACCTGGTGAGCTAACACAAAGTAATCACAAATAAAACTTTTGAAACACACATGCAGTAAATGTTTTCATGCACTGAGTCGGAAATCAGAAGTCAGGGTCTTGGTGTATGGATACGTCGGCTGCCACACCAACACTGGACTCCCTGGACTGATAACCACACTCAATACCCTTAACAGTATTGCTTCACATAGAAAAAAGATCAGAGTCCTGAGTTCTGCGGTAGAACCTAACTCCTTTGATACCAATTTGTCACGACCCGTCATTGGGGCCCATGCCGTGACTACCCCAAGCTCGCCTTCCATAGGCCCGAGGCCGACGACTAGCACCAAATGTGTAAATCCCGATTAAAGGGAAGAAATTTCCTTTATTAAGTAAACAAACACCACAGGGTTCAAAAAATGAAGTAAACACTACGTAAATGGAGTACAAAAGTAAGTGCTGGAAAGTAAATGGGCCAGAATACAAACCCAACAGAAAGTAAAGTACAACTGAAAGAAAGTACAACAACAGAAGAGTAAAGTAGAAACACAGAGCCGTCCACTAGAAATCCTACCTGAAGGGTTGGTATAAATAGTATCCTCATCTCCTCGGCTCCATTCGTCTGCTCCGTGTACGTCTCATCCAGTGATCCACCTCGAGGTACCATCCATCTCCATGAGCCTCCACCTCATTCAGTGATGTCCATCGTTTTCATCCAACACAATGTAGTGCGGGCATAGCCCGTGCAGGGGTGAGTATACGATACTCAGTAGGAGCCCTAAGACTCCCGAAGGTCTCCTATAATCCATGAAGGATAAATCACAAAGGAAAGATACAATCATGATGTATCAACCAACTCTACTTAGATATATACCAAAAAATATACCTAAGTCATCAATTCCAGTTCTGCTCCAACCCATGAGCCCATGTTCAACCCATTCCACACAGGAAAGTACAACCCAATCCACCCAGGAAAGCACAACCCAATCCACACAGGAAGCAAGTCAATCATATTGAAGATAATGATTGAAATTCAAGACTCATCTCACACATGTATACTCGTTATATGGTGATAGAGATGATCAGATGTAGCCACTGATTCATCTAAGCTGTCGGACCCACATAGGATACAAGACCAGCTAAGCTGTCAGACCCACAAAGGATACAAGACCAGCTACTCTGCCAGACTCACATAGGATACAAGTACATAGTCAAATACTACCAGACCCAAATAGGATACAAGAATAGTAGTCATCACCATCAAACCCACAGAGGATTCTAGTACGGTCGTCATCGCTGTCGAACCCATGGAGGATCCAAGTACAGTCGTCCTCACTGCCGAACCCACGGAGGATCCAAGTGCGGTCATCATCATCGCAGTCACAGCCAGCTCTAGGGTTCCCGCACACAGCATGCTCGATTCTGGGAGGGTCCACTCCATGAGCCAAGGGGTCGATACATCAAATGTCACGAAGTCCGGAGTTGATGTATCACAAATTTCTGTCACGTCAGTACGAACTCAACGCGATAGACGGCGCGCCAATCGGATGCCCTGTCTGAGAGATATTGGATTTTCCGTCCTAGGGGCCCAGTTGGTTTTTAATTTAAAAACAACCTGACCATATTGCAGCTGCATCCAAACATCGATCTAAGTAAGTCAAAAGAACCGTCTCACTAAGAGGAAACCAACATAGTTGACGACACGTCAATCGGACGTCCGGAGCTCAAGTTATAAGCATTTCTGTTCCAGGGGCCCGGTTGGTTTCGTGTTCGAACCAACCCGTCCGTACCCAAAGTTCTCCGAAACCTTGAGATTAATATATCGAAAGGCTCGTCTTGATTCAAGGATTCTAACGCAACTGACGGTGCATCGATCAGTGTTCCATAGCACATGTTATGTGCATTTGAACAGAACTGTCCGAAAACAGGGGGTTTGGGCCCGGTCCGACCCGGCCCAATACCCCCTGGGTCGGGCTGAACTGGATCGACCCGACCTGGATCCGGGTCCAGTCCAGTTGGGAACAGCTTGGGCCAGTGTGGCTGGCCTGGCCCGGCGCGGGCGGCCTGGCCCGACGCGGGCGACCCGGCCTGCGTGGCCGGTGGCTCGGCTCTAGGCCGAGTAGGATGCAGGGGGGGGGGGGTGCCCCCCTTGATTGAAGAAACGGCCATCCATTATGGACAACCTTATTTGAACACGCGGGACCCGAGGGGTCCCGCCTCCAGCTAGTGCCAGCATCCGACTCGGCTGACCGCTCCTCTGAACCACCGCGGCCGTAGGCCGCGGCTTCTTCCCGTTTGGTGCGGCGCGACGGTGCCCCACCCCTCCTCTGCGCCCCCCCCCCCCCCCGGCCGCGGCCCTTCATGGTGCTCTGGCATGGAGCGACGGTGTCGTGCCCCTCCATCGCGTCCCGCTCTTGGTCGCGGCCTCCTTCGGCCTCACCGGCGTGGCACGACGGCACCACGCACTTTCACCACGGCCCACTCCGGCCGCGATTCTCTCGTCCCCACGTGGTGCAACGACATAGATTCGCCTCCATTGCAAACAACAATGATGATCAAAAACAAAAAGGGGAGGCGGATCGGTCGTGTTTGTGCGGTCCGTCCCCCTCCCGTTATATTGATAACAAGAGGCCAACAATTAACGAAGAATGTCAAATTAATCTTGAACGTAAAATCAACCCCCACCTTGAAGATATTCGCGGAAGCTAGCGTCGCGGGGGGTGGTTTCGATGACGGCATTGACGTGCGCCCAAGGAGGGGATGGCGTCACACACCGGCTGCAGAGAGGAGAAGGAACGACACGTCGATCACTCCTGGAAGTGACGGCGTTCTTCATCGAAGTCTTGACGTTCTTCAACGAAAGTGATGGCGTTCATTAAGAGTTAGTGTTCTCTCCCCAAACATCCTCACACAACAAAACCCCCCAAAATAAAATAAGGCCTTCCTTATTTTATTAACACATGCCAAGCTTTTTAAAACTTCAAAAACTCAAACTCTTAATTAAATTAATTGAATAGCTTTAATCAATCAATTTAATGTGAGAGTTGACATGCAATAAATAGGGGGAGTGGGTGAGTTACAATTTAATTGGGGGTTTCCAAAATTAAGAGGGGTTAGTGGAATTTGAAGGGGGTGGGGCTCGTGTGGGCCCCAACTCACTAATATCATATCAAGAGGAGTTTAGGATCACATGGGTCCCACCTCAACTCCCACACATGGGACTAAACCATCTAGAAAATAGAAATAAAATTGTAACACAATTTTATTTCACCTAACACTTAATCCACATTTTTAAAAAACTCTTCCCGAGAAAACTCAACTCCAGGAAAAGTATTCTTAAGAAAATACTGGCGTTGCGGTTTCATTGGTGCCCTCGAATTTCGGTTCCGAGCACCAGTTCAAAAGTTATAAAAACTCGCTCATTCGTTCACTGAACGTACCCAAGGTAAACTTCGGAAAATTGATTCCAGGCACACCGGGCCTCAGAATCACGTGCCGTCAGAAACTGCGTACTTGTAAAATCCCAATGAAATTAAGAAAAAATTACAATGAAATTTACGAGTCTTTACACCCTACCACGGGGATACATAGGAGGTCTTTTCGAGGCTCAAGCCCAAAACCATCGTCCATCCTGATTCTTACCCAGGCCGCCACATACCAGTGAGATCATGCCACATAATTCCCTCCCACAGCATTTGGGAAGCCACCCACGTGTTAGCCCCGATATCAGTGTTCACTCTAAGGGGGTTCCCCAATCTGATCCACTCTAATCAGTGTTCTGATCAGTCTGATCCATCTTCACTGGACGTTAAACTTGCGGCATACCCTGCGTTAATCATGGGAAGCTGAGGAAATCCTCATGTACATGCCTATGCCATATGATTCCCCTCATTCGATGTGGGATGCCTTAGGCATCCACGCCCTCGAGAAGCCCTATAATAAGGGAAAGAATAGAGACACACCAATCCCCAGCGTCCAGACATGCTAGTGATGCCCAGTGTGACAACTCCCCTAACTGAAGGTTGCTGTCCTGACCGGACCCCTTGGAATGTCCTGATGGAAGCAGCGTAATTAACTGTTGTCCATGAAGATATGGCACCGTGAAGAGTTTCACGAACAACGAATTAAATCTATGAGGGAGACCCGTACATGGTGATGAGTATTGAGGAGGAATACACGGAAGGAAGAACCGACATCCCATCATCCTGATTCGATCAAGGAGAAAAGGTCCCTGAACAAGGAGAGAATTCCACCCACCTTTGGAAAGCGGTAATGCGGGGTAACAAAAGTTGCACCTGTCGCACTCAATTAGAAAGATGGGTGCGCCCTGGAAAAAGCGTTAGAAACAGAAATGGTGAACCCGACGTGAATTTATTCTCCTCAATATAGAGATTATTAACGCTTGGGGAATCCATGGATTGACGTGTCACCGGATCCAGCCATCCGGCGCCAGGTCCTGCCTTGAAAATAGAGGGCCTGGCGTGAAACTCACCAGAATATGGGGCAGTAGAACGTTAGGGAATCCTGTTCTGCGACGTTGTTAGCATGGATCCCTCTTACTGACCATTGAATACGGATTGGCGATGGGACGCTGGTTGTTGATTTCTTTTCCTAGTAGTGTTAATGAATTAATCTTCCTGCTTCCTGGAATCTGGTTGATGCCACGGGAACACGATCATTTCCCCTACCTACGCAGGGGCAGGGGAAATGCCACCAGAGCTGCTCCGCATGGCTTCATTGGTTCCACAATAATGTCTATGTCCACGACTGTGGGGAACCCACACCCCATCTCCCCATCTGAAGTCATCCAACGAAGGGTGATTAACGACCTCGTATGTCATTACGAGGAGGAGGGAATAATCCCATCCCGGGATATGGCCCACCTGGACCTGGAGGCATCCATGCCCCGCCATAAACGCCACCCACGAGGGCCGCAAAGGGAGCCACTGCTCCCCAGCCCAACATTCAATCGTTTCGGGAGCCTGTCCCCGGAGCGCTTCGATGACTCCCTGCCTTACGTTGATGAGGTGGGCGACGTCCGACCCAACCCGGTCAGAGCCTCGGTCCAGGGGCTCCCAGAAAGGTCCCCCACCTGGCCGTGTAAACACTGTTTCCCGGCCTTGCTGGAGGAGAAGGAAAGCTATGCACCTATGCCACCAGCACCGGCTCGCCTGACCTGAAGCCAACGTCGGCCACGAGTTGAGGACGCCCGCCAAGGGGTGTCAACGTCAAAATATATTGTGGCCCAATCCACCGCCGATGCACATTATTAGGTCCCTGCACACACTGAGCATGGGTGCTCATACACCCAACCGGGATCGAGGCCCTAACTGCCCAACAGGTAGGCTGGGTCGACTCTCCGGGTTGCAGGCATGAGTGGGGGTCGTCGTGAACCAATACGCATTGATGCCACCCCGTACGGTGGTCATCCCCATACCACCACCACCAAGAGCGTGGGTCTACCCTCCTTCGAGGATCGTCATGGAGGTCTGCCCTATGCTACCCCCAATCCAAAGGAAGGTCTGCCCCATGACAGTGATGTTTGGTACGGAAGCCTCTCCCGCGCCCATCACACTAGGTATGGAACCCTTCCTTCTGCTCTTGACCGTCGACATGGAGACATTACCCATCTGGTCCCTCTCTAATGTGGGGATCCTCCCTATGTCTTCTCCATAACTAGCAAAGGTCCTCCTTTCCTCGGCAACCAGAGCGGTGCCCGCACCAAGCATGGAGGTCCTCCCCATGCTCCCGCCAGTTCCGGTGGAGGTTTTGCCCACTCAGGTGCTACTCATAGAGGTCCTCCCCATGTTCCCTTCTACATTTGTCGCGGTGCTCCTCGCACCCTGGTTGTCTCAAGGGAAAACCCTATCCGCCCTGGCACCAGTGCGGCCGAAGGACCACATGCCAGAAATCGGCCCTATTCTGAAGAGCCACCCAAGGGCAGGAGGGCGGGTCGCTGCCGCCACAAGAAGAATCTTGCGAAGGCCCGGACGGAGATCAAACCGGTCTACTTCTCAGACTCTGATTAGAGTGCGACTCAGCTCAGGAACCCTCCCCTCGCTCATCCGAGTCAAGGGTCGGGACTGGGATGAGGCACATCAGTCGGGTGCTCCCAGAATGCGAGGTCCATAGGATTCCTGCCTCCCTCCGCAGGTTTATCCTGGAGGATGAAAATATGGTCACCCCACATGTTACAGTCATGCAGTCACCACCATCATATCCGGAAGCACTTTCTACCTCCACAAGAGATCACAAAGAGCTATTCTGGGGGTCGATGGCGGGAAAGCAGCAGCACGATCTACCACCACCATCCCCGACCCCTGATCCAGGAATGGAAACTATCAACACCTATTACCGCAACGTAGTGTACATGTCAACTCACCGTTCAGAGGACAACCAGAGATTCAGTGGCCAGATAGCCCGTTTTCCGTATTCCCCAACGACCAACTTGTCATCCCAGCAGTCTGCCTCAGTACTGTTGCCAGATCCTCAAGCATCCCCAGTTGTTGAATGGGGCATTCAAGGTCCAGATCATGAATTTGAACTGAGGAGCTTCTGTAGAATCCTTGCAGTGGACCACTTCCCCGAGAAGTTCTGGGCCGCAACAGCGTGGGATTTATGTATACCCAAGTCCCTCACCCAAGAGGAAGTTGAGTGTTTCTTATACACCCTCTGGGTGACGCATTTCAGTCTCCGTTATCAGCACGTGGTCTATCCAAGGATCCAAATGCATTTCGAAGACATCAACGAGCAGTGCCATCTAGTCGATCTGGCTGCACTCCCTGTGGCCCAGGGCCCCGAGTCACCAGGTCACCGTGAGGTTCTCCAGAAGCAATGCGTTCAGAGTATCAAGGTACTCCACAAAATTGTCAGGGAAGCTATCCCCCACATTCAAGTCCATTGTGGGGGGCAGTATCCTGCCCTCCTCTTCAGCCCTATCCAACGGCAGCCCGACTCGCTATGTTATATTGAGGACATTCCCCCAGGAAGGGTCACAGTCAACAGGGCCGATGTCGTGGACAAAGAGGATGAACTGTAGTTTCTCGATGGAGACTTACCCCCTGAGGGTGTGACATAACTGTTGGACCCATCGGGGAGGATTACTCATTAGGAGAGGAACCTCCTAGGTATCCCTGTGCCCACCAAGTCATTGGTACTCAGCCAGAATGCTGGTAAGGGAAAAGAGCATGTCGGAGTGGTTGAGCACTCCGACTCATCCACCTTAGTGCAGAAGAGGAAGGAGGTCCCTGAGAAGGCCATGTTGCACCAGAAACTTTCTGAGCAAAAGAGGTTGGTCAACGAACTCCTGGATGAATGCGCGGTAGAGAGACGACCCAACTATGGCGATCCTAGGACAGGGCAGTAGGGGAAGGAACAACTTCTTCTCGGCGAGATGCCTCCGGGAAACCCGAATCATACCACTCCCATTGACAAGGTTGAATCCGGAGCGCATGGAAAGAGGGCACAATATGTCTCATCAAACCCTCCTGAGCGGCACAGAAATCCAATGAATCTAGCCCGGGCGCCACCAGCTACCCTGCAGGTTGTCCCACCCGTCGCTCCATGAGCCGCTGAACCCGTCTACCATGTCTAAGATCCCAACAACGCACATGTTATTAGGGATCCCCGTCAAGATAGGAACCCCCTGGATGATCCTATGGAGGAACTCATTGCCCGCCTTGAGTCATTTGAAATGTGGCAAGTGACAATACCACCATATGGAAAGCCATACCAGGCCTGGGTGGATGATATACTAGCGCCTCTGGGTTTTGGGAATCCCACCTTCTCCCCCTTTAATGGGACATGGGACCTGCCGAAACATCTGTCCCACTTCAGCTCAAGGTGCGGGCCTATGTTGGGGACTCCAACATAGCAGGAGGTTGCTAAGCCCAGTTGTTTTGTTCAAACGCTAGAAGGGCTGACATTCATCTGGTACAGTCAGCTTCTCATCAAATCCATGACCAGTTGGGAGGACCTTCGCAGGTAGTTACTCTACCAGTTCAGCTTTACCACCCTGAATACCAGCATCTCAAACCTGTTCAAGTGCTATCAAAGGCCGGATGAGAGAGTCGCAGACTTTATCACCTGGTGGAAGGGTCTCACATACTCTATTGACATGCCACTGAATCAGGAATTATTACTGATAATGTGTTTGATTAATGTCAATATGGAACTGATTCCCTCCCTGATCACTCAGAACTATCCCAGAGGGTTCCGAGAAATCTCCGACAATGACCAACGCCTTGAAGAATCCCTACAACAGGCCAGACAGGCACATCTGTTGCCCCCTGCAATCCCAACAAAAAGAGATGCCAGAGCCGATCCAGCTGCGGTGGCCCAGATAGAGGTCCCCAGGAAGCTAGAGTTACTACCAATAGCACCGGCCCCACAGCCTCGTAGAGGCCCTCCACCTCAGGCATAGCCTCCGGCTCCGCAGCATCCTCAGAATCGGCAGGAACCTCCGAGTAATGCGCCGCCACTGCCCAGGCGAGACAATCAGGGTCCACTTTCTCGAAAGGCCCCTCTGGATCCTCATCAAGGCCTGGATCCAAGGGATCCCTATCCAAAAAGGAGACACCATACTTACTCATTCAGCAAGAATCAGATCACCGGTTACTTCTGTAGTTCCCTAGATCCGAGGATTGTATGCTTGCCTGAGTGCAGAAGGCCGACAGAGGCGAATTTCACCGATCTCCCCAACTACTGCCCCTATCATTAGATTCTAGGGAAAAATCTCAAGGAGTTATATGTGTTTACGAACTGTATTCAAGACCAGGTCGATAACAACATATTCAGGGTGGGCCCGGCCCCGACACAAGTGGTGTGTGTCTTTGTGAGGTCCGATAGCGATAGCGACGGAGAAAGTGAGTGGCAGCAGGTTCCCAACCGCGGATCCCAGAAATACGATGACTGGATGGATCGTAAAATGGTTGGTCGCACCCATGGAATTATTTGGGCATTCATGAATCAGTCTCAGCCTTCAGATTCTGCGACCACCACCTCTGCATCATCATCTCAGACGACCTCTTCCCAGAAGAGAAGGCATCAGTGACGCAAGAAAAAGAAATGTGCCCTATCGATGCCCGTGTCGTACCTCACTCTCGGTGAATTAATGCCCCTTGAGATAGTGATCCCTCCTGGAATATTCCCAGTGGTAGATGATTCTTCCAGTGACAGTCAAGGGTATGCTTCAGTTAATACCGTAGAGTTGGTAAACCCCTATACGACTCCCGACGAGGGGGAACGCCAGACGAACCTCCCTAACATCCCCAGCCAACGCCAACGTCAGCGAAGCCATGGCTACATGGGTTGTCAAGGAACATCAGTTGGCACTTCCAGCCAGGTCATGCGTGCCGTCGAGACTAGACAGCAGGCCCAGCGCAGAGATCAGCACGCGCAACCTTTTCATCCGGTGTCGTTAGGACCATCTCTGCCACCGTTTGTGCTGCTAGATCTGGAAGAGCCACTTCGACCATACCGCGACCAGCTTCGCCACTCTACGGGCCAATCTTAGCCGTCTGGACCCCATATGGAAGCTACTATTTAGGCTTCGACTAGTGAACAATGGGATACGCCCTGCACTAGACAGCCGCCAGTCCAGCCAACATTGCTCGTCATGCCTCCAATCGTGGAGCGGCCTCCTGTAAGAAAACTTTTGTGCCTAGCACATAAGTATGATGATATCAATCCTCTCTCTAGTATCCCAGAAAATATTTCCATCCTTGAAGCCATCCACCTATCTCCAGATATGCACGAGGCCCTCGCTGAGGCTTTAAGGAGCCCCCTCCAGTTTGAGACGGAGGTAGCAGTTGTAGAAGCCTTCCATGTTGAAGCAGTTGAGAATGCTGAATGCCAAGCCATCATTTCGTTATCCGGAGTGGATGAAGGCTCTCACATATAGGGAAAAATCCTCCCACTGTAAATCACCTGCCAATTCAACAGCATTGAGGTTCGCCGCTGACTCGTTGAAATTGGCTCCGGGATCAACCTTATCCTGACGCGGATGCTACGAAAGCTGGGGTTTTCCGAGGATGACCTGACTCCCTCCGATTTAAGGATACAAGGATATGACATGACAGAGCAGACCCCAATTGTAAACATACATATGAAGACTCAGTTCGGTGGCCTAGTTTCCAGCACCGAGTTCATGGTTGTCTCCCAGGACACTGCGTACAGTGCATTGATGGGCAGACCATGGCTCCATATGCATGCGGCGGTCCCCTCATCGTATCACCAATGCCTCATGTAACCCCTTAATGGTCGAGTAGGCGTACTCCACGATGATGCATCTCCTTTCACCTCTTTTTAAGCCCATTATCTGGATGCTGACTATTACAAGAGCAAGGATAAGCATATTATGGAAAGTGAGGTTGAGCCCGCCCCGGTCATATGTGACCCCTAGGCAGGTTTGGATGACTCCTACGTCTTCTCAAACCATCGGTTGGAGGCCATGACCCCCGACATGGGGCAATGATTTTTTGTCTCTGGTATAAGATGAAGGCATATTCCCAAGTCCAAGAGACGGTGGAAAATCACCTCGTACTCCTACCTGAACCAGGATCAAGTGATTCCGAAACCTCCTACCCCCATACGGTATCAGGATTTTCACCCCATGGCGACGACAGTACGTCATACATGTCTATTATGTCGGGTAGGAATTAATCGACAGGTGAGTCTCCTAATGCGATGTCAACCACTTTGGGCTGAAGTCCAGATGGGATTCGACCGACTGACTTCATCTCCATGGTCTCAGTGGCAGGTGAGTCTCCTGATGCGTTGTACACCGCTTTCCAGGCTGGTGCCAGCCTTCTGTCAGGTTCCTCCGACCAAGGAGAAGCCTCAGCCGCATGGAATCCCTCCTCCGAAAGTAAAGAAGAGGATTTATAGGATGCTCCCCCCTCCATTAAAGAAGGTGTCTCTTCTACGATCAATGAACTGGTATAGGTGAACCTTGGTAGCAAGGCAGATCTAAGACCCACCCTGATCAGTGACGCCATGTCCCTTGAGGAGCATCATAGGTTCGTGGACTTCTTGAAACAGCACTGTGACGTGATTTCATGGATTTACAATGAGATGACAGGACTAGATCCTCAAGTAGCCGTCTACAGCCTCAGTCTCCTGAAAAACCATCACGAGTTCAAGTAGCCTCCCAGAAAGATGCACCCTTATCACGGTGCCATGGTTGAGGCCAAAGTTGACAAACTCACCAGGGCCAACTTCTTCAGGTATGTCCAGTACCCCAAGTGTCTTGCCAACATTGTGCCAGTTATAAAGAAGAATGGACATATCAGAGTTTGTATCAACTTCTGATATCTCAACCGTCACTGTCCAAAGGATGATTTTCCCCTTCTGGTGATAGAATTGTTGATCGATGCTACGGCCAGGTTCCAAGCCCTATCCTTCATGGATGGTTAATATGGATATAATCAGATCTGGATGGTCCCTCAGGATGAAGATTCTATGACTTTCAGGGCACCCCAAGGTACTTTCTGGTACCAGGTCATGCCCTTCGGCCTGAGTAATTCAGGTTCCACCTATCAGCGAGTCATGCATCACATATTCAATCCAATATTTGGGACATTTGTGGGGTGCTATGTGGATGATCTGGTGGTCAAATCTCGCCAGCTCCAGGACCTTCTAAAGGACCTTGAGAAAGTGTTAGGCTTCTTTCGTTCCCGCCACTTGAAGATGAACCCGTTGAAATGTGCCTTCAGGGTCACTTCTGGGAAGTTTCTTGGCTTTTTTTTTCAGGTACGGAGGAATCGAGATCGACCCAGAGAAGATCAGAGCCATCATCCTGATGCCTCCCCCCAGGAATATTTGAGAGCTTTGAGGTTTTCAAGGACACTTAGCCTACATACGTCAATTCATTGCAAATCCAGCTGGTAAGTGTAAGCCCTTTTCTCGGTTATTGAAGAAAGGCTCTGCCTACAAATGAGACGAATAGTTCCAGGCCACCTTTGAGGAAATCAAGCAGTATCTTCTTGAGCCTCCGGTCCTGATGCCACCTATCTCCGAAAAGTCGCTATTTCTCTATGTCACTGCCTTGGAGCGATCTCTCGGCGCTCTTATCACCTAGAAGAACAAAAAGGGGACATATAATATCCTATACTACCTCATCCGCATGCTCCTCGATACGGAGACCAGATACTCCCCCATTGAGAAGAGCTGCCTTGCGCTCGTGTTTGCTGTACAGAAGTTGCGACATTACCTGTAGCACCATGATGTATAGCTGGTCTCTCGGGTAGACCCATTGATGTATATTCTGAACCGCCCCATGTTGACTGGCCGACTAGCGTGGTGGGTGGTGATTTTCCAGCAGTACGACATCAGGTTCATGCTTCAGAAGGCTATCAAGGGGCAGGCAATGGTGGATTTTCTAGCTACCCATCCAACCTCCGTGGAGCAGTCCCTGGACCTGGATTTTTTTTGATGAGGCAATCCTTTCAGTCGATCAAGCCATCCCATGTTAGAAAATGAACATTGATTGTGCCTCTTGGAGCACTATCGGTAAGAGGCTCAATGATCCTAGGCTCAATGGAGTAGGCCTGGGCATCACCTTCATCACCCCAACACAAGACATTTTTCCGCACTCATTCTTGTTGTCAGAAGGCTGCACCAACAACGAGGCAGAGTATCAGGCCCTCATCACTGGCCTTGAGTGGGCCCTTGAGATCGATGTGCCCCATTTTCATGTGAAGGGGGATTCCGAGCTAGTCATCAAGCAAGTCAACAGCGACAATGTTGTTAGAAAGATAGAACTTTCACTATTGTTGGAGCGCACCCTCCATCTAATGGCTGAGTTCCCTTATCGACCAGAGGTTACCCATGTCCCTCAGTCCCAGAATGGTCGAGCGAATGCTTTTTCCAGCTTAGACGCATCACTTGCAGAGCCCGAGCAGGATGATCTGATTATACATGTGGCACACCGGAGATTCATTTCCCCCGTCACCCCAGAGGATGAAGATGGCCTGCGAGTAAGCCATATTACCGCCGGATCCCCCATGATAGGACCACCGGGATCTTTAGATGCAGTGGTTGAAGAAACTCCCAACTAGAGATCCCCTTTTGTCGATTATCTCCAAAATGGTTGCCTCCCGGCTGACCGGGCCAAGCGCGTGCGAATCCGATGCCATGCGCTGTAGTTTATCCTCCAGAGTGGTCCTAGTATTGAGTAGATCCTCTATAAGCGGGGTTTTGATGGTGTTCTTCTCCATTGCATCCAAGAATTTTAGATTCCACAAGTCATGCAAGAGGTTCATGCCTTTTCATGTGGTTCCCACTAGGCCAGGCCAAAGCTTTCCCCTCAGATTCGAAGACTGGTGTACTTCTGACCCTCTATGATATAGGATTGTATCGAGTTTTCCAAGATATGTCACGTGTGCCAAGTTCATGCTAAATTCCTACATCAGCCTCCAGAACCTCTCCACTCCACCAAGTACTCTTGGACATTTGTGGTGTGGGGGCTCGATGTCGTGGGACCATACCCACCGACGACAGCTCGCCAATCCAGGTTCATCCTGGCTGCCACAGATTTCTTTTCCAAGTGGGCGAGAGCAGTTCTACTCAAGGAGGTCAAAGTACATTTCATCATTGACGTCATGATCTCCTATATCATCCACTATTTTGGAGTCCCTCACGCTGTCCTCACTGATAATAGAACCAACTTCCGAGCTGCCGAGCTGAAGAAATTGTACGCCAAGTATAATATTCATTCGAACCATACCTCTCGCTATCACGCACAGTCAAATGGACAGATCAAGGCTTTCAACAAGACCCTCTCTAACATTTTTCAGAAGATGGTTGGTCAAAACAAGAGGAGTTGGACGAACAAGCTCCCCAATGTCATCTGGGCCTATCAGACGCCGACTCACAATTCCATCCAGGTGACCCCGTATTCCTTGGTGTATGGATCTGAGGTCGTCCTACCCATAGAGATCCAGCTTCCTTCATTATGTACTACAGTCTATGACAGACAGACACCAGATAAGGTAGCCAAAATCCATCTAGCTTAATTAGAATCACTTAAATATAATAGGCTCTGTGACCTGCACAATCTGGAAAGGAATCAGAATAATATGGATAGAGCCTTCAATAAGAAGGTTTGCCTCCACTCTTTTCTACAAGGAGACCTAGTATTGGCCCTCCGAGCATCAATGATCCCTGGCAGGAAACCAACCAAGTTGGAGCCCAAATGGGAAGGGCCTTACATAGTCCACAAGGTTTACCCCAATCGAGCATACTCCTTCGTGACCATGGATGGTGAGCGTATAACTCATCACACTAATGCCAAATTTCTCAAAAAATACTTTTACTGAGCCCCAAGGTCATGCACAACCTTAAACTGGATGGTCCTGCATGACCCTAAACTGCATGCTGGTCCCGCATGACCCTAAACTACATGCTGGTCCCGCATAACCCTAAACTGCATGACAGTCCTGCATGACCATAAATTGTCTAGTCCTGCATGACTTTAAACCGCACATCGTCCAACATGAAATTAAATTGTGTTTCAATAACTATGTGTGTCTTGATTCCCATCTACATGGGATACATAGTAACGCTCAGATGCCCCGTCTTTAGCCCAACCCCAAACTCTTCTTCTCAAATATCCCATGGGTATAGTTCTCTCGGAAGATCCTTGCATGATGTGGGCTTCCTCAGCCCCAATCATACAAGGATTATAATGGTCTCACCATGTGCCCATTCCCATTCTTCTATCCTCCTATGTCCTCACCTCAAGATGTTAAACTGCATGGCCTTCAAGAACTACATATGGCTTGATTCCCATCCTCATGGGATATGTAGGAACGCCCAGACATTTCGTCTGTTGGCCCATCCCAAATGCAAGAATCTTCCCCCCCGGGTCAAGATGTATAGAAAGGGTTCAATTTTTCCCAAATTCACGTAGAGATAATATCGATCCAGTCATACGTCCCGCTACCTGGATACATTCGCCTCTTTTAGTGAAGGGTACAACTATGCTTCACCGACTCCTTGACTGGGATTTCATCACCTTTCACACCCAAAGGGACCCAAAAAAACGGCATGGCTACCATGACTATGGGCTCTACCTCTGTTACAGGCCAATGACCCCAAGGGTTTCAGACAAAAAATTGATAAAAGTCTGCATTTCGAATATGGTCAGTGACCGATGCTCATTTGTTGCTCCCATTTCAAGTTACTATAGGTACGATGTGTTTCGAACATGGTCAATAGCTGTCCTAGATCGTTAGGGCCACCCCAAGATGTCTCAAATATCAAGTGTAGTGGTTCATTCTGCCTCGTTGTATCTCTAAGAGATGAACTCCCTCTGGGAGGTGCCGACTACCAGGCCCCATGGCCATATCGGGCCCCGGTCCCAGGTTCTCCCTTATGGGATTGTGCAGTGTGGTATGAGATTATGTCCTCATTCACATCAGATTATTCGCCGTGATGTACACCTTCCTTTTTGGGGGTATCCTACCCCCGGACCTTGTCCTCACTACAAGAGATTAAACTGCAAGCTGGTCAGGCCTCCCTGGTCGAGACCCAGCCTCAGGCCCCTTGGCCTTCTTGATCCCCCGACCCTCATACTCACTACAAGACGTTAAAATGAAAGTTGTTTTGGGATCCCGAACCGAGAACCAGCCTCATGCCCCCTAGCCTTCTCGGGCCCCAGACCTCATCCTCACTGTATGATGTTAAACTGCAAGCTGGTCAGGCCTCCCTGACTGAGGCCCAGCCTTAGGCACCATGGACTTCTCGGGCCCCCGACCCTCATCCTAACTACAAGACATTAAACTGCAAGCTGGTCAGGCCTCCCTGACCGAGGCCTAGCCTCAGGCCCCTTGGCCTTCACGGGCCCCGACCCTCTTCCTCAATACAAGATGTTAAACTGCAAGCTGGTCAGGCCTCCCTGACCGAGGCCCAGCCTCAGGCCCCTTGTCCTTCTTGGTCCCCAACCCAAGTTCTTACCCGGAATGTACAATGTGATGCAGGAATCAAGAACTACATGTGGTTTGATTCCCACCCCTATGGGATACATAGTACTATATGAATGTCTAGACTTTGGGTCTCACCCCATATCTTAGAAATCTCAATTTCACCTTGGCCCCTTATCCTACCCTCTCCATTCTAATCACCCTCGTCGATCCTTTTCAGTGGTTCACCAATGTGCCTAAGGGTACCCTGGTTTAGTACCTGGAATGTCGGACTCTGCTCGGACATGCTTCCACCCGCTTTTTAGGATTTGTGTTCTCCTTCATTAAGGATTCTATCACCTTTCACATATGAAGGGACCCCCCGAGTGTCATGGATTATAGGCCTAATGGATCTCCTACCATTACAGGCCAATGCCCCCGAGGGTCACAGAAAACAAACCGATACAAATCTCGTGTTGTGAATATGGTCAGTGGTCGATGCTCATTTTATGTTCCCACTTCAGGATAATGCGATATGGATACTGTATTTCAACCATGGTCAACAGTTATCCTCCATTTCCACACCAACCCCATTACGCCCAAAATGTCAGTTTAATGATTCACATCCTTCTCCACCTCATCATTTCCAAGTAGAACTTCAAAACTCTTAGCACTATTCCTCAGTGTGCATCCGCACGTTAGGAAGACCAAATCCTCCATAGTGGTGTCATTCGAGGCTCCACACTGAATTAACTTTGGCGTTCATTCCAGGTATTTCAATAGACGTCTCCCTCCTTTGTTTCCCACACCGAGTTTAGCTCACGTGGGCTTAGGGATCAGGTTGAGATCTGCACTTACTTGGAGGGATTTCGCTCCTCTATGGTCCATGCTCTAAGAGCATAAACTAATATGTCGTTCAGAACTACATGTGGCTTGATTCCCATCCTTATGGAATATGTAGGAAACCCAGACACCTCGTTTTTGTGTCCAAATCAGATGGGAGCTAGGTTCTCCTGCCCCTTTCCCTCTTACCCCTATTTTGGCCCCTTGGCCAAGGGTTCCCCTCTCATAATTGCGTACGGTGGGATATGGGATCATTTCCCCATTCACATCGGGTATGTTTTATTACACCGTACACATTCCCCATCTAGCATCATCTTTACTACGTCTGCGCTGCATGACGTGAAAATGCATGCCTGGTCCTATCACATGACCCAAAACTGTGACATTATCGTCCTGGACACACGATGAAAAACGACACTACATCGTGATGTTCTCACTCAAGGGGACACCATGTTTGGTATTGGTCACACTCCATGAAATTTGTCAACGCCTTCTATGACTTGATTCTTGTGGCGACGTCAGGGCCTGCTACCCTAGGTCTGTCGCTTCAAAATAAACCTACTCACCTTAAAGGACAAACAAGAGTTATCAAATACCGCATCTTTTGGTGCAAGGGCCACACCCGTACGCCCCTTTTTCCTGGGAACTAGTACCTTTCCGTTCCACCTCAAGAACTACGTGCAACTTGATCCCCATCCTCATGGGGTACATAGGAATGAATTTTTACTTTTCCTCAGGCTCATTTCAACTCTCGTTTTCGGTCCCTCGACCTAAAACATCTACAAGGAACACGTGGTGGTCAGAACCCCCAGTTCCCATTCACCTTGGGTTTTTGTAGTTACCACACCAAATGTCTCTCGTGTTTCCTACCATCCATGGTCCGAGTTCTATGACCCTAAACTATGATATCCCTATGGTAAGGGGCTTGAACCCCTCTATCTAATATGTCTCGTTGTCGTATTTATATTCCTTTGACAAAGAGCCCGAAGTGTGTAATTTTCATGGGGACATTCCCCACGTTCCATGTCCAAGCTTCATGAGCTCACTATTTGGATCCTCATCCTCTTTCATATCCAAAGGGACCCCCTAATGGCCTTGTCCCATGCCGTATCGGCTCACCTACCATCTTGGTCCAACACCCCTAAGGATCATTGATTACATTTGCGACAGGTCCCATGTTTCGAATATGGTCAACGGTCGACCCTCGTCTGTTTGTCCCCATTCTATGATAACGCGTTGTGGATGCTGTGTTTCTGGAATGGTCAACAGTTATCCTCCATCATCACACCACCATCATTAGGGTCCATATTTCAATCATCCTGATTCACACATGTCCACTTCCTCATATTCAAGTGGAATTCCAACATACTCGGTTTTATCTCATCGTGAGTCTAGGTGCGCTACATAGATGGGTTAGTATCATTGGGCCGGTATTTACTGTAAGAACCTGGTTCTTATTTTGGAGGTATGGGTTTCTTATTTTTCCTTTTCCTTAAGTGTTTTGAGAAAATATGGAAAATGGGGGAAAATCCTGAATTTTGGAACTACACGCCGTGTACTTTTTCCACACGTTGTGTACTTCTGGCCGTGTGGGGATGAGTATACGGGGCGTGTAGCCATGATGGAAATCAAGGGTGTAGGAATCGACTACACGTCGTGTGGTGGTACCTTACACACCGTGTAGTCTGTCGGAAGGCCTAAACAGTAAGGCGGTGGAGCAGCCGACAGTTGGGCGATAGTACATGCATTTTACTTTAGAGTACATGCCGTGTAATCATGTCTACGGTTGAATAGTGTGGTGGTGCCGCCAAATGAAAAGTTAAATGAAGGAAGTACATGCTGTGTACTCAGAAGTACATGTCATTTACATTGTTTTTTTGGCTTTAAATAGGCAGTAGCCTCCTCATTTGGAAGAGGAGGCGTTTGAACCGTTTTGGATCCAAGGTGGATGGACGAACCTTTGAAGATCCTCCGGGTGTTCATCTGGAATCCGATTCGGCTTCGGACAATCTCGTTGGAACTGCACGGGTAAGCCCTATCCTCTCCTGGCACCGTTCATACCAATTCTTTCCCGAGGGGAAGTTATTTATGTTTGAATGGGTTTTGTTCTTCATCATATCTATGCCGTTATTGGGCGTTTCTGGAGTCGTCG
The DNA here is from genome assembly GCA_963277665.1 of Viscum album. Taxonomy (NCBI): domain Eukaryota; kingdom Viridiplantae; phylum Streptophyta; class Magnoliopsida; order Santalales; family Viscaceae; genus Viscum; species Viscum album. The sequence continues at coordinate 154,242,094 of OY728164.1, forward strand.
TTCGGGTATAATGTTCGTTGGCATATAAGGTAGGTGGCTTTGTATTTATTTTCCAAATTTCATGCGTTTTTGTGCATTTTTGTGCCACGAAACCATGATGGGGTGTCGTGTGGTTGAGGCCGTTTCTATATTTAATGCCTAGAATTGCATCGGTGATTAAATTGTGATAATAAAATTTTGGTTGGGATCATTTCTTGGATCCAGAACCACCCCAGGGGTGTATTTCACTGTTTAGCCATTTGGCCAGGATACCTGAGGGTATGCCTTTAAAGTAGTAATCGTAGAATTTCCTTGAGAGGAATTGCTTGTTTACTGCTTTTGACATGTTGGGAATGGCCCAGTTACCTGTTTATCTTGAGGGCGTTTTTGTCATTAGCCTGAGGGCGTGATTGTTTTAGCCTGAGGGCGACGCTCTATTTCGCCTGAGGGCAACCTTTCATGCCTGAGGGCGACACTTTGTATGCCTGAGGGCGAGATTCTGATACTCCTGAGGTCAATACCTGCGTGTTGGATTCAATATGGCTTGAGGGAAAGCCTGATGGCATGGTTTACTATTTTAGCCTAAGTACATGGTTCTGGTTAGCCTGAGGGCATGGTGCTGTTGAGCACAAGAATGTTACTAAATTAAATAAATTAAATGAATAATAAAATGGAAATTTAATTGTTAAGTTAGTTAATTTTTAGTCTTTCTTACTTTATTGCATTTTACTATTGCACACTGTTGTTGCATGCTTACACGCAGTTGGGCACGAGCCTTTGGTGGGTGCCTACTGAGATATATTTCTCACACCCTGTTTGGGCCACGCTTTTCAGCCCAAACAGCTTACATTTCTGTAGGTTTAGATAGGGGAAAGAGTCCCAATACAGGTACTTGACTGTTGCTGAGGAGTAGGAGGGCATGGGACCGAGCATGGGCTCGCGATGCCGTTGCCAGCTGTTTTTCTTGTTTTGTTGTGCTTTGTATTTTGTTGTACTGTATTGATGTATAAAAATTTCTGTATGTTTTCTTAGAACTTGAAACATGCAGCATCATTATTTATATACTCTTGGTTATATCCACTGTTGTAGTTTATTTCCGTCGTGTAAGGTTTACTACTTCCGCTGTCATTGTATGTTTTATTTAAATTCCACTGCGCTACACTTTGACAAATGAGGGCATAGTTTCCCCATTATCAGACCTGGGCCCTCGCTGTTAGTCGGCAGCCTCTGGCGTTTGGGGAAATGCGCTTGAGGTCTTGTGGCGAACCTGGCTCGGGGCACCTGTTGCGTGGCACCTGGGTCCAGGACGTTACAAAGTGGTATCAAAGGGGTTTCTTTTCTTTGACTAACTATTTGGAGCCGTAGTCAGGGATAGGATGAATGGTAGTTGGTAATAAGGTATGCCCGAGCATAGCTAACCCATGTATAGGGAAAAGACAGTCTACCTCATATTTTTCATTCTTTTGATTTTTCAATTTTACGGTTGATATGTTTTCACCGTTGGGTGACACACCTTGAGATTGTGCAGTTTATATTTTATCTATGGGTTATTTTTAGTTGCAACCAGATGAGATGAGGGTATTCCATCTCATACATCATATAGGCACATGCTAGAAATCACATACCATGCATAGTTTCCATGCCATGTAGGTCCATTTGAAAGAGCATGCTGTTGTGATAGTTATTGTGCTAGAAAATCATACTGTTGTGATAGCTTCTTGATAAATACATGCCTTGTGATATGGTATTTTTGGTTGAGCTTGTTTATAGAATAGATGCCAAACTTTGGTTTTTGGGGAGTATGGGTCCCCATTGACCGGAATACGGTGGATCATTGACTGATTATTGGTTAAAACACATATAAGATGTAAAACTTTGATTCATGGGGTGTATGGGCCCCCACAGGTCGGAATTTGACAATTAGGTGTTGGTTTCAGTATTTTCTTGGTTTCGGGGAAGTTTCTGAGGCATACTATCTGGAAACCCAGTATAAACGCCGTGTATTATTTTTATACACGCTGTGTATGCTCTTCTGTTCGAGAAGAAAAATAAACTTTTTGAGTACATGCCGTGTACCCTGAGTACACTCCGTGTAGTCTCTTCCTGTGTCACAAACCGTGCGGGCGGCGACACGGGGTAGGGAAAGGCTTGGGTAAAACACTTCGTGTACCGAATGGACACGCCATGTAGTGTGACCCGGAGTTCGTCCGTGTAACTAACAACATAGGTCGGTGAACTCCTTGACATAGCATGCCGTGGGAATTATAGACACACCGTGTAGTGTGACATGGGGACTCGACCGTGTAACTAACAACATGGGCCAGTGTCACCTCTCCCTGAACACGCCGTGTACCTGTGGGACATGCCCTGTAGTCTTGTCTGAGGACAGTCCGTGTGGAGTTAGCCATGTGGCTGAGAAACAGGGTGGTGTACACGCCGTGTTTGGTTGTAACACGCCATGTAGTGTCAAGCTGAGTAGTCGGCCGTGTCACAGACGACAAGGGCAGTTGTAAAATAACACCATACACACCGTGTAGATATTATACATGCCGTGTAGCTTTGTTCGACGAAAGCCGTGTGGCTTAGCCATGTAGAAGGACCCGGGTAGGGGAAGGGAAGTCAAGTACACGCCATGTAGTCATTGTACACGCTGTGTAGTCATTGTACACGCCGTGTAGTCTTGTTTTTCCAATTTTTCATGCTTTATTACTCTTGTTTCTTTTGTGGTTCCTTCGATTTTCAGTCTTAATAATCTTAAATCCGAGGCGTGCATTTGACCTTGTAGTGTCATGCCGCCCAGACGACCGTGAGTTGTTCGCTAGGAGAGCAGTGACGATTATACTCTGGAGATGGTGGTCCATGGGCTACGAGTTGATCCACCAGTAGAGCCAGATGCGGCGCTAGCTATTATAACGGGCATAGGCACGAAGGCACAGCTTTGTGAAGGCTTTATGCGGTTCATGCAGACCTTTCAGGGAGTACCGCATGCTGCCACATCTATGGCCGAGCTGACACGTATCTTTCAGCAGCAGCATCCGCCTAAGTTTTCAGGGGATGGCGGACCACACGCTGCGGAGTCTTGGATAGGATCGATGCAGACTATTTTTGAGAATCTTGAGATGCCTCCGGGGTGGAGGGTCAAGCTCGCGACTTATATACTGCGTGATTTCGCCAAGAGGTGGTGGGATGTTACCACCCAGCTAGAGTATCACATAGACATGGCGTGGGAAGATTTTCAGGTAGTCTTCTATGAATTCTTCTTTCCCGAGACGCTGAGGGAAGATAGAGATCGAGAGTTCATGAATCTGTTGCAGGGCTCCATGTTGGTGATGGACTATTCTGCTCATTTTACGGAGCTTCAGCGTTTTGCACCCGTGCTGGTGGGTGATGAGACGTTGAGAGCCAGACGTTTTGGGGATGGTCTTTGGTATGACATCTGAGCATTGGAGAATGTTTTAAAGTTGCCTACTGTACATGCTATTGTAAACCAGGCACTGATTTCTGAGATGAACCTGCGGGATTCTAGTGGTGTGGGCCAGGGAGGTTCATCACCAGTTACTAGTACTATTTCTACTGGAAAGAGGAAGAGACCGATGGACTTCTCTCAGGGTGGCAGTACCAGCCAGGAAGCTTCTTCAGGTGGCCCGATCAGGTGCTACCAGTGTGACAGAGAGGGGAACAAGAGGCCGTAGTGTCCACAAGACCTAGTGAAGTGCCAAGATTAGGGAAAGATGGGTCATCTGCATCGCTTTTATAGAGAGTTTCTACCAGTGGCTAGTGAGAGGGGTTCTCTGCAGACTCCGCATGTGGGAGCAGGACCAGTGGCTTCTTATCAGTCGAGGAACTGGAATACGTCAGGGCGTGCAGGCCGAGATGGTGGTCGTGGCTGTGGTAGCCAGATACCAAGATCGCAGAGGTAGCAGGGCGGGACAGCTCTAGGTAGCTAGGTTGTGTCGCAGGGCCGCGGTACTGGGCATGCATATGCAGTGCAACAGACCCAGCAGGAGAAGGATCCCGTACCTTCTATAGTCAGAGGTACTATTATAGTAGCTTTTGTTTTATCTTCAGTACTTTTCGATACGGGTGCTACACATAGTTTTATATTTGTGCCCCTTGTGGAGAGCCTTGGACTCTGTGTTTCTTCTTCTTCTTATATCATGATGCTAGACACTCGGTTGGGGACTAAGACGACTGGTGTGTGTTAGTGCAAGGATTGCCCCCTTGAGGTTGGAGGGTGTCACTTAATTTGGGACCTCTATGTCTTGGAGATGACGAGCTATGATGTCATTCTCGGGATGGACTGGTTGGTTCCCTTTTGAGCCTTTGTAGACTGCTATCGTCATAGGGTGAGTTTCATGTCACCAGAGGGGGGAGAGTTTCTATACAAGGGCAAATGGGATGTTCAGGCGAGTCGAGATGGACCAGATCATCATGGGTGAGGTGGAGTCACAGCCCAGATAGCGAGCTTATATCTAGATGATCATGGGACTTATCAGACAAATTTCCCTCCAGTTGTTGATCATTTTAGGGATGTCTTCCCGGATGACTTTTCAGGTCTACCTCCGGTGCGTGAGGTGGATTTATCTATTGAGCTCATGCCAGGTGCAGCACCAGTGTCCATTTCTCTTTATAGGATGGCCACGCCTGAGTTGCAGGAGCTCAAGAGGCTGTTAGAGGAGTTACAGGAAAATAGCTTTATCCAACCCAATACTTCTCCTTGGGGTTCTCCGGTCCTTTTTGCGAAAAAGGCCGATGATACCCTCAGTCTTTGCATGGATTATCGGAAGCTAAACCAGTTGACGGTTAAGAACCGATATCCCTTGCCGAGGATAGATGATATGTTTGACCAGCTTCGTGGAGAAAGAGTGTTCTCGAAGATTGACTTGAGATCCAGATATCATCAGCTGTGCGTGAGGCCATCAGATATACCGTTTACATCTTTTCGGAGAAGATATGGTTTGTACGAGTACTTGTTTATGCTGTTCGGACTCACAAATGTGCCAGTGGTTTTCATGGCTTTGTTGAATCGTGTGACAGATCCGTATCTTGATTCCTATGTGGTGGTATTCGTGGATGACATCTTGGTGTACTCTCAAACTCGACAGACCATGCCACTCATCTTGAGATCATATTCAGTACACTGAGAGAGCATCAGATATATTCTATGCTCTCGAAGTGACACTTCTGGATGGACCATATTCACTTCCTGGGTCATATCATCTCAGAGGCAAGAGTTGTAGTAGACCCAGAGAAGGTGAGATCAGTATTTTCCTGAGAGCATCCTGAGAATGTGTTTGAGATACGGAGTTTTTTAGGGCTGGCTGGTTACTACAAAGGCTTCATACATGACTTCTCCCACTTAGAAGCACCGTTGAAAGGTCTGACTGAGAAGGGTGTGAAGTTCGTTTGGTCAGAAGCTTGAGAGACAGCTTTTCAGGACCTGAAAGGAAGGTTGACATCAGCACCAATCCTGATACTCCCAGAGCAGGGGAAGAGCTATACAGTTTACTGTGATGCATCAGGGATTGGGATGGGGGCCGTTTTGATGCAGGGTGACCGAGTTGTTGCGTATACGTCTCGGTAGTTGACACCACATGAGAGAAATTACCCGACACATGATCTCGAGTTGGCTACAGTTGTGTATGCGTTGCACTGTTGGAGACATTATCTGTTGGGAGAAAATTTGTGGTTTTCACCGACCACAAAAGCCTCATGTATATCTTTACCATGCGTGACCTGAATCTGAGGCAGCGAAGGTGGGTCGAGTACCTACAGTCCTTCGATTTTGAGCTTGCCTATACAACTGGTAAACGTAATGCAGTAGCTGATGCACTGAGAAGGAAGACTCAGATACGGGCAGTGCAGAAGGCTAGTGGTGAGTGGAAGCTCATGGATTTGTTCTCTGAGATGCATCGAGAGGTGCACGACAGTCAGGGGCAGACTTATCTTTCATCTTTAGCTGTGACATCTACCCTCCTAGACAGAGTGAGGATGAGAAAACTATCAGTTTTAGAAGGGCTAGTTCTACGGGAGTCGGTGGCAAGTGAGGACCCTTCTCCTGGTTGGATGGTAAGCGATGAAGAGGTTTTTCATTTCCATGGACGGGTATGGGTTCCAGGGGATATATGTGAGGAGATAATGCGGGAGTTTCATGCTTCATCTTGGGAAGTTCATACCGGGGTTACCAAGATGTACCGTGACTTGGGACGTCAGTACTGGTGGCCGGTTATGAAGAGGGAGATATCTGGTTTTGTTACGAGGTGTTCAACCTGTCAACAGGTGAAGGAAGAGTACCAGAGGCTAGCTGGGCTGTTACAGCAGTTGCCCATTCCAGAGTGGAAATGGGATGATTTCGCGATGGATTTCGTGACGGGATTGATGACGTCACCTCGATGCAATGGCGTCATGTGGGTTGTTGTGGACAGGCTCACGAAGGTAGCTCACTTTTTTCCGATCAAGGAGACCTTCAGTGTTGACGAGCTCAGAAGACTGTATATCTGAGAGATCGTACGTCTTCATGGGGTCCCATGTTCTATTGTTTCAGATAGGGACGCCCACTTTACATCTCATTTCTGGCAGAGTTTTCAGAGGGAACTGGGTACATAGGTGCTTCTGAGCACATCATACCACCCTCAGACAGATGGCCAGTCAGAGTGGACGATACAGGTGCAAGAGGACATGCTGCGCGCATGCGTCCTAGACTTTGGGGGCTCTTGGGAGAATCATGTACCCTTAGTCTAGTTTTCCTATAACAATAGCTTTTAGGAAACTATTTAGATGGAACAATACGAGTCTTTATATGGTAGGCCATGCCGATCACCGTTTTGCTGGTTAGAGGCAGGTGAGGCAGCTTTACTAGGGCCATAGCTCGTACAGGAGACATATGAGCAGGTCCAGTTGATTCGGAAGCGGATGGCTACTGTGAAGTCTCATCATAAGTCTTATTCTGATCAAAGAAGATGACCTTTGGAGTTCGTGGTTGAGGATCAGGTTTTCTTGCATGTTTTGCCGAGGCTGGGACACAAGTGGAACAGGAGATAGGGTAAGCTTTAACTGCGGTATGTTGGACCATTTGAGATTCTGGAGAGAGTCGGGCTGGTTTCCTATCGGTTGTAGTTACTGCAGCAGTACTGATCCATGCACGATGAGACATGGGAGTGGGAGGCCGACGTACGTGCTCAGTGGCTAGAGCTGTTCTGAGCTTTATCTTCACCACCCTGTGAAAGGAAATTCCGGGACAAATTACTATAAGGGGGAAAGTTTGTAAGAACCAAGTTCTTATTTTTGAGGTACGGGCTTCTTCTTTTTCCTTTTCCTTAAGTTTTTTTGAGAAAATATGGAAAATGGGGAAAAATCCTGAATTTTGGAACTACACGCCGTGTACTTTTTCCCCACGTCGTGTACTTCTGGCTGTGTGGGGATGAGTACACGGGGCGTGTAGGCATGCCGGTGACGAAGGGTGTAGGAACCGACTACACGCCGTGTAGTGGTACCTTACATGCCTTGTAGTCAGTCGGAAGGCCTAAATAGTAAGGTAGTAGAGCAGCCGACAACTGGGAGACAGTACAAGTCGTGTACTTTAGAGTACATGCCGTGTACTCATGTCGACGGTTGAATATTGTGGCGGTGCCTCCAAATGAACAGTTAAATGAAATAAGTACACGCCGTGTACTCAGAAGTACACGCCGTGTACTTTGTTTTTTTTTTGATTAAAACAGGAAGTGGCCTCTACATTTGGTAGAGGAGGCGTTTGGGCCATTTTGGAGCCAAGGAGGACGACCGAACCTTTGAAGATCTACTAGGTGTTCGTCTGGAATCCGATTCGGCTTCGGAAGATCTCGTTGGAACTACACGGGTAAGCCCTCTCCTCTCCTGCTACCGTTCTTACCAATTCTATCTCGAGGGGAAGTTATTTATGTTTGAATGGGTTTTGTTATACGTCAGATCTACGCCCTTCTTGGGCGTTTCTGGAGTCGGTGTTCAGGTATAATGTTTTTTGGCGTATAAGGTAGGTGGCTTTGTGTTTATTTTCCAACTGTCGTGCGTTTTTGTGCCATGATCCCATGATGGGGTGTCATGTGGCTGAGGCCATTGCTATATTTAATGCCTAGAATTGCATAGGTGATTAAATTGTGATAATAAAATGCTGGTTGGGATCGTTTCTTGGACCCGGAACGACCACAGGGGTGTGTTTCACTATTTAGCCGTTTGGCCAGGATACCTGAGGGTATGCATTTAAAGTAGTAATCATAGAATTTCCTTGAGAGGAATTGCTTGTTTACTGCTTTTGACATGTTGGGCATGGCCCGATTACCTATTTAGCCTGAGGGTGTTGTTGTGATTAGCCTGAGGGCGTGATTGTTTTAGCCTGAGGGCGATGCTCTATTTCGCCTGAGGGAAACCTTTCATGCCTGTGGGATTGACTTTTGTGCCTGAGGGAAACACTTCATATGCTTGAGGGTGAGATTCTGATATGCCTGAGGGCAATACCTGTGGGTTGGATTCTGTATGGCCTGAGGGAAATCCTGAGGGCGTGGTTTACTATTTTAGCCTGAGGGCACGATTCTGGTTGGCCTGAGGGCTTGGTGCTGTTGAGCACAAGAATGTTACTAAATTAAATAAATTAAATGAATAATATAATGAAAATTTAATTGTTAAGTTAGTTACTTTTTAGTACTGCTTACTTTATTGCATTTTAATGTTGCACACTGTTGTTGCATGCTTACACGCAGTTGGGCACGGGCCTTTGGTGGGTTCCTACTGAGAAATATTTCTCACACCCTGTTTGGGCCATGCTTTTCGGCCCAAATATATTATGTTTCTGCAGATGCAAATAGGGGAAAAAGTCCCTATACAGGTACTTGACTGTTGCTGAGGAGTAGGAGGGCATGGGACCGAGCCTGGGCTCGCAATGCCGCTGCCAGCTGTTTTTCTTGTTTTGTTGTGATTTGTATTTTGTTGTACTGTATTGATGTATAACATGTTCTGGATGTTTTCTTATAACATGAAACATGTAGCATCATCATTTATATATTGTTGGTTATATCCGCTGCTATAGTTTATTTCTGTTGTGTATGGGTTACTGCTTATGCTGTCGTTGTATGTTTTATTTAAATTCTACTGCGCTACACTTTGAAAAATGAGGGCATAGTTTCCCCACTATCAGACCTAGGCCCTCACTGCTAGTCGGCAGCCTCTAGCATTTGGGAAAATGCGCTTGAGGTCTTGTGACGAACCAGGCTCGGGGCACCCGTTGTGTGGCACCCGAGTCCGGGACGTTACATTTACCGAGTATCCCTTTTCCCTACCATGTCCCTTCCTGTGTCGGGAAAGTCCCACCACTACTTCTTGTTTCCCACATTGAGAAAAAATCACATGGGCTTAGTAGTTTTGGTAAGATGTACACCGACACAGCCAAGCTTCTCATCGTCGCACATGATGTTAAACTGTGCTTCCAGATCTACGTACAACTTGATTCCCATCATCATGGGATACATAGAGACACCCCGGTATTTCTCCTAGGGTCCAACCCCAGTAATCATAAATCACGTTCCTCCCCATTGCCATCCCCCTGGCCCGACCCCTCGTGGGGTACCATGTAACTACAATTTTTCCCTGAACAAGTTCGGGATGCCCCATGATGGCATTGGGAAGTGACAACCACCCTCTACAGAGAGGCCATGTCTGAAAGAAGGAATGATCCACGATAAAACCAATGCTTCCATCCCATGTCCTTCCACCACGGTGACATAATTTCAAGAGTGTTGGATTCTATTCGAACAAACCCTCACTCCACATTCCATGCTTTGTGTGCCCCTAATTTAGACCCTCTTTCTCTTTCATGTCTATAGGAACCCCCTAACAGTGTGGATGCTCAGCCTATAGACCACCTAATGTCCTAGGCCAACGTTTCGGAAGACTAATGGATGGCATTTGCGACAGGTCATGTGTTTCAAACATGGTCAGCGGTGGAACCTAATTTTCCATCCCCACTCTAGGCTAATAGTATAATAATGTTGTGTTTAAAATCCAGTCAAAAACCATTCTTTATTGTCATGCCACCGCCACAATGTTCCGTATCCTGGGTATCAGGATTCAAACTTCCCATTCATATCTGTTCGAATCGATTTTAGTGCCCATGGAGTTACACTATTCGTGCACAAGAGAACACTGGAGAAATGGTAATTCGGCTGTTCTGAGAACTTCATTCTCTAGCCAGGTCTCTGCCATTTCCTGAAAATCCGGACCGGTTGTCCAAACCCCAGATTCCGGAAGCTTTATTTGCACTCCTTTGTTTGGATGGGTAAATGAGGTGGATATCCCTTGTTTCTCACATCGGGCCTGACCCAAGTGAGCTTAGGGATGGTCGTTGGACATTCCGCGAACATCATAAGGATGCAATAAACCAATGTAAACAACAGAAATCATGCATGACACAACATTAAGACAATCAAAGAATGAAAGTACATTTAAGGGTTTGAAATCATTATAGTACCTGGGGGTCGACTTCCCCCATGGACGGATTGACCTCGTTGAAGGAACGTTGTAGCTCCACCGCCCTCTGGCTGGTGGCGTCTAGGAGACGCTGCCGCTTGTTCACCTCATGCTCCTCCTCGGTGGCGAGAGGGTGAAATTCATTGGCCGCAATCTTCGACCACTCCACATCGGCCTAGATGGTGGTCATATCCCTAGAATCTCGCTTCATGCCCTCTTCGACCTCTATCAGCTGGGCCTTCAATCGTGATGTTAGCTCAGATTGTGCCTTAAGGGAGGTCAGGTTCTTGTCCGCCCGATCCTGCAGCCGTTGGACGTTGTCTTCATCCTTTTGAAGCCTCTTGATGTTTATCACCTTCCTCCGCTACCAACCCATGCCAAGGCCATGGTTGTACTCCCGAATATTTTCCGCGATAAGATCTCGGATGATCATGTGAGGACGTCCAGCATCCACCCCCCCAGCGCACAGTTCGCGCAGTCGTGAGTGAAGTCTGTCCATCTCATTCAACAACAACGCTTGGGGGGTGTCATTGATGAAATGCGTGATCAACTTCCATGATCGGCGACAAACTATCTTAATGTCATTTTTGTCAAAGGACGTCTCTTCCCATTCGACACGATTGGTGGGATCATATGCACAGAATGGTCCTAGGAACTCCTCGGCCGGGTCCACGTCTGGCTTCGGATCAGGCATGGCGGGGCCTGAATCGTCTGGTTGATCCTCATCATCTGATCCCACCTTGATGATCTCAAGAACAGTCCCACTGGCGCCCCCGCCGACGATCAGAAGTGCTACAGTTCAGTCATCTTGGATGTTCACCTCCACAACCATCGACATTCCCATAGGAAGAGCACTACCAAAAGCCCCCACCAACTTTTCCGTAGTAGCCCAGGCCAATTGAAGGACTGTACATCCCATGAAAGGGATGTGGATGTTAGTTAACGTGGTCATGGGATGGAAATTGTGCATACGGAAGAGAAGAATTACAAAGGTCAAATCCATGGTCTCGCTCTTGGGCTGATGTCATCAGAACCCCGAGAAGCGGCCCCCCGTATATAGTTGTCAGGTCTGGAGACTCTAGGGGAGCCGCCTCGACTGTCCCAGCCCTGCCAGACATGGAAGTTGATGCACCCAAAGGCATGGATTCTGAAGGTCCCGCGTCGGCACCAGTAGAGGGGCAAGAACAAGGTCTATGCACAAGGTCCTCCAGCATAGTACAAACACTGATAAGGAATCCAGGGTAACCCAAGGGAAGACTCTGAAGATGGAACTTGGGATTTTACCTCGAGGGCCTCCACGGAATCTTCATGATCCGAGGAGTGGTTGCTGACTTCACCCTCCTCCGGAGGACTTTCTCTACGAGCCTCATCTCCCCAGGAGGACTCGTCTGATTCATCCAGTAGAGGGAAGCGCTTCCTCAAATCTGCGGTTGACAGCTGCGGAGGAACCGTGCAACCTAGCAGCACCCTGACTCGGTCTGTCATCGGGTGCAGGGAGCCCCGGGAATGGATGGAGTCCTCCAGCTCGGCTATGTATTGCTCCGCCTCCACCTGGGATATTGCAAAGATGGCACTAATTGGGCCAATCTCAGACAAGTCCATCTCTAGGCGATTAAGGTGCTGCCATAATTCAGATGGGCCAAGGAATTGCCGGTTGACTTCCAAGATGTCCTAGGCCTCCGGGGAGACAAAATTCTCTGGCATGTCGATGTGGCGCAACCATTTCCCCGGGGCTTGCATAGAAATCCTTCGGAATCCCCTCAGTGGTCACCCTTATGGATGACTCTATTCTCTTGGGACCACTAGCTCTGCTGTCGCTTCTAGATCCTCCACAGCTGGATCTGCTATTGTTTCTCCCTCCTCAACTGGTGCGGGCACCGCCGCTACAGCAGCCTAGCCACGACAGGATGCCCTTGTCACCTTCTGACCTCGGCCCCGAGATCAAGGAAGCTCACCCTCACTGACCAAGACAGATGGCTACTTTAGCATCTCCTTTGGGTAGGCCTCCTCCCAGCTCTGGGCGTATTCTTTTATCAGCCCGATGACGGCGGTCGGTGGAGGAAATACATTTCGCATCTTCCCATCTTCCTGTGTGAACATGAGCCACATTTGCCTCATCACACACGAGTGCTACTCATAGTGCACCCCCAAATAGACCTACGGGGTCAGCCACTACAGGCACTGGAATTGCCTGGTGAACCGGTGTGGGGTGTACAGCTTGCAGAGACCCTCGCGGTCCACCCTGGCCACCAGGTCTCTACCTTGGAAGGCCAGGAGGTAGGCTCGGTGCTCTTCCATTCCCTGGCCGTCATCCGTGAAGTCCCACGTTGTTAATGGGAATGGGTGGAGATTGAATTCATCCACCCTCCACACCCGGTTCAGAACCGATGGTGCATTCAGCTTGGTTGGAAGGATCCCAGCGGCATTCAAGAGCAAGGGATGAAAGTTCAATCCCAGAGGTGATATGGGGTTCAGATACTCATAGGTCCCCCTGATGTGTGCCGCCATCCACCCGTAGAGGATGTGGAATGGCCTGAATACTCTCTATGGCCTTTTCTTCTCGCTGAGGTGCCACAACATTTTGTACAACTTGGTGAGCATCGAGATCCCCCTGTTGACCCGCCCTCCTGTCGCTAAAGTGGATGCCATGAAGAAAGTGCTTGTCCAGACTCCCATTTTTGTATCCCTCACTGGAAGGATCCAACCACAGATGAGGGCTGCGATGAATGCCACCAGCCTGACTATTGGTCCTTGTTGAGAGCTGACAATGAATCTCCAGGTCTTCCACTGGCTATCCTCCAACAGCCGTTAGTACGAGTTTTCCTTTCCCCATGAACCCTTAGATAAAGTTCGAGGCCTCACCGGGAACTGCCAATTTTCTGGGAAGTTCAATATCTTCTTGAACCAGTTATTTAATTCGACATCCCTCACTGCCTCCTTATCCTCCCCGGGCACGATCTCCATCAATGCCATCACCAGACGTAGCATCTCCTCTAGATCCTCCCACACACCCATGGCCAAGAGTAATTCATCATACATCATCCCCAGTATCGGGACCCCCAAGATTTTATGCACGTACCCTAGGCTGATGCCGACCTCCCCATGATGCAGGTTGAAGGTATTGGTCCCCAGTTACCCCCGTCTCAATAGCTCCGACATTAACTGCTTCGGCTGGTAGATATGGAACAAGGAAGCCCAAGCTTTCTCATACATGCCCACTCTTCTTAGCACCGCCTCGAACTCCTCTTACGAGGCACCTAACTAGTAGGCCCTATCCTAATCTTCCGTAAAGTTTCTGCCCTAGCGTAGGTCCCATTCCTTGGATCACCCCTTCTTCAGGTTCCCCAACACCGCTTTAATGATGGTTCTGTATAGGGGAGGGGACGTCTCCTGCTGCAATGGCTTCCTATTGACATTGTTCAGATGATTGTATAGGCAGTCGGTGATGACAGGTTTGAAATCCTCCCGGGCATGACCGTCGGGCACCCTGAACAATCGGTACTGACACGACGTGCTCCGGAACCAGTAAGCTAGCTCATCCCTACCTACTTCAGGGATGAAGATGTCATCCCTCAGCTCGAAGCCATACAGGGGAAACCTCCTACACAACAAATAGTTCTTCTATCTCTCTGACAGAAGCTCCACCAAAGAACTATGGTCCAAGTGACTCCGGACAAGCTCTCCTAGCCCCAGGCTGTTCGCTATTTCATCCCTCCGGTTGGAATCCGCAAGGACACCCTGGGCATATTCTTGGTGGGACATTCGGTTCTAGGGCTTGGACATTTGGTTGGATGATTGGAAAAGATTGTTCGCAAACTGCGTTCACGAAGGCCGCTCGTGAAGATGGTTCGCGGGGAGGTTCCTCGGCGTTTGAAGCCAGATCGCGGAGTGCTAACATGTAGTCGAGGACTCGTTGTGTGCCGCGAAGACCCGATTCTCAGATATCGCTCGCGGAGTACACAAAGATTCGTGAATCGAGAGCACAAGAAGACAAGATCGCGGAGAAGGGAAAGGAAAAAAGAGATGGTAGTCCCCCTAATTATAGGTGACGACATTTGGAGCTTCACGGCGCGTCTAGTCCGTGTGAAGCTCCATAGCGCGCCCAGCCCGTGAGGCCCCTGCCCGCCCCGCAAGACCTCTTCGTGAGTTAGTATTGCGAACAACCGATGATTTTGGCGATTTCCCTCAAACTTTGACCCTTGATCTCTCCACGACTCCATGTCTAAGGGGGGAAATTTTTTGGCGCCAAAAATTTGGAACGAAGAGAAGGCCGCAAGAAGACCCCATGGACTGCATCACAAAGCCCCTTCGCGGAGTCCCCCATCAACTCACCCTTCGTGAAGCAAAGAAGGCATAGGCTCTGCGAACAGATTTGACATTTGCGATCCCTCCATGATGCAAAGAAGGTGATAGGATCGGTGAATGGACTTGATGTTTGCAAACCCCCCACAAAGAAAATAGGGCGGGATGCCCCGTGAACGCATTTGACGTTCGCGAGCCCACTGCGAATCCCCTAAGACCCTTTTCACGCTGCGTTAGCCCTGCTCCGAGGAACCTCTTTCCTGTAAATACTGGGCTCCCTCTGAGCTCTCCGGATGGAAAATATAACCTTTCGTCTTCTCATCTCTTGAATCCTGAAGTACTCTTCCACTCGGTGAACCATTAGCTGCGTGATGTACTTCCACCTTGCGAAGTGACTCCCCATTGTCTCATTTTGATCCTCTATTCTGAGATGGATGCCTTTGGCGAAGACTAAGGGATTTTGTGAAGGAAGGGGATCCCCAAGATGACCCGGATCGTTGCAGATCTTTTATGCTTCGCGAAACACCCTTCATGTACATTTGATCCATTTTCTAAGGCAGGATCACTACACTTTGTGAAGCACATTGCTTCCCGACATCTTGCTTCATGAGGCACCTTTTCTCCATGAGGCTGTGCTCCGTGAATGTCCTTCCATTTCATGAAGGACCTCCCATTTTCACCTTCACCCCATGCTAAGGCTAAGGAACCCCACTTCGCGAAGCACACCCATTCGCAAGTTCCCTCCGCCACGCGGAGCAACATACCTCCACAAGGCCCCTGCATATGGACCCCTCTACTTGGAAAATTCTTTTCCTGTGCGACCCTCCAGGTTTGAACGATGTGACTTAAAATTCTCCTGGACAATACCGCCCGTAGCCTTGCTACACCTAATGATTCTTCACATAGGCCCGCTAATGTCTATTTCTTCTTCGCATAGCCACGCTAACGTGGATCCCTCGATGGTTCTCCCTCCAACACCCCCTTAGTACAGCCTTGTCGTTGCCTTCCCTCCCACAAGGAGCAGAGGTTACAAGTAATGTATGTCATAGGGTTGTGGACTGAACCCACCTCGTCCGAGCTATAGAACGTAAAACTACCAAACACCTTCATCCTCAACACATGACGTTAAAATATGACCTGACCCCATGCCTCACACGCCGGGTCCCCCTTCCTTGGGCATTCCCCTCAAGGAAAGATATCCTCTTTCTTGGAGTGGAGTTTGTCCGCGGGGAAGGGAAACCATTTTGGTGTAAGCCCTTATCTTTTCTTCCAAGAGGCAGCACCCCTGATCCTTCTCACTTCCTCGGTGCCAAGGCCAGCAGAGGGCATGATAGGGAATGAGGCTCCCCCTTTCTTCAGTCCCAAATCCCTCTCCTGCTGCACTTTGTCACCCTCAGGACTCCATCCTGGAGTAAGCCCCAACCCCCTCGAGCCTCCATCCTAGAGTAAGCCCCAACCCTATCGTGCATCCATCTTAGAGTAAGTCCCAATATTTCTCTCCATGGGCCGCTCTACGTGGAAGCCCCACTCCACATCTCACAGACGCACCACTCACAACATGATCGTCAGGTCTCTGCCTCCTCTTGTTTCTCACACCGAGCATGACTCTCATGGGCTTAGAGTAAGAATCAACCATGACAACAATACCGTCCTGCATGATGTTAAACTGTACACCCGAACTACGAGGACTTTGATCCATGTCAAGGCATGGTACGTAGAACGCCTCATGAGGTTCAACCCCACCTCCCACCTGGATCAAGGTCCTTGTTCACGTCGGTTCTCTGACACACCATCTGAACTATGGGGACTTTGAGACATATCAAGGCATGGTATGTAGAAAGCCTCACGAGGTTGAATATCATCACCCATCGGATCCCAGGTCCATCTACGCATCAGTTCACCGACACCACCCATCCCGAACTATGAGGACTTTGATCCATTTCATGGAATGGTACGTAGGAAGCATCTCTGAGGTTCAATCCCACCACCACCTAGTCGTTCTGACCCCCTTCACGTTGGTTCGCCCCTGTCCCGCATGATGTTAAACTGTACACCCAAAGTACAAGGACTTTGATCCATGTCAAGGCATGGTACATAGGAAGCCTCACGAGGTTCATGCCCACTACCCATCAGACACCTAGTCCATCTTCACATAGGTTCACTGACACACACCATCCTGAACTACATGGTCTTTGATCCATGTCAAGGCATGATACGTAGGAAGCCTCATGAGGTTCAATCCCACCACCTAGTCATTCTGAACTCCTTCACATCGTTTCACCAAACACCTTGGGCAGCCTAGAGTGTAATCCCCACACACCAACCTGAACTACATGGTCTTTGATTCATGTCAAGGCATGGTACGTAGGAATCCTCACGAGGTTCAATCCCAACACCCGGTTGTTCCGAACCCCTTCACTTCAGTTCGCCCCCCCCCCCGTCTCGCATGACGTTAAACTGTACACCCAAACTACGAGGACTTTGATCCATGTAAAGGAATGGTACGTAGGAAGCCTCACGAGGTTCAATCCCACCACCCATCGGACCCCCGGTCCATTTTCACGTCGGTTCTCCGATACCTCATCCTGAACTACACAGACTTTGATTCCCTACCACATGGATACATAGGAGGTCTCTTAGAGGCTCAAGACCAAAACCATCGTCCATACTAATTCTTACGGGGGCCACCACATCCTGGTGAGATCATTCCACCTCATTCCCTCCCACAACATTTGGGAAGCTGTCCACCTGTTGGTCCCAATATCGGTGTTCTCTCCAAGGGGGTTCCACAATCTGATCCACTCTAATCAGTGTTCTAATAAGTCTGATCTGTCTCCACATGACGTTAAACTTGCATCATACCCTGTGTTAAACATGGGAATCTGAAAAAAAACCCAGGTACATTCATACGACATATAATTCCTCACGTTCGATGTGGGATGCATCTGGCTTCCGCGCCCTCTAGAAGCCCTATAATAAGGGACATAAGAGAGACACACCAATCCCCAGTGTCCAGACACTCCAGTGATGGCCAGCGTGACTATTCCCCAAACCAAAGGTTGATGCCCAGACCGGACCCCTTGGAATATACTTACAGAAACAACATAATTAATTGGTGTCCATGAAGATATGGTTCCAGGAAGATTTTCAAGAACAAAATATTAAATATATGAGGGAGACCCGAACTAGGTGATGAGTTATGGGGAGGAATCCATGTATGGAAGAACCGACATCCCATCATCCCGTTTCGATCAAGGAGAAAATGTACCTAAACAAGGAGAGAATGCCGCCCGACTTTGGAAATTGGGAATGCGAGGTAACAAAATCCACGCCTGTTGCACTCAAGCAGATGGACGCGCGCACATCGGAGAAGGTGTTAGAAATAGATATGAATCTGGCTGAGGTGATTATGTGCACTGTCCAAGCTCTGGGACATGCACCAACTCTATCTACCGCTCATGCAGCATCTATGTATCTCCAGGGGGATTCTCTTCAGAATCATCCTCAAGAGTTACTTCTCTAGAAGTCACCATTTTTTAGAGGCTCCACTGACCCTCAGCATGATGAGGAATAGTTTAACATGGTAGAATATATATTCCAGTTCATGGAGATACCTGAATGTGCCACCATCGTGCTAAAAGGACCAAACTAGAGATGGTGGGAGATAATGGTGATTATAAGGAAAAACGAGGGATTAGTGTGGAAAGACTACAAGGTTATTTTCACTAACTAGTTCTATCTAGATTCAATGGTGTTTTCTATGGATGTAGAGTCATTTAAGTATGAGTAGGCTGACAAAACCTGGACTGAGTATTCAAACCACTTTATTGAGATAGTGTAGTTTTTTCCTGAGATTGTATCTAATGAGAGGATGATGGATTGACAGTTTGTGTTGAGACTTCGATCATATTTCTATTCTCATTAATTATTGATGAAGGTAACCACTTATGCTGATGTGATGGGTAGGGAGATGATGGTAGACATGGACCTGGTTGGGAAGTTCGGGTTAACAGGAGTTCCATTTTTTCCAAGTGGAAACATTGGTTCCTTCAAAGTAAAATGGAAGAATAATGATTCTCGTAAAAGTTATCTACGATAGAGTCATTCCATACCTCATAAATCATTGAGAGGAATTTCTTTGGCTTGTTATTGGTGTGAAACGATGGGAAATTCAAAAGGATTTTCACTTAGGCACCCCATGATTGTAGTTCATGTAGATGTTCAAGACACTTATAGAGATTCTTCCATCACATCTCTACTCCACGTAGTGAGATAGAATCATCAAATATTCTAATAAACTATGGGTTAATCAAATGATTCATGTTAAAAAGGGTTCCAATCACATGCATATAGACTGATGCTTCTTCACGCAGTGGAAGTGTCTGTAGAGGAAGCAGACATCAATCCAGTGATTCTGAGATATACAATTATTGTGGATTCATCATTAGTGAATTCTATATTTGATACTGTTACATCTCTCCACTTTATTTCAACCCATACAGTTAAACTTCTTAATCTTCTTATGAATTTACTTTCTTGTGCAATGGATATTACTACATGCCTTGGTACAAAGAGAGAGAACGACCTCTATTTTCCTATTTTTGTCTTCTCTCTATCAGCTGCCGAGCTTGTTTGGCATTTCCTTATTCTTGATATAAAATATCTAAATTTTATATTCATGATGGATTTTATCATTTCCATGAAACCCCGAATTGATTTTTATCTTCAATAGGTTTACTATACATTACATAGTGGTGTGCCTCTTGTATTTCAAGGAGAATGGGGCCCATGGTCGAGCAGAGATGGACCTTCATATCTAGCGTTGGGGAATGTGATATCAATGTTTTCTTTTGACTTAGAGTTAGATTCAATGGGTGGTGATCTTCCTCCAGTAATCAAAGAGTTTCCTGAAGTGTTTCCTTCAGATTTCTCTGGTCTACCACTTGTAAGAGAGGTTCAGTTTTCTATTGACTTAATGCCTAGAAATCAACTAATATATATTTCTTATTAATGAATGGCTCCAACTAAAATGAAATGGTTGATGTCCTAGTAAGTTGATATTATTAAGAATAGATTTATCCATCCGAGTTTGTCACCATGGGAAACAACAGTTATATTTTCTAATAAAGCTGATGGTTCTTTTCACTTATATAGAGATTATCGAAAGCTCAATTGAGTTACGGTAATGAAAAAATATTTGTGGAAACAAATTTATGATATTTTTGATCAGCTAAAATGTGTGGTGTGGTTTTTAAAAATCTTCTTTAAATATAGTTACCATCAGTTGAGGATAAAATAATATGACATTCAGAAAACCACCTTTTAGAGTAGTTATGGGCAATACGAGTACGTTGTTTTTCCCTTTGGTTTGAAAAATGCTCCTACAGTTTTCATGGATTTAATAACCAATATTTTCCCTGAGTATCTGGATACCTTTGTGGATGTAATCTTTGACTAATACATGTATGAGGAACATCATGTGAAACATCTAACAATAGTTCTGAGTCTCATAAGAAATCACATTCTTTATACCATGTTTTGAAAGTGTGATTGCAGGATTCGAGAAGTGAAATTCATGGGACATGTGGTGTCTGAACTTGGTGTATCGGTTGATCCTAATAAGGAGAATCTTTTTATGACATGGGAGAAACCAAAAATTGTCTTCAAGATTTATAGATTCATGGGATTAGTAGGATATTATCAGAGGTTTTTGAATGATTTCTCAAATATAGCTTCTCTAATGACTACTCTAACTCAGAAGGGGGTGAGGATTGCACAAAATGATAAATGTTAGAGTTATTTTGTTGTGATAAAACATCTATTGACATCTATGATGGTGTTTACTCTTCTAGAGGCCAGGTAAAACTATGGGGGAATCTACAATGCATAAGGTTCAGGATTGGGATACATTCTTATTCAAGGTGATATTGTAGCAGCTTATAGATCTTTTCATCTTAGGAAACATGAGAATAATTATCCTACCCATGACCTAGAACATGAAACACTGATGAAAATGCTTAATAGTGGGTGGAACTAACTTTTTTGAGAAAGGATTACATTGTATTCGGACCCCAAAATCCTGAGTTATATCTTCACTAAAAAAATTTCAATCTTCAGAAGAGGCATTGGTTGGAGTACTTGCAGTAATGTTACTTTGAGATTTCCTATAACCTAGTGAAAGGGAATGTTGTTTCTTATTCATTGAGAGGGAAACTTTGAAACCAGGCAGTGATGAAATCCATAGAAGTGTAGAATTTGATGGCACTCTTTACACAGTTTCGTATTTAAGGTTATGAGGAAGGGGCCGAGATATCCTTGGAAAGTATTCAGTTGAAATATGCTCATCTTGAGACGATTTTTCTAGATCACTATCTTTATGATGCTTTCCCTATAATTAGAGAATCCCATTATAGTGTGGAGATAGTTTACATATGGCCGTTCTCCAAAGAGGGTGGTCTATGTTATCAAAACCGCTTCACTGTGTCATTATCAACAAGGAAGGCTGTGATGGGAGATTTATATAACTTCTAGTGTATTGTTAACCCAAGAGCCACAAAAATGTAATATTATGTGAAAAGGTAGTTTTGGTGGTCAGGAATGAGATGGTACATTTCTGAGTTTGTCTCTCATTTCTATATGTGACAGCCAGATAAGGCTGAGTATCGAAAACCTTCAGGTTTACATCAACCACATTTATTCCCTACATAGAAGTGGGATGGGATATCTATGGACTTTGTGGTTGGGTTTCCTCAAACCCAATGAATGAAAAATTCTATATTGTTCATGATTTATAGGTCAACCAATTCAACTCACTTCATAATAATTCGAGATACAACCATGGTTGAGGAGTTAGGCAGTCTCTACATGAAGGTGATTCTTCACGTGCACGATGTCCCATATGATATAGTCTCTAATAGGGAACCTAATTTTATATCTCTATTTTGGAGAGGACTTCAAGAGGTAATGGGGTGTTATTTTATTTTGGAATGAACTACCATCCACATATGGATTTATAAATATAAAGAGATTTACAGATTCTTGAGGATATGCTTCGCTCCTATGTCCTCAACATCAATGGGGGATTAGGATGACCACTTAAGGAAAATTTAGTTTTAATACCACAATAGTTACCTATATTAGTTCAAAATGGAACTTTTGGAGGACTTGTATGGATAACCTTTTAAATATTCATTGTGTTTGTAGGAGGTTGGTGAAAGTTAATTGGTTGGACTAAGCCTGGTGCAAGAGATGATAGCTAAGATTCAATTTATTCATCAGATGATTTTGACATCACAAAGATTATATAATTATTATGTTGATCGATGCCATAGAACTTTGGAGTTTCCAGTTAGTGATTAGGTGTTCTAAATAGTTTCACCCCAGTTGGGTCATCAATGGCTTTGGAGACAAGGGAAGCATTCTCGACACATTGTGGGAACTTTCTAGGCTATTGAGTATGTGGGGAAGGTTGCATACCATTTTTCACTTCCACTGAAGCTAATGAGAATACATAATGTGTTCCGTGTATTAAAGCCAAGAAAGTATCTATCTGATCTATCTTAATTTTAGTGGGAATGATCTTGAGATCAAGCCTGATTAATCTTTGACTGATCAACCAATCGAGATAGTTGATTCTGAATCCAAGGTACTTCGTAGTAGTATGATACCTTTGGTACATGTACTATTAAAACATGTATCTGATAGTCACGAGATGTGGAAGCTTGACACACTAATGAGAGAGTAGTGGCCTCATATCTTTGGCATGGATGATTCTTCGTAAGATTTCTAGGGGCAGATAGTTTTTATGGTAGGGTGTTTATAACATTGTGTTACCTTGATTGGGTATGTTTTACCTTTTTATAAGTTCTATTATTGGTTCAATGTTCGTAGAAGTGATTTTCTGGACTTTCTATAGGCTGTAGGGTAGGTACACACCATGTACCTGAGGTACACGTTGTGTACTGACTGTGGTGTACATGTCGTGGAAGGGGAGATCATGTTCTGAGTAGGAACACATCATGTACCTAAGGTACACGTCATGTAGGGTTTAATTATCATACATTTAACCCGAAGTAATTGGTTTTTCAATGTACATATCCATTGTGGCATACAAAATGTGACTAAGGGGTATACATCGTGACTCCTCCTATGTTAATATTTAATTCACTTGCATGGCTATTTTGTTTCACTCATTTCAAAGGCTTTTCATTTCACTCAACCATATACCCTTATAATGGATTCTTTATAGGTTCCACTCCTTACGGATTGATCCTATCGGGTTTTCATATTTGTTGTGTCTGCGGTCTGACTATCTGGGTAAGTTTTCTTTCTGAATTTTCCTTTCTATTAATCACGACAGCACCCTAGTTTTGATTTTTTAGATCCACTGATCTAAGTTGAAGGATTCATTTTGTCTTATTCTAGATCCATTTTTAGATATAGTTCCTAAGGCCTTTTCTTTTGTTATTTGTGGTGTGACATGCATCCATTATTGGGGTCCTTCGTTGATGGTGTTGGGTTTCATTGCTTTTGGTTTTTCGTTGCGGGCTAGTGCGACTTGAACATTGAGGTAAGTGGTTCTGTCTTGTTTTAGAAAAATTGATTTCCATTGTATTTTCTTGATTTATTTCAATTAATTATTTAAAAATAATTGCTTAAACATAATTTTAATTTCATTTATAGATCCCAATTCTAATGAATTAGGATATTTGAAATTGTATTGGAATGGGAATTTGGAAAATCCCCAATTCTAGTGAATTGTGGTGGTTTTTTTGAAAGTGGCTAATTTAAATTGTTTAATTTAAAATTTTAATTTTATGGAAATGTTTTCACATAAATTGTTGAATTTAATTGAGAAAATGAATTCTAAAAAAGGTTTAATTTGTTTTAAATGGATTTCAAACTCATTAAAATGGATTAAAATGGATTGATAAAAACTTCATGGTTTTATCTTTTGAAATAGGCATGTTTTGGAATAAAAATTATTTTGGATTTAAATAGAATTAAATTATCATTTTTGAAATGGATTAATGGGATTTATTGTATTTTATGTATTCATAAAATAAATTCCCATCAATTAAGAGAACATTAAATCCTTAGGTAGTTGGTGAGTTATTTGGATACACTCAATGCTATATGAACGTTCTAAAACATACCTATAGAAGGTCACACCCCTGATGGGAGGGTGACAAGTTGCCTATGGACAGTGTTTGGGGGACGTGAGTATACTAATTTGGATATGTTAAATTAGATATTGAGGAATCCTATAGCTAGTTAATACTATCATACATTTTGGATGATGTCCATGTTGCTCTATTGTTTATTTATATTTCTGATATAAATGTATAATCATATTATTTTGAACTATTTTACATGCCAACAAAATTTATATAAACTGTTTTCAATAAATGTTTTACTTAATAAATTATTTTTGAAATATTCCATCTCTTGTAAAGTAAATCATGTTCTTTAAAAGTATTTTCCCATCATTTTTAAAATGTATAACTTGTTTTTAGTAAATATTATTTTGAATTTCCAAACCAATTTATTTTGAAAATTGAAGGCTCTTATTTGGAAAATCTATATTTAGAACCTATTATAGAACATTTTGTGGTTTCCTACAAGGCTTAGGCTCACACCCTAATTTTTCGTTTGGGTGTATGCATACTTTATTCTTCGAGGTTCAAGCAAAGGGAAAGGATCTCTTGGAGGTGGATCTATCTACTGAGCTGTGGTTTTGGTGAGTTGTGTCCATAGGGTCCTAGGGGGGTTTTTTCCCATTTCATTACTGTGGGTGGTAGTACTTTGTGATTTTATGCCTTGTTATTTTATGGTACCATACCCTCTGTGGGGCTTTCCATGGATATGCATACTGTCTTGTTATCTTTTTCTTCATTTTTATTGGGGAAAAAATCATTCCCACTTGTATGTTGTATAATGTTAGCTGATAGTTACCGAATCATTGGGATTAGGAAGTCCCTTTAGGGTACATTAAGGATGACATGGCTATTGGGTTACTAGAGTACCTGGGCTGGTTCATAAAAATGATGATGGATTTGAATAACACATTAAGGAAATATGGGTTTTAGATAAATCACGACTTTAAGTCCAATTAATATTGAAAAATACAAAACATTTTCCACCCCTATCAGAATTGTTTTGGATTCAGGTAGATTGAAGGGTCACATTTCATGTCTTCTGGATAATACATTGTGTGTCATTCCTCATGAGGCCAAGACATGTTCTAGACAGTACACACCACATACCCTATGTGATTGGATGTATTGGGTACTCTTTGAGTACACAAGAATGAACACGTACTTTGAGACAACCAAGTACAAGAACATGGCAAAAAATACACGGGCATGACCAGCTATATATGGGAAGGGCCCTGGTGGATGAGATATATTGTGTACAACATGTATATTCTAGTTAGTATATCATGGATTCTAAATCCATGTCCATTGGAGGAAACAAACATGTGATGAGGTGGGGTCACACGTCACATTGACCCCATAAATGTTGTTTATTCCCACATTAATATTAATCATCTCTTATCTCTAATGTTTACACTCGTATTTTGGGTCTCTAGTAGCATATCCTGAGTGTTTTTACTTTTGGAATGTGATTGTAGAATTTTTTATGGAATACAAGATATGATGTGAAGTGTTCTTAGAATGACACTTCTTACGGAGACTCTTGATGATGGAAGTGATAAGGGAATGATTATGAAAGAGTTTTTAGGGTTGGTACTCCCTGTTTCGCTAGGGCATAAGTTACCCATACCCTTTGTTTAGATAGGGATGATGCTATGTTATACTCGGCATGAGTCTTCTATTAATGGTGTGGTACTCTCAAATCTTTGATATCCAATTATGAGCAGGTCCCCCATGATGGTTGAGGGTCTCTCAAATGAAGAGAACACTAGCGTGGAGAAGAAACCTTCACACTGAATCTAGTGAGGTAACATTTGTTTCTAGGAATATGAGATGATCTTTTGGATCTGTAGGTAGTCTCATCATTAGGGAATTGACTTTGGGATGGGTATCCACTTTTCAATCAATGTTGGATTTCATTATGAGTATGTATCTACTAGGTTTTAATTTCCCCACATACTATAGGTTGATCTGAATTCTATTTTATATTTATTTCCCTCCCTCTCCAATTATCGGTGAATCCAACTAGGTATGTATATACTCACCGAAACATGGGTTTTCACAACACTTGTCCTCTCTTATGCAGAAGAAAGACATATCATTAGTGATTTTTGTGGATTATTGTTATATTTGAGTGTATTGGCTATGAATGGCGATCATGACATAGAGATCTGGAGTCAAGCTCTCTCAATTCTCATTTATTGTAGTCATTGGTAGGTTGAGACTTAATTTCTAGTTCAACAGGTATTTTCCTCTTTTTCCCCTTTGGATTATATTGTAATAATCTTTTATATTCCCTAATGTTTATTTTGTAGATGGTATTTTCTAGATGTTATTGTGTTTATTACATTTCATTGCACTATTTCATAGTGATAGTTGGGTGAATACATATAGGTACAGTAGGAAAAGGACTAATATTGTATATTATTCATTCTCATCACTTTTTCCCAGCCTATTTCCTATTAGAGGCCATATTTGGGTTGTCACATCTCGAAATTCTGCTAGTAAGGTGGGCCCCAATGAGCTTGGTCATGATAGAGTGGTATCAGAATAGGTCATTCCTTAAGAAGGGGTTTGCAGTTATCCCATTATGTGGAATTGTATTTGAAATAAGTTAATATTGATGGGGGTTTTTCAAGTGTGGATTTTAGGACAGGGAACCGAATGACGGGGTAGTGGACTATGTATCTATTCTCTAAGACTCTCATAATCTTATTATTGAATCATCATTCCAAGAAAATAGTTGTAGGAAAAAATGATACAAACATTATATATGATCGATCCTTTTGAATGTACTTCTTTAGTCAACTAGCCATATATTTTCTCATATGACCCTGGTACATCTTAATTACTTTTAGAATGAGTCAGTGTTAAAAATATATCCAGATTACAAATTCATGATTGTGAAAAATATTAAATGGGTGATGATAACTAATTTTAAGGTCCATCTCACAAGGTGTTTCTTCCCGGTGGGTAGGGAGTAGCTCCCCAACCAGTTGAGTAGCTGCTAGTAATGGTAGTTTTGGATAATGATAGTCATAGTATTAGCACGTTAAGTGAGTTTATACATAATAGACCATTGAGGATCTAAATTGATCTAGATCTAAGAAGAGTTATATTATCTTGAGTATGTGGTTCAAGTCTTTCAGGTGGTTTAAACACTGACTGGTCAAATGGATGCCAAGAAGGCAGTAATTTCAATGGAGTAGTGGGGCGTTGGTGGAGTCTTGTAGTGTAGATCCATAATAGGAAAACAATCTTAAATTCTAACTTCTAGAAACTATTTAATGATGAGTTTTACCCATAATTATTGTACTCAGTTATTACATAGGATCATATTGAGCTACATTATGGTGACATTATAGTGGATATGTATGCTTCTAGTTTGATGGAGCTGACACGATACCCCGTGGATATGGTCCAAGATGGTTTCTACCAATTATAGAAGCTCTATCAGGGTTTACATAGAGACATCCTGACCGTCGTAGTTTTTTATGCATAATGACCTATGATGTAATTCTAATGGAGGTTTTAGTGACTGTGAGATTCCTACTAGAGGGACATTAGGTAGTTGAAGACAATAATTAAAATAAATTTTCTATATCTCCTAGAACATATTGAAAGTTTTATTCATCGATGTACCAATAGAGAAGGCATACTCGTTCTTGAAATCAGACACCTGGATTTTCTACAATAGGATTACATTAGGCATAAATCCATCTTAGAGAAGGGAAATTATATTCTTTAGATGGGAACAATTAGTTGGATTGTGATTTATTTACCTATTGTACTGAGTAGGACAAGAAGATAGTTGATGGAACCACATGGTAGAGGTAGTGTTGTGATTAAGGATCTCCCAGATGTGGACATGGAGGCCCTTGGGAATGAATTGCTGGGGGATTAGTAGGGGCCACACCAGAGGGAGTATTACTCGGGTAACTCTTTTTTGATTTGAGCCAAAGGCTTCCTTGGGAAAAATTCTGCCCAAAGTGAGGCTTCTAGGAGTAAGGGAGGAAAGTTGAGAGAGTATTTGTGCATAGTTTGGCTGAGCCAAATGGTTTTACGGTGTGAATAAGGTGGTAGTGGTGGGGGCCTTTTATAAGAGGAGATGAGGGCATTCTTGGAAAGTCATGAAATGTTACTTTACTATATAATGAGTTTCGGATTTTAAAGGTCCCAAACATATATATTTCGAGGATAAGGTGAGAAGGGTTCTAAATATACTCATCCAATAGGTTTTTGACAAGTGTTAGTCTTAGATTTTACATTATCTGTTCATTTATTTAAATCATTAATTAATGAGGTAATCGATACATCATCATGGTGTCATAAAATATTTAATTTATTTAATGTCTAAAAATTATAAAACAAATATCATGATGTAGGAAATATTTTTTTATTTCCAATTAATATTTATAGTCGAAAAGTTACTATATATAACCCCATGTAATAATTGTTTTAGTAAAACAACTCATGTTTGTGACAATTTTATTTTGACTTTAAATAAAAAGTTATTATTGTCATTTTCTTACCCAAGTGGATCCATGGGGTCCCCAAGTTGACCAATGGATTGTCTTGGTTGGACATGACTCATCAAATATGTGTAGTACAAGTGTAAAGGTATTTTCATATTTTTATAATATCATTTTTACATTAATTTTCACTAATTACCTTTAATCGCGATTAATTAAACTTTAAAGTTACTATTCACCAAAAAATTAGTTTAATCCCATTGAACCACATTTTACTTCCTAATGAAAACCATGTATGTCAGATTTTTGAAAATCAAATCACAGAAGTGGTAATGTTTCATTTAAACAAAAAATCAGTTTTTTAACTACCACTTAGTGGTTTCACTACTCATCAAAAATTGATGTTTTTCAGAACAATTCCAAAATTTCACCCTAAGCTATAATTAATATTCTGAATTCAAAAATGAGGTCTATTTTACAAAATTAAAAAAATATAAGTTGCATTAATTAATTTTATAACTAATTCCCGCCGTCACAACAAATATCGTGTTTTTAAGAAACAATATGTATCAAAATATTGACAATTGTTTATGTCCAATTTCAAAGTGAAATTAATTCTAATGACCACCATTGGATAAAATGGTAAAAATATATTCTAATTATAATTTTAAACCACTCAATATTATAATTTATCACTATAAATTAATTTGATTAAAAAAGTTGTTTTTAAGTACTTTTCACTATTTATAAAAAATTGGAAGTTCTCAGAAAAATACCAAAAATTCAACATAGGCTAATTTCGATATTCCGAATCCAAAAATGAAGTCCATTTTGAAATATAATATATATATATAATTTCAAAAAGTGGTTATTACTATTCATAATGGCTTTTTTGATTGGTTGCGGTGTGTTAGAATCTCGAACATTCGTACAATGCAAGCTATTGCATTATTGAAAGAGAAGCGTATTGTGGAAGCTCGGGGTGTTACAGAAATTGAAAAAAATGAATAAAAAACTTTTTTGTGGTAAAATGCTAATGGAAATTTTCCAGCATCATTTTTTTTCATTGAAAAAATATGTAAAATTATGTTTTTCTTTTTAAGAACAAAATATGTAAAAGTAATTTATGGATATTCAAGAAATAGTTAAAGGTGTATTTACTTGAAACCTAAAATTTTAAATGGTCTTAAATATCATGATTCCAATACTTGGATTTAGAAATTACTTCCTTTGAAATTTTAATATTTTTTATTGACAAAATAATAGTAGTTTTTGTGAGTTTTTCATATTCTTTAGATAACGTTTTGAAAAAACATTAAACCTAATTTACCTTGAAAAATGTTAGGAAAACATTTTTATGAAATTTTATCATTTTGATATGATATTCCCCCCATTTTTTCACCATGATGAATAATTTATCAATTAATCTGATCGATCAAGTAATAATAGTAGGACCAATATATCTTTTATGTATGAGTCCAAAAAAGAGGTATTTTCATAATACAATTTTATTAATACAAAATTAAAAATTAAAATATATTTAAATGTGTTGTTAATTATACTATTCCACATTATATCATTAGGAATCAAGGTCATTTCTAGACTTAAAAAAAGAGAAACTTGAAGGAACTATTTCAATATTTTATATAGAAGAAGTGTGTATAATCAATTTATTCAGAATTTAGATTATATTGAGATATGATTAAATCAACTTGTACATGATAATGCTAATGAGAATAAACTGAAATCTTATAATAATTATGAAAAATTTCTGTTGGGGTTCTACAATATTAAATCCTAAAATAAAAAAAACAAATCTATAGCATATGTGAAAAATAACAACGAGCTTATACAAGATTTGGAATATAATTCATTAAATTTAATCTCTTTAATAGCATGTGGAACACAAAAACCTCATGTCAAAATAATACAAAATATAGTTTAATGTTATAACCTAAACATTAATTTTTTGGATATGAATAGTACTATCTAAATTATGAAAATTATTTTCATTAATTTATTAGTAATAAAATAATAATCAATTAAATTTAAAATAAATTTTTTCTGAAAAAATTGAACTTTTTCTAGAAGATAGTTTAGTCACGATTTTCTCACATAATTTAAAAATAAAATTTTCCAGTTTTAGGAAATTTATTTTTTAAAACTTATTTTCTATATAATCATATCAAATTAATAATTTGGATAATTTTTCTGAATTTTTTAAAATTTAACTTTTTTCGATGAATTGTGCAAAATACTGAATTTTAATTGAAAAAATATGTTTCTTTTAAATTATTTATAAATTTAATTACATTATGAATTTTTTTTAAATAACTATTTGTTCAAATATATATATATATATATATATATAATTTAGGTCATTTTAAGAATTTTAATATTGAATTGTGATATAAAAAAGTTGCTCAATTTTAACCATATTCTCTTTTAAATCCTATTTTCCTATGGTTTCTGCGGGATTAAAATGATTGAGAAAATGTTTTTAATAAAATAAGAGTTCATATCTCTCTTCAATTGAAAATCCATTTTCTTTTAAAGCCCTGTTTTCAAAAAATGTTTTCAAATAAAGTTTTATCCTTTTCCAAATTATATATTAAATAATTATATATCCATTTTGTCTTCTTACAAAAAATAAATAAATAAATATTCATGTTTTTTTTTCAAAACAATACCCACGTGAATTTTAATGAAATTTTTTAAGGAATCTTTGTTTTAACATACTTGGAATATAAAAAATTTACTTTCATAATGACCACTAAATAATTTAAAAAATCCTTTATATGTCTCAATGTTTTCTTTTAATCAAATTTATTTCAAATGTTTTTTGTGAAATTTTAGTTTAAAAATGATTTTTAAGGAAGAGAAGATTATTTCCTTGAAGAAAGTTTTAAATTATATTTTTATGGTATTTATATTCGTCAATAACACCAATCAATTATTCTAATTCTGATCGACTAGGAATATTCTATATTGATATCAACATTATTTATTTTTTGGATGGTTTATGATAATTTTTTCTAAACAATGTATTGATATTCTAATTCTTGATTATTTTATTTTATATTCATTAAATTTATTTTGCAAAATTATCTCTCTTATGATAATTGTGTAAATAATTTTTCTTAAATATACATATTATTTCATTTAGGGATATTAATATCTCTTAAATCCAAAATATTTTTAAATACAGTGCTTATCTTAAATATCCATAATCATTATATCACATAAATTATTTTTTCCTAAAACATATACCATTATTAAATTTGGAAATTACATTGTATGTTATTTGACTAACTAATTTTTTTTCATAAATTAATATTCTTTACAGAATAATGGTATATTTTGATAAATAATTTTTATTCATTAATAAAATTGGTCATTTGATATATGAGTAATGCTTTGGACCCACAATGATAGTTTGAGCCCAAAATTATATAGCCCCTTAGTGCATCGGTAATATCATGAGGTGAATTAGTAATCTTATATGAAATGGGTTTCTACCTGTTGTTTTAAATTGTCTTATGAATGGTCTTGGTAGTATAAGTATCATGATTCCTAAAATCATGATGTCTAATAATTATGAATTTATTTCATCGATAATATACTTATTATTATACATTTATTTTAACAATGATATTATCTTGGGATTCATTTAATTTTCAATTATTGATTAAATGCAATGTTTGTTTAGTTATTTACCTTACCATATTGATAATTCCTTATCATATTATCCTTTATATTTTCTCAATGATATTATCTGTAGATGTATTTAATTCTCAGTTTATTGTTTAAAGGAAAATTTTGTTATGTTATTTACCTTTCCATAATGATTATGACTTATCTTTTAATGATATTCTAATAGGTTTAGTGAAATTTGTTTCTAGTTATTTACCATTCCATAATGATTATTATTTAATAATTAATGATATATTCTTCTATGCATAACCATTATTAATCATTTGAGCTGACGATATTTTTTTTTCTTTCCTAGGAATCATGGAAGTGTACTATGAATTATATGAAAGGATATTTTTTATGTAATAATGATATTCTAAAAAAAATTTAATTTGTGATTTCAAATTTAAGGAGATACTCAAGTATGAAAATAATTTACAAGGAATACAAAACTATTGGGCCCTTCAAGATGATATTCACTGTACTTTATGAAAATGTAATAAAGAAGAAACCACACCTGGGTTTTTGGGGATGGGTTTGCTACAATTGGTATCATTGATTTAGTGGTGAATACCAGGGAAGAAAGGAAGAAGGCTCAATTTACGTCATTTTAGAAATATGGGATTATAAACCATGGAGAGTGACTCAATGGAGTGGGACTTTTTTGTGTGTGTGAAAAAAAGGACATAATGAAATGAATTTCCAACGATGAATGAAGAGTACAATGGAAGTAAATTAATCTCATCATAGGGATCCATTTATAGTTTGTTTTCATAAATGTGGGAAACCAAAGAATTATTTAAGTTAATTCACCCTCTAAAGGATAAATCTTATACCAATAATTCACCTATATTGGAATAAAATAGGTAATGGATTTATGTGTTGGAAATCCAGAATTATATTATATAATTAATTTTACAAATGGTATTTTAGTTATAATTATCATGTAACATCTAAGGATAGTGTCAATTTTTATAAGAATCCATGTATTAATTAACATAATATTTATAAATAAAATCATGGGTTTATGTGATTAAGGTTTATCAAAATTAAATTTCCCTAAATACATCTATTTTAGGTTTTATATGATGAGCGTCTACCACGATTTGAGATATTTTTGGAGAAATTTATGGAGAGTATATGTTTTAGTAGAAAATTCATTTGACAAACAACACCACCAAATTTTAAAGAAATAAGGTCAAAGGTATTGGTTCCCTTTAAGGTTTATCTTATCTAAAAGGTTTTAGTAATTTTGGGTCATTAGAATTTAGGAATTTTATTGGAATTATAAAAATTGTTTAGTAAAAGGGTACCACAAATGATAGGTGACCACCCGTTACATCTAGAAAGGCTACTATTATTGAACCCACGACCAAAGGATGTTAATGGTTTAGGGACTACCTTTTTTATATGTGATTTCATAGCATATATCTCAATTTTTTTAGTTAAAAAATTTAAAAAGTAAATATTAATGGGGAAACAATGGTGTTACTTTTGTGGATTTGAGATTAATTTATTATTCTGGAAAACTTACGGTAACCATATTGATTTTGAAAAATTTATAGAGATGGATAAAATTTTTAACTCTTTTATGGATATTATGATCTCCTAAAATAAAATTTTTGTGTTTGGGGCATCAAATAAATTAATTTTTGAATATTATTTTCATGTATTCAGTGATCAATTGGAAATTGACCAAAGCACAACCAAATGATGAAATTGTGCCTATGAAATAAAAATGTATAAAGAATGTATACTTCCTTATATTCTCATATATTAAATTAAATTCTAGAAATTAAGAAAAGGATATTCATATAAAAATTTCCTTATTAACTTCATATAAAATTAATGAAATATACATTTAAATCATGATAGTTTTTTTTGGGTTTTTATTTCTTCAAAATTCCACAAATTATTCATTTTATTATGATCAATGAACTCTATCACCCTCTATAACTTTTACAATTTTACTAAATTTTCATATATACACATAATTATAATGTAATAATACATAGAAACCATGTTATGTTTCATTCCATATGAAAATTTATACTTCCCTTTCTCTCTTATTAAGAGGATGGTTTATGAACCCTTTTATAATGTGAGTTTTTAATAAATGATATTTCAAAATTCCGAACACTTAATTATTGAGATGAAGTTTAATTTGAGAAGATGAAATTAATTTAATGTGGGGATAATATAATAGTTTTAAATTATAAATAGTATCATTATATTTGGTAGAATATATGCCACACAACACCATTCTTAAATAACCAATAAAATATATTTCTTTAAATTGAATTTCTTCGATATCTTGCTTAACAAACAACCTTGAGTCAAAATGAACCATAATATAGTATAAATTTATAGCCTAACCATTAAATTTGATATTATGAATATTAGTAAATAAAGAAAAAATTTTGGTTTACTGTTGAATAAAAAAAATTATTTAATATAAAAAAATATTTTCTGAAAAGTGTATTTTTTTCAAAAAGACGTTTAGTGGCGCTTTGTGCATATTTTTTAAAAATTTATTTTATAAAATTTCAAAAATTTATTTGAGAAAATATATTGAATATTTTAAACAATAATATCTAAATTATATTATGGTGAATTCATGTGATTTTTCCGAAATATATTCTTTTTTTGATGAATTGTGAAAAGTACTGAATTGTAATGGAAAATAGATTTCTTGTTTATATTATTTATAAAGGTAAATTGTATTTATAATATGTTTTAAAATAAAATTATTTCAATTATATACCTATTAATAAAATTGATGTCATTGGAATCATTTAACCATTGAATTATGAAATAAAACCATTCTATGATTTTGAACATTTCTCTTTGAAAACCCGCTTTCCCAACACGTATATGGATGTAATTTTAAATTACCATTTCCACTTCTGTCTGTGTAATTGATTAAAATTAATTTTTCACTTTGAATCATAATAATTTATAATATTTAAAAATTCAACTTAAATTTTCACCAAAACAAATAGTAAAAATAGTAAAAATTATTTACCGCGGTTAAGTTAAAAATTGATTTATCAGGGGTTAAAATAAAAATATTATTTTTCAAATAACCTAAATAAATTTCTGAAATATTTGTTATATAAATATTTAAAAATAATCAGGTATAATTCAATATTATAATTTATTTTTTCCCTTTTTAATAGGATAAATGTACATACACATTTTTGTATTAAATAATTACTAGTGTTCCACTCACCTCACGTTTTAATAGTCACCCCTATCCTATCTTTTTCAAACCATAAAATACCTTTTTTTAATCCAATAAATACACAAAATACTTAAAAAAACCTATTATATTATTATAATTTAATGCCCCAAAGTTTTTCAATGGAAATTCCCTTCTTATAATTATATCATAAAATCACATTAAAACACAACATAATGAACTACTAAGTTCTAAGTGACCTTTAAACATAAGTTTTTCACTTATGTATTGGGAATTTTGAGAATCTGACATACACTGTTGTGATCAAGATGATTTTTGGAGTATAATAAAACAAGAATATTTTTTGGTAAATAGTAACCTACCCTTATGAATAGTAACATACCCTTATAAATAGTGGTATACCCTAATCAATACTAACCTTAGCTATGATAGTATAAAAATAATATTCAACTGAAAGTATGATGTACCTATATTTTAGAATAAGTAAATGAATGTTTTAAAACTAATATTTTTAATAATAAATTATGATTTTAATTAAATAGTAAATTAATCATATTTGGAAGATTATTTTTGAAAAATGGACTTCATTTTTGGATTATACACGTCGAAAAATGGTTGGGGTAAAATTTTGGTATTTTTTTTGAGATACTTTAATTTTTGATGAATAGCGAAATACCATAATTTACAAAATAAGCTAAATAAGATAATTATAGATTCATGTGTGATGTTCTGCTGATGTAAACCCACGTGGTTCAGGATCACATGATAAAATTACTATTCTTTATCATTGAAGACTCACTATTTCTT
The DNA here is from genome assembly GCA_963277665.1 of Viscum album. Lineage (NCBI taxonomy): Eukaryota > Viridiplantae > Streptophyta > Magnoliopsida > Santalales > Viscaceae > Viscum > Viscum album. The sequence continues at coordinate 154,278,198 of OY728164.1, forward strand.
ATCTTAGTGTAAATTAATAAACTAATGAATTTTATATTAAGGAAACCCCTCCCCCCTCCACAATAAATACCACCCTTCACACCCTCATTTCCTCACACCTATCAAGATTGAAGCCTTGTCTAAACTCTGCCCAAACATCTTCCATATTCTCTATCACATGTCCAAGAGCTGCTGGTCTCATTAAAATACCATGCTTAGGCCCCTTAAGGATAATCTCAAGAGAAGGATTCAAGAGGTAATTTCTCTCCCTCTTCTCCATTAATTCCGTTCAAATTTCTTGTTCTATTCTTAGTCTTTACCCACCTATCTTTGTCCAAATGGTATGGTAACGACAGTATCATGAATATAATTTAATTTTGTTCTAATAATGGAATATTATATCATCTAACCCATTTCCCTCTTCCTTTTATTTTATTAAAGAGAATGTTGTTCTTGAGGTGTTAATTTATCAACTTCAAGAATGACATGATTACCTCTTCCATTTATACATTCAGATCTGGTCGTGAAACCATTTTTATGGTCGAAACAGAATATGATATTTTTATTATGTCTTATTTAATGTTCTGTAACTGACTTATTTACATATTACTAAGTGATAAATTAAAACAAGTTTGTTGTGATCGAAAAAACCACCCAAATTAACCCAAACAATCATCATTTAATTTTATCTAATGATTCATCCACATGGTATATAATATAACTCATTATATGATCATTTTAAATTCTGTAATGTAATTAATATCATCTAATATTAGTTATGGATGTTTACACATGTTCTACCCAAACTTCAATTTATGAATAAAAGTGAACCACTCAAGAAAAACCTTAAAAACGAACATTTCCGAAAAATGTGCTTAAACTCTATAACGTATCAAAAGGCCCATAAAATAACATAATGAAACTGAAATGACCAATATTCATGTATAAAATGTTTTGGAATTTCTAATTAATTATTATAATGTCATTATATTGGACATTAAAGATAAGGAACTGTTCGGATACATGGTAAGGGGAAATTCTCGAACCCAAATTTCATCCTTCAGGTTATCCCTCTTTCACTCCATTTCTGATATGGTTACTCCTAAAAAATCATTTTTTCATCATTGTATTTACTTTTCTGGGATATACATGTTTACCAGTATTGTTTATTTCAAACAAAATGTTTTCCAAAAGAACTCTTCTTTTAAGAACTCACCTTTTACTTCTCATTCAAGGTTGATGGTTCTTGTATCATATATGTTATTCCCACTTTGTTTTGGGAACCCAGAGTTTATGAATGTGTTCTTATGAGATGAAACCCATTCGTTTCCATGGGATAGTTATTTTAATTATTGATATATGTTCTATATGGAATGCTTGATAATTATAATATTATGATGTGACGGGTCCGCCCGGGATTATATAACCCAATATGAATGTTTTAATGTGACAGGTGCGCTCAGAATTATACAGCATTCCAATGCATTGGGTAAATTGATGAATCTCATGAGTAAATGTGAAATTATGTGGAAAATATTCTAACTTTCTTCAAAATTATGTGTGGTAGTTAACCACTAAGACATGATGTTTCATTTTTATGCATTGCCACACTTCAAGTCTTTTATTTATGCTTCCTCTCATGATCACGATCTTCTTCCCATGTTATAATTATGCTCACCACAAGATATATTGTTCATATCACTCCCCTTATTGGGATTTTAGCTCACCCCTTTGGATGTATATCCTCAGGTGGCTACATGTAGTAATGGGAGGTCAGGTGCCAATAAGAATCTAGAGAAGAAGAAATTAAATAAATGTTTCTGCTTGATGAGGTAATTGCTATGTATGGTCCCAGTTTTCCCAAGACACTAAATCGTTGGATCCTCTATGTGAAATACTCTGATATTTTTTACCTTTAAAATGATGTAATAGTAATGTAAGAAAAGTCTGGGTTGCTATATTTGGTATCAGAGGAATGGTTTTGTTAATTTGGGAATTAGGATTAGTGAACCCTAGAGAAAACCTCTATCATGATACTAAGTACAAATATGCACACAAGAATATTTAAATAGTGATCCCATATGTTATTTTTTTGGTATAAATTGTTTAAATGAATAAGTTATTCATGAACTATTTACTTATGTTTTGTTCTAACCTTCTTGATTTTAGAAAATGGTGGGATCCAGGAGAAATCAGGCCAATAACTCATGTGAGGGCCAATGCAATGATTTCCCGAACGACATCCCCAATTATTTGGGAGGTGGAGTTCAGAACATCATGGCCATGCTTAGCCAATTATCTTAGGTTATAAACAATAACCATAATAATTGGGAACATCGTTCTTCACCAAAGAGAAAGCAACTAGCTATCAAATGTTTTATGTGTCAACGACCACTAACATTTAGTGGATCATTCGATCCTCTAGTTTCGGAATAGTGGGTCAACTCCATGGAGAATATATTTTATGTGCTTTACTATTCTGAGATGGAGAAGGTGACTCTCACCATTTATCATCTAAATGGAGATGATGATCAATGGTGTGTTTGATTAAGAACACCAAGCCAAGGGAGGAAATTGAAGAGATGGAATGGGAAGACTTTAAGATAATGTTTCATAACAAGTATTTCCCAAGAACTCTTCAGACAAAGATGGAGAGATAATTCATAGAGCTCATGCAAAAAGAAGGAGAATCAGTCACAACCTACAAAGTGAATTTTACAAGGCATGAAAGGTATGCTTCGGGTTTTGTTATCAATAATGATAGAAAAATTGATAGATTCTTTAGTGGATTAAAACAACACCTTCAAAAGGATCTTGCAATTCGAGACTTTGGTAGTTATGAAGATGTTGTTTGGTGTGATCTCAAATTGGATATGGAGTTTGGAGAATGGTCCCACAACTATGGTGATAAGAAACAAAATATGACGTTTCAAGATGGTGGATCTAATGACAAAGGTGGGAAGAAAACTCAACGACCCACATGCCAAAAATGTGGAAAGTTGCACCATGGGAACTGCTTCAAAGGGACGGGGAAATGCTTCAAGTGTGGGAAATAAGGACATCATTCTCAAGAGTGTTGAAAATTCACAAAAAGGAAGGAGAATGTAGCTGACGAAAGGAGAGAACCACCCATGGTTCAATGCTACAACTACAGGGATCTAGGGCACTATGAAAGAAAGTGCACTAAACCTTGAGTTATTGAGGGTAATCAGCGTCATCAGCCACCAAAGCCAAAAGAACAGGGGAAGGCTTATGCCATCACTACTATGGAAGTGGAGCAAGATAATTAAGTCGTACAAGTTACACTTCTTATTCACTCAATAATGGAAAAAGTCTTATTTTTATTCTAGTTCTACACATTCCTTTATATTGTGAAAGTTTGTTAGAACTATATAATCGAAGCCCCAAAACCTTGAAGTAGATATATTAATAAAAACACCAAGTGGTGAAATCATTGCAACCCAAGTGTTTGACTCTTCTCCTATTCGCGTATGTGGGAAGATTCTTCTAGAAAATCTCGTAATACTTCCCTTGGTGGAATTTGATGCTATAATGGGAATGGATTGGCTCTCGTTATATAGAGAACATATCAACTGTTGGGAATGGGAAATATCTTTTCATATTTTGAACCATCCTATGCTCCTCAAAAAATACAAGGAAGGTCATAAATCTCCTTTGAAAAGTCCTCCAACTGTGTGGTTGTTGATTCCCTACAAAGAGACATACCTCTCCCAAATGGTTTCGTCGAAGGTTAGTTCCAACCTTACAGACCATCGTGAGGGAATACAAAGATGTATTTCCTGAAGAGTTACTCGGAATTCCCCCGGGTGGTGAGGTAGAGTTATCAATTGAACTCATACTCGGAGCTACTCATATCTCAAAGTGTCCCTATAGGATGGATCCTATTGAACTAGAGGAGTTAAAGAAGAAGCTGTAAGAGAATCTGGAAAAAGGGTTCATACACCCTTGTGAATCACCTTGGTGAGCACCAATGCTCTTTGTGAAGAAGAAGGATGGAACAATGCAGCTATGTATTGATTATCGGGGACTCAACAAGATCACCATAAAGAACAAGTATCTTCTCATTAGGATTGATGACGTGTTCGACCAGTTAATAAGAGATAAATACTTCTCAAAAGGTGGATCTTCATTCTGGATATCATCATGTAAAGGTGAAGAAGGAATATATTCAGAAGACTGCCTTTCGTACAAGGTATGGGCATTATGAGTTTTTGGTGATTTGTTCCGGACATACTAATACCCCTACAATATTCATGGATTTGATGAATTGAGTCATTACACATTACCTCAAATTTTTTTGGTAGTGTCTATCGATGATATTCTCATCTAATCCAAGAGAAAGGAGGAACACGAAGAACATATATGACTTGGGTTGGCAACATTGAGGAAGGAGAAGTTGTATTCCAAGTTCAGCATGTGTGACTTTTGGATGAAGCAAGTCACGAGACATATGATCACAAGTGAGGGAATTTCTGTGGATCCTTCAAAGACAAAGGTGATTGAGGAATGGTCCAGGACGTATATTGTCATAGAAATCTATAGTTTTCTTGGATTATCTTTGTACTACCAATGTTTTGTGATAAACTTCTCATGATTTTCAAGCCCTATAACTTAGTTGACAAGGAAAAAATGTAAAGTCTATTTGGATGGAAGAATGTGAGGTAAGCTTCAATGAGCTAAAGAGAAGGCTGATCACTGCACCTGTACTCACACTACCAAAAAGTGGAGAATGTTTTGTGATATACAATGATGCTTTAAAGAAAGTCTTGGGATTCTTACTCATGCAAAATGATAATGTGATAGCCGATGCATCATGAAAGTTGAAGATCCATGATTAGATCTACCTAACGCATGATCTAGAGCTGGTAGCCATGATTTTTCCTTGAAAATGTAGCAAAACTACCTTTATGGTAAGAAGTGTGCCATATACACCGACCACAAGAGCCTAAAGTATATATTCAAAAAAATGGAGCTCAACATGTGTCATTGGAGATGATTAGAGATAATTAAGGATTATGATTGCTCTATTCACTACCATTCTAGAAAGGCGAACAAGGTAGATGATGCTCTAAAAAGAAAAGAACCCACTACTCTGTCCATTTTACAGATTGAGAAAGACTCTATATTCTTAGATATGCAAAGGATGGATTTGGAAATCATAAGGGCAGGGGATAAATCCTACCTTTTTCAAATGATTGTGCAACCATCCATCCAAGAGAAGATTAAGGAAGCACAAGGGAATTATGTAGATATACAAAATAGTGTGAATGTAGTAAAGGAAGGGAAACTGCAAGAGTTCCATATTGACGATGATGGTGTGATTCGGTTTGGAACGCCAAATTGTGTTCCTTCATCAACGGGGATAAAGAAAGAGCTATTGGATAATTCACAGAGCTCAAATTTCTCTATCCATCCTCGGAGTACGAAGATGTACTGTGATCTCGGAGAACACTTCTGGTGGGATAACATGAAGAAAGAGACTGCAAAATATATATCAAGGTGCATGGTATGTCATCAAGTTAAAGAAGAGAGACAAAAGTCCAACGAGATGATGCAACTATTGCCTATACCCATGTGTAAATGGTAAAATGTTACTATGGACTTTGTCATGGGTCTCCTGAAGACGTCGAAGAGAAATAATGCGATATGGGTTGTGGTTGACCGAATCAGCAAGACTTCCCATTTTATCGCAATTCGAGAAGATCTCTCTCTTAAACAGCATGCAAATATATATGTGAAAGAAGTGGAGAGACTGTACGGGGATCCACTCTCAATTTTCTCTGACTGTGATCCAAGGTTCACATCTAAATTATGGAGGAGCCTTCAATATTCTTTGAGTACTGAATTAAATTTTGGCATGACCTATCACCCCCAACCTGATGGCCAGTCTGAAAGGACTATTTAGACTCTTGAAGATATGCTAAGAGCCTTCTCTCTAGAATTCAAAGGTGGATGGGATCATAATCTCTCATTGGTTGAGTTCTCATACAACAATAGCTTGCACTTGAGTATTCAGATGGCTCCATATGAATCTTTGTATGGAAAGCGGTGTAGAACTCCAACCTGTTGGGATGAAGTTGGAGAAAGAAAGCTACTTGGACCCGATCTTGTTCAGGAGATGACCGAGAAGGTTCAAGTCATCCAAAAACACATCAAAGATGCTCAAATTTGGCTAAAGAGCTATGCTAACAGCTTTTTAAGGGACTTGGAGTTCGATGTTGGAGATAAAGACTTCCTTCGAATATCTCCATGAATGAGAGTCATGTGATTTGGGAGAAAGGGAAGCTAATCCTGAGGTACATTGGTCCCTTTGAGATCCTTGACCGCATTGGAACCGTGGCCTATCGACTTGCACTTACACCGAATATGGATCATGTTCGTGATGTGTTTCACGTATCACTCCTGAGGAAGTGCATACCGGACCCCTCACATGTACTAAACTCAGAGGTGGTACAGCTGGAAGATGATCTCTCTTATGAGGAGAAACAAATAGAGATTCTGGACCGGAGAGATAAGGTTCAACTCAACAAGACAACCCACCTTATCAACATTTTGTAGAGGAACCATAAGTTTGAATAAGTTATTTGGGAACCAGAGGTGGTGATGAAGGAAATGTACCCTCATCTGTTTGTGTAGAGTAAAATTTCGGGGGCGAAACTTCCTAAGGGGGGAAGAATGTAATCAACCAAAAAATTTCAACGGAAATTCTTTTCTAATAATTATGTCAGAAAATCACATGAAAACACAACATAATGAACTAATATGTACTAATTAACCTTTAAACATAAGTTTTTCACTTCTGTATTGGGAATTTTGAGAATCTGACATACTCGGTTGTGTTCAAGATGATTTTTGGATTCTAATAAAACAAAAATTATTTTTGGTGAATAGTAACATACCCGTATGAATAGTAACATATCCTTATGAATAGTGATATACCCTAATGAATATAGACCTTACCAATGATAGTATAGAAATAATATTCAAGTGAATGTATGATGTACCTATATTTTAGAATTAGTAAATGAATGTTTTAAAACTGGTTTTTTCAATAATAAATTATGATTTTAATTAAATATTAAATTAATCATATTTGGAATATTATTTTTGAAAAATGGAATTCATTTTTGGATTCTACATGTTGAAAAATGGTTGGGGTAAATTTTTGGGATTTTTCTGAGACACTTTAATTTTTGATGAATAGTGAAATATCAAAATTTACAAAATAAGCTAAATAAGCTAATTATAGAGTACTGTGTGATGTTCTACTAATGTAATCCCACTTGGTTCGAGATAACATGATAAAAGTACTATTATTGGTCATTGAAGACTCAATATACATTGTATTAGGGGAAATTAATAAACTAATGAATTTTATATTAAGGAAACCCCTCTCCCCTCCACTATAAATACCACCCTTCACACCCTCATTTCCTCACACCTCTCAAGCTCGAATCCTTGTCTAAACTCTACCCAAACATCTTCCCTATCCCCTCATCCACGTCCAAGAGCTACTAGTCTCATCAAAAGACCAATATTAGTACCCTTAAGGAGGATCTCAAGAGGATTATTCAAGAGGTAATTTCTCTCCCTCTTCTCCTTTAATTCCCTTTCAATTTCATGTTATTTTATTATTCTCTCCACACATATCATTGTCAAAATGGTATGGTAACTCTAGTATCATGAATGTACTAGAATGTTATGATAAAAATGGTATATTATATCATCCAACCCATTTCCCTTCTTCCTTTTATTTTATTAATGAGAATGTTGTTCGTGAGGTGTTAATTTATCACCTTCAAGAACGACATGTTTACCTCTTCCATTTATACCTTCAGATCTGGTCACAGAACCATTTTTATGGTTGAACCAGAATATGTTGTATTTATTATGTCTTATTAAAATTCTAGAACTGACTTATGTGCATATTAATAAGTGATAAATTAAAACAATTTCGCTGTGATCGAAAACACCGCCCAAATTAACCCAAACAAACATCATTTAATTTTATCCAATGATTCATCAACAGGGTATATAATATAACTCATTTTAAGATCATTTTAAATTCTGTAATTTAATTAATAACATGTAATATCAGTTTTGGATGTTTACCCATGTTCTACCCAAACTTCTATTTATGAATACAAGTGAACCACTCAAGAAAAACCACAAAAATGAACATTTACGAACAATGTTTTTAAACTCTATAACATATCAAAAGGCCCAAAAAATAAAATAATGAAACCAAAATGAACTATATTAATGTATAAAAGGTTCTGTAATTTCTAATTAATGAATATAATGTCATTATATAGGACATTAAAGAGAAGGAAGCATACAGATACAAGGTAAGAGAAAATTCTCGAACCCAAATTTCATCTTTGGGTTCTCCCTCTTTCACACCATTTTTGATATGGTTACTCCTAAAAAATCATTTTCTCATCATTTTCATTCTTTTTTTGGGATATAAATGTTTAACACTATTATTTATTTCAAACAAAATATTTTCCAAAAGAACTTTTCTTTTAAGAACTCACGTTTTACTTCTCATTCAAGGTTGATGGTTCTTGTATCAAGTATGTTATTCCATCTTTGTTTTGGGAACCCAAAGTTTATTAATGTGTTCTTATGAGATGAAACCCATTAATCTCCACGGGTTATTTATGTTCATTATTTACATACATTCTATTAGGAATGCATGATAATGATAATATTATGATTTGACGGGTGCACCTTGAATTATATAGCACAATATGAATGTGACGGGTGCACCCAGAATTATACAGCGCTCCAATACATTGGGTAAAGTGATGAATCTCATGATTAAATATGAAAATTATGTGGAAAATATTCTAGATTTGTTCACAATTATGTGTGGTAGTTAACCACTAATACATGATGTTTCATTTTTATGCCTTTCCACACTTCAAGTCTTTTATTTATGCTTCTTCTCATGTTCATGATCTTTTCCCATGTTATGATTATGCTAACCCCATGATATATTTTTCTTATATCTCATCTTACTGGGCTTTTAGGTCACCCTTTTTTATGTATATACTCAGGTGGCTACATGTACTAAGGAGAGGTAAAGTTCCAATAAGAAGCTAGAGAGGAAGAAATTAAATAAAATGTTTATTCTTGATGATGTAATTGCTATGTATGGTCCTAGTTTTCCCAAGATACCAAACCATTGGATCCTCTATGTGTAATAAAATTATTTTTTTTATCTTTAAAATGATGTAATATTAATGCAAGAAAATTTTGGGTCGCTATATATAATCATTATTTTGGTAGAAAATCCAACCATGCAATGATTTTGGTGCAAAAATAATGATGGTTACCCAAGGAAGACGTAACACTCTTCATCGAGTGTTTTAATTTTATTTCTCCCACCACCACTTTTAATTACTATTAAAACATAATGATTTGATAAAAATAAATATTTTACCTATTTTTGTTTTTTGTTAATTATATTACGTAAAAATTTCCCCAATTCTATCGAATGGGTTATGGAATCATCTTTTGTTTTTACCGAGAACTACCACCACACAAACCGATGTCATTAATTTTCCCATTACCACCTATCAAGATGAGGTATATTGAAGGATATAAGGATTATATATTTATATTTATTAAATTTACAAAATAATAATACCTCTAGAATATTATATAATATATAAGTTTTTTACTGTCTGTTTCATAGGGTATAGGATAATGTCACTTGGGTGTAAGGAGGACTACATTCTTATGAAGCAATGTGATTCATTTTTCACTAACACTTTTAATGTAATGTAATAAGGATATATTTGATGAATATATGTGATATAAATGAAATAAATATAAAATAATCACATATTTTTCATTCCAAAATGATAATATATCATTTTATTTATTACCTTTTCAATCACATAATGATGATAACATCGTTCATGTACGTGTGGATTAATGCCTTCACGAAGTGATGTGATTATATATTCTGGTCACCCCACATGAATGATATATATAATTATATTTAAGAAAAAAATATTACATTATGATAATTATATATAGGTAAAATATTACATACCTATTTTCCATAATGATTGTTGAAAAATGGAAATGTTACCCATGTGTAAGTAAGACCTACCATCTCTATGATTGTAACATATTTAATTTATAAAAATATTCATTAATGATTAGTATTCAAATTATTACTAATATAAAAATATTATAATTATTACATGATTATTATTTGGTATATTATGAAACTATAAAATATGAAAAAGAACAATAATATTCATGACAAATAACGAATGAGAAAACAAGGCAATTGACACCTGAAACAGTAAAAACAGTGAATTATTATTAAAGAACATGTGATAATATGTCCTATAAAAATAATATATGATATTATAAATTTTAATAAGATTTTTTTATATAATAATAAAATTATTATTTTAATCATACAAGAGTTAAAATCATTTTCCACCAAAAGGGTGCGGGAGTTATGAGACATTGTCTCAATTTCTCTTTATTGAAGAATATTGTAATGTTATGAACCTAATATATTTTATATTGGTTAGATAATACCCCTTATAATTTTAATATCATGAAATATTCATAATTCATTTTATTTTGTGTTTTATTTTTATTTATTTTATCCATGGGTATTTGATATGAAAATTACACAATGGAAAAGTATTTCATAACTCAATTCCTTTTCATTAGGTTATATTATATCTTTATTGTAGCTGGTGTTATTTGAATACGTTTCTATTTATGTTTTAATATATAATATTTTATATCCACTTATTTTTTGTTGATTTAATTTTTATAGGAATAATCAATTCATTTGTTAATTCTTACTTTTTTGTTTTTATCTATGTAAGGGTTTATTTAAAAATCTCAATATAATCTTGATTGTTTATACTTGAGTTTGGATTATGGTAAATTATTATATCACATTATAATAAACCTATTTTACCACCTATAATTATTTTTATTCATTATGTTTTCTAGTAATAGTACCAATATTCCACTCATTAGTACATAAAATGATAGATAAAATGTTTTTAAGGAAATCTGGCATCATTTCCTTATTCGACTGGAAATATGTCTGCATCCAAAACCATGTTTCCTAATTTTTTTTGAAAATTTTCACTATTATTTATCAAATAATTTTTTACACATTTTTAATTTTTATATTTTATTAAATCAATCATCATTCCATTTTCAAAACCCTTAACATTTTAATTTTTTCAAAAATGTGAAATGAATATTTATTTTAACATACTCAGCGTGTATGCAATTTACTTCCATATTGGAATGTCAATTTTTTAAAATAAGTCATATATGTTTCAAATTTTATTGTTACAAAAATTTATTTTTAAATTTATTTTTAAATTATATTTTCAAAATTATTTTCATTGTAAAAAAAGGTTATTTCCTTCAAGAGTATTTTTAATGAAATTTTTAGGGAATTTTAATTCATCAAGGACATCATCTGTTTGTAGTACATATGATCCAATATGGATATGGTGTATTGATAATATACTTATCAATTTTTTGGATAGATTATGATCATTTCTACCAAAGAAATTATTTAGATTCACTTTCTGGATTCATTTTTAGTCCTTAAATTTCATTTGAAACATTCACTCTCTTGTGATCAACATACACTTCATTTATCATAAATATACATATAACATTTATCATGGATATGATTTTTTCCTAATTCATATTTCATTTTTAGATATTTTGGTTCACTTAAATATCTTTATTTATTGTATCATGGATATTATTATTTACTAAACTATACACAATTTTTACAAAATATTTTTTACTTTAAATGTTATTTGATTATCTAATAAATATTGATAAATCTATATTATTTACTAAAGAATATATTATTTTGATAAGGAATATTGAATCATGAATAAAATAAAATATTTGATAAATTCGGAATTTATTGGACCTATAATGACAAATGGGAACCATAATTATATATCCCATCGATGCATTGGTAATCTTATAAGGCAAATCAGTGAGCTCACATTAAATGAGTTTGTACATTTATATTAAAAGTGTCTTTTAAAAGGTATTGATAGTAGATGTATAATAATTCATGAGATCATAACATATTATAATTAATAATTCCCATCACTGAGAATTCATTTATTTTTATCCCTGAAATTTTCCAAATGATATTATCTTTGGATGCATTTCATTTCATTTATTGATTTAATGGAATTTGTGTTATGTTATTTACCTTTATATCAGGATTTTTCCTTATAATATTATCCATGAGATTTTTTCAATAGTATTATATCTGGATGAATTTCATTATCAATTTAATTATTAAAGGGTATTTGTGTTTAGTCATTTACCCTTCTATATTGACTATACCTTATCTAATAATAATATTCTTGTAGTTTAAGTGGAATGAATTTTTTGTTATTTACCTTACCATATTGATTATTATTGATTGATTAATGATAGTTTCCACTATTCATAAACTATATTTATCATTTGATATCACTATTATTTTGTATCCATTACCATGAATCCTGGAAGTATGCAATGAATGATATTAAAGCATATAGTAGAGGGAATAATGATATTCATGAAAAAAAATTATCTTGTAATTTGTGTTTTCAAATTTAATTCAAGAATAAATTATTTAAATAGTATACCAATACTACTAAACTATTTGGTTATTTGGGATTTTATGCAGAGTATCTTATTCCAGTGTAATAAAGGGGACACCAGATCTAGATTATGAGGGTCAGGATTTCTACATTAATGTTGGAAAAAATACCATTGGTTTTATCAAGAAAAAAGAGTTCATACAAGATCCTATGTAACACCCCACACCTACCTCATTGTCTTGAGGAGTCGGTGAGGTTTACTTGGCCTAAAGTGACGTTCCCAAGGCGCCAAAGGATGAGAATAAATGTCGAGGGCTTCAAGGAACTGTGGTGAACGATTTGACCTTAAGAAGATAACCCAACTCAACCAACCAACAACTAAAGATGCATGAACATTCAAACCCAACCATGTGATACTAACAATTACATCACAAACCCCAAAACCATTTAACTAGGCATGTCCACAAAACATCAGAGTACAAAGCAGAAATTGAACAACAAAAATCTATGAGCCATGACACCACCATAGCTCCACACCAAGATCCAAGCTCTAAGCTCCACCAAAACATCATAGTGCACCAATAAAGGTGGGTGATGCCTTAACTTTTCCCATGTCATGGTACATGACATATGCAAAGACACCAAAGTTCCAAAGAAGGGGGTGAGTAAAACTACTCAGTATGATTTCCCCAACTGACTTCCCTACTCATTCCACTAGGATAGAAAAGTTAGTCACATTTATATAAAACAGTTTATATAAAACAATTTACCAAAACAATTTATAACCAAATATAAACAAGTTTCCAAAACCATTTATAACCAAAAGCATACAAGTGCAATTGAAACCAATTTTTCCAACAAAGTAGTTTTTTTCAGAAATATAAGTAAAAAAACATTAAAACTATTTCTCAATATTACTTTGACATACCCAATTCATTCCATACATCCTCAAAAACAACCCTATATGTAACCTAGATCTCCCTATACCCACTAGTGGTGATCCATCCTTTCACTAAGTCATCCTTAGTGATCCAATTGACAGGGGATATCTCTAAACCTTATCCATTCTATTAATGATGGGGGAAACCCCGAACCTTTATCCATCCCACATGCACCCTTTGAAGGGGGAGAGGCCTAAACCTTATCCATCCAATTAATTTTGGGGGAGACCCCTAACCCTTATCCATCCCACATTCCCATGAACACACACAACCATTATGTCAAAAACCAAATGTGTTCAACCAATTCAAACAATTTCAATAAAACTGTACTTTTATTAAAAACAACAGAATAAACCAATTTCAAAACATCCACTTCACTTCAATAAAACATTACCTTTTATTGAAAACATCTAATCCAAACCATGTGTCAAAACTCCAGAAAATACAAATTTTAAATTATCTATTTTAAAAATTAAGAACCAAAGCACTCATTCAAAATCTCCAATTTTCCAGATTTCACAACCATCACTCAAGAAGGTTTCCAAAAAGTTTTCAACAACCAAATAACAATCAATTCATCACCATATATTCAATTTTAAATAATTCCAATCAGTTATACTATGTGGAGTCTAGAAAGAAGCCTACTACTTTTAGGGTTCTGAAGAAATCGACCCACAAGCTACCACACCTCCTCGAATCCGGTGAACACATGACCGAAATCGCTCTATATCCCCTTCCATAACATCCACAAGTCTTAAAATCAACACTAAAGGCCACCAAAACCCTATATCTACAAAAAACAGGTGTAGATCATGAAAAAGGAGAGAGAGAGACGTAGATCTAGAGGAAAACACAAAGAAACCAAGAGGAGAGACTTACTTGGGAGAAACCACCTTCAAAACACCAAGATATCCCATTGAATCTCTTAAAAAATGAGTGGAAGAGAACATTCAACTTTGAGAACCCAAAATCCCAAGTGAGGATCAAGTGGGAGAATTTTGGGAGTAAAATAGGTCAAGCCCGAAGGAGCACGAATTTAGAAAACCTTCCTTTAAGTGGTCTCGCGGTTAGTCTACACGGTTAAAAAAACCATGAGCTAACCCTGCGCACGCCAGTGTCTTGAGAGGAGGGGTCCACACAGTTTCCTCACACGGTTTCGTAGACCATGTGCAGGCCATGTGAAACCTACTGCCTCCCCCTACATGGTTTCCTAGAGAACCCACACGGTTTTTGTCCTAAAAAAGGCTACATACCTCAAAAAAGGGGTGCTAAATTGTCACCACCATTGGAATTTCCGTCCTCAGAATGTAGTGAACCAACCCTTTGCCGAAAGAGCATGGCCCATTGCCTGACCTTCTCTTTCTCCCGCTCCCAAGTCTCCTCTTGGATCTGGCCATGCTACTACAAAACCTGAACCAGACCGATGATTTTACCCCACAAGACTTTCTCTTTTCTATCCACAACCTACACTGGCATGTGCAGAAACGAAGCATCCGACTCTAGCTCAACATGATCCCATCGAATAACATGGACCAGACCCGGCTGATACTTTTTCAACTACGACACATGAAACACACTGTGAACTGCACTAGACCTAGGTGGAACATCCAAATGATAAGCCACCTCACCAACCCACTCAAGAATCTCCAAAGGTCTAATATACCTCAGAGATAACTTTCCCTGCTTCCCAAACCAACGATGTCCTAAACTAGGAGAGATCCCCAAGAAAATGTTATCACTCACCTCGAATGACAAAAATCGTCAATGATGATCCTCATATGGTTTCTGATGACTCTGATCCGTCTCCATTCTCTTTTTGATTAACATGATCTTCTCCGTTGTCTTGTGGGAAAGGCTCGGTCCAACCATCGAGGACTCACCCTTTTGCACCCAGCATAGTGGAGAACAACATGACTGCCCATACAACACTTCAAATGTAGACATATGTAGGGATGCCTGATAACTATTATTGTACGAGAACTCAACAAACGACTTGTGCTCCTTCAATAAGCCACAAAAATCCATGACACAAGCCCGCAACATATCCTCCAATATTTGTATTTTCCTCTTGGATTGACCATCCGTCTGAGGGTGATACGCCATACTCATGGTCAACTTAGTTGCAAGGGTTTGCTGTAAGTATTTCCAAAAACAATATGAAAACCTCAGATCTATATCGGATGCGATCAAAACTGAAACACCATGCCTCTTTAACACCTCCTGGATATAGATTTTGGACAGATCCTCCACCGAATGAGATTCAAGAATTGGAATGAAATGGGCCGACTTCATTTGCTGATCCACTATCACCCAAATGACATCTTTCTTTCTGACCAATCTTGGGAGAACTATGACAAGATCCATCGCTATTTGATCCCACTTCCATACAGGTATTGGTAAAGACTGCAACATTCCCGCTGGCCTCTGATGCTCTGCCTTGATCTGCTGGCAAGTCAAGCATCTCGAAACATGATCAACCACTGTTCTTTTCATACCATCCCACTAAAACTATGCTTTCAATGCTTTATACATTTTCTGAATACCAGGATGAACAACCCTCCTCGAATGATGATACACCCAGAGAAGATCCTCATGAAAAGAAACTGGTATAACCATCTGATTCCGAAAACACAAAACTGAAAATCCATTCATTTACCAACCATCAATGGTCTCCCCATCATTGTGTTTAGACATCATGGTCACACACTCAGAATCAGATATACGTGCCTCATTAACAAGGGCATCCAAGTCAGAAATTAACAAAACTATAAGGAATACCTCTCTATCTCCCTGGTCCGCATATTTCAACCGCATGTCATCTATAACCGACATCAAATGCCACTGGTCCAATTCCCGTTTCATCATCCGAGCATATTATTTTCTAATTATTTCAACCACCACTAAATTTCCCTTACCCTGTGTGTACATCAAGTCAAAATCAAACGTTTAAAGATGTTCCATCCATCTCCTTTTCTTCATGTTCAAATCCCTTTGTGAGAAAATGTGCCTCAAGCTCTTATGATATGTATATACCATGAATTTCTCACTAAAGAGATAATGACGCAACACTTTCAAATCATGGACCACTACTGCCAATTCCAAATCATTTGTTGGGTAGTTCTTCTCATAAACCCTCAAATGTTGTGAGCCATATGCAACAACATGATTTCATTGCATGAGAACACACCCCAACCTTGATCCCAATTCATCACAATACACAACGTACCCTTTTCCTAGTTCTAGAAAAACGAAGATTGGTGCTGATGTAAGGTGACCCTTATGCTCTTCGAAACACAACTGACACTATTCATTCCACTTTAATGGAACATTCTTTCTTGTCCAAGCTATCATCAGTGAAGACAAACGTGAAAAATAACGAACAAAACACCGATAATACCCAGCTAGATCGAGGACACTCCGTACCTCCAACACATTCTTTGGCGGTTTCCATGAGATAAAATCCTCTATCTTTTTCAGATCCACTGAAAAACCCGTTTCAGAAATCACATGGCCAAGAAAACGAACATCCTGTATCCAAAAGTCACACTTTGACAATTTAGAATACAACCGATGATCCCTCAAGACCCCCAACACTATCACCTAGTGCAGCTCATGCTCCACCCTTGTCTTTTAATACAACAGAATATCATCTACAAAATCCACCACAAATTAATCCACATATCTCTGAAATATCTGATTCATCAATTCCATGAAGATCGCTGGCACATTCGTTAGACCAAAGGTAATATCCACATATTCATAATGTCCATATCTAATTCTGAAAGCTGTTTTAGGAATATCATCCTTCCTCACCTAAAATTGATGATATCCTGAACTCAGGTTGATCTTGGAGAACCACTGGGCTCCCCTCAACTGGTCGAACAAATCACCAATTCGTGGAAGTGGATATCTATTATTTATCGTAATTTGGTTAAGTCTACGATAATCAACACAGAGCCTCAATGTTCTATCCACCTTTTTCACAAAAACCCTGGAACTACCCACAGAGACATGCTATACTAGATAAACCCTTTGTTTTCTAACTCTTCCAACTGGACTTTCAATTCCCGTAATTTAGTATGTTCCATTTGTTAAGATGGAAGTGAGATAGGACGGATCCTCAGAAAGAGATCAATCGTAAACTCCACATCTCTTACGGGAGGTAACCCAGAGAATTATTCAGAAAAACTATACATGAACTGATCCACCACTGCCGAAAGAACACTCTGATCAACACCCTATACCAATTCCTCGACAACACCGCCAACTGATATGATAACGTTCCCAATGCTAGTGCCAACAAACCCATTTCACCCAACCTTTCATGCCTCTCTCCTCTAAAGAGATGTCTAATGACATCATGTGTTGTAAAAGGAACGGTTCAAATATTATTGTCGATGTGGGCCTTAAAGACCACCAAAAAATCCACTCCCAGGATTACATCATTCCCATCCATCTAAAGAACTTATAAATTCCACATTAGATCAACCTCTCCCACAAAGATACATCATGCTCTACACAAGAAGGCTCGACACTCTCTTTGACCCATAGGAGTTTCAAGTTTCAAAACCGAAGGCATCATTTCTACCCTTAAATGCAGCATCTCAACCACAAGTGCAAAAAAAAATTAGTGTGAATCACCTGTATCAAACAACACATGAATCAAGGTAGAATTTAAAAGAATAGTACCTCGCACCATGGATGGTCCCGAATGATCATCCACCATAACCTTATTGGCTCTGAAAAACACCTTGGTTGCCAAACTCTTCTCTTTATTGCCCTGATGGGGAGTTGTGGTGTTCCCAGAATCACCATGACTTACTTTTCTCTGCTAACGAGGGGTATGCTGCTGTCCCCGTCCTGTTGAAGCATACAATGCTTGTGACAGCTGAGAAGTTTCTCGGTCACCTGACCTTGGAGAACCACGACAATAGAACTGAATATGTCCCATATTGTTACAATTATGACATGATCTGGGCTGACCTGTACAATATCGCTTTATGTGGTCAAGCAAACCACATTGAAAACAACCTTCTTTGCTCTAGGGATGTGGAGGAAGGTTTACTGATCAGCCGTCTGGTTCTAATTTCCACTTACACTGTGGAAATAGGTGTCCTTTTCCTCTTGTTCCCAGCAGTTGAGTTCCCACCGTTTCCTGAAGGTATCATCATTCCTCCTCATATCGATCAAGAGATATCATGTTCAGGTACAGTCACTCTGTTCACTATCTCTGTATAATCAGTAATACATTGCACCACAATCTTTGATCGAATCTTCTCCCTTAGACCCGATTCGATGATGTGTGCCTTCAAAGACACAATTTCCACCACCTCAAGTCCAAAACGGACTAAATTCATGAACTTCGCCACATACTCTGTGACAGAGAGGCTCTCCTATTTCAGGCTGAAGAAGCCCATAATTTTTTGGATTTTGAATGTGTGAGGATAGAATTTTTGTTGAAAAATTATTCAAAATTCTCCCATGTAAGGACTTCATCCAATTTATCCTGCACTGCTAAATCCCACCACTGACAAGCAAGATCCTCGAGCATATGCGTCACCAACCTGACCTTGAGCTTTGATGGGGTGCCGATGAAATCAAATATACGATTCATCCTACTTCGACACACCCCCTCCTTCTCAGGTTTAACATCACCCTGAAAGTTCGGGGGATTCTGCTTCATGAACTAGAAGGTATGATCCACATGCCTTGTTTCATTTCTCTAGTTCCCCGTATCCATAGCATGAAAATCCTGGACAATAATGTGAACTAGCACTTGGTTCGCCCTTGGTTTAGGTGCAACCACATTCTCCATAGCTTCTTCGGGTTGGTTTCGATGACGCCTATCGAGTTCCATTTTCTAAACCAACTACAAACTCGGTCAATCCCACTCTATAGAAACTGATGTCTTAGCATTTCAAATAATATCACATCAACTATCACAATATTGTTTTCTAAAACATCCTTTTTCCCATGTTCAACTATTTTTGGAACCACTTCACATGCTTTTGAAAATTAAAAAATTTTCAAAATATGATAATCATTCAGTTTTTCAATAACTTTCTTTTGAAAATAAATTACATAATTTTCAAAGATGAACACTTTTTTTTCACAACCAAAATCATTTCTAGAAAGGATGTATGGACTCCTAGTGGGAATTCATTCCACTTTAATGCATTTCATGCTCGTATCATTGTCTAAACCCATGACAGTGAGATTTAAAAATCCTAGAAGTTTCTCCAAACACTTATTTACCCAACTCCCTGGTAACTTGATGTTCAACATAATAGAGTTATCTATGTCATTTTATGATATACATTCCATTTTCTCACATTCCTATGACTTGCTACCCTCCCACAATCAATATTTTTTTTATTTTCCAATAACAATTTTAAAGGAAAAGTGTAAACCTTAACAAAGTTCTAACCAAAAAATACCATCAGAAAGAACACACCACTACCTGCTTACTAAACTCGCCATAAAACTAGGAGTACAAGTTTCAAAATTCAAAAAACTACATCCCACCACCGCCTTGACTCTGTAATGCCTCCAATGAAAATAACATTTCAAAATTTGAAAATCAAAAATAATTCAACATCACGCCTCTACCATTACCTAGAGATACACACAATGACACCCATCAGAGAGTTGTCTCCACCGCAAACCCCGTCTTCACCGATATCACCATCGTCGTCACCGTAGAGCACCAACTCGTTGCCACTAAAATGATGTGATAGACACCATCAGAGACCTTCATCGCCATACCACCACTAGAAACCACGTCTTCACTTTCCACACCAAATGTCGTCACCATATCTAGCACCTTTCGGCGAGCTCAAACATCCGTCGGAGTACAACATCGCCACCAAAAAAACAAACCACCATCACAGAGAAGCCAAAAAAAAAACACTCTAAACAGATCACCACGGCTGAACCCAAAGATGAAGACGAAACCATCGTGAGAGACACCTCCTAGAATGCCATCGACCGCCCAATCTCACATCCCAAAACACTATAAAACCACCGCTCTATTCCAACTAGGATACGAGCGGTGGAGTCTTTGAGCAAGATCAGAGTGTGGAATGGAGAAAACACTTTAAAAACACCAACGGTTGCGAACACACCACCAAAATCGCTATATATCACCTTCCCTAACATCAACAAGTCTTAAAATTAGCACCCAAGGAAACCACAACCCTATGTCTACACACAACGATTGTAGATCAAGAAAAACTAGAGAGAGAGATGTAGATCTAGAGGAAAACACAAAGAAACCAAGGGAAGAGACTTACCCTGGAGAAACCACTTTAAAAACACCAAGAACCCCCTTTGATTTTCTTTGAAAACGAGTGGGAGAGAACCTTAAACCTTTGAGAACCCAAAATCCCAAGTGAGGCTCGAGTGGGAGAGGATTGAGAGTGAAATAGTTCAAGCCCAAAGAAGCCCGAATTTTAAAACACTTACTTTAACTGGTGGCATGGTTAGTCTGAACGGTTTGAAAAACTGTGTGCTAACCGTGGGCATGCCACTATCTCGAGAAGAGGGTCCGCACGATTGCCTCGCATTGTTTGGAAAACTGTGCGTAGTCCGTGTGAAGCCTACTACCACCCCCTTGCACAGTTTCTTAGATAACCCGCATGTTTTCCCCTAACCGTGCTCAAACCGTTCTCCCTAAGAAAAGCCTCCAAACTTATTCAAAACCATTCCAAACTCTCCCAACCTCTTCTCAACTCATCTCATGCACTTTAAACACATCAAAAATCATAAACAAAGAATACATACCTCAAATAGGGGTGTTACATCCTAGATACGAGTTACTTAATAATGATATTTAATACCATTTTATTGAATAATTGAAGATATAGATAAATGGAAAACTTTTCAGTCAAGTATTAAATGAGAATGAGAAAAAAAATCCATTAAAAAATAAATTAATGATTGATTTTCACATAATGTATTATTATAATAAATTTCATATTCATAGAATTCTAATATAATTATATTTTTTAACTAATAATATTTAACATTTATACTTGTTGGTCATACATGTTAATAATTAAGAGAGTTCTAGATGATTTGAAACATATTGATTTAAATTTTTTTAAAAATTATCAGATATTTGATGATTATAATATTAATGGTGTTATGTTTGTCACACTTATGTGGGAAGAAGGTTTAAAAACACACGACAATGGAATCTTGAAATAATTAATAGACTTGGGGTATATTGGGACATTGGTTAAAATAATAATAAAAAATTATTATGGAAAATTTTAATTTATGTAGTACAAATGGGTTTAGGTTAATATTTATAGGGGTATAAGGAAATATTCATCACAATTTACATATGCGAACTTATCATGGTTCATTGAATCTGGTCAGTATAAAAAACATGATATATATATTTGGGATACACAAGATTTTTTAAAAATATAGGGATGATACTGTCAATTAAGGGTGGAGTGTTGGAGTCATTTACAATCCAATAAACAAGTATAATATGAGTGATGACGTTAAAGAAATGTTTTGTGAAAAAAACCTCATCAACAACGAGGGATTGATCTATCACTCCATGTTTATAATGAAACAATCAATATTTCAAGGGAGTGTGATGATGAGGAAGTCATTTTAATGGTGTCCGATGGTAATAACATGTCTAATGATGCATTAATTGATTGCATTCCTATACTATTAACCTATATTTTTATTATTATTAGGAATTCGTGAATTAAATTAATCTATGTACAATATTTAAAATTATTTTGTTATTTTATAATGAATATGACATTCTTAATTTTGTTTTATTCTTTTTGGTGATAAGAATTATGAGATTAAATGATTTAAATATATGAGCCTACCATCCACAGTTCCTATAATGTCAGATGATCCTTCAGATATGTTATCACTTGTATCAGGTATACCTTTTATTTTCAGTTTTATCCCCTTCCTAACATGAGGGTACTATAGGGAAACCATTATTGATATGTGACTGTTAATGGGAAAATATTATTTATTACATATATATAAAATCTTTTTAATATATTTGTTGAAATGATTTAGATGATAATAAGACCTAAGTAAACATAAATACATCATAAGTTTGGTGGCAAGAAAATTTTATAGTAGTTATACCATTTTAATTTTTTTGAGTCACTAAATATAGTGCTAGAAGATTATATGGGTAGATCTATGGTTAGTTATCATGCGAGAAAATGTCCTTTCCCATCACATATCTTGAATGAAGATATATTCCCACTAGTTTGAAGAATTTTATTTTTTGATAAACAATTGATGTTTGGTACAAAATAATATTTAAAAATTTCTATCAACAATTCTTATCAAATATGAATATTTTTTTCATATATAAAAGTAATATTTATGTCCATTATCTGGTGCATGCTGCCATTGTGAAAAATTGGATGTTGAATTGTTTGGGGAAAAAGTGGAACAACTTTAGGAGTAGGTTGTGGTGTCAGTTTAATGAAACCTCTTTAACTGGTGGAATTTATGTAGATATTACATACTAGATACGATAAAATTCAACAGCACTGGATATCATTAATTTATTTTGATATGAATATATTATTATAATTTTTTAAATTATAATTTTTTGTATAATATAATAAAAAAATATTTTTTTTCTTTTGTTTAATTTATGCATAAAATGATGTAGAAGCTACTAACTAATAAGGAAATAAAAATCATGGATCATCTAGAGGAAGTTAGTATAATATAAGAGTGTATTTTTTGATTTTGGATTCTTGTTTTTATGGATTTTATTTTTAATTAAAACCTATAAATTCTATTTATTACTTATCTAACTAAAAATTTTTATGTTTATATGATTTGTATATATATAGATATGGATTTTTTAATGTTTTATTAGGTTATTGAAATTATTTATTTTTGTATATTGTAGATATATATATATATATTTAAACTAGAGGTGTCATTTTATTTTAGAGTTTTTGAGTGATCAAATTTATATAATTAGTGGTGGTTTAAAACACATTGAAATTAAAAATCATCTGTAATTATTTTCTGGTGGTTTAAATGGATTCTATGAACTATAAAACTATTTCTAAATAATATAAACCCATCTCTAACAATTTTTTAGTAGTTATAACTACCTATAATTATGTAAAATGTTTCCAAAAAACCACCATTAATATTGATAGTTGTAGTTTGATCCGCTGTAAAATTTACATAATGTTGATGAGGAAATAACTATCGAAAATGTTTTTTGCAACAGTTCGAAATTGAAATCCGAAAAACTATGTGTAAAAGGTCCACATAACCATTGGAAATATAAAATAATGTGATTTAATTGGGAATTTTGAAGAATACGATGATTTTATAAATAGGATCCTACTAAAGGGAGGTAGTTTAAACCACCACCTTTTATAAAAGACACTACCACTGGTGGATGTTTCTCTTATAGTGGTAAAGTTATATGAGATTTAAAATATCCATTTAATTAATACATTAAAAATATATATCTAACACCATTCATCATTATAGACAAGGAAAACCTCTAAAAAGGAAGGTGTCTCAACCCTAAGTCCCTCAATATTGGGAGAATTCTCTCAAGAGGGAATTTAATTCAAGAAATATCTAACACCTAGTGTGATCAAAATATTCCCAAAAAATTATGAATCTAATAACTACAATTATAAACAATTTACAAGGAATATTAACACTATAACTTATGATATTAAACCTAGCATTTCATTTAATTCTCTATCTGAGAACAAATTTACCATATAAATGGGAATAAAAAATATTCATAATTCATAAATAGTTTACAAAATATGCATATCAACAAAATTTTTCATAAATGTAAAAAATTTATTTATTCTATAAAATGAGAGAAATATATGAACTATTCCTAAATAAATTATAATTATAAACATTCTTTTTATAATAATATAAACATTTTATATTAATTATAATAAAATATATTTAATATTTACTATTATATGAAATTTATATTATATTTCATGAACTATAATCATTTTATAATATAATATATATTTTATAAAAATTTTATATAATCTGAATATCATAATTTTTTAAATTTAAAAACACTTTTAAAATCACCTCTTACTATTTCTAAATAAAACATTTATTTTTATATTAGAAGTTATGATATTTAATTTATCAAAAGTTATTCTAAAATACTGAACATTAATATTTTGGAAAATTTTATCTTAATCAATATTTTGTCTAATTATAAAAAATATAATTAATTTATTTATTTTTAAAATCCTTATAAATTATATATTCCCAAAATAAATTTTAACCTGATATATAATTTTTTTTTAAAATGTTGGAAAATTTAAAAATTGTAAACATTTTATCTGATAAAAACTTTTTACACTTACATAGATTCCATAAAAAGTTTTAGGGTATCACACCTAAACCCTTACGTAGAATCTTGAAATTAATGTTAACCACACATTACCTTCATGAGTACTATTTTTTGATATGTAGATGGTTAAGACCCTTAGATGATGAAAATTTCATAATGGTTAGGGTGATACAACATATACTAAATGACTTGCGTATAGGTAAAACCGTTATTTATGACCATATATGAAGATAACCTCTATTTATATGACACAATTTTATAGGTAAACATGATAGAATAATAAAAAATGGATCTGGTATCCATATGCAGAAGGGTATAGGGCTAGTGACCTTTATATAAACCCATAGTGTAAGGGTATTACCTTTACAAAACCATTTTCATAATGTTATAAAAGTGGTTACCCTTATGTAGACCATATAAAATTGGGTATGAATTTAAATTAGGCTAATCATGTAATGGTAAATCATATTTACCTTTATGATTCTCATGTTATGGACATTAACATTAAAATGTTTTTTGAAAACACTATTTTTTGTTTTTTTTAAATTCAGAGATCAAAACATGTTTGATCCTTGATGAAACTCACATTGATAGCATTAATGGGTTTCATAAGACCATAAATCGATAATTATAAATTTAAGAAACCTTAAAGCACAAGAAAATCTATATTTATGAAATCAGTATGTAAATAACCCAAAAAAGAGTACATTTAAACTACCTATTGTAGTAGCATCCATCTATTTCATTTATTGGAGTGTGCTTGGTGGAGATAATGAGGAGAAGTGAAAAAATCACATCGCCTCTATTGTAAGACAACAATAGAGGGATTTATGATAATTTAACAGTTATACATGAAAATTAAAATTTGTTCATGTACATTCTCATATGATATGATCTATGTTTTGGGATATGGTAGTTTAGTAGTGTCTTATACACATCGCACCACCAAACCGAAGAGAACTCACTCTCTTTAATAGCCAATAACCCAGGGAACCCATATCATAACATATCTCATGTTATTTTTCTAATGGGTATTTATTCATGAACTCATATCAAAAAATAAATATAAATATGTAAAAGATACAACCATTCGTTCAAACAAAATGAAACAAGTGAAGTAGAAATGAATAATATATATACCACAAGCACACACATATATACTATATATATTATAGCCATACATCACATGCATGGATAAGTATATGCAACACATACATGTATTAAATATAATATAATATATATATATATACATATATTTCATATATATATATATATAATTTTATGTATGTGTACATGCTTCTCTTGCACGCACATTTTAGTTCACATCCAAAAGTATAGATTTGAAGACAACCAAAATGTTATCCAAAGCGGTGTTGGGAGTTCACCACTACACGAATGTGAAAATATTATTCTATTTCACTCTATAATATTATTATAAATGGGAAATATAGATCTGAATTATAGATTAAATAGTTATATAAAAGGTGGAATATAGGGATGAAGTTTATCATTGATGAATAAAATTACACGGTATGGACAAAAATGAAATAATTAAGTGTTTGGAGGGAAACAATTAAAAACGTTGAGTGAGTGAGGATCCATTATTGAGTATAAATTGTTTCATTCATTCTATATATTTTTAAAGATGATCATCCTCATTTGGACTCAATATGTTATATATATTTAAATTCACAATGACCCTTTTTACTTAGAACAAACCATATAAAATCCAGAAGATTAATATATTTTGGTGATTATGTGAAGTGGATATTTGAGGAGGTCATCAATCCTATAAAAATTATGAAAGATTTTGATAATGATAAAATATCTAATTCAAAAACCATATATAGTGAAATATTCAAATAAAGGGAGGTGAGTACAAAATTCCATGATAATTAGGGAGATATTGAATGAAATTTAACGATTTAATGATGGAAGAGACACTCTATATGAATTTTGATGGCACAATATTTCTTTTTTTGTTTGAATTGAAATGCGGTTTCATTATTATATTTATAAATATTATTTTATTGGGGTATAAAATAATTTCCTAGGAGTGTAATGTTTAAATATGGGGGAATTAATTGAGTGAATATTTTCATACATTATACCTATAGTTTTAATGTTTTTAATCCCACTAATTTATCATTAAATGAGACATCTTTCTCATATACATATTATTTGATTAAATTTTGAAAATGGATTACATATTGTTTTTTAATAATCTTATCTATCTTTTTTCACTATTATAATAAAGAATAAATTTTATCATTAACCATTTAATGATTATTACATATGGATAGTTGATAAATCTAGAAATACAAAGCATGAGTTCGAAAATTAAAAAAATTAGCTGAGCATATGTGTAATTCCAACCGTTTATAGGTGTCATTATCAGTGCCAGTGAGAGGAAAATAGAAAAAAATAAAAGAATATTTGTGAACCTATCCTAGAATAAATTTATTTTAAATTAATACAAAATCCAGTTTCATGAGTGTAGGTCTCATATTCTATATGTATGTATCATTGTATGAGCATATATGCGATGATTTTAGGAATAAATTTATTTTATGCCCTATATATGTGTCATTATACAGTTGTATAGGGGTAAACTTACATGTATACATTTCCTTATGGCCTTTGATAAAAATCAACCAAAGGATGATCACATGATCATCTATGACTTTAGGTATAGACTTTGAGCTACCCCATAAACCCTCATGCAATGGTTCATAGAAGGCCACATGAAAAATAATGTTTGAAATATATATTTTGAAAAATCAAAAAACGATGATAAGGATTTTATAAAGTAAAAAAATCACTAGAAATGTTTAAATTCAAGATAAAAAATGGAAACTTAGGAGAAATTCAGGTAGATAAGATCTAGGATCATTTTACTAACTAAAAAGATAGAATAATTGAACCTTTGAAGAAGATATGGTGGTTCATATATAGAAAAAGAGGGTTCCAATGTCTGAGATATATTGACCCCTACACTAAGAAACCTTATTGATGACGTATTTGAATTATAATTATTATTTTTTATGTAGTTTATTTCCTCAAAATATTTAGTCACATGTTGTATGTGTAAACAAAGTTGTCTTGTTCCTCTTTAAATATTAATATGTTACACTCCTCTCTCTATTTTTTCTAACCTCATTACATTATTTATTATGATATATTATATTCATGTTTATGATTGGCTAATCTAAGGACTCTATTATGTGTGGAATCTAGTGTTGAACTCAATACACCTAGCATTCAATCTTAGAAGTTCTTATATTCATAGAGTTTGGATGAGGCTGATCAAAAGTGGGTAATGTGACTTTGTGTCTCCTCTTCTCATATATGAACTAAATTATTATTTATGTAATATGTTCCTTTGTTGGTGGTGTTCGGTGTGTACTATAATCAATGAGTTCACTATATATTCATAGCTTATGTGGAAGATAATTTGAACACATTTGATAGAGTGGGTTCATTATGTAAACATGAAACTAATAATTAGACAATTAAGTTTACCTCTAAATGATTACTCAAAATAATTAGATTTCATTGTAAATAAATTCATTCTCACTATATTTAATGTTAACTTTTTTTCATTACACAATATCAACCATAAATAATTACTTTTTCTAATAAATAAAAAACACTAAAAACATAAAACGATAATTAAGAATAATTAGATATTTACTATGAAATATCCTAATGTGAGATGAACCTGGACAAACAAAGTATTATACTTTGAAAAGAAATAATTTATTAATTTCTACACTAAAATAGGTTTTTCACTTATATCATATTTGATATCTTATTATAAAAAAATATCAAATAGATCCTCAATGAGAAATAATCGATGCAACATATGATGAACATGAGGGTGTCTCAATCTCTCTCTCTAATCTACTTCTTATTTCTTATAATTCAAAAAATATATAGTGTAATGTATACCATGTTTTTTATTATATTATCCATAAATATAAAATAATAGGATCTAATCAAAAAAATCTCATTGGATTCAAATATTTCCTAGAAACCAAGATGCACTTCAACTCAAATGTTTATTGGGATGTATTTTCTTCTCTATTATAATTTTTCTTATTCTCTCAATAGATTCATTGTACACTTCCATATTTTTAGATCTGTATTATAAATCATCAGATCAAAAACTATAATATATATATATATATATATATATATTTTTATAAAAAATCAACTCTTAATAAATATGACAATGCTACTATGTTTTTAATCAGATTTTTGAAATGGTGTCTCCCCCAATTTTGATATATTATGTTTCCCATAAACATTTGTATCAAGTAAAATTCCATGAATAAACTTCTTATTTTTCTTTTCTCATTTTATTTTGTCTAAAAACATCTCTATTAATAACTACATTAGGCTTGATAACGGTAATCTCAAAATAATTTCCACAAATATGTATATATAAATATTTCTTTATTTCTAAATACAAATCATACAAAAAATACTATGGAAACATTCCACTTCTCTTAAAATCACAAGAGTTTCAAAATTTTATTATATGATCTAGCATGTATTTGATTATTAGAGAACATTACACTTCATTCTAATAGTTATTCATCTAAATTTCAAATAATTATTTGATATTTAATTCCTCATAAAAAAATAGAAGTATTTTCATGTTTTACATCTAGATAAATTTATCTTGATTTTCATCATTCCTTTTTCACTCAATTTCTCAAAAACACTTTAATATTTGTTCTTTTTACCTCATTCAGGAAGACCATTTCCTTCATTTATCTATCATAAATCACAATTACTTTTTTGATATTAAAATATTAAAATAAAATAATAAGAATAAATAGATTTATGTTCAAATAAATCCTTCAATATTGATAAGTAATATTAATTGTCAATTGTCCCCATTTTTTAATTATATGTTAAATTAAAAAAAATATCATGTCAATATCATCTGTCTTCATATTATTCAAACAGAATCATAAATTTTTGTGTGGAAATAGCTTAATAATGTTTTTGAACCTGAATAAAATCTTTAGTAGAATAATATATTATATTTCATCAGAATATTGATTGTAGAAACTCATATTTTATGACATCATAATTCTCAATATTTTACCAAATTGATGAAACTTATGAAGTGGCAGTTTACTCTTATGAACATATAATTTAATATTAAAAAGTGTCAAATTATTCTTTTTGTGTTGGATTTTATTCTTCAAATGTATTGATTTATTCTACCAAAGTGTCAAATTTCACTTATGAAATCTTAATATATTCTTATGATGTTTCCTATAGAATTTTTTTCATTATAGAGTATAAATTACTCTTATGATGTAGGAATATGACTCATAAAAACTAAAAAATCACTATTTCAAACTTGTTTTACTCTTCTAAAGTTAGTACGACTCTTCAAAATTCATCATATGACTCTTATTTTGTTTAGAAAAACTATTATTATAGTATGTATTCTGAAAATATAAATATGAACTACATTGGAATACTCTTCTGATGTATTTACAACTTGGAAATAATTATAACTTGAACATTCAAATTCCATAATTCTTAAAATAATATAGGAATGAATTTAATTCACCTAAATTTTTTTGAATCACTTGAAATCATATTAATCAAGCTTCAAAAAATTTCATGAATTTTCACAACAATTCAAAACAGGTGAGTTTTTCTTCCAAGGTACATTATATAATTAAAATACTCAATTAAGAGTATTTAAGTATATTTCCACTATGTTTATATTCCATCTCCAAACAATAATTATTAATATTTTATCCATGTGATTTTCATAATTTTATTTATAATCCTTAAATAGTAACAATCATTTAATTATATCTTCAATAACCAAATATATTTCCTTCATGATTTGAACCTAATTATATATTTTTATTAATAAATAAATTGATTTTTTAGATCTATCCATTTTGTTGTAAAATTATAGACACTAAATTATGACATTTCATAGGATGTTTAATATCCATCCAATAAACATTTTCATGATTTCATGAAGACCATAATAAAGTTATCATATTTATATAGTTGTTATCATGAATTTTTTCATCTAGTTATTCAAGAAAAACAACTTCTCATTATGGATTACCCAAAAACATGGGAAAATATCCAATTATATTGGGTGTATTCTTTCACCACAAATAATATTATTTAAGATATACAGATTGAAATACTAGTCATCAACAAAAACATCTAACATGATCCTTTTGTTATATCAACAATTGTGATACTTCAATTGATTATGTTGGGTCACATTATTATGTAACCTATTTCATTCACATTTTATCTCATTATTCTGTTATTTGTAGGATTTAATATATATATATATATTATATATTAATGAAATATTATTATGTAATGGAATATATAGGTTTTCTATATCCCCCCAATCGATTGTGTAGTGTTTATATCTCTTGAGATACTGTGTTCAGTTAATGGGAAATCAGCCTAGAAAATTATATTATGATGTATTGGTAGTGAGAATAGACTTCTATATATGAGTGTATATCTTATTATTATGCCACATTATCTTCATTTTCATGATTAAAATAGTCATATTATAACATATTTAATATTATATAAATTTATGTTTTGATTTTTTACCATCTTATTTTATAATCCAATGTTATTATTATTGGATATTAGGTTATCGCACCCTAATACTTATCATTATTATTCCTTCACTGGTTATTTCTTCTTACTCCTCCTTTTATGTATATTCCCAAGGTATCCTATAGATTTTTATAATTCTAAATTGATTTTTTATAGTATTATGAATATAAAAATAAATTATTATAAAATTTATTTTTAAGATGAAATTTTATGTAGTTGAATTACTAAAAACACTAGAACTCTATTTTTTTGGGTTTTTGTAAATATTTTATTAAAAATGTTATAATTTTATGTACATAATTTTAGGTTCATTATAGTTTGTATTAGAGTGATATTTTCTTTTTTTTAATGATTAAATTATTGAACATTATAGAAAATACACAATAATTAATAAAACTTAAAACATAAAAAGTCATATGTTGTGATATATATGTTATTTGGAAGGTATTATTTCAAATTTCATAATTTTTAATTTCAATACATATTTATTAGAGAGTTTTCATCCCTAACCTTAATTTTTTAAATTAATATCTTGAAATATTAAGAATCATGTCCAAAACAAAGACAATTGGAAATAAACAAATTTCTTGAAAAAGATTCCTAATATGATTGGATTGAGAGTGTAGAACATTATGTTGATAAATTCTATAAATACTTAATTCATGAATAGTTACATGAACAATTATGAGTATCCTATACCTTCTAATAGTTAACATGTTATGGTTGGGTTGTTTACCCGGTAGAAAGCTTTCTCTTTTAGTGGATCTTTATACCCCTTTATCATGGAGAAATAGACTATTTTTTTGAGATGATATTTTCTATCTTCTGATTCTAAATGAATGAGATATATATTTTGGTCATATATCACCAACTAGGAGAATCCAATTAGTGGTGGAAACTAACAAAAAATACTCATCTCAACGATTTCACCAAT
Organism: Viscum album; assembly: GCA_963277665.1. Taxonomy (NCBI): domain Eukaryota; kingdom Viridiplantae; phylum Streptophyta; class Magnoliopsida; order Santalales; family Viscaceae; genus Viscum; species Viscum album. The sequence continues at coordinate 154,310,709 of OY728164.1, forward strand.
ACAATATACTGGGAAGATTTAAATAAGTTGTTTTGTAATAAATATTCTCCCAACACTCTATGTATGAAAATGGGGGTGGATATTTTCTTAGACAATAGAAAATAGTGGAAACACAAAATAATTATTATGAGAAAAATTTCACAAGACATTCAAGGTATACATATTATTATGTTTTACCCTTGAATGAAATGTTTGGAATTTATTTTGGTAATTAATGACAAGTCATTATAAAAATATAGTATTTCAAGATGTAGTAAATACAAATATGTTGGTTGATGTTCCCTTAAAATATAAATAGAGGATAGAATATATCACTCATATCATGGGGATAGATATATAATGAAAATAATTGATTTTTATTTTAGTGGTTTAATTATACAAATGTAAGAAGATTCAAGTACCCATATGTCACAGGTGTGGGAAGATGCACCCTATAAATTCCCTCAAGGAATGAATAAATGTTTCAAGTGTTTAAAAATTTGAACCATTATCAATAGTGTTGAATGTGTACGAGGAAACCAATCAAAATATTATAAGGACATAAGGCTTTATTCATTCCTCTATCCATGGTATAATATCCCAACCCAAGGATAATGGAATTTATGAAACCCAGTGGACTATGAGAAGGGTTATTAAGGATAACAAAAGAAATCCTCTATAGAAATAGAAATGTGGATGATCTCATGATATCCCTATTTCTGTGGTGGATCAATAAAATAAATTAGTGGTAGGTATACTTTTTATTCATTCAATAATTTTGAGTGTACTCTTTGGTTCTAGTTTTATGAATTATTTCATATCATGAATGTTTAATATAAATATTCATCCACAAACTCATGATATGTAGGTTGAGTTATCAGTGGAAAAAATAACTACTTTTTTTAAAATATGATTCCTTGATACAAAACGACCAAAGAACATTTATTACTAAAAGAAAGTTAGCAAGAGTCCAAAATATGTGTTCATATTACAATCTTTTTCATGTAAGGATATAAGGTCAGTAGGGAGGTATTTAGACCAGGTGATGCCTTGATTTACTCACATGTTGGACAAGCCATCTACAACTCTGTTTGCTTCTTGATAAATATGGGTGATGGTATAGTTGAGGTCGATAAGTGAATAAGTGAATTCCATCCAATGGGTAGTAATCAGCCAAGCAATATGTGTCACACCATTCTAAATTTCCTAAACGATGGTCCTCAAGTCACTTTAAATCCAAAGGTTATTCCAACCAAAATTCTCAGAAATGGAAATGAAATGTATTAAGATCATCATCTTAACTTCACATGAGGTGGTCGTGCCACAACTACCCATAAAACATCCAATGATATGACTGATGTGATTCCTCAAGATACCACCACATACCACAGGGCCCAAATTTCCTTTAGAGGCACCATAAATATTTATTATTATCCAATATGGAAGAGGTTATCTCCAGAACTACTCTAGAGTGCGATGAGGTTGAATGAAATTTCCATTAATCTGCAAATGTCGCATGAATCCAAAGTCATAGACAGTGTTGTGGCAATGCATCTTATGCATCAAAGTAGCTTCATGTATGTCAGTAAGGATCCGCATCTGACCTGTATTTTGATTGAGTGAGTAATTTTCAGGAATAATAACATTCCAATCATACTGGATCACATGGTAGAGCTCAACAACTATATCTTGAAAATGGTTTTTTATTTGCTGAGAGCCTTACATTTATTCACATTTATTTTTTTGAGTTTTGATAGGGTCAAGAATCAACCATATGTAGTCAAAAATTTTAATAATATAGTTCCAAAAATTAGAAGCAGCAATACAGGAAGGAAAGAGGGGTTAACATCTTCTCTATGTTGATAACAGATTCTACACTTAGAGCTGAGATGGATTCCAAAATATTGAAGGAAAATCTCTATGGGAACTCTTATGTGAGCAAGTCGCCAGATGAGATTAAATATTGAGGGATTGTTTCAAGTCTTGTTGAAAAGTTTTATCCAACTTTACTCATTTTCAAAGTTACTAAAATAATGATTGTAGAATTTTTTTGGGTAAGAATACCATTGTGAGAAGGTTCCCAAATTAAGAAACCATTAGTATAAGAAAAACAGTAGTTTTCAATGACATTCAGAATAGTATTAGGGAGGTGGAAATGATGAGAGTTTAGATTTTCTCCAATATAGTAATTAGCACTCTTAGGGATTTGATCATGAGTAATCATAGAAATTTATGGAGTTCCAGTCCAATTATCCAACCAAAATTTCAAGGAGGAGTCTCTGGATACAATCCATCTAGAATTATTCATAATATTGGAGAAATATTGTTTGATGTATGGAAATATGAAGAGTTAATAAAATTTGACTTGCCTATATTAGGTTTGTCAGGAAATCTATTTTTGTGGAATGTAATGGAATTAGAAGAATTGTGAAAATGGTTACAAGTAAGTCTAGATTGAAAAGAGTCATTAAAGTATATTATATTCTTAATTCCAATACCACCTTTCTCAATGGGCATGAAATATGTTGACCAAGGGACAGTCACAATTTTCCTCTCTAGAGTACTACCAATCAATGTGAAATTATTTATGGCGGTGTTTATTTTTTTGAACAAACTAACAGGACATTTATAGACGGTATTGGAGTCAACCATCTTGGAAAGGTAATCCACACTAATTCTATACAATATGCACAAATTATTTGTTATATTTCTTGAAATAGATTAGTAGATTCTCTTTTTTCAATTATTTTGAAATTTGATTTACAACACAATAATATTAGGTTTCTTTACTTATATAGATAATTATATAAATTCATATTAATTATATAAAAACAATTATAAGTGTTTTTTGAATGTTTTATGTATTATTAAAATAAGATAAGAATAATAATTTTCCATATTTTAGTTCACACTATAGACTAATGGAATCAAGACTCAAAATTTGAATTTATTTATTATGAGTTGATTTAATTATTTAATTTATTTCATAATTACAATTTAATGATTTTTAACATATTCAAAGTGGTTTTATGTTATTTATGGAAGTATTATTGGTTTGATACTATCACATGAATGAATATAGAAGTTTTATGGAATTTGAAAATTATAGAAGGAAATAATGGGATAATTATGAGACCTCTTAAATGGATTATTATAGAGATATTTTGACATATTCAAACATTATTAATGTTTTTATGGATTAACTAAGTTTTATGTTATTAATTTTTGTTCTAATATTAATTTTTGTAATGATAATTCTAGTGATAATTAGGATATTATCATTTTATTAATAATTTTTTGTTTGGATAATATATTTTTTCATTGAAGAATATATTTAAAGGTATGGATGATAAGAAATCATTATGGAATATTATAAAACAACTAATAGTCATAAACTATTGAATTCTACTCTAAAATTTCAAGTGAACCTATGTGAAAAAATTAAAATAAGAATAATTTGTCTCTACTTTATGAATTAAACTTTTGGATTTCTTGATCATGATTTCTCAAATACTTTAAAGGGTAAAGAAAACCATCTTTATACTAAAAAATCTATTTCTATCTCTCAAACTGGTGTTATTATCCAAAATATTTATTTATGACTTGGAATTTGTTTGTACATAATCCTAACATTCAGAGAATATATTAAAAATAAAATTCAATTCTTGGTTCTACACCTGATAAAAAATTGTACATGTGTTTTTAGTGATCATATTGAAAATTCAATAGGTTTAGGATGCTATATAAGTACAATCCAAATATTTATATTTTTCCTACAAAAAGAATGTAAGAGTTAGTTTATTTATTCTCTTTACTAAACACATGGGATAATATTTTTCATGTTGTATGTGTATAGGTTTAGGCTCTCCCATTTTAGAATTGATTTTATGTTTTAGTGGGTTCCATACTCTATCAGTTGGTGTGTGAAGAGTTTATGTTAGATTTTTTGGATTCGAAATACTATAAAATTACCTAGGAAAATATTCATTATATTATACATTCACTATTCAAAAATACACTACATTTAGTATATTGGGATTGAATTATTAAATATATTAATCCTCAAAAGTACCCATTTTAATTTTAATAAATATTCTATTTTTAATAAAAGATAATATAATTACTTGTGTCTATTTCCATTGAACCATTTAGGGCCTATCAATTGGTATGATTTCTTTTACATAAAAGTATAGTTTATCATTGATGTATATTATTGAATATTATTTGTTTTTGAGATGAAAAGTATCTCAATCATCAATAAGTCTACGGGAAATATATATTTCATTGACAGGAAACTAGAAGTTGAATTTTCAAAGCCATCAATGCCACCTCATTTTAATGGGATAGACTATTGAAACAATAATGTTAGAATACATGTATTTTTTTTTAAAAAATATAGATATTTAATAGAAGACCATAATGTCTAGAACATATAAATTACTGGATACTGAATATTAAACATTAGTAGAAAATGATGATACAAAATATTTAATGAATAAAAAATTCCTGAAATGTCATTATTTTTCCTCATTGTTCTGAAAAAATTCATTTCAAAATTATAGGACATTAAATTTAACTCATCTATGAACTGAAAAATAAGAAAGAAATATTCTGGGAAATCACGAGGATTGATTTTAATAATTAAAAGTACCTAATTAAGATATATTTAATGAGATGAAAAAATGAGTCACCAATATTATCAACAACATGGTTTCCCATGAGGAAACAATAAAGAATAATGTTCTAATTTAATTAATACAATACGGATTACTCAACATATATCATTCAATGTGTCTGGATAATGAAGAATGGAAATATTTTTTAGAATACCCATTAGATGAGATAATTGGTTTTCTCTTAAAATAAAAGAATGAATTAATAAATAATGAGACTGATTCATTTAATAAACAAAAGGGATTTTATTTTAAATCTAAATATTTATCTTTAAACTCTTCTATATATTTTTTATATTCTCCTAGATCCACGAAATTAATGATTTAAATCAGGTTTGAAAACTCATTCAGGACTCGTATAGAAAAATCGTGTTATAAAATAGGATAATGGGAAAATAATGATATACAAGAAGTACTTCAAGAGAAAACGAAAGAAAGAAAGATATAATATTATATGTTATTAATACAGGAAACCACACTATACCACATACGAGTTTCTAAGTTTGAATTATCAAATATAAGAAGAGAATAATTGAGAAATATATATATGAACTGATTTAGTATAAGTTGTAGTTGCACTAATGAATCAAACCCCAGAGAAGAATGTATAATTGTAGAAAAGATAAGTAATATTATAATTATATATATATATAATAATATTTCTCTATCACCTCCTCACTCATATTCATTAATTTTGTTGTGAGAATCAGTTATGAAAGGTTCAAATATTTTTTTATGAATATCACAGACAATGAGAGTAATTTTGAAATTTTTTCAAATCATTTTCTAGTTATGATTAGGGTAAATAAAAATTTGAATGTTTATGTAAATTATGTGATAAAAATAAAGAGGAAATGATAATTAGTTATAAAAAGAAATTTTGGGTGAAAAAGAATTTTATTTATGTTACTTTTAAAAAAAATTCTCGTTTTGGTAATTGAAAATTTGAAATATTTCAATCCTATATTTGTTAAAGAGAAATATAATATAAAGATTGTGGATAATTATTTTTCTAATAAGATGTGTGAGAATAATAGTTTGAGAAATTCCAGTTCAAGTCATAATGATGAGGTTTATAATGATTCTAAATTCCTTCCAAAGGAAACTTTAAAGCTACTAGCTCAAATTGAATGTTTAAAGGGAATGACATCTATGTTTACTATTGTATGCTGTACTTTACATGAATTTACAGGTTCATTAAAAATTTATAAATCCCAAAATAATAGAATTTATATTGGGTTTTATTATTTTTTACATTATAATGTATAAAAATAGATTTTTCAAGGGTAAAAAATGAAGTAATCTCATATATTACATGTTCTAGATATGGATTATTTATACATTATTCTTTTCAATGGTGATTAAATTTTTTTCAATCCCTTTGTAACATAAATCCATTAATTTCAAAAAAAAATCGAGTTAATATCACCCAACCTTATATAGCATGGATACCTAATAAAAATTTTCAAAATCCTATTAGACCAATACTACACAGGATACCCAAGAATATATATTTTTTATTTTATTAACAACATGAACACCCATTGTATTCTTATATTTTTGGTATTCTAAAATGATTTAAATTTTATTTGATAATATTTAATTCCCTAAAAATTATATTTATAATTCTTTTATAAACCCATTTTATTCTTTTAATAGTATTATAATATTTTCATGCACCTTTTTAGATATTGTAGTTTTATAAATCATAGGGATTTATGATGGAAATTATCTTTTATATCTCTTTATGATTAAAGAGAAGCATTAATTAAGGGTGATATATCTGTTTTAATCTCTCATTATATCTTTGTTTAATTTAGATGGAGATTTATTATTTTGATTTAATAGTTGATTGTTTTTTAAGAATGAATTAATGGGTAAAAATGTTTTTTGAAGAGTTTTTTTTGATAAATTATTTTCATCTCATACATTTCAATATGTGGCAATGTTTTTAAAATAAGTTTGTTGTAATTTTTTTATCTATGTGGTCAATTTTAAAAAGGGGACACATAGTTTTTTATCATTATTTGGTTTTATAATTATAAAATAGTGGAGAATATTATAGTATGTATAAAAACCTTATTTTAATTTTTATTTTGATAATGGAAATACCTCATATTTTTATTTTGGAATATTATATATTTTTTAGGATAATGATTACATTTTTTATTAAAGAAAATAATTATGTTATTATTTATTATTTAGTTATTTATTTTGGTCATTATTAATTTTTTATAATATATATTATTCTAATTACATTTTTATGAAAACATTTTTAGGTTTTTTAAGTTCTTTTACCCATAAAAAACATTTGTAAATAAAGTCTCAACCTTATGCAGCACAACATTGGTTCACCCTTACAATGTGTTACCATTATATATATCTGAATTTAATTCTATACCTTTATATGATCTTTAATAACATCCTAGTAATTGTCACATGAGTTAATTAATTTTCATAACACATTTTGGTTGATTATATATTTTCTTACCAAATTTACATAGAAAACAAATTATCTTTCCTTTACAAAAATTGAATATTTTGATATATACTTTTACACATAATTTTTCTCCAATGAGAGTTATGTGAGAAATATACTTACAAAAAAATTTAGTTATTCATTTTACCTTCACACATCATGTTTATATTACCTTTACATAGTACAAAAAATTCCAACTTACCCACATCTATGTTTTAAAATGGATTGTGATTTTAAACTATTCCATTGTTTTACCCATATTAGATTAAGTGTGTACCTATGTGAAATGGATAACATACGAAGTTCTTTTAGAAACCATGGTAATGTAATTCTATTTTCAAAATAAATTGCAAAAGGAAACACCGTTGTATTTATAATCTTGGTAATTCTATTTGTAGTATATTTGGAAATCAATTAGTCGACGCATTATTTATCACTTAGTCTTACAGTTAGTTTATTTTATATTAATAATATTCATTTTTTATTTATAAATTCATATTAATTATATATTAATATTTTTACGTGTTTTTAGAATGCATTAAATAGAATTAAAATAATTTCAAGATTTTTTTAGATATTTTTTCATTTATACTATAGATTTACAACCTGAAGACTCAAAACATGAATTTATTCAAATTAAGTTGATTTCATTATTTTAATTGTTTCAAAATTATCGTTTAATTCAAATAAATTATTCATTTATTTGTTTAATGTGATATATTATATTGATATTATATCATGCATGACTATGAATGTTATTTTTAATTTAAAAATTATAGGAGGAACCGATGTGAGATTTATGTGATCAATTTGACTCGTTATTATAGAGATATTTCAACAAATGTAATGATTCATAATTTTTTTCCTATGGATAGACTAAAGATGATTAATTTCATTTAAATTCCAATTATAATTTTTGAATTGATAATTCTGTAGAAAATTTTTATATTATCATTTTATTATTTTCTTAACCAGTTGAGAATACATGTAGTCATTTTAGAGCATATTTGAAGGCATTGACAATACTATGATCATTATAGAATACTATATCATGACCAAAATCCATACTGTATTGATGTGAAATTGTAAACTTTTGAGTAACCATTGAAAAAAATAAAAACATTATCATTTATCACCACTTTCTAAAGTAAAATTGTATAATTCCCTAGCTTAATCCTTTAAATACTAATATAGGAAAATAAAAAAATTTATATATACACAATGTTTTTAAAGAACTCAAGTAGGTGTCAATTTATTAGTTAATTTTATTGGGCTTGATTTTGTATGAACATAATCATATAACACATAGTTTATATTACAATTAATTTTTTTTACTCAGTTCTATGATTAGATGAAAAGGAATTAAACAAGTTTGGAAGAGCCTTATAAAAAATTAACTAGGTTATGAATAATCCATTAAGAAAATCCTAGGATTTTTCAAAACAAAAGGTTAAATGAGTTTGATTTGGGGATTCCCCTTCTTAATGTTTTGGGATATAATTTATCCTATTTTAAAATTCAATATTGTGGTTGAAACCTTTTAAAAATATAATTCATATTTTAGTTGTTGTCATTCTCCATTTTTTGGGGTGTCAAGAGTAGACATGTGATCTTTGGGATCCCAACTGTTATATAATTTCTTGTGTTCCTCTCTTTATTTTTGGAATTCACTCACCACACATCCACGAAAAATAATATTTTATGATTGAATTGATAAATATAATTATATACGAAAATCCATATTTTGTTTTTTATAACTATAATATTTTTAATAAAACAATATCCCCCATATATTTTTATTCACCGATTCAGAAACTAGAAAATAAATTTTAAGTATATAACTCTTTTCTAATTAATATTTTGATCAATAATCATATATAAAATCTTGTTTTACTCACTTTGGAGGAATATGATACTATAATAGGAATGGATTAGATATACCTATATAGATCCAATATCAACTACTAGTGTATGGAAATCATATATTCTCAAAAAACCATCCCTATTTTCTTTAAAAGTTATAGGATAATTATAAATAACTATTAGAAAGTCCTTATTAAGTATATATATTATTTCTTTATAATCATCCATATCTTAATCAAATGACTAAGTAAAATGAAAGGATTATCCTAGAATAGTTTCACTGTAAAAGGTAACATTATGATTTATTTTCCAAAGAGATTCATAGTCATATTTTTAATCATTAGGTTTGGTATTATATAGAACATATACCCAGAGCTCTTCCCTTGTGTAAGAGTTCCAACAGAATGAAATTCATTTAATTGAATGTGTTAAAGATTCAATTATAAGAGAACATGAAGTGTGGATATATATGACCTTGTGTTTCATTATAATGTTCCCAATCCTTTTTAAGAGGAATAATGCATCAATGAATCTCTATATTTGTTATCATAATATTGTAAAAGTCACAATAAAGAAAAAGTATTCAATACCATATGTTTATGACTTGTTAAATCAGCTACATTAGGATTAATACTTCAAAAAATAGTATATCTAATTACGATATCATCAAAAAAAGACCAGAAAGAGGAATATTCAAAAAGCATTATTTCATACATGTAATGGAAAAATTAGTTCCTATTTATTCCTTTTGGACTCACCAATGATCCAAAAAGCATTATAGACATGATGAATAATGTGTTTAGAAATTACGTAATTTTTTTAGTGTTATTTGTAAATAATATTCTCATATACAAAAAAAATAATGAAAGACTATGTGGTTTATTTGAGTGTTATTCTATACAAATTTTTAAAGGAGAAGACATGAAAAAAGTAATAAAATGTGATGTCTGGATGGAGTATGTTACATTTATGGTGTATGTAACCAGAATCAAAGGGATATATGTTTAAACTTGGATTAAAAATATGGTAGAATAAAAAAAAGTGTACTTTTCATTAAAAAATATTATATCATAACAGTTGAATATTCATTAAATAACATTATGATATTTTCTAGAACCATAATGATTTAGTGTCTTTGGAGACCCCCCGAATGGCTCAAAGTCCTTTATTTATTTATTTATTTTTCTATAATCCCCATTTTAAGGGTTGAATGGGAAGCATTACATGATCTGTAGGCCCACTTAAAAATTCCCATACACAAACCAACATATGAACTTAATGGCCCAAGACCTGACACATTTTAAACATCCCCTCCCCATCATATGAATCATTTAGGCACCTAGCTTCCCACCTCACATGGATGATCAAAAAGAATTCTCCTGTGCAAAGATCCATGGTGCCTGGATGCAATTGCAGTTGTCAAACCCTATCATTTTCCCAATCTCATTATCTCTTCTCTGGTGATTTCAAGTTTTTCTCTCAATCCTCATCTGGAACTAATCCTGTGTGGTCTTCCAGAGTTGATTCTTTGTCTTTTCTATGGCCCAAAATTCATCTAGCCCAAAGTTCATTTGTGGCCCTAATTCCATTACAACCTGAATTCCCATGTGGCTTGAAGGTCCTGAGATCTGTAGGCCCAAACTGGTGGCCCGAAGGCCCACATCGGATGAATAGTATTAGATGCTATCGTATCGAAAAATACCTGATACAATAATTCTATAGTAACCCATAAATTCATCCTCACCTAGATTTGATCTTGGGTATCCTGAATGCCAAGAATGATCCTATATCACATCGAAGCAGGCTCATTGGAAAATTTGGGTTACTAATACTGACCCCCAGTGGGGGGCCCTAACCAAGACCAAGTGCACGCCACATTAACTTGCTAGGAAATGACTTTGAATCACCTTGAACATAATACACACAATGTTTGATTCTAGTGGGACTCGAGCCTGCGCCATAATCATGGAGAGTGAGAGTGACAATTAGTTTGTACCACTCAGCTAATACCCTATGAGAAGTTTCTTTTGAGACTAGATACACAATTTTATAATTTCATGAAGGATATTCAAAATCACTCACCAATATCTTATCACATCATAGTATTCATAAAAATACATTATTTAAAACCATTCTTCATAAACATGGGAATTGAAACAATGTAAATAATGAGAGGAAATGCACATTGAGGTTAAAAAAGGGATATATTAATGAGCACATAATCAAAAAATATGTATAATGGTTGTTGAACATTATCATAATTTTTTAAAATCCCTGCCCAACATTACATAGATCATAATACTAAATCATGTTATAAATATTTGTAGTTCATATGACATGAATCATAATGGAATAAAATAATGTGATCCATGAGATCATATTTTTTCCATAAGACATATGTTTTTGGTACATACATATGAATGGAAAACAATTTCTCTATTGAAGGTTCATATCAAATACTATCATATTTTATGGGGATCTCTACCATTATCTCATATCCTTATGGAAGGATCAATCCCAATTAAATCGTTGTTGATTGGGTTTACACCCCCATTCCTTCATAAAGTTTCACTCTAAATACCCCATAGTGGAAAGAGTCCCTTGCTAAACTCGGGTCACTTACCTTTACATTAATTATTATCTTATAAGATATCCACATTAACCCAATTCATTGGTGGAATATATAATTCCATAACTACCCATTACATAAATTGAATCATACAATTATGTTCCACATGATCATACAAATTCATCATTACAAAACCTATAAAAAGGATTAGGTTTTATAAATAATTCAACATTTTATCATAGCATAACCCCTGTAAAGGAAATGGGTTTCATAAATATTTTATCATCTAGCACAACATTAAACATGGAAAAGGAACGATTTTTAAAATTGTTCATCAAAACCTAATAAATTTTTTTGAATGAAACGAGTTTCATGGAATCATATTTAAATAAACATAATCATAATCAATCTAAATAATGAATGTGGGTGGTATTCATTGATCATATATCTAATAAAGCGTAAGTAACATAAAATGATGTTATAATTGATAATACATAAATTTAAAATATCATTGGACCATTTTTTATGAAAATAAAACTTTCACATTGAAATCACATATTTATAATCTTTGAATTTGCAGAATGTTATGGAATTGTTTTTTCCTTGATACCAAATAAGGAATAATGTAGAGTAATCATCAAATCATTGATCATTTATAATAGCAGGAAATTATTTTTAAGTCATGTGTGATAAAATAAAGATTCATTCAATATTTTTAAATAAATACCAATAGTACCTCATTTTAAAAATAATTAGAAGATTAATTTTTATCAATTTTTTAAAAATATAAGTCATTGGTAAAAATTAAATTAAAAATAATGAAAAAATATAAAATTATAATTATTCAAAACATTTTTATAAAACTTGGATATAGAAGAAAAATGATTTTGGATTGGAGAGAGAAATAAATTTGGTTGTCATTAGAAACATTATATTAGTATCTTGCGTACCTAAAAGAGACAAATTAAAGGAAATACTTTATTATATAGGAATAATTATAGATTTATAATTTTTTTGATATTATTTACTATAATATAATAATATATTATCATTTAAAACATAATAAAAAAATTTCAGCAAACAATGAGATTGTAACATGAATCCCTTACCTCATGTTTGAATTGCATCCAAATCAATCTACTCTCCTATATCATAAATATAAATTTATTATTTTTCCATAATATAATATTTTTGATATTTATAATTTCATGTAAGAACCTCTAATAAAATTTCAACACCCATTGATAAATAATTCCTTAATTTTATTAGGTGTTAACTCTTTCATTCTTCATGAAAGTTTCTGTTTAGATGATATAGTTCCCAAAAATTGACCATGGTTTGTCAAAATAAAGAATATTAATCACTAAATAACTATAATATGTATTCATTATATAAATATTTTTCTTTTTCTGTAAAACAATCAGATAGGGAAAAAATTATTATGTTCTTGGAGATGGCATGCCATACGTATGCATGAATGATATTTTCACTTTTCGATAAATTGAAAGAAAGAAAAGCAATAATTCAGTTTTGAACTATCATTATATTATCATATATTTCATATATTTTCAGTAAATCAATATTCATTACATTCAATTTAATGGGTAAATGCAAAATGTATAACATCACTTGATGGAGGTGGTAGTCGATATATACACACGACCAATATAATTTTTTTAATGGATTATAAGAATAAAATGAAGATATGATATAAAAGTTACAGAATTAAAATTTCATCACAAATATTATATATATTCATTATTTTAATCATTATAATAAATTAATAAAAAATGTTGTGAATAACGAATTAAACAACTATATGGAGATAATGGGCCATACATACAAACGAGCGATGTCTTTCATTTTTCATATGATAAAAAAGTGATAAAAAGGGTTTAAATATAATCATAATAAAATATTAGTGTATATATGATATTAAATTTATAATTTTAGGATGGGTAAAATAGATTTATAGAATGTATAGGAAGAGATAAATTTGAATGATTCGGTAAAGAAGACTAAATCTTCTTCAATAGACATCCTTTAGATCTTCTCTTAAGGATAAATGGAATTGAATTTTAAGAATAAAAATACCTCTAATTCATGAATATGAATTCTTATGTGATACTTGGTTAGGTATTGGTCGATATATAAAAATAAAATTTGTGTAAAAAAGATCGAGTAGGGGTGTCCATTTATAAGTGATGTAGAGGACACACGTGGAATTTCATGAATGATTAAAAAAAATATTTCCATACTCAAGAAATATTCACCATAATGGACATATATTTTAACAAAATTTTTGATATGTTCGAAGTGAAATCATAAAATTAAATTTAGATTGGGTTTTTAATTATTGACCTTAATGTTTTTACCACTTAATTAATAGAATTTTACTAAAACTATGGTAACAACTATTTTAAATTTTAATGGGTTATATGTTTATATGTAATATATAAATTACCTAAAAAATGGCCAAAGTATAAAATTGTAGATCATTTATAATACTTTTTTCCTCTTGAAATATTTTTATTATTTTTAAATAATTTAATAATTTTTTTTTTAACATAAAACTCTATTAAAGTTATTTTTAATACTATTCATTTGATTTGACATTAATGACATGAATATATTAATATAATTATAATATAAATATTTCCCCATTCCTAATATGTTATATTTATTTTCTTAATTCGTGTGAAGCTTTAAAAACCCAAAACATATTACTTTTAGGGTTTTTTAAAACATTTACAAGATTTTTCCACTACTTACTCAAGCACTCTAGCAGTATTGTGTAAAAATTTAAGGTCATTATTTGATCACCAAAAATTAAAAATAAATTATTATAAATAAAATATTATTAGTATTTTTGTATAAAAATTCAGAACTAAACTTGTCGCCCATTTTTCCTTCTTCAAAAATGTTATACAGAAACGAGTAATATATTTTGGGATAGATGAATGTGAATATAGCACCAAGTAGTTAAGGAATATCATAGTATACACACCTCAAATTACATTACCCCTAATTGGGTAATGAATTTGGATATATATCCCTTTTTCAAAGATGGTCTAGGGGGTTGTACTCTAGAAAAATGATAAATTCCGATTTTATCCCTCATTGTATATGGAGGTTCATTAGAAAAATAACCCATTTCATGAAATGGGGTTATAAGGGGTAATATTTGAATTAAATATTTTGAGTCATTATATCTATGTGAAAATATGTGACCTATATATTGATCATAAAACTATAATGTATATATGCACATGGAAAGAGCTTATTATACAAAAATGTCGATCGATAGAGATGATAAAACAATATGTAAAATTAATCCATTACCATCATAGAAGGTTGAATTAAGTGATAGATACTCTATGTAGGAAATATCCCAAAACATTATCCTTGATGTTGATTAAAATAGATCCGGTCCTCTTAAAAATGTAATAATTGGACATGAGAATAATAAAAAATGGTGTAACATCATAAACTACACAAACTATTACCTAACCATCTATCCTAGGTATGATTAATTATTCCTAATTGATTTATATTAAGATTTAAAAGATGTTGGAAGAAATTAGGATGTGTAAAATCATAGATGTAAATATTGATAAATATAGAGTTTCATGATTAGGGACATATTTATATATACAATTAGAATTAGAGATAAAAATTGATCTAATATATTATGACCTTTTTTTAACATTCTCTATACACTCAATAAGCAGAAATATGTATTTATATCATTGTAATTACTTCTTCTGGGTAAATATAAATAAATATATTACTTATTCAATATCAATTCACTTGATATGTTATCAAGTTAGAAAAAATAATAAATGTTCAAGGGGATGAAAATCCATTGCACATACCAATATGGAAATCGTAGAACATCAAAATGGTTTTATGTGTCTTTTAAATAAATCTCTAGGAAATAGTTACTTATAGATTTCTTGAAATATTTTATAAATAATATTCTCTTCATCGACATTTTTGAATACATAGCATCCAATCAACTTTCAGGATATATATCCTCGATGTGATTAGGATACATAGAATACTAATCACAATTAAACCATATTTTGATCTGATGGTTCACTATAACATTCTATAGGAGTATTTAAATCACTAAACACATAGTTTAACTTCAATATGAAATATCATTCTCAAACAAATTGTATATTAGAAAGGACTATTCAATATCTAGAAGGCATGGTGAAAGTATTTTCTAAATAATTTAAAGGAGGTTGGGATCAACACCAGACTTTGAGAGATTTCATATAAAAATAATGTATAAATAAGTATTCAGATGGATCTATATGAATCCATTTATGGGAATGGTTCATAACTCAAATATTCTATGATAAAGTTGCAGTGTGTAAGCTATTGAAAACTAAATTTATTAATTATATAATGGAGATGGTCCCAACAATTCAACAACACATTAAATAATTATATATTCAATTGAATAATAATACCTAGAATAATCTACGGGTCATAGAGTTCAATATTAAAGATAAAGTATTCATTTGAATATATCCACCTAAGAGGCTCATGGAATTTGGGATTATTAGAAAGCTAAGTCCCACATACATTGGCCCCATTGTTATTCTTGATTCTTTTGGAGTTATGGTTTATAGACTATAACTTCCACCAAAACTATATAAGGTACATAATTTATTCTTCTTACCCCTCTTGAGTAATTATATACCCACTCCCTCACATTTAATGAATCCATAGGTGGTGTAGTTGCAACATGATATCCCTTATTAAGAGTAACTGGTGATGATGTTAGACCATATGTGTAATGTGAAAGGAAACATTAAATAATGGTCAAATTAATTTAGACAACTAATAAGTGTGGCAAAGAACATTATAATAAGAAGATTTAATGAAATAGAAGTTCCCTTATATATTTTAATTTAAAATTTTGAGTTTAAATTTAAAGGGTCAAATTTATAATGCGAGGGAAAATTTAACAACACAAAAATTTATATCTTAAATTTTTTATCATCTCAATATATCTGTGTCTTACTATTATGTATAACATAAAATATAAAATACATTCTCACAAAAATAAAAATCAATTATTCCATTTGATTGAAATATATTATTAAATATTAATTATAAATACTTGATATGAAATTCAAATACTTTAATGGGATTATAGAAACATATAAATTATTTGACTATAATTTGGATATCTATAGGGAGGGGATAACTTTGATCTATTATACCCATGAAAAATACTATAAAAATAAGACAAAACATTTTAAAAATGATTAGGTTTTTTCAATTTACAGAGTGAATCTTGATAAAAAACTATGTAAATGATGAATATAAGGAATACGATGGATTACTAGAAGTATGTGGATTATAAAACTATTAGAATAAAAGATGAAATTTAAAATAATCATTAGTTTTTGAAATATTAATATGAACCATAGAATAATAAAATTAATATTAGGGTATATAGTTAATTATCCTACTAAATAATGATTACAATAAATCTTATAAGTAAAAATAAGTATCAAAATACAATTAAATAATCAATTAATCAATATAACATAATAAAATGTATGTTTGAATTTTTATTAAAACATATATTTCATTATATATCAAATCACTAATTTTGGGCTAGAAATTTAATATTAAAATATACTAATTTATATTTTAATGTTGGGAAACGAGATATAATTTTTTGAATCAACATGTATAAATTAGGTAGGAGAGATTTTTTTTATTTTTCAGTAATTGTAAAATATATAGTTGAATAGTTGAATAAAATATATAAAATTTGATAAAGGAATGATTCATCCCAAATAGTAATGTAAGATCTCTTAGTCATGATATTTTATTTCTATTATTTTATTTCTTCAACTTCCACTTTATAAATTCAAAAAAATAGTTTACAAATAATAAAATAAATTATATTATTCTATATTTATATGAATATTAATAACATATAATAAAAAAAATAATATAATTATTGAAGTAACGCCGATCCATTCCTAGTTAGTACTAGTTGTTATTAAAAAATTATTACCACCTTGAAAAATTTGTATAATAAATAATTTAATTTTCAATTATGTAAATAATAATGATATTATTTTATGGATCAAAATTTTCAATGGATAAAATATCAAAAAATTAAATAAAACTGATTTTGATCATCATGGTTATTAAAACCACCTAAATAAACATATCAATTTATGGTAACATTAATTTCCATTTAATTGTACTTATGATTGCAAACCTCTATATATTTAAAAAACATGAAAACATATAATTTTATTAAATCCTTATAATAAAACATCTCTAATTATATACCCATTTTCTTAGAACATTGTATATTTACAATAAACCAATTAATTATAGGAACCATGGAACAAACATCATTAGGATGATGGACATGTACCCCATGATTTACCAAAAATATTGTAAATGAATCTAAAAGTATAATAATAAATTAAATAAACATGAATAATAATTTAAATAATATATTTTAAAATTTTTATTTTATTATTTTGGATTTCAGATTATTGATGTAAAGTGTGTTAAGAAATTATGTCATGTGACCCTCATATATTTATTTTGTTCTTTTACTGCATTCAATCCCTCACTCACTCCCCCTTTATCTTTTCAACTTATGTTATTTATATTTTCTATAAACATATTCATTTTATATATACTATTTCATCTTACCTTTTTTTTCATAGGGATACTTTTGTTTATCAATTTCCCATTATATTTTTTTAATTAAATCAATAGTGATATAATGTATCATTTCAATTTTTTCATGTATCAGTATTTTGAATGATATTATTTATAAAAAAATTATTTGAAAATAAAATATTCTTATTCATTAATTTTGTCATGGAGTATCTATGCCCAAATCATTTATAATATCTCATTTACTATTTATTATTACACCATTTAAGGGGTTAAATTCCATGACTTCTTCTTCCTCAATTTTTTATTACTTCTCCTTCACTTGGGTTGTATAATTATTAATTATTCTAAATTATTCAATTATAAACATCCAAAAACCCTTAATCTTATATTTTAATGGGATCCATATTTTTAAATAATGTGATTCTGATTGATGATATTATAATGTATCTCATTTCCTTGTCATAGGGGTTTCCCATTTTAATGTATTACATATGGTTTGTTTTCATTATGTCACACAGATATATGAAATATTATAATGTGATGGGTGGGATAAAAATTATAAATCTACCATATATGTTGGTTATTATTTAAATATTAGGGTTTCATATGCATGATGTATGTGTAGTGAGATAAATATGTTATGTTATGATGTCTTGGTAGAATGCCTCTACTTATATAAAGGATGATGCATTTTACAATTTTATTATCCGAAATAATCTGATTCATGACTTGGTCACAGAAAACATATCCCCCAAAATATTCTTAAAGTAAAAGAAAATATCAACAAATAAATGACTTTACTGATATTACACCATCTAAAAATTAAATTATAGTAAGAACATACAATCTTTTATACAAACATCAATGAAAATCCACGCATCCAATTGGAGTTCAGTTCTGGACAAATCCACCATAACATCATCCCATATATCAATAATCATCCAATTAGTATAAAAACCTAAATTATGTGAATATTAAATAATTAATTATACTTTATAAACAATTTCCATAAGACCATGTTTTTATATAAGTATAAAAACTCCATCTTAAATATATATATGAATTTATTAAAATGATTATTAGGATTCTCATTTTCCTAAACATCTTATCTCTTATTAAATGTTTCATTTTTTATATTTCTATGATGTGATTATTGATTATTTTTTTGTCACACGATCTTGATTATCTTAATTATTCAGTTATGGGATTTATTTCTCACAAATTTATTTATATATGGCCCCGGTGTATCCTATTTAGCTATAGAAGTGTAATGGTATTTAAAAGAATCTGAGAAATATCAGAATGAAATATAAAGTAGTTTTTTTTAAGATGATGTTTTATGTATCTATGTTTACAAAGACACTGATACTTTATATATTTTGGTTTTTTATTAATATTTATATTATAAATGATACAATATTATGTATATTTTATGTTTTTTTTATATTTTTTCATGAATTATCTTACCAAGTTCCAATAAATTATATATATATATATATGTTCTACAACGATGACTTTGGGACGATATTGTTTTTGGTATTACCATAGTGGTGGATGTTATGTATTGTAGTTAATGTGAGTATAAATTGATATAGTGGATGAAGAATAAGGGAAATGGTTTGTGATATGGATAATTATATATCATGTTATAATCACATTACATCATCCACTAATGAATACTATAGATTTTATATCCTATTATCCATTTAACTATATTATTTATAATAAGAAATAAATCATGTTTTTTACCATATTAATATAATTACAATATCCATGTTATATATATATGTTCATTGTTATTTGGAATTTATCTTCATTGAAACCTATGATGCATATAGAATTAATAGGATATATGTTTTAACTAATAACTATTAATTTAATGTGTATAGAGAATTTGTAATGTTTATTTTACATGGGGTTTGGTTAGATTTTTTTATGGATTCATATAATTATTTTATCACTATCAGGATTAATTTATTACTCAGTAAGTCGAAATATTTTATTTGGTTGAACATACTAAATTAATTTTATATAACCACCATTAAAAAATAGCTTTATTCCATTATTGTTTTATTTGTTATAAATTATTGAGTAAAGGAACTGATTTAGTTTTTTAGGGAGTGTCATAAAGTTAATGTACCATGACCAGTTATAGATACTCTTGATTCACTATTGAATACATTTGGCCGCCTTTATTATTGTATATCAATTTTATTTTTTCTGATATTCATGTGTTACCATTCGATTTTAAAATGTTAAATAGAGGTTATATTTTTGGTAATGACAATATTGATGTTATCTATAGTTATATATTAGTTTTTAGGAATATTTTGAGGGTACTCCCCTCCATATATTTTATAAATAACAATGTTGAAGACATTTTCAATTAACTTTCTATTAGATTGTTTGAAGGCTCACAATTATTTATTTTTTAGCTCAAGATGGGGTATTGTTAAAATAAATTCATGAAAAAGTTGTGTCATAAATAGGTTATTTTTGGGTTAACAATTGTAGTGGACATGAGTAAGTGTTGTTTCATATTGGCAGTGTAATGGAATATATGATATTTTTATGGTACGTATACTATGGAAGAAGACTAAGGATGAATGTGGTCAATGCATTTTAATTTAATGATATTCATCATTTACTTTTTTTTCTTTTGATATGACTATAATCCCTATAATATGATTCTTTTCATTGGATCAAACAGTATATATTTTTCAAATTCATATAATGATTATGAGTGTTACTATTTTGGTTGATGATTTATATATATATGGATTCAAAAAAGTGTTTTCTTACATCTACAACCATGAGTGTAATATAATTAATTGTTCATATTTTTTGTATGGATATATCATCAAAATATCATTGGAGTGTCATGCCAAAAAAATGGTAAGATAGACACCGTTGGTATTTCATCAATATATTATGGTGATTTTACATATATTGAAAATACATAGGATGAAACAATATATCATAATGTAAATGTGTGGAAAATAATTTATACTCTACTTACAATCTAGAATATATTTAATGGTAAGAGGATACAAAGGATATTTTCTACTTAGTATACACCTTATATTGGTTTTAGATTGATTTAATTGTGGGTTTTTCTTCAATGTGTTCCTCTTTAATTGAAATAGATAGTTTGTAGTGACCATTGAAACTAATGGTTGTATGCTATGTTTTTTTCAATTTTTAATGGAATGGCGTGCCTTAATTGTTGTAAATATTATGGGAGAGATTATTTGAAATATTTGTTTCATTTCATTGAACACCAATGGTTATATCTGAACTATACAAATGATTCTAATTATAAAATAGAATGAAAATTTATAATATGAAAACACATTATAATTTAAAATTTCCCAATACAAATGTATGTAGTGATAGTGGGTTCAAGGTGTTAGAGGAGGTATGATTAGGTGGAGTGGCTAAGTGATAAAAGGTGAAAATGTTTTATAACATGATTAAGATTTTATTGGACTGAGGAAATTGTCTAAAGAAGGATTGGATATTTTATTATAGAATTAAGTTGTAACATATTAATAATTATCATGTTACATAAGTTAGGCTTTAGAATTGAACTAGTGGGATAATATTAAATTTAAGGTTAGACTACATGAATATATTTAACCTATAATTTCAAATGGTTATTTATTTGGGTTCCCCAGGTTAAACCATACATGTATGATTAAATTTAATTTTCAACTATATTTGTGATATTGAATGAAAGACTGAACTAGATATAAAAACTTTGGTTAATGATTCAACTAGTGGTGTATGTTTTATTTGGAACGAAAACTAGTTTCATATGTGAGAAGTGGAAGTTGAAGGATATAATGCATGGCCATCTCTTTGTAACCAAAATTACCTCCAAATTTCAAAACACAAACCAATAGAATAATTAGTCCCTTATTAAACATGAGATAATAACTTAGAAATCTAAATGAAAAATATAATAACTACATACAACGAATGGTTGGTTCATAGGGTGTGAACAAAATATTACCAACATGACTTCACCAAATATTTTATATAATTCCATTTAAAATAATTTCCATAAATTTTATTTATAAATAAATTTAGAATATAGTTTTTCAAATGTGAATGTGTTAATAAAACAAGTAACAATATTTTTCTATGAAAAAAGCATAAACTTATTATATATAAAATGTTGAACATACACTTTGAAAAAAATTTAATTTGAAACAATTATGGTGGGAAATATTAATTTATGAAAAAATAATAATGTTATTTTCAATTTTTTAATCCTTTATAATATTATTTTAAAATAAATCTAGTAGAAATGAAAAAAATAAACCCAAACTGGAGACATGATAAGAGAAATGATAATCACAATTCCAAAAGCATGGTTATGGAATAAGAATGAAAATAAATGTGATACCATGGGATCATTATAATTAATGTAAACTATAATATAATATAATATAATTATAATCACAATAAATAATCAACATGATTTAATATAATAATAGGAAACTCAATAGTTCTTTATGTAAAATGGTATTGGATTTAATTGGGTGGAACCAGTTATTGGTCTATATTTCATTCCTAAAAACCACATCCTAAAACCCTATATTCTTTCCTTCTTTGGGGAACTTCCATATAAAGTAAAATATATACATTATGGTAAACTATCCAATGTATTAATCTATAATAGTTCTTCCTTAGTCCTGAAATCTAACACATCCTCCTAGGGTTCCCATGATTCAAATCAAATGATGGTAAGGAAAAAAATCATTTGACCAGTACATTTATCAAAAATAAAAAATAAAAAATAACCTCTCAACACACATTTAAAACCCTATCAATAAATAAACACATTCATAATTTTATAAGAATCAATAAAATATCAATTTTTTCTATAGAGGGAATACGTTAATATAAGACATAAAAAGGGGTGAACCCAAGTGTGTCACAAAAATAAATAGAATCCTTTAAATAATTTGCCAACTAGTTATTTAGATCAAACATTGATAATTATGTTCTAATACAATCCTTTTAGAACCATTTCATAGAAAAAAAACTTAGAAAAAATTTAGAAAACAAAACTTCTCTTGAAGAATTATGAAACACATTAATGAAAAAAAATCATAAAGGAAACTTAGTATGGGATAAAAACACCCCTTTGATTGAAGAAAACACTTTAAAAAGATAATTTACCCTCTTGTAAAATTAAATTCAAGACAAAAAACATCATATATCATTAAATTCGTTTTTAGTGATCCATCATGTAATGTATACAAACACATAGCACGAATAATTAATTTTTTACACATTTAGAGATAGAAATTCAAGAAAATCCCTTTATGAAATGTGTTTAAAACATTGAAAATATCTCTAAAACCAAACACGAGTATCATATATTGTTTAACCCATTATAAAAATAATTTTCAAAATCCAAGAATTACATGATACGTCAAATAAATAGTTTTGGATAAAAAATTACTTTAAATCATTTGAATTATGGTTCATTCGATAGAGAAAGAAAATATAATGATATAAAAGGCTATAAAACCCCCAAAAATCAAAACATATTTGTATTAGATCATCCAAAACCATATATTGAACCACCTTTTCCATGAGGGTGTAGGGGAGAATAATAATCCAAGATGAAATGTATGGAGAAGGAATATGTCGATAATAATGAATTTAAAAATGGGGTAATTTATTAGGGATCAATAAAAATTAATTTCACAACTTGAATCTAGTAGGCCAAAGCCAATGGTTATTTTTCTACACAGTCACAAAGTATAAGGTATATCATTTTAAAGGACAAAATATTTTCTTTTTTTTGGGATAATAGATTCATACAATATTATCACATTACACTAGAAAACATGAAATGCAATATAATAATTATTGTAGAACTTTATTATTTCATCTAGTAAATCCCCAATTTCATTCATAGTAAAAAACATGGTATAACAAGGGAAGGAAATATATTAAAGGGTGAGATCAGACTCATAGTAAGGGAAATAATACAACAAAAGATAACATAAATAAAATAAAACATGGATAATATAGTCAAGATAAAAAATAATAAAATATAACATATAAATAATGCCATAATAGGTGACTAAATCACTGGATCACATAACAACATAAATAATCACATGAATAATAATAAATAGTTTCATAATGATAGAATAAAATATTTTAGACATAATAATCTAATGATCAATGCCATATTACCATAAAAAATACATAAACTAGTAAGGTATATACCAAATACCCAAACTAGTTTGTCTCATGGGACATACCAATGCATCAGGGGGCTATATTAGGCACTAAACATCACTTACTAAGTCCAAAATACTCATTATCTTAATGGGGTGAGACAAAATGAATGTAAACCTTATTGATAAAAAATAGAATAAATATTTTAATACATTCCCATATAAATTATTCTAATAATACTCCATATAGGGTAATTTAAAAAATGATATAAAAATTGTACATCCCTAGTAAGCTATATTATTCAACAAATAATGTTTACATAGAAGAAAATTATTTAAATAATATCACTAGAATATTTCATTATAATAATACCAATTAAATTTTTAAATAATTATTTAAAATGTGAAAAATTAAATAATATTTAGAAAAACATGTAATTTGAATGTAATATAGAAAAATTGAAGAGTAAACATCAATTATTTAAGTGGTAATGGTGATGAGAAACATATTTTATTGAGTATTTATAAAATAATGATTACTTTCACTTTTTTAGAAAAAATTATAAAATTGTACATTTGAAAAATGGTAAAAATATTTAATTAAATTTATTTATAAAATTTAATATAGGGTTAAAATGGATTTAATCCATTATAATTGAATGGTAAAAATATTTATGAAAACATTTGAATAAGAATTTAGACACGAGTGAAAAATATTCCTTACCGAATAGAAAAAATAGATGATTTTCTTCAAAAAAAATTCTGTAGGTCTCATGAACATATAAAAGATGAAAATTAGTGGAAAATTATAAATTTTAGAAATAAATAGAAAAAAATAAAATATATTAAGTTTTATATAGAATGAACCTTTAATTTACCCAATAGAGACAAACAAATAAATAATCTCGGATAATAATTGGATGGTGAAATAAACCATTACATTAGACTTGACAAGCATTGTATGTTATTTGATACTCATATATAGTACATTTAAATTTATTACTCTTCAATTCCAAAACCATATAAAAAATTACAATATCTTATATGATCTAATTATAAAATTTCAATACCCTATTATCATTAATTATTTATTAATAACATTGTTTTTTACTGTTAATTAGTTTTTATCATGAAAGCTTCAATTTGGTAGTTATGTTCGTTAAATACCACCCAAATATCCATAATATACAAGATTTTAATCATGATATAATGAAAATATATAATACTTATATATATATATATGGAATCATCCTTGACTTTAGGACACTAAAAATTAATGATATCACTTAATAGGGGTGGTAGCGCACACGAACACATGAGCGACATTATCAAAATTTTAATGATTGAAAGCGTAAAATGGTAGGTATGATATTGATATTAATGAATAATAATTATTTCATTAGTATAATATTAAATATTAAGTTCTATCATTATAACCATCAACCTAATGTTGCAATGAATAAAAAATTGCACCGCTACGTGGTGATGGTAGGTTGTATGTATGCATGAGCGATGTTTTATGTTTTCATAGGAAAATAAAGATACAGAAAATGGATGTACCAAAATAACAATAACATTTCAGAGTATTTTTGATACTTGATTTCATATTATATTATTTTTAAAACTAATTTATTGGATGTTGAATAAGATTTTTTTTGAAACAGTCATTAAAGACAATAAATTATTATCCCCTTTTATTCTCTAATGATATTATTTTTATTTTTAAATAATTTAATAAAATATTATTTTCCTAAAATATCATTAATTAATATTTTGAAAATATTAATTTAAATTTAAATTAATGAAATAACTAAAAATATTTATTAAAATATATACTTAAAATAAATATTTAATATTTAATATATATCTTAAATTCATTGGTCACTATTACTCACTTATAAAATATTAAAATTAATGTTTTTAAAATAATTTTTTTATTTTTCTATTAATTGAATAAATACTACGTCGACATTGAAAAGGAATTAAAGGTAATTATTTAATCAATAAAAATTGTAAATAAATTATCATGGTAAAATGATTATTTTTTCATTATATAAAAAATTTATAAGAATCCTTTTCCCTTTATTATCGTTATAATAAATATATATATTTATTAAAGTAAAGAGAGTTACATTTTTTTAATTATTTTTTATTAAATTAACATAATCCTCCCAAAAAATTAAACATTTCTCCAAGTGGCCATATTTTCTGGAATTTGATATAAATGTACTAACTCTACCCATCCGGATACATAAAGGAATATTTTAGTGTCAACTTTTAGTCAATATATTTATAACCAACATTACCAGATTTACCCTTACCATGGTAACAATTCTTTACTATGGTTAAATTTTATAATGAAAAATAAATAAAATTCTCATATTTAATAAATATGGACATAGAGATTAAAAATATTGGATCTATTTTTGAGGAAAATATTTCAAGAAGCAGATGAAATTAATTTAATATTAAAATGAAACTCATTTTTTAGAGTTATTCCTTTTTCTGTATAAAAATATTTTCATACCAAATTAAATAATAAAATAGATTCTACTGAAATAAATTGGCTTATTAATAATTAATATATCTAATTTCACATTTATTTTTTTTAAATAAAATGCAATATTCTAAATTACTGAAAAAAATACAATTTTCAATAAAACGGTGTACTTTTTTCCGTTTGTCGAAAAATTATTTATTGTAGAAAATATAAAAAATGTTTACTAAGTTAATTTTGATATTATTATTCAAAAATAGAAATAAAGTTACTAAAATTCTATTTAAAAAATCTAAAAATTTATGTTTTAATTAAAATTTTTAATTAAACCATTTGTACTTTTTAATATATTCATTAACAAAAATCTCACAAAAAATGATGATTGGGTGTTAAATTCTTCCATAGTTCAAAAAAAATTCATCCTCTATATTTCCATAATGTCAGCTCATGAATTTATTTTCATAGTTCAATATAGTTTTTGTCGGTTCCCACATAATCTCATTTATCTTATGATTTTTCATGGTACCATATCCTGCTGAGTCTTCCAATTACAAAACACTTATTCTTTAGTGTCCATAATCTATAGGGGCACTTCATATTAATATAAATAAGGTTTTAATTATATTTATTCATAGGTGATAACATGAATTGTATTTGGAATCTAATTCCTTAATAAATAGACATTAAACACATCATGTATATTAGAGAGCCTTGGTGGTATTTTCAAATGATATTCCATAGCTCCAACTCATTATAGAAATTAAAAAGTTTTTATATAAATTGGGATATATTTTCCTTTCCTACCAAACCTTACAACACCCTTCCATGGGGATACTTTCATGAAAAAATTATCTCCCACATGAAATTATAAACTTTTCTTTCAGTAATTAATATTGTGGTTTTTTCAACTCTGAGCTTATTTAAAATTGCTTTGAATAGTATTTACCTTTGATTTTGAACTTAGTACATGTTGTGGGCCTAAAATATTTCCTTCACCATCTTCATCTCAAAAATTTAGAGTTAGATACCTCTTTTTATATAATCTTTATATGATTCTATTTGAATATAAGAAAAGAATATATTATTATAGGGAAACTATACTAAAGGTAGATAATCATCCAAAATACCTTTAATGTCAAGGGATTATTATCTCAACATATCCTAAAAAAATGTATTATTCTTTTAGATTTTATTATAATTTAATATTGATAGGAATTTCTCAAATGAAACTCATCAACGAGAGACTTCTAAAGTATTTTCTTTAATTTTTGAGGTGAACTGTGGTTCAATAATATATATTCATTCATGTAAATGAAGAGTAAAACCGTCTATTATATCATGGAAATGTATAGATTTTATAAGGCAATAAAAATTGACCCTTATTATAACATTATTTATTTGTGTCTTCAGTATTATAATAATAATTTCCATAGTAATTGTATCCCATTTCCATATAGAAATGGTTATAGATTTCTTGAATTCTCAAGGATTAAATCTCTCCAGCTTCACTTATTGAAAAACCAAACACCCTAACACATAATATTTAATTCCCCACTGCATATTATAACCCAAAAAAAGTCCCTTCAAATCTATCTACATCTTGGTTCTATAAGTGTGCCTAGAGAAATTAAACCTATTAGAATCCTATAATAAGTCCCTTATTTAGTCATGTATCAATGGAATACATAGAATATTTCCAAATTTACAATTCATTCTTCATATGTTTATAGTCATGTAGTTATTTAGAGCGTTAATTTCCTTTTAAATAATATCATCATCAGAATGAGGTATTTTTATCCTTTCATGTAAACATGGTTTGTAAATTATTTCCAAATGCAGATGCATTTAACCTTCCTTAACAATTCCCATATCCAACTTCACTAAATCCTTGAACATATTATAATTTTCAATAATCATTTGGTTCTGGACTCCATGATCTTACTGGCACAATGCATCTACAACATTATTTCCATTTTCTAGGTTATAGGGTATTTTGAAATCATAATCCTTGAGAAGACTTAGAAATCTATTTTTTTATCACATTGAACAATTTCTATAAAAATATGTATTTCATACTCTTATGATCTTTAAATATATCACATTTTTCACCATAGAAATTATGTCTCCTTATCATCAAAGAAATTACTATCGTTTCAAATTCAAGATAATTGGTTGGAAATTTTTTACCCGAGTCTTTAAATTCCTCAATGCATTATGAATAACTTCTTTATTCACATAATGATACAACTAGGCCACTTCATGGATGCATCACTATATATATAAAATCCATTATTTCCTGATAGTATATTCAAAATCAGAGCATTAACCAATATCTTATTCAATACTTCAAAAAACTATTCACCTTAATTTCTTAGTATGAACAAAACCCATTTTGATTATGGTTGGTCAATGAATTATCCAATTTTAAAAATTATTAAACAAATCAACGATTGTATCCTGTTAATCCAATGACACTATGAATCAAATTCATGATGATTGATGTGGTCATTGTTTAAATTATTTTAATTGTTGGATAGACTAAGATTCTATTAATGTAAGAAATGTGTCGAAGAAAAGTAACTTTATAATTCTATAATTCATAATTTATAAATTTATCATACAACTAACTTTTATCTTAGATACTATATAATTATTCACAAGGGATTCAGATAGTCCTCATAAATCATATATTAAATAAATATCTCATTGATAAATACCATAAAAAATTGTCAAGATATTCCTTGAATACTCTGTTCATTAGATCTATAAAAATATAAGGATTATTAGTCAATATAAATGGAATTACTATAAATTAGTAATGTCAACGACTCATATAAAATGTTTTCCTTGTAATATCTCTCATGAATTGATGATACCCAAAAAAAAATTCAATATTTGAAAATATTGAGTTCCCTAATGTTGATCGAACATGTAATCAATGGAAGGAATATGTTACTCTTTATTTATAGTAATATGATTGATTTACCTAGATTAAATGAAAATCCTCATAGATATATATTTATTCTTAACAAAAATAGTATGGGATCGCTAATGTGAAACACAAGGCAATATAAATAAATTTCCTCACAACTCCTATAGCTGTTTCTTCAACTTTACAAATTCTATAGTGGAAATTCTATAGAGAGTCTTCGATAGAGGCCTTATGTCATGGAATAAATAATTGAAAAACTTTAATTCTTGTTTTTGTGGATGTCGATGTAATTACATTGGAAATACATCAATGTATTCATCCATAATATGAACTTCCCAAATTTGAATATTAACCTTTACATAAAAAGATTGTGAATTATCTTCTATATTAAGAATATTATTCAGAAGAACCACCGGGGATGGATATATATATATATATATATATATATATATATATATAACACTAAAGATAAGGTATCCCTTTTAAATATATATAGTCATATATCCTCATCCTGAATGATAATTCTAATCAATTATGAAAAAATCATTTTAATTTCTTATAAAATCTATTTCATGTAATATATCAAAGTAAAACATAGGTATAATTAAAATTTCTAAAAATAGGGAGGTTTATGTGTCATAAGGGGAACTAATTGACATATCCTTTGTGCGATGAGACTTCCACTAAAAGTCTTGATTGATATATCAATTTTCAGTTACTAGGAAATATATCATTTTTTAGCAAACATGGATGATATAAAAGTGTGTAAAGATCTAGAACCTAATAATGAATTGGAAAAAATTGAGGAATTAATTAGAGTGCATTACACCAAATAATTAGGAACATAGACCTCATATGTAGTTAATATAGAAACATGACATTTCTCTCTTGGAATTTTCTAATAAATATTTCCATGATTCATGGGAAAATAATTTACATACCCCTTATATCCTTATAGTTATAACATCTAATAATAGAAAAATAATTATTTCACTTGAAATTGTAAGACTAACATAATTTCAATCTTAACCTGATGTAAACTAAAAATCTCAACAAGAATGTTCCGTGGTGTTTCTTTCAAAATTTCATACAATTTAGAAATTTCACCCTTCCCTTCTTTAACATTTCATTTTCCAGAGTTCTCATCCAACCTATTATTATCTTACATTCATTCTATGTAAAAATACATGGAGAAATATTTCATTGTTTTGATACACCATGGAATTATGTCATCCTATGATTTGAAGGATTGACAGACAAGTTCCCTTCAATGGAATTTATTTAGTCCATCACATAAATAGTCCATCTTGTTAATTGGATTACATATGTAGTCTGTTGTAATCCTTTCAAATATTTTAATTCTATATTCATATGTTGAAATATTTTCATCATCCTTTTTCTTAGACTCAGGAACTATCTCTCCATATCCTTTCATTTCCCATGAGGAAAATATGTTTTCCATGAAAAGTACCAATAAAATCCTTCTATTTCATGTTTTTTATTTTCTCCTCATCCTTAGTTTTATTAATTACAAACCAAAATTTATGTGGATCCCCATGATACAATCATCTACTAATAAATCTTTTTCACTTTCATTACTTCCTAATGAAAAAATAACACATCTACCAATGAATTTTTAGTCCCATTACATGTTAGAGCTTGATGACACATGAAGTAGTCCATCATTATTAAACAAAATTGTGGATCTCTAAGCTACTATATATGAGAACAGTTATTGGTCTTAACCTAAGTCATCTATATCAATATAGTAATAATTTGTTCAGAAGAAGAACTAGCTCTATTAACTTTACATATATGAAAATACCAACATATATTACATACTTTAATATTGTTTTCATTCATTCTAATGAGAACTATTTTTAAACAATTACATACACTAGATTAGATCATAAAATTATACATCATAACGTATAATTTAAATACATGTGATTCACTTAGAATAAATCATAATTTAATTCATATCTAATATTAAAATAATTATCATAGTGACATTGGGAAAGTTACCAAAATGTTTCAATAATCCCTAATAGGATGTAAATAAAATTTTAAATAAACCAATAATATCCCCCATTAGTGTCAAATGAGGTGTGTATTTACGGAACACTATCCAAGCACAAAAATTATGTGCATGATATACCCGACTAACTCTTTTTAGGCTTATTACCCCTATATGAATCTGTACCAAAACCATTTATACTTGTAGAATCCAGGGAGTAACTTATTCCATAGAAAACCACATAATATTGACTTTATTAAAAAAATATTATATTATTCAATATGTATAAATATCCTAAAATATTATTATAGGGTTATGTTCTATAATCTATGTTTATATATATATATATTTTCAAGATTTCTCCTAAAATCCATTGGATACCTACTATAACGACACATATCAATTATCTTGGAGATGGTGGTCATTTTACTACATTTTCATATGATACAAGGTATCACATCTCAAAAGACAAAATTGTTTAGAAGTCTTGGGAGACTATATGTATGTATTATTATTACCTTACATATGAAACAAATAAATATATTATAATAATTCTTTTGAAATATTTATTATTTATTATATTAAATCCCAAATTTAATTTATATATCCTGTCATGGAATCCTAGGGAAAGGAAAACATAACAAAGGGTGATATCAGATTCCCAATAAGGGAAAGTGTGGAACTCAATCTTTCATAAACTAAATAAAATGTGAATAATATGGCTGAGATAAACAAAAATAAAATATTACTTATAACTAATACCATAAAGGGGACTAAATATAAGGATAACATAATAATATAGATAACCACATGGATAATAATAACTAGTTTCATAATGATAGAATACATAAGGTTGGATATATAAATCTTACACTCAAGGCCTTATTCCTAGGAAACATACAAAAACATGTAAGGTGTTCACCAAATAACCAAACTAGTTTTTCTCATTAGACCTACTAATGCATTGAGGGGAAATATCAGGCCCCACAATCACTTAAATATTTGAATGAATTAAATATATGAAATGGTTTGAAACATCATCAACATAAAAATTCCTATTCAAAAACTAGTATACTAAATATTAATGTAAATACCCAAAACATTCCATGTAATGTTTTTTATTTTTTGGGATTATTTCGAGTCTGCGAAAATTGACGGTGCATAATTCCTAGGCCAGGTGTTCTCAGAATGAATTTTTGAACTTTTTTTCGGGTACGTTAAATAAACGCAAGAGCATAATTTTATATCTTTTGAACTAATGATCAGAATTGAAATTCGAGAGAACCATTAAATCTGATGTTCCTATACTTTAATAAGGGAAGCTTGACTTCGACCATAGTTGGTTGGGAGAAAAAGTTAGTTTTTGCTATTTTTAATGAAATAATAAAATAACCTAAATTGTTATTTTATTTATCATTCTTTTTACTACCCCCTGTTGAGCGGTGGTGGCAGGGACCTCATAGGTAGTCAGACCATTAATTATATGGGGTTAATTATGCGGTTACACTTTGGATGCCTAACCAACCCTCTCATAATTAATGTGGCCTCTTAATTTCTTCAATTAATAAGGCTCGTTAATTATGTCAATTCAAGAATCACATTAATTACACCAATTAATGAGGCACATTCATTACGTCAATTAATGAACCTCAATAATTCATCAAGACGTTGCTTACTTTTCACCCACCAATTTATATAGGGCTTGGGTTTTGTTTTTGGCACGACATCTTCAAGAGAGGAACCCCTGAAAAAGTGACGCCACGACATCCACCGATGGTGAATGAAGGATTGACGACGTCTGTTGTAGGATCGATCCGATGGACGATGAACAATGAATACCAATGACTGTGATATCTCGAACAAATTGAGATAGATGTTTTCTTTTAATTCAATATTTCACTCGATTCTATTTTTTATTTTTAGGAGGTTTTTGTGGGGGATTTGAACAGGGTTCAAAATGTTTAAAATGTGATATATAATTACCTACATCTTGGTTTAATGCTAATGTAGAGGGCGTGGGCCAAACAAACAAGTCCCAGACCCTCCACCACTTGTTTTTTGTGTTATGTTATTCTAGAACAGTTTTCTCAATTTGATGGAAACATGATACATAAGGTCACACTATGGAGGCGGCAATCCGGGAGGCCCTTAGGCGCAGAATGCACCGAGAACGTACCCCCGGAGTACGTCCGGAGGCACGTGAAATCAACCGATGGAGCACCATGCTGGTGGTGGCTGGTGGAGGCCCAAGAAAACCTGTCATAGGTGGTGGGAAGGTGGTGCACTGTCACTTTCCATGGTAGCCCGAGGTGGCTAGCCCAAGCCCGCCGTGCCGAAGAAGGGTGGCGTCCGCAGGTGCCGCTGGTGGCAACAGCCGCTGCCAGTGGGCCATGACAGGAGGGGGCAGCGCAGCCTCGTGTTTTGCCATATCAAACCAGATGAAACAGCCCCACATTTGTGGGGCTAGCTGAGTGAAGAAATCCACCTTCATGTGGACCGGGCCGGATGCGGGTCGGGCTGGACCTATGGCCCAGCGAGCCAGAGTGGGTGTGCCGAGCCCTACTATGCAGGTCGGGCGAACTGTGGCCTGAACCCATTAACCAGCTGGGCTAACCCCAACAGGCTAAACCTTGGTGGGGTCAGGTAGACCCCGGGCGTGGTTGGGTAGACCCCGTGACCCATTTCATCAGGCCAGACTGACCGAGTTAGACCGGGTCCTGACTCAGCTGACTCTCGAATAAAGAATCGCCGATAACAGGAAAACCACATGTCTGTTTGACACACCGTCAGTGGAGTTGGAACCCATTTTTGGAAGCAGTCCCTTTGGAAATTTTTGGCTGACCAGACCGACCCGGGCTGGACCGATGTGCGATCACCCCCATTGAAGAGACCCGAGGCTTGACGTACATGGACATTACATTACTTTTTCGGAATACTTAGTACATTACAAAAACACACACACAAGGACCCTAATATTTTAGTGTCTTTGGAAACTTGGAATATAATCTTCTAATCGTGGTGAAAGATCTTCAAAATCTCCCATAAAGATCTTCCTTTTTTTACCTAAAACCTTTCATTATTTCCTGGGGAAAAGAAAACATAAAAGGGTGAGCTCAAATGCTCAGTTAGGGTAAACAAATGAAATATCAATCACATCATATTCATAAGAACATAACATTTTGGAAATCATAACCTGCAAAAGAGAGCATAATTTCATAACATGGGATAAATCATAGCAGTGAAATGAAATCCCAATAATCATAACTTAAAACATTAAACTTTGTGTCATACACACATAACCATAGATAATCATTTATTGTTAGTCAAGACTCATTACCAAGACTATCTTAGTGGACAAAGTCCATTTCTGAACCGAGTCACCCTCGTTTCAGTCCTGTTTCACTGAACCGGTATAACCTACCGTTCCAGCCATGTCTATCTCATGAGATATAAAATATTTACCCAATGCATTGCAGGGAGATATAGGTCCCACCCATCTCATAATGATACCATTCTTATGTGTGCCACAAAATCATAAATCATACATCATTTCATAACCCATGTAATAAAAATGGGAATCTTAAACATCATGACATCACAAAACAATTCATATAGGATAAAGGAATTAATAAAAATAATTCCATCACAACATAATCAAATCAATGTAATAATAGGGATAAAAACAGAACCCTTTATTATCTTATATGGAAGATAATTTTGATAAAACACTTGAACTCCATTCTTGAGGAAAATATCCTTTCTACTTCAAAAACACCTTTCCTTTCTTAACATGTCATACAATTTTAAACTAAAAAAAGTTGATTAAAAATAAACTTGAAAACTTGTAAAGGAATATTTTTGGAAATAATGTTTTAAAAATCCATTCATGCCATATAAGTTAAAAAAACATTCTTCTCGTACTTTTCTCAAAAAAATCAAAAAAGTACCTCGTATGAAAAACGATAAAAGATTCCTTTAATATCTTTTACTAAAAACTCACCAAAGGGTAAAATTGGATATAAACTATTGTATAAGGATATAAATATTACATATTGGGGAAACATGGATGTGGATGATAAAATACACCCAAGTAAATACCAAAGTATAAATAATCACGGATAAAAATGAGATTGTGATATTTCCCTTACCTTAGGTCCGATTTTCTTCGTAAGTGTCTGAACCTAATGTATAATGTTTTAAATAATGTCATTGACTTATTAAAGAATCATATTCAATGTTATGATATCATAAATGGTTCACTTATGACTTTATATTACCCATTCTTTTGTAAATTCCATGTTAAAGAAGCGTTTTGGGTAAAATCGTTTCATTTGTCGTCCGTGTTTTGACTTGTAATTATTCATATGATTACTTAGATCATCATTACTTAATTCCAGTATATAAAAAATTATTTATATATATATATATATATATTCATAATATACATATATATAATAAATCAGTAAATGGAAAGAAATACACCGTTCATGGAGACGGTAGGCCGTACGTACGCATGAACGCTGTTTTCGTTTCCTTATTGAGTTGAACGGTATTAAGTAGATGACATACATATATATACACATAAATAAAGTATCATTATTATGTCATATATTTCATGATTACTTATTATATATACTTTATAATCATTCATGAATGGTTAAAGTGGAGAATGAATCTCATCGCGTCGTGGAGACGGTAGTCCGTACGTACGCACGAGCGATGATATCGTTCTCATGATCGTGGGACTGTATTGGAGTGTATGTATACTATTTCAGAATCAATATCACTTTAAAATAATAATATATAGTTATTATTTACACCATTATACCCATCCAAGTAAGGTGGTGGTGGAAAATAGATTTCACCACGGCGTGGAGACGGTATTCCGTACGTATGCACGCGTGGTGATTTCGTTTTCCGTAGGATTGATAGATGGTTAAATAGGATTGTTTAATAATTATAATAACATATCAGTATATGAGTTATACTTATGTTATTACTTCATAATTAAACAACCTAAGAAGAAGAAGTAGAAGAAGAAATAAAGGTGAAAGAATCGGTAACGGAAATTACCTCTTCTTTGAAGCGCCTCTTTGAGAACTCCTCTTAGGGAAATAAAATTGGCCTTTGAGGAATACCAGAACCTCTAAGATGTTTCTAGGGAAGTGGAGAAGAGAATTTGGCAGGGATTGGCCGATCTTGAAGGCTCAAAGTTGTGTGAGGAAGAGAGGGAGGAGGTTCCCTTTTATAAGGGAGGAGAGGGGCACCTTTGGAATAACTAAAAATACTATTTTATTATAAAGTCAATTTCGGTTTTAAATAGATCCAAATTGATTTATTTCGAGGCTAAGGTGGGGATGGGTCGAAATCCTCTCATCCAATTGGATTTAGACAAGTTTAGGTTATTATTTTAACCTTATCAATTAGATTTAACTCTAAGTTAAATAATTTAACTTTTACAGTGTCTTTTTGTTTTCTTACACTATATGGTTAATAAACATACTATATAAAGACAAAAGAACCCCAAGTTGTTTATTATTAATATATATAATCTTATCTAAGTCATTTGGCCGAACCTTAGTTTTTTAGGAATAAAATAACAATTAATAATATAATATTTGTTTTAAAAACTATTTTATGTCAATTTTGACACTATTTGGTACATGATTTTTATGAAATTCATAACAGAATGATAAGTTAGAACTAAGTTACTTATATCAAAACTAACATGTCATATTAACCTAGAAAATTAATTTAAGTCATAAAAAGTCTAAAATTACATTTATTTGGGCATTTATAACATCAATTATGTCAATATTTCATTAATAAGACAATTACTGCATCATCTTTGTGTCATAATAAATGATAATTATTTAATCCCTAAAAATACTAAATAAATTCCTACGATGTATATAATTGTATTATATTTCTGGAGACTATTAATGTTCGATGTTTCATGAAGTTTATCACTAGATTAAAATTATTATACTTATAAGATTTAAGAAAGTGACATGTTGTCACATTCTTTGGTTTTAATAATAATTAAATTATTTTCATTGAAAAAATATAGTTAAATAACTCTAATCCGACCCTTAGGTGATATGGGTCGACTTTTAGTCATCCAATAGGATTTTTACATTTTTTAGGGTAATTTTAAAATATTATATTTACCCTTAATTACCCGATTTACCTTTAACTATGGTAAATAAAATTTACCGTAGTTACTATTCATAATTCTCAAAAATAAAAAGTAGCTTATTAACATAATTTGGATCCACTGATTCCAAATATGGAATCCATTTTTCCAAATTCAACACACAAAAGTTGGAGAAATTAAATTAAAAATAATCCCATCGTCGAAAGAAAACGGGTTTTCTTTAAAACATTGCAAAAGATTGAATTGATTTAACCAACGAATTCAAGGTAAAATCAATGATAATGTCATAAATTATATTAAATGGTAAAAATATATTCTATTTATACTTTAAAACCATTCAATATTATAATTTAACCACATAAGATATTACGATGAAAAAAGTTGTTTTTAATTAAAATATTGCGTGGTTTTACTATTCATTAAAATATGAAAGTTATCAGAAAAATATCAACACTTTATCTAATGTAAATTTTTATATCCTGATTCAAAAGAAGAATTTTATTTTGTCAAATTGAACTTATAAACATTTCAAACACTATATTTAAAGTGGGTGCGCCATCAAAAGGCGGCAAAACTGCATTTTTTGAAAAATACTTATTTTACCTGAGAAATTTATTTTGTTCTTATACCATGTTATAGAAATGTGTAAGATGAAAAATAATGTTATAAAATTCAAAATTTAGTTAACACTATTCATAACGGCTAGTTCATGACAATATTATAATAATATATCGTTGTTTATTAAAACCCGGTATTGCGTACAACACACGCTATTGAGGAAGGTCGCGATCGCGTGTAATGCAAGCCAAGTCAGGGTTGCATGTTGTGAAAGAATTATTTGTTGATTCATATAACAGAATCTAACCATATTTTATTTATACATTGAATATATATATATATACTCAATGTTGCGTAGAATAACTATTATCAAAATTGGGTATAACATGATCCAAGAATAGTGTTGCGTATACTGCAAGCTAATACGGTGTTGCGTATAGCGCAAGGTAATCTTGGTTTAGAATACAACACAAGACATTAATGAAATTAAAATAATATTTTTCATAAAATCTCGGGGTGTTACATTCTACCCCCCTTAAAAAGAATTTCTCCCTCGAAATTCGTTGGGGTTATAAATGGTTTACTATTCGAAAGTTTCTTTAATAGAAACCCACATCATAAAAAGGAATACCAAAACCAATCTTTAAAAACAAAAGAATGAAACGTAACAGTTACCCAAATAAACTAATCACTGGGATTCCACATAGGTTAAAATATGGATATGGAAGAGAAATCTAACCATCATGTTCTGATGGAGAGTGGTAGAGAACATGGCTATGGAAAAGCCAGCAATCACAAAGCCATAAATTTGTGATGATCTAAGGTACCATCTGATTCATCAGATATAAGAGCACTAGGACAACATTTTTGGTTTTCAAGATCATTTCCCTAAATTTTATGAAATTGGAATTAGAAGAAATACTTTCGTGATTTTGGTATAGTCTCACCATTTTTCGTTCTTTGGACAATTTCCACTTAATCTCTTAAAGAAATGAAGTTGAATTTGTCATTCGTGATGTGTTAGCAGATCATGTGATAGAATGATGGGTCATTCCATCTATCTCAAACAAAAGGTTAGAAATGTTATCAAAAAATACATAAGTCCATCTATAGTGAGATTCATCATATAGGGTTCCTAAAATGGACTTATACTTCATATATCATACTGCGTAATATAATAAAACTAGTTTCTACTAAACAAGGACTTCCTGTAGGTTAGTTTTAGGCGATAAAGGCCAGTCGCACTTCGGTTGTGGGTTCGATTCCCACGGCCTTGTCCGAAGCGATGGGCTGTCGCCCGTCCTGCAGGTTGTCCTTTTTCTAAAACTATATTACTATAACAACCCATCAATAATATCGAAAAAACACTCTTATCCTTAAAAAATACTAACTTATGTCCAACATAATCCATTCCAATCTTTAGGCTTATCCCTAATACTTCAGTCCACTCTCATAATATAGTGAAAATGATTACCAGAGATTTAATACCATCGTTGATCCCCATATATCATAAAATATGTCTTGTTGGTCACATTCCAAACATTCAAAGGCTTTAATCATGTACTCTCTTGAATACCCATTGAACCTTAGTGAAAACATGAATGCAGTTAAAAGTTAACACTTTCCACATACCAAAATCCTCAAAATTCTATATACTCAAACCATGATATCACTTAGTCCTTATATCAATCATGAGCTCATGAATACTGTTAAACATTTCGTTTTCTCGTTTTCCCTTCATTATGCGCATATCATCTTATTTCCAAAAATATCTCAATCACTTTGAATACCACATTAGACCAATATATAAATATTCCAATACTTTAGGATACAACATTATTTTGGAATCCCATTACATAAACACTTAATCATTCCACCACATCGCCAATAGTGATCGAATGTGACTTCCCTTTGCCCTTTTCCTTAAGCGGTTTCTCATGTCGATCATCACTAACCCTTGGATTAGGGCATTTATTAGCATAATTCCCCATTTCCTTGCACTTGAAGCATTGAAGTGTTGGTGGTGAGTTCTCTGCAGTGTTTTCTTTATTCACATCATTAGAAACCCTTTTTCCATTACTTTGACACTCAGCTACTCGATGACCTTCTTTTCCACACTGAAATCATTTTCTGGTCCCTTTAAGACAATATCCACCATGCTTCTTTCCACACTTTGTGCATAAGGAAACATTCATCTTCTTTTCACCATTATTTTGAGATTTCTCCTTGAACTCCATCTTTCGTTTCTTGTCAAAACTATGAGATGGATAAGTAACACAAACTTCCATTTCTAACTTCATAGCACAATGCACAATTTCTTCATAGCTACTGAAGTCTCATATAGCTAATTCCCTTCGAAGATTTGGTTTTAAGCCACTGAAGAATCGATCAACTTTACATTCAGGTTGCATGATAAATCCAGATGCATACCTTTCAAGCCTTGTAAAATTTTCATCGTATATACCAACAGATTCGTCATCCTTTTGCTTTAGTTCAAGAAACTCCTTCTCTATCTTTTTTCAAAGAATACGAGGGAAGTACTTTTTGAAAAATAAGTTTTTGAACTCGTCCCATTCCATGGACTCAATTTCATCTCTTTGCCTCGTATTCTTGATAAGATTCCACCATTGACCAGCTTCACCTTCGAAACGATATACTGCTAAGATGACTTTATCATGTTCAGAACATTGAAGAACTGAAAATATCTTTTCAGTAGTACTGATCCATTTTTCAGCAATAAGTGGATCAGAAGACCCACTGAAAGAAGGTGACGTCGCCTCATGAAGGACTCCGTAGAATATTGTTCCCTTCTCTTCTCATTTGGAAGTCCAGAATGATTCATAGCTTGTGTAAGTATAACAATAAGATTTTGCACTCCATATCCCATAACATTTATTTGTTCAGGAGGAAAATCATTGCATTGTCCATTGCATTGATCAACACGGTTCCTTCGGGTTCCAGCCATCGTCTAAAACCCAAAAAGAATAGTGTGAGAGGAAAAAAAAATCATGCTAGGGAAAACAACATAATAAAGGGGAGTACCTTCAATATCTAACATCTTAGGTTTAATTCTATGATCGTTAGCATAATTCTAGTACTATAACCTATACGTATACTTAACCTTAGGGACATCCCTAGACATACCTTAGAAATATCTCTAGGGATCTCACTAACGTTTTCGCATCCTAGTTTCCAAAGGTTGACTAAACCTTTCCTCTGATACCAACTGTAGAGACCTAAGGCTTGACGTACATGGACATTACATTACTTTTTAGGAATACTTAGTACATTACAAAAACACACACACAAGGACCGTAATATTTTAGTGTCTTTGGAAACTCAGAATATAATTTTCTAATCGTGGTGAAAGATCTTCAAAATCTCCCATAAAGATCTTCCTTTTTTTTACCTAAAACCTTTCTTTATATCCTGGGGAAAATAAAACATAAAAGGGTGAGCTCAAATGCTCAGTAAGGGTAAACAAATAAAATATCAATCACATCATATTCATAAGAACATAACATTTTGGAAATCTTAACCTGCAAAAGAGAGCATAATTTCATAACATGGGATAAATCATAGTAGTGAAATGAAATCCCAATAATCATAACATAAAACATGAAACTTTGTGGCATACAAACATAACCATAGAGAATCATTTCTTGTTAGTCAAGACTCATTGCCAATACTATCTTAGTGGACAAAGTCCATTTCTGAACCGAGTCACCCTCGTTTCAGTCCTGTTTCACTGAACCGGTATAACCTACCGTTCCAGCCATGTCTATCTCATGAGATATAAAATATTTACCCAATGCATTGGAGGGAGATATAGGTCCCACCCATCTCATAATGATACC
Source organism: Viscum album (assembly GCA_963277665.1). NCBI lineage: Eukaryota > Viridiplantae > Streptophyta > Magnoliopsida > Santalales > Viscaceae > Viscum > Viscum album. The sequence goes on from OY728164.1 coordinate 154,353,174, forward strand.
ATTCTTATGTGTTCCACAAAATTATAAATCATACATTGTTGCATAACCCATGTTATAAAAATGGGAATCTTAAACATCATGACATCATAAAACAATTCATATAGGATAAAGGAATTCATAAAAATAATTCCATCACAACATAATAAAATCAATGTAATAATAGAGATAAAAACAGAACCCTTTATTATCTTAGATGGAAGATAATTTTGATAAAACACTTGAACTCCATTCTTGAGGAAAATATCCTTTCTACTTCAAAAACACTTTTCCTTTCTTAACATGTCATAAAATTTTTAACTAAAAGAAGTTAATTAAAAATAAACTTGAAAACTTGTAAAGGAATCATTTTGGAAATAATGTTTTAAAAATCCATTCATGCCGTATAAGTTAAAAAAACATTCTTCTCGTACTTTTGTCAGAAAAGTCAAAAAATCACCTCATACGAAAAACGATAAAAGATTCCATTCATATCTTTTATTAAAAACTCACTGAAGGGTAAAATTGGATATAAACTATTGTAGAAGGATATAAATATTACATATTGAGGAAACATGGATGTGGATGATAAAATACACCCTAGTAAATACCAATGTATAAACAATCTCGGATAAAAATGAGATTGTGATATTTACCTTACCTTAGGTCCGATTTGCTTCGTAAGTGTCCGAACCTCATGTATAATGATTTAAATAATGTCATTGACTTATTACAGAATCATATTAATTGTTAGGATATCATATATGGTTCACTTATGACTTTATATTACCCGTTCTTTTGTAAATTCCATGTTAAAGAAGCGTTTTGGGTAAAATCGTTTCATTTGTCGTCCGTGTTTTGACTTGTAATTATTCATATGAGTACTTAGATAATGATTAAGTAATTCCAGAATATAAAATATAATTTATATATATATATATATATATATATTCAGAATATACATATATATAATCAATCAGTAAATGGAAAGAAATACACCGTTCATGGAGACGGTAGGCCGTACGTACGCATGAACGCTGTTTTCGTTTCCTTATTGAGTTGAACGGAATTAAGTAGATGACATACATATATATAAACATAAATACAGTATCATTATTATGTAATATATTTCATGATTACTTATTATATATACTTTATAATCATTCAGGAATGGTTAAAGTGGAGAATGAATCTCATCGCGTCGTAGACACGGTAGTCCGTACGTACGCACGAGCGATGATATCATTCTCATGATCGTGAGACTGTATTGGAGTGTATGTATACTATTTCATAATAAGTATCACTTTAAAATAATAATATATAGTTATAATTTACACCATTATACCCATCCAAGTAAGGTGGTGGTGGAAAATAGATTTCACCACGGCGTGGAGACGGTATTCCGTACGTACGCACAAGCGGTGATTTCGTTTTCCATAGGATGGATAGATGGTGAAATAGGATTGTTTCATACTTATAATAACATATCAGTATATGAGTGATACTGATGTTATTACTTCATAATGAAACAACCTAAGAAGAAGAAGTGGAAGATGAAATAAAGGTGAAAGAATCGGTAACGGAAATTACCTCTTCTTTGAAGCGCCTCTTTGAGACCTCCTCTTATGGCACTAAAATTGGTCTTTGAGGAATACCAGAACCTCTAGGATGTTTCTAGGGAAGTGGAGAAGAGAATTTGGCAGGGGTTGGATGAGATTTAAGGCTCAAAGTTGTCTGAGGAAGAGAGGGAGGGGGTGCCCTTTAATAAGGGAGGAGAGGGGGACCTTTGGAATAACAAAAAATATTATTTTATTATAAAGTAAATTTCGGTTTTAAATAGCTCCAAATTGATTTATTTCGAGGCTAAGGTGGGGATGGGTCGAAATACTCTCATCCAAAAGGATTTAGAGAAGTTTAGGTTATTATTTTAACCTTATCAATTAGATTTAACTCTAAGTTAAATAATTTAACTTTTACAGTGTCTTTTTGTTTTCTTACACTATATGGTTAATAAACTTACTATATCCAGACAAAATAACCCCAAGTTGTTTCTTATTAATATATATAATTCTATATATGTCATTTTTTCTAACCTTAGATTTTTAGGAATAAAATAACAATTAATAATATAATATTTGTTTTAAAAACTATTTTATGTCAATTTTGAAACTATTTGGTACATGATTTTTATGAAATTAATAACAGAATTATAAGTTCAAAAAAAGTTACTTATATCAACAATAACATGTCATATTAACCTAGAAAATTAATGTATGTCATAAAAAGTCTAAAATTACATTTATTTGGGCATTTATAACATCAATTATGTCAATATTTCATTAATAAGACAATTACTGCATCATCTTTGTGTCAAAACAAATGATACTTATTTAATCCCTAAAAATACTAAATAAATTCCTATGATGTATATAATTGTATTAGATTTCTGGAGACTATTCATGTTCGAAGTTTCATGAAGTTTATCACTAGATTAAAATTATTATACTTATAAGATTTAAGAAAGTGACATGTTGTCACATTCTTTGGTTTTAATAATAATTAAATTATTTTCATTGAAAAAATTTAATTAAATGAATCTAATCAAACACTTAGGTGATATGGGTCTACTTTTAGTCATCCAATAGGATTTTGAAATTTTTTAGGGTAATTTTAAAATATTATATTTACCCTTAATTACCTGATTTACCTTTAACTATGGTAAATAAAATTTACCATAGTTACTATTCATAATTCCCAAAAATAAAAAGTAGCTTATTAACATAATTTGGATCCACTGATTCCAAATATGGAATCCATTTTTCCAAAGTCAATACACAAAAGTTTAAAAAATTAAATTAAAATTTATCTCGTCGTCGAAAGAAAACGGGTTTTCTTTAAAACATTGCAAAAGATTGAATTGATTTAACCTACGAATTCAAGGTAAATTCAATGATAATGTCATAAATTATATTAAATAGTAAAAATATATTATATTTATATTTTAAAACCATTAAATATTATAATTTAACCACATAATATATTACGATGAAAAAAGTTGTTTTTAATTAAAATATAGCGTGTTTTTACTATTCATTAAAATATGAAAGTTATCGGAAAAATATCAAAACATTATCTAATGTAAATTTTTATATCCTGATTCAAAAGAAGAATTTTATTTTGTCAAATTGAACTTATAAACATGTCAAAGACTAGATTTAAAGTTGGTGCGCCATCGAAAGGCGACAGAACTGCATTTTTTGAAAAATACTTATTTTACCCGAAAAATTCATTTTGTTCTTATACCATGTTCTAGAAATGTGTAAGATGGATAATAATGTTATAAAATTAAAAATTTAGTTAACACTATTCATAACGGCTAGTTCATGACAATATTATAATAATATATTGTTCTTTATTAAAACCCGATATTGCGTACAACACACACTATCAAGGAAGGTCGCGATCGCGTGTAATGCAAGACAAGTCAGGGTTGAATGTTGTGAAAGAATCTTTTGTTGTTTAGTATAATAGAATCTAACCATATTTCATTTATAAATTGAATATATATATATATATATACTCAATGTTGTGTAGAATAACTATTATCAAAATTGTGTATAACACGATCCAAGAATAGTGTTGCGTATACTGCAAGATAATACGGTGTTGCGTATAGCGCAAGGTAATCCTGGTGTAGAATACAACACAAGACATTAATGAAATTAAAAGAATATTTTTCATAAAATCTCGGGGTGTTACACCCATTTCACGAAAAATTTTGTAACTAACAGACCAAGCATCCAATCGACACATTGTCTATGACATAAGGACCCCTATCACAAGGAGGTACTTTTCAGATTTTATAAGGGACTTTTTATGGAGTTTGATGTGCAACCTAGGTTGGATCAGACTTGAATCCAACCGGGCCCTTCTTACAAAAGTGCCCGTATCTCACAGACCGGGCGTCCAATCGACGCACCGTCTGTCACTTTTGGAACTCTATGACGGGTAGGTCCCTTGGGTATAATTTTTGTGGGTCTTTGTACTAGCTGAAATATGAACAATGGCATGAGGATCAGAGTATTCCAGAGATTAGTCATGCTTCGTGCGGGAATCCAGTGGATGGATGTGACATGAAGAAGAAGTGTCACCAATATGAGTCAGCATCAGAAACTCCAGAGTGGGTTGATCTAGTTGTACGACTAATCATGCCTACCTCTGTACCAGTGAACAATACAGTTCATCACCAGCGACCAATATGGGTCAGCTCCAGCGACCAATATGGGTCACCACCAGTGACCAATACCGGTCAGCACCAGCGACCAATACGGGTTAGCATATAGAGACCAATGCGGGTTAGAATATAGTGACCTATATAGGTCAGCAATAGAGCTATTACCGATAGGGTGATCTGTATTCACGACTAGTTATCTCTAACCCAATAACTTTGATGTTATACCATAAGAGTGAGATTTCTCCTTTTATTTATGCTTCATGATTTATATCATGCTTGAGATATTAATTTTTTGGTATTTCTTGTGATGTTTTCCTTTGTGGATTACTGAGGGACCTTTGGGGGTCTCTAGGTCCCAACTGGGCATTTTTATACTCACCCCTGCACGGGATCTTCCTGAACATGTGTTTGTGGTGTAGACTACTGATGTACCGAGTTAGACTTTTGAGTTTGGTACTTAGTGGATCTTGGTGTGACAGAGGCAGTCTAGGTCCTCTTATTTGACTTCTACCTTGAAGTTACTACCCTCTATGTATAGCTCTAGGTAATATGTGATAACATTTCACTTTCATTTCTGTTTATAGGACTTGTATTCCAGACAACTGTTTTCAGTTTACTATTGTACATGTGGTCGGTTGTTTACTTTAGTTTCCCTTTTTGAGTGTGTAATGATATCTAAGGCAATGTCTTACCTGTTCAGGAAAATACTTTAGGTGCTAGTCACCAACCGATGGCCCATGGAAGGTGGGCTTGGGGTAGTCACATCTGGGCCCCATGGGGTGGGTCATGAAAAAGTGGTATCAGAGGGTGGTTGGTTCTTCTAGAAGAAATAATATTCTACTTTTAATGAGGAAATGGTGTAAAGGTTCTTGAGTTTGGTTTTAGTACAGGGAGTTTTGTGTTGGTGCAACGACCGATTTATCCATACACCAGGGCCCAAAATTTTGTTTTCTGACTCGGTGCATGAAAACACAAGTTCCTAGAGTTTGGAAATTTTTTTCTTGATCTTTTTTGAGTCATCTTACTATGTATAACATATTGACCATGGCACATTTGTTTCTTATAGGATGCCTCCACGTAGACAGCTAATTGAGATTCCAGTTAATGATTGTGGAAATGTCCCACCGATCAACGAGGAGTTGGTACAGGGACCACTCATAGTGATGGAACCTTCAGGTGGTGTACCAGTAGCACCAACACCCATTGAGAAGCCTATGATACAAGTGGATCATGTACACTGGTTAAGTGTGTTGCATGAGTTCCAGAGAGAGAGGCATCTGAGGATTCAAGGTGAGACCGACCCCCAGGCTGTAGAGGACTAGCTTGAGGTGGTTTCATGGTTATTTCTCTTAGTAGATACACCCACCAAGCATACGACGATCTTGGCCACTAGCCTTCTTCAGGGCTCGGCAGGACAATGGTGGAGGTCGACGCTCCAGGTGCATGAGAAAATGAAACTCACCTGGACGGACTTTGAGATCCTTTTTAGGGTGGATTTTTTTCCAAAGACGTGTTGTTGCATCTGTAGCAGGGCAACCAGACTATGGCTTATTAGTCAGTGAGATTTACTAACCTCTCCTGATACTCCACTGACATGGTATGAGACACTTACTTCAGGGCCCAGACCATTGAGAAATGTCTATAATGAGATATCAGAGCTGTGAAAGTATCTCTCCACATCCCGATGCATGATGCGGTGCTAGAGAATGCTTTTCTGATGAAGAGATTCTTTACCGAGCAGGCACCGACAGTGAGTGCCCCTACTGGACAATATGTAGCAGATTATTCTACAGGTGGCAGTAGACATAGGACGTAGAAGACCAAGTGGGATTAACATTCAAGAGGAAGACACCAGGAGGCAGGGTCATGTGTGCGAGGCTCGAGAGACCATGGGAGACACCAGTGAGGCATGATCTATTTTTCCTTCAGGGGACAGGGTCATAGAGCTCGTGAATGTCCAACTCCTCGTGCAGATGATCGACAGATAGTGAAGGGGCCACCGAGGAAATGATAGTGGTAGTAGCATGAGCATCAGCCAGGCGGCAGACAAGGTAGGGGGAGCAGGACGTGTAGTGGGAGGTGGTTGGGGTCACCAAGAACCACCACCACCACCCCCAGGAGGTCCACCACGAGCTTAGGGAGCTGGTGGAAGAGGACAAGCCCGACTACAAGAAGTAGAGGCTCACGATCCTGACGACCCTGGTATTATACAAGGTACAATCTATATCTTCTCTACTTTAGCTGCAATGTTTATCGACATAGGTGCTATCCATTCTTCCCTTGCTAGGGACATAGTTCGGGACTCAGAGATTTCAACCGAGTTTTTAGCTCGACCATTGCATTTGGATACTCCTATGGGAGAAGATTTAGCGGTCACACACTAGTTCCAATAGTGTGATCTTAATCTATGAGGAGATATTTTCATATGGGATCTTCTAGAAGAAGTGTTGAATCCATACGACATCATTCTAGGCATGGTCTAGCTATCATCATTTCACAAACAGATTGTTTTCTTGAGACTTACAGTGTGAAGTATGTGAAGAGATGGAGGCCAGTTTTCCTTTGTTGGTTAAAAGGAAAATAGGACAGTATGAGATAGACTTGTCCTCAATAGGGTGCAACCGATTACATATCAGCTAGATTGCATGACCTTTTACATGATGGATGATGCAATTCCACAGTTTCCAGTGGTGGTGGATGAGTATAAGGGGGTCCTTCTAGAATATGTCCCCGGACTACCTCCTCGTAGAGAGGTAGGATTCCACAATGAATTGTACTCAGGAACAACACCTATATCCTAACCAACATATCCGATGGCCCCTGAAGAGCTCTAGGACTTCAGGGTATAGTTGGAGGACTTATAGAGGAAGGGATTTGTAAGGCTCAGTGTTTCTCTATAGGCATCCCCGATGTTGTTTTCCAAGTAGAAAGATGGAAGTTTTAGGCTATGCATGGAATTCTGATGCCTAAACTAGGTGACCATGATGAAAAATTATCCTCTGCCATTGATTGATGATTGGTTTGATCAGTTTAAAGGAGAAAAGTGGTTCTAGAAGATATACCTCAGATCAGGATATCATCATTTCAAGGTACGGGACCAGGATGTACCGAAGACATTATTCAGATGTTGGTATAGACATTACATGTTCTTGGTGATTCATTTTGGTGTGACCAACACTCCATCAGTGTTTATGGGGCGCATGAACTATATATTTCAAATATACCTCGATCACTTTGTGGTTGTCTTCATCAATGACATATTGGTGTACTCAATGTCTGAGGAAGGGCACACTGTACACTTGAGGATAGTTCTGGACACACTTCGGGAGCACCAGTTATATGGGAATATCATGAAATGATAGTTCTAGATATGGAAGGTCCACTTCTTGGGACATGTCATCTCAGAGGCTGAGTTTTTAGTGGATCCAGTGAAGATCGAGATAGTACTTGCTTGGGAGCCACCGAGGAGTGTTACTGAGGTGTAGATCTTCCATGGATTAGTAGGATTCTATTGGAGGATCATACCCAATTTCTCCAAAGAAGCAACACCTATGAATACCTTGAAAAAGAAAAAGAAACCTATTATGTGGTCTGAGACATTCCATCAGAGATTTCAACAACTGAGGAAGTTCCTGACCAGCACTCCCATCCTGAGGTTGCTGGAGGAGGGAACTGACTATGTGTTTTACTGTGATGTATTAGGGACCAGAATTTTTTGCATCATGATGTTGGATGATGTAGTGATTTATTGTGTCTCATTACATATTAGGCTTCATGAGAATAATAATGTGACTCAGGAATTAGAGTTGGAAGGAGTAGTCATTACACTATAGATGTGGAGACACTAATTGATGGGCGAGCGGTTCATTGTTTACTTAGACCCCAAGAGTCTCAGATATATCTTTACACAGAAAGATCTAAATTTGAGACAATGACTTTATCTTGAGTTCCTCCCGGACTATGATTTTTTGACAGTCTATAATCATAGTAAGGGGAACGTAGTTGTAGATGCACTTAGCCAGAGACCGAGTTCACTGCTACTGAACAGAGCTTCAGAGCAATTATCCTTGATTTAGATTTCTTAAGTGGATAGAGATGAGACTTTCTACCTCTGATCAATGGTAGTTTCCCCTTTACATCTTTAGTGAGTCAGGGAGGAACAACTTAGAGACAATAGCTGCGAGACTACACGTGCTTAGATATCCCTAGTCCATGCACCTAACAAATATTATAAAGGTGGAGAGAACACTATCCTATTCAGAGGATGTATAGTTGTACCAGTGACACTATGAGAGGAGGTGATGAGGGAGTTTCATACATCCCCCTTGGTAGTACATACAAGCATGATGAATATGTATCAGGACCTCCGACGCCATTTCTAGTGATCAGGGATGAAGAAAGTTTTGGCAGAGTTTGTTTCTAGATGAATCACTTGTCAAGAAGTGAAGGTCGAGCCCCATGTACCAGTAGTCTTGATCCAACCCCTCATGATACCAGAGTGGAAGTGGGAACGTATATCGATGGACTCTATGATGGGGTTACCACATACGTCCGGATGGAACAATACCATCTCGGTGATCATTTACTAAATCACAAAGTCGGCCCACTTATTTTATATTTAAGAGAAGGGTTCGATAGAGATCTTGGGACGTCTCTACGTTTGGGAGACTGTGAAACTTTACGCGGTGCCTTCGACAGTTGTCTCAGACCGTAATGCACAATTAAAATCCTGGTTATGAAACGGATTGCAGGAGGCTTTTGGGACACAACTTCTCTTGAACACAGTTCTTCACCCACAGACAGATGGTTAGACTGATCAGACCATGCAGATCCTAGAGGACATGCTACGTGCATGTGTCCCAGATTTTGGTTACAATTGGGAGGACCACCTAACCTTGGTGTAGTTTACATACAATAACATCTATCACACCACCATTGGTATGGCCCATTTTGTGGAATTGTACATATGACCATAGAGATTTACCTTGTGATAGACGGATCCAGGATAACCAGTACTCGTGGTCCAAGAGATCGTACAAGATACCACAGAGAAGGTGCAGGTCATCCGAGTGCAGTTAAAGACAACACATAGCCAATAGATATCCAATGATGATAGGCGAAAAAGACCACTAGAGTTTAAAGAGGGGGACCACTTATTATTTTGAGTCTCCCCTCAATGGGGACTATGGATATTTGGCCGAGCCAATAAACTATCACCGAGGGTTATCGAACAATTCCTAATACTTCAAGGATTTGGCAAGGTGGATTACCGCTTTGAAATTCCACCGCAGTTGGAGAGGGAGAACGACGTCTTTCATGTATCCCAACTGAGGAGATACGTGCATGACCCATCTCACTTCATCGACCATGGAAAGCTGGAGATTGATGATGGGGAGAATTTTTTAGAGTACCCAGTGGAGATAGAGGATCAACAAGAGAATATACTTTGTGGGCAGTAAATACCTCTGTTGCACGTTCTGTGGTAGCACATGAATCTCCAGGAGAGCACAAGGGAGTAAGAGGATCATATGTGTGCCCAGTACCCCTGTTTGTCTATAAAGCCTTATTAGGATTTTAGGGATGTAAATCCCCAAGGTGGGTAGAATGTAAACACCCAGAAAATTCCATGTATTTTTTTTTCTTATTTAGGATTATTTCGAGTTTGAGAAAATTGACAGCGTGTAATTCCAAGGCCCGGTGTTCCTAGAATGAATTTATGAACTTTTTTTCGGGTTTCTTCAGTAAACACGTGGGAGGCATTTTCTGTATTTTGAACCAATGCTCAGAATTGAAATCTGAGATCTTCGTTGAATCAACAGTGCCATGATTCGCTTAAGAGAATCTTCACTTCGACAGCATTTAGTCGGGAGAAAAAGATACTATTTTTGAAACATTTAATGAAATAATAAAATAACATAAATTTTTATTTTATTTCTCATTCTTTTTCCAGCCCCCTATTGAGTGGTGATGGTGGGGACCACAGAGGTGGTCAGACCTACAATTAAAAAGTGTTAATTGCACAGTTACACTTTGGTTGCATAACCACCCCTCACATAATTAACGAGGAACATTAAATTTGTCAATTAATGAGTCACATTAATTAAGTCAATTAACGAGGCACATTAATTACATCAACTAATGAGGCACATTAATTACGACAATTAATGACCCTCATTAATTGATCAAGATGTTGTTCACTTTTCCCCCACCTATTTATATAGAGCTTGGGATTAGTTTTTGGCACGACTTCATCAAGCGAGGTACCCCTGATGAAGTAAGGCCACGACTTCCACCAAAAGAGAACATAGGATTGACGATGTCCATTATAGGATCAATTCGAATTTTGACGAAAGAAAAATGCCATTGAATATGATATCTCTAATGAATTGAGGTAGGGGATTTCTTTTAATTCAATATTTTCCCTCAATTATATTTCTTATTTTGTGAGATGTTGTTGTGGGATATTTGAATGCGGTTAGAAATTTTTAAAATTCGAGGAATAATTACTTCTCTCTTACTTTAACGCTAATGCGAAGGGCACATGCCAAACGAACAAGGCTCTGACCCTCCACTGATTATTTTTGGTTGCGTTCTTCAGGGAAGGTTGACCCAATTCGATGGAAACACGAGAGAGAAGGTAACACTGTGGTGGCGATGATTCTGGAGGCCCTTAAGCACATAAAAAACCAAGAACAGACCACCATAGTATATTTGGTGGCCCACAGAAACAACTGACAGAGGTGGCTGGAAGCAACTGGCCGTAGGCGGTGGGAAGGCGATGCGCTTTTGCGCACCGCAGTGGCCAAAGGCAACTGGTCCGAGCTAGCAATGTGATAGAAGGGTGGCGCCAGTAGGCACTGTCGGTGGCAATAGCTGCGACCAGTGGGCCATGGAAGGAGGGGGCGGCGCGGCCCCACTCTGTGTCATGACAGACGAAATTGACGTGTATCCATGGGGCCAGCTGGGAGAAGAGGTCCACATTCATGCGGACCGGGCCGGACCCGCGGCCCAGTAGGCGAGCACGGGTGGGCCGATACCCACCAGACAGGTCGGTCCAAATGAGGCCCGAGCCCATGAATCAGCTGGGCCGACCATGAAGGGTTGGGCCTAGGGAACTGGGCCAGACCCAGGCAGGGTCAGCCAGACCCCGGGACCCGTTGTGTCAGGTCGGCCAGACCGAGTCGGTCCTCGTCCACACCCAACCATCCCATTAATAAAGAAACACATGTAACTAGAAAACCGTGTGTTTGTTTGACCCGCCGTCAGTGAAATTGGGACCCCTTTTGGGAAGCGGTCCCTTTGGAATATTCTGGTTGGCCTGACTAAGCCGGGCCAGGCCGAGATACTATCACCCTCGTTTCATAGAAATGGGCGTAACTAACAGACCAAGCGTCTAATCGATGCACCGTCTATGGATTAAGGAACATTGTGACAAGGAAGTCCTTTGGAGATAATCTATTTGAGTTTTTATGGAGTTTGAACTGTGACCTTGGTTGGATGAGGATCGAATCCAACCGAGACCTTTTTATAGAAGTGCCCATATCTCACAGATCGGGCATCCGATTAATGTGTCGTCTATCGCGTTTGGACCTCTATAATGGGGAGGTCCCTTGGGTATTATTTTTTAAAGACTTATTACAAGTTGAAATATGACTGATGGAATGAGAAGAAGAGTCTTCTAGAGATCAGGCATCCTTTGTGCGAGAATCCTATGGCTAGCTGTGACATGAAGAAGAATAGATACCAATACGGGTCAACATTAGAAACACTAGAGTGGGAAGATATATCTATAAAACTAATAGTCCCTACCTCTATACAGGAGACCAATATGGTTCAGCACCAGCGACCAATATGGGTCAGCACCAGCGACCGGTACATTTCATCGCTAGTGACCAATACAGCTCAGCACCAGCGACCAATACAGGTCAGTATCTAGCGACAAATGCGGGTCAGCATACAATGACCTATATGAGTCAGGAGTTGAGTTACTACAAATAGGATGATCTGGCTTTACGACAAGTCATCCCTATCCTAGTAATATTGAAGTTATAACGTAAGAGTGAGCTGTCCCTTTTTCTTTGTGCTTCATGATTTAGATCATGATTGTGATATTACCTGTGTTGTATTTGTTGTAATGTTGTCCCTTGTGCATTACACTGTGTCCTTCAAGGGTCTCAGGGACTAGACTGGGTATTATTATACTCACCCCTGCATGGGCTCCGCCCACACGTGTGTGTTTAGTGCGTAGTACTGATTCTTTGAGGAAGAATTTGGAGGTTTAGGACTTTATGGAGCATGGTGTGATGGAAGTATTCAAGATACTCTTCTTCTACTTCATACTTACAGCTACTACCCTCCTGGTAGAGCTCTAGGGCCGATGCGAAAACTGTTTACATTCTTTTCAGTTTCTAGGGATTTTATTCCGGACCACTATTTTAAATTTATAGTAGTACTTGTGGTTGGTTTTTTACTTCATTTACCCTTTTTGAGTGTGTATAGATCTCTAAGGAAATACATTCCCTGTTCGGGAAAAGCCTATTGGTGCTAGTCACAAACCCCTGGCCTATGTAATGCGGGCTTGAGGTAGTAATGTCTGGGCCCCGTGGTGCAGGTCGTGAAAATTAATAATTAATAAAATAAGGAAACATAATAATAATCCATAAATACTAATATAAAAATCTATCAAAATACTATATCCCCCATGAAGCATAATATTCACCAATTAGTGAGGAAATAAATGAGAATACTTTAAAGTGATCACTAGATGATTTCTTGATAATAATATCCTTTTAGTTTTGAAATAAATTAATAAAAATCTAAAAATATTCAACATATTGAGGGAAATATTATTTGAAATGAATCTTGAAAACATATATAGTAATATTATATTCATCGATCAAACATGATAGCGTTAAATTCCATTTTTATTGTATACGTACAAATGATGATTGATTTATCATTATTAGTAGAAATTCAAGACGAGGATCTATCATAAAAATATTGAATTATTTCATTAAAATATTTTTATAGAATGTAAAACATCAGTAAATTTTTTTAACAATAATATTATAACATTAAAAAAATTCATGAAAATAATTTAATGAAAATACATACTTAGAAGAAAAATATTCATAATCGAATAGAAAACAATGTCTGGTTGCGTAAATAAATATTCTTTTGGTCTCTTTAGTACTATAAGGAGAAAAATGTGAGGAAAACTTATAATTTTAGAAATAAATAGAGAATAAAATATTTTATTTCTATAATATAAGGAAATTATGATTTCCCAATTGGATACTTAAACATAAACACTACTTGATTATGATGATATTGTTAAATAAACCCTTAATACTTGTTAGACATAAATTATATTTAAATATTTCCTACTATACAATAAATTTAATCTAATAAATATTCAATTTATTTAACATAAAAATAATTTTAATATTACATATGATCCAATTATAACAATTTAATCCCCATTAATCAATAATTATTTATTAAACGTGTTGTTTTTTAGTGTTAATTTGTTTGTTGTCCTTGTATGTTTTGTTTCATTAGTTTTTATCCTTAAATATCCCTCATAGATCTATATTCTATATAATGGTCATAATTATATAAATATAATATATATTCATTATATATATATTTTTAATCATTCCATAAAGTCATAAATAAAAAATGAATCACATAGCTCTGGGGAAATGGTTGTCCACACATACACACGATCGACTGTATAAATTTTTATAAGGTGATGGTCACAAAGATAGATAGGATATTTTTATATAAAAATTATGAATTTTTCATATATATCATATAATATCATTATAACAATTATTATTAGCATCAAATTAAATTAGAGAAAAAAATAATTACAACACTATGTGGAAACTATAAGTTATACGTAAGCATGAGTGATGTCTTCTCTTTTCATATGAATGAAAAGAGATGAAAAAGTTTGTAACATAATCATAATAATTTTTTAGATTTATTATGTGGGATTATAAATTTTAGGATGTTTAAAACATATTTAGTAGATTTTGAATAAGGTAAAAATTTGAAAGAGTTGGCAAAGACAATTACTACTTTTTTGGAAAGATCTTATTTTGATTTTATCTTATGGGACAAATGGACGGTCATTTGTAAAGTCCATAAAATCTTGAACAATGAAAAATATGTTGAGTAGATGTTTTTTATGGATTGGTTTAGATAATAGGCTATATATTTTGTATATAAGAGAGGATATGTGGTTGTTTTTATAGTGAATGAAGGGACACACTTGGAATTAATAAAAAAGACTTAAATATAATAGATAAATTTTCATGCAGATATAATAAAATGTGGCCATAATTATTATGATAAGAAACTATATGATTTAAATCCATTCAACCAATAAAATTATAACATGTTCAACAAATATATTAAAATATATCATTTGGTTTAACCCCATAGTTAACCGATTATAACCTTAACCATGAAAATAACTTGTTTACTCTTAAATGTTTTAATTATACATATAAGGTACCATTTGGAAAATAAATATCCATTATATGGAACTTTAGAGCATATCTTATCCCCCATTTCCACTTCCATGATGGTTATTAGTTTAAACTTATTTAATAAACAATTATATTCATAAAAAATCAATAATGTAAATTTTTATACTATTCAATTACTTTGATATTAATGACATAAAAAATGTTTAATTTTAATAGATACATTTAATAGATATATAATATTTCATATAACTTTTCTAAATTCATGGGACACTATAACTCAGAAAAAATATTAATTTGATTGTTTTTAAAATTTGGGTTATTATTTGTCTATTAATTCCACATTGCAAAATCATTTAAGGTATGTATTTAATCAAAATATATTAGAAATAAATTAAATTGATAAATTTTTTATTATATTGAAAATAAAAATGTTAAACCAAAATTATCCCATTTTTATTCGTATACTAAAATTTTTGAGTTATTAATGTCTACATGATGATCTTTTGAACTTATTCTTATCTTATATGAATATAAAGTTCTTAATAAAATATATGAGGAACATAGTGGAAATATATTTTTAACTCGAATGATAATAGACAAAATCCACCCATATATTAAGATTAATATGAGTTTTCTAGTATTTTTAATATTTATTATTTTATTTTTAACATCTATTACCCAATTTACCCTTACAATGGTGACAATTATTTACTATGGTCAATATTTATAATGACCCAATAGAAAAGGGTATAATTTTAAAAAATCAGACATACTGATTCAAAGTATGGAATCCATGTTTTGAATTTTAATTTCTATATTTGTGAAAATATCAATTACGATTAAAAAGAAAAACCCACTGAAATACAATTATTTTTAAAAAATGTCTTATAAATATAAAATTATTTATGAAAAAATCAACCATAAAATTGATTACAATAAAATTAATTGGGCTATTTATAACAGAATTGACCTAATTTTAATTTCAAAATTTTTTTAGGTAAAATTTAATGGTTTAAATTATAAAAACAAAAATATAGTTTTCAATAAAAAGTACCATTTTTCACTATTCATTAAAAATCATTTATTTCAGAAAAATCCTAAAATGTAACCCAAAGTTAATTTTTATATGTTGATTTAAAAAATTTAATTTATATAAGATTTAAATTTAGTTTTTAATTATACTTAAATTAAACTGTGTGATTTTTTTGTTGTTTTTAAAGGAAATAGTACAATATTTCAATCTTCATTCTTATAATTATTCAATGAACTACAAGTGCCTGGAAAAAATTAATCCCAAGTAAAGAATGAGTTTGAATATAAAATCATGTAAATTATAAATAAATTATTATTACCTTTACACCAATGTAAGTCATTTCTATTTCCTTCATACAATTCTTAATGAAGATCACCAAAGACCAATTGAATATTTATTCCCCTTGAAGTGTTTACATAAGTTTCATTGAATCACCAAACACTTTTTCCAAGACATACCAACATTCACAAAGAAGTTTTATCCTAAAAGAAATGTATGAAATAAGTAGTGAGCATTATTTAGATGAAATCCTAAGAAAGAATATTTCTGGGGGATTTCACATACATGTATTGAAATCATAGCCCAGAGTCTATTATATAGGCTATGTGGATACTCCTTGAACCATGAATTTACACATATGTTTCACAAAAATGTGACCAATTCTTTCAGCTACATCTAATGTAACACTAATCCATTAATTTTTCTAAACATATTTTTGATATCTAGAGTGTTGGGAAGATTCTAATGATAACTCTTTAATATATGACTACCTTAGGTGATCCACAATAGTTCCAAAAAAAAATGTCCCACACTATTAATGGTAGTACAAATTACGTTTCTCATAAAATACAACTCACCCATGAAGAATGCATATTATATCTCTATAACATAAAATATGATATACCAAAATGCTTAAATATAAGCCTTTTATATTTTTATATTAAATTTTATGACATAACATATTGTACTACATGATATAAAAATGATTCCGGGAATATTCCCTTCAATCAATCACGTACAATAAATCCTAAACTACCTTCATGCAACTTCAACTATTAACATTTCCTATATGTTAACTTTTGAAACCATATCTTATAATCCATTTGAATATCATACAAAAAAAATTTAGAATATTTTCATCAATTTGACTATGTATTACATATTAGGTAATACATTGTGAATAACTAAGGGAAATAAATTTTTGATAAACTATAAATCATATTTAGAGAAAAATTTTATGTCATACAGAATCCCCACTTAGTCAAACAAAAAGTGTGTCCCCATGCAACTTTATAGCATTTGAAAAGCTACAAATAAAAAGATCTATATATTTATGGAAGGAATAGCCTCAAGAAAATATCAATGTTAATCAAGTTAAAAAGGGATCTAGAGTGATGAAACTGCTCGAACTAGACCACCATAATGACTCCCAAGATGGGGTCACCACATTAATGTAGGGTTAGTTCCCCATATTCTAATGGTTTTTGACTAGTAGTGATGTATGGATATAGTCATGTAGAGATTATTTCTTATAAACAATTCTTGGGGGTCATGCCTAATTTTACATAAACATCATTAGGAACCTTCTGTATTATAGGTATCCTGCTAACTTATAGGCCCAATAATGGCTTCCCACCAGGCCCTGAAATTCTATAATATAATTATAGTAAAATAAAATTACATGATTCATAAACTATTTAAAAGTTACACTAATAGATAAAATACAATAGACATTATATACAATAAATGAAACATTGACTAGTGGAAGACAATTGATGTTGGAAAAAAAATACAATTTCCACTATCCAAAGTAACATACAATTTGACCATATCAACGAATTCAATGACCATATGACCTTTACTATGAGTCTAGATCCATAGTTTAAATATTATATAATAATAAATAATAAATTCTACCCTTATACACTAGATCCCACACCATGTATACAGATTGGGGGTGAGTTCAATGACCCACTCGGTATCCCCAGTGGATCACCCAAAAAATTACCACTATGATGAAGAGAATGTGCAGAAAATACATATATAATTTGTGTATATTCCAATTCCATGTGCAAAAAAATCACATATTCACATTCAATCATAACTTCTTCAACAATGTTCCAGGATCCATATCATACCACAACCTACATGTCTCCTTCTTTAGTGGAATTCTAGAATCCATGTCATACCATAATCCACACACTTCATAATTCAATTCCATGCTAGAAGGAAAAAATTAATGATCTCTATAACACATGTGTTTCTATGGACCATTCTTATTAATCATTCCACTTCCTCAACATGTTCCCTGACCAATCCCTGTATAATCAAGGTGATCCATCAAGTCAACCTAACCCATTCCCATAAAATATATGTAGGACAAAAAAGAATAGTTTCCCATACAAATAGGATCTATGGGGGACAATCTATCGCAACATGTAATCACGAGGGTTCTTGGAGGCCCATACATTATGTACACTTACCCATCCATGTGTAGTTTGGGAGGTCCATCAAGTTACCCCGACCCATCTCTACCGAAATTGGGCAGGTCAAACATACCCAAAATTATATCATATCATGTTTTTAGTATCTAATAATTCAAACTACCCCATCCCAATGGTTTTTGGGATGCCAAAACATCATGTACCTTGACCTATCTCTACACCGTTTGAGAGGTTGATCAAAAATAAGGTTAAAACACATAGTAAAATCATACAGGGTATGTGGCTCGTCTCAGAACTCACCAGCTCACCATCTTATAGCTAGTCCCTCATAGCCTAGACCCATATTCAAGCATCATAACAGGTCCCTTGAATCCATCAGAAGCCTCCTGATGTCTATCACATCCATTGTGATCAACCCACCACTTTAATACTAAAATAAATTTCCATTAGTAAAAAAACACATAACATGAAACTCAAAGGAAAATATTATTAATGAGGCACAAAAAATATATATACCCAATTATCCCTGATATTCAAATAATTTCATGGCCCCCACCTCAAATAATGTTCTGATAACATATCCCACGACAATAACGATTTACATAGAGAATAAGAGCCCATTTCTAAACATCCAACGTCATCAGATTAATTAATTTTATGTATTTAAACCAAATCATTAATTGGTATAATAGGATTAAAACTCACTAAATGGTCCAGTGACACCAGAATCACGATAAACTAGGTTTTTCTACTCCCGAAACACCACAAATGCTATGAAACAAAAGAACCAATTTAATACATGTATTGATTTAAAAATTAACAAAATTTCATAAAAAAATACTTCATAAAATCACTTGGAAACAATACTCAAATAATATTATGGATGAAAGCTCGATTTTTTTTATCTTGGGACATAATCTATGATCTAAACATAAAATAATCCTATGGTTGAATTATTTCCCCAAACTATAGAGAAATATCCCCTTCCCAAAACCCCATTCTTGAGTAGAAAATTAGTGGAAGTAATATAGGGGAACAAGATGGAGGGAATCTAGGAAAATAAACTTTAATCACCTTGAGAAGACCATTTAAATACCCCCCGACACCACGAGGTAAGAAAGAGAGGAAACTGAGGGAGTTGCTATTAAAATGGACTCCTACCACTCCCAAACCATTTAAAACCCAAGTATAAAATGGAAATTTAAATAAAAAAACACCCCCTAAAAAATCTTTACATGGTCTCCACTGTCTAATTATTATTAAGACACCATCATTCCATTACCCTTTGGTAGAACCACTTGTTTTATCTATACAACTAGCTAGATGGTGGGTTTTGGAGAAATATAGTAGCCCTATGGCCACATTCGGACCAAATTCATTGCTCTTCACATAACCCAACTATAATTTGAGACTCTAACCGCATCTAAAATATTTATTTTAATATTATCAAATGTTATTATTTCTATATTCATCAATAGTTATTAGAACAAGATGTACAGAAGTTGGAAAATTTTAAATTCCATTAAAATTATATAGCTTGTATCAATGTAGAATGTTAAAAACCCACCACCATAATGCTTCTCATCCATGAGAAGTCATAGGAACCAATGAACTATATCTTATTACCTACATCAGTCATCAACACACTAATCACTCAATGTGCTCCACCCTTAAATTTTTTTTAAAAAAGTTTTTCTCACAACACTATCATTGAGCTCAGACACATCAATATATAGTTTGATAACCAGACCATGAACATCATATTCGATATGATTTCATTGACATGGTTACAATATCACCTTATATAGCTACATACAAAATCATTATATATAAAAATATAAAACTTTTATTATAAATACTCATCCACTAACACTGATGCATCACCCAATGTCAAACCCATTTACACCACTGTATCATCAAAGAAGTCATAACATTTGGTAGAAAATAAAAAAAAATTCTAGACTCATCTCTCTTGATGTAATTCAATGGTTGGGTCACCAATTTCATTCACTAGTCATTTTTCTCTCACACTGAGCTTTGACACACCTCCGATCTGACAAATGACCAGATAATTCCAAAATCACCCTCAGCCCATTGGAAATTCCCTGACTACATCTAAAACCTCACAAAAAAATTCAATTATTGTATTCAAATAGGCTAATGGATTTCATGGGGTTTCCCATTCAATATCATTATTACTGCATCACTGTTGTCTATGTAAATTCGTTCAATATCTTTGAACCATATAACCTGATTTTGTTTTACTTAAGAATGATACTATTCTCCACACCATAAGTGTATCTTTATCGTCACCGATCAATCTAAAAACTAATCTCAATGTCCCATGAACTAACTATCTTCACATAAAATGATTTGGATGTGAAACCTACTCACGCCCTAGTGCCAACCCCACATTCATATCACTACACATTCCCATTGTACAAGAATATCATCCTCAACTTCCGTAAAATATTCATCCAATGTGGGCCACATTGTCAAACCATCAATAATGGTTATCCCCATCATAGGGATTCACTTATACCACTCCATGAAGACTGAATCCAAACTTATATGGACACAAAAAATCTTGAGCATCCATGATTGAAAAAAACACACATATCACACTAATCACCTCATCATGATATATACCACAATGACAAACCACCAACACACTTCCACTATATTATTGTTTGAATTATTCCAAAACCCATACCATTTTCAACGGACCCACAAATGGTTATTCTTTGATTTGAAAACAATTGGAACCATGAATATCCCACGAAAACATGTCCTCGCAAATTTCTCACTTTCCTAATCTTTGGAAAAGTGATCCACCAAGAACCACCTCACATGTTTCATCCCTTTATCTACACCAATCTTAATCAGATCCAACAGATTCACACTCTAGTGAAACCTGATCACACAAAATGAATTGCGATGACACAAGCATCATCCCATTTAACCTATGGTCACACACATAATCAATTGACTATATACACATGCATTTAAATCCTAGAAAACCCAACAAACCCTCAATACCCCCTTTAAAATCAAGGTATCTACTTGTTCCTAGTCATACCACATGGGAATTTCCACAATATCTCTATTCTATAATTCCACCATAATTTATTTTTAATCTATCCACAAACTAATAACCCAATAATTAAAAAAACTGAGGCTTATAGTGATACCCACCAAAATACTACACCACTGATGCTTGATTCAAACTTGTGATATTCCCCACTATAAGAATTTCCTCCCATGGGAATATAATAACTTGTTCCAAATGCATATCTAGACCAAGTACATGTCATTGTGTACAACCCATAAAATATCCTAAAATAAATAAAAAACCACATCTCTTTTTCAAATTAATAAACATAGAAAAATAAAATTTGGATACTCAATAACCATGTAAGAATATCACAAGGATTCCACATAAATCTCTCATCAAACATCAATCCCACAAACCTTCTACAAAAAGTGCCAATAAGAATCCAACCAAAGACTGATACTTACTCATACATCAAACAACCAAAGAATACATACCAAATACATGATCCAATGAATATGTATTTCTTGATCATCCACTAATAATCTATAAATATATCCAACATAGGTGATGGTTTCCATCTTCACAACATGCCAATTAAAAAACACATGGAAAGCCCCATTTTAGGTTCCCAACAACATCAACACATGATCCAACCATTAAAATAAAAAATCTTGGTTATCCAATTCCAAAACATAAAATAAATGAAACCATTTTTCAATTCCATCAATGTCTTATTTTCAAAAATGGATTTCCAAAAAATTTCACATACCAAAAGACCCCATCATTCCAAAACACCCCTAGGAATCCCATGGTTTTCCACATAAATACATAATCCAAAAAATCATTATCTTAGTAATTCCCTTTAAAAAAACCAATCTCATATTCAAAATTTCATTTTGATTTTTATATAAAACCCCTTTGAAATCTAATTTCAATCTTTGAAAAATCCATTAAAAATCCAAATTTCTTATTTTTTTAATAAAATCCAAAATACCATTCATTTCCATATTTATAGCTCCACGATCAATTTTCACAAAATCAACCCATAAAATCATTTATTCATACCTCATGGAATTGTATATGATTTTCATTTAAAAAATAATGTTTCCTCTCAAAATTCAAAATTTTTATAATCCATTTCTTTAGGGATACCAAAAAGAAAATCAAAATCAATACAAATTGAAAAAATATTCCATATTAATCTAATCACCCCAAATTATATAATTGTGATGAAAACAATTATATTATAATTTTTTTCAATTAATATGGATTAAGAAATTTTCATCATTTCTGAAAACACCATCCATAGTCTTGTGTATCATGTTCATAGAAAGACACTACCATGATGAATGTATAAGACGTTTTCTCACTATGGTTCTCTATAACACTTCTTGAGTCTTATCCATATTTTTTTGGGATTTTTCATCAAACAGATTACCTCACTCATCATTGAATGATTAATCCCAATACTAGGAAACCCGTGACATCTTATATTTCAATTGATATCATGTTTCATTGGCATACACTCAATCTACCTATTGAATAATGATATCTGTTATCCACATATAATTATTCTATCCATCCCATGATCTCTCTAATAACTTTTTGTAACTCCCAGGTCAGGTCCACCTAAACCACTCTCGAGTGGTCATTACCACATGGAATCAGGCATTCCACCCCATATACTAAAGGTTTTCAACTAGCGGTGATGGCCTAACATAGTTCTGGGGAGACTGTTCCCTCAAAACAAGTTCCAGGGGTGACTCCCAATATACTGAAAAAAGCATGGACCATCTATATAGTGGATATACAACCAACCTATAGGTACTAAACTAGAAGCCCACATGCCCCAATATTAAATAACATAAAAAGAACTAAATTATTCCTACATGATTCATCAATTATAATAGTACACATGAAGAAGGAAAAATAAAATACACACTATATGAAATAAACACATAACCAGCTAGTAAATGACAAAAAATGAATGAGAATAAATATAATGGACCCCATCCTAACTCACATAACAACCCAATATATCGATACCCTCTATTACCAAATTACCTATACCATGATTCAATATCCATGAGGTTCTTATTCCCTGATAGAAAACATTAGAGACCAGCCATATACACAATATCATGAGCTCTCTATGAGGATATAGGTTGAGTATGATGAACTAGTTTATATATCCATTCTCTCAAAAAAAAATAGAGTGTTCTTATGTTCTTTTGGATGTTCATTCAATACATATATATTGTGTGTTCATACAAGTATAACAAACCCACGAAAAAACACAACACACATGAGCATACATGCATACGTGATTCAAAACCATGAGTAGGTCCATCTGTTACCACAAACATTATAGAGACTTCTTCAAAACCATGCCAAAATCTATTCCATATAATAAACCATTAACTAACTAACTCAGTTATATGT
Organism: Viscum album; assembly: GCA_963277665.1. Lineage (NCBI taxonomy): Eukaryota > Viridiplantae > Streptophyta > Magnoliopsida > Santalales > Viscaceae > Viscum > Viscum album. The sequence goes on from OY728164.1 coordinate 154,376,857, forward strand.
TGTATGGTTCATCTCTTAATACCTCAATAACACATATATCTAATGGACCACACCTACCAATTAAGTCACATCCTTATAAAGTACCACATAACATCTCTATATACTGAAGGAGGTCTATCAAGTCACCATGACCCATCTCCGTAGGCATTAGAGAAGCTAACCATTGTCCATCCCATCAAGATATGTCATGGGGAGGCCAATCGATCACAATGGATCTTTATTAGGGTTTATGGGTGGCCCAAATATTATGTTCCATGACCCATGTCTATTTAGTTTGAGATGTATATCAAGTCACCCCATCCCATCCTCACAAAATCTGGAGAGGTAAAACATACTTACCATCCCATAATCATGGGTTTTTGGGGAGGCCAAACAGTCACACTAGTGTATCTTGAGGGTTCTTGGGAGGACTAAACCTCATGTAATAGAAACCACAACTGTACAGTCAAGGAGTTCAATCAATTAAAATTTCAACACACAAAAAAAAAATAAAATAGGTCACATCACCTACCTCAGAACTCAACACTTCACAATCAAGGTACTAGTCCCTCAGGACCTATTCCTACATGAAATCATCCATTTTTGTCTCATATACCTATCCTAATAGTCCTTGGGTCCATCAATTAAATTTGGATCAACCCACCACATTTGTTCCCTGATAAAACATTATTAGTCATAATACACAACAGATGAATCATTCATGAAATTCTTATTTATAAGGAACATGATTATAAAATAACTATTTAACCATGATACTCAAATAATTTCAAGTCCCAATACTTCAATAAACATTCCTTTGACTCATCAAAATATTTTATTAACTTACATAGAGCCTAAGATCCCCTATTTTGACATCCAACGTCATAAAAATAACTAATTTAATTAAGTTAATGAAAATATTCATTGGAGTAATATAGTCCAAAAATAGATGGTGGTCCAATGACACTAAAATCACAAAAACCAAAGTGTCTTCTACTCAGAACACAACCCTAGTTAGATGAAACACAAAAAACCTAATTTTAATACTCCAATTAAGGGCCAATTCAACACAATTTTATCATACACCCTTTAGAAACTCACATAGAAACATAACATATATAAAATAACGTACAACAACTTCATTATAGAATCTCAAGATATCATCTATGAGCCACAAAAAAAACTCCCCTAATATTGGAATAATCTCTCAATGATCTGGTGAATTAATACCTTTCCAAAACACTATGTATATAGAAATGATAAATGTAGTGAGGAGAGGTTAACAAGGGTTAAGAGAGGAGAGTAACTCACATTGTATCATCCAGAAAAAGCCACCAAAATCAATCCCCACATCATGGTGGATAATTAAAGAAAAGTGAGGTATATGTTGTCCCAAACTATCCCCCTACCACCAAACATATCCCCAAAACCTGATAAGACTCCAAATAGGAAATGAACAAGACATCCTCCCTAAAGTCACCCCAATATAGGATCCAATTGCAAGATGGAGGATGAAACCATCGTTCCTGTGTTCCAAAGAATAACCCCACTATTTTTTCTATCCCACCATCTATCCTGTTAGTGTTTTAGAAATGTACGAACCATATGTCCAACTCCGAACCTACTTCATTGCTCTCCCAAGATTGCAGATGAAACTCGAGCCTTAAACAATGTCATAACTATTTATATTTTGATTTGTAAAAGTTCACTTTTCCCATCTCAGATAATGTTTCTCAAATGTATCCTTCCACTAATGGGAAAACTTTAATCTATCGCTCATTTTGGATAATAAATATTTTTTTTAGAGAAACTCATTATGTCAAACATAATCTTTTTTTAACCCTAAAATGCAACACCAATGGCCTTTATAGAATTGGAAATAAATATGAACCACTAGATCAATAAATGTTAGAAAACAGTAGCCTATAAAAAGCATCAGTAATACTCAAGCTACAGATGGGTCTATCATGATCTCTATCAAAAAAATGTATCCCTATATTTGTCTCTACCAATTGAATCATATGTAATCATTAATTTCTATAACTTCAATTTTTCCAATACATTGAGTGACCATGGGACATAGATTATGTTAATCCCATATATCCTCTTTATATATTCTCCACTCTCTCAATATATACTAGTCTTGTCAATGAATACATCGCATGTTATTCAAAAAGCATATGCGCACATCACATGTACCTAATTAAGGAATATATGAACATAAAAAAAAAACCATATAAGTATGCCCATTAATTTCTACATTATATATCTATAGAGGCCGCATATGTCACACTCTTTATACAGGGGGAAACATAGCATATTGGTTGAACTCCAATCGATTAAATGATTAGATACAAACTCAACCACCCATTATTAGATAAAACTCAATGTTGGTATAAGAAAGGAATTGAACTAGAAAGGTAATTACAATAGGTTTCTCACAGTCCTATTTTAGTGGGTACAATAAATATGATCCATGCACCCATAGTATAAAAAATTCATAGTGTATGGAAATATATGCGTAATACTTAGTGGGTAATTTGGTGTACTAAACATATTTTGTGCCTCATGGTCAAATTTGGTATCTTAATACAAGAATCATATAGTTGATAACATTAAAATTTCATCATAACATGTAATACAATATGTTGAAAATTAGAAAGTTATAATTCAATGTCATAATATAAAAATTTAATTAACATTACAATTTAAAAAATTTATATCAATAATTACAAATATGATTCCAACACAAGTGTTAGTTAAATTTTTATATTTTATGATACAATTTATATTAATATAATATTTAATAATATCATAACAATACCATATATATTCACCATTTTAACATATCAAATATTATATATTTCTATATAATCCTTATACTTCATCCACTATAATAATTTTTTATACACATTAAATTTCTATAAATTTTATACTACATCAATATGTCACCATTTTGGAAAACAATCCCACTTTAACTTTTATTGAGTGACATTTATGATGAATAATAGTTCAATAAATAGAAATTTATAAGAATCATTTTCAAAATTTCCAAAATCTTGAATATATATATAATCATTAATGATAAAGAATTATATATTGTGACGTCAATACATTTTTCAGCAATTTGAAAACCATTATAAGATAATAATCATTAATAGAGTCAATTCCATCAAATTTTATTAATTGTAATCTATTGGAAACTATTATAACAACTTACATTGATATTTAACAACATATTCTAAATTAATTTTGAATATTCAGTGTAAAATACCTTTGTTAAAAAAGATAATACAATGCTTTAATGTTTTTATCAACATAACCTAAACTGTTTTATGAGTATTTAGTTGAAAAACCAACCAACCTTAACAAGAATAATCATTTATTTATTAACCTTGACATTATCTAAGTACAAATATACTCCCAATTGAGTCATGGAAATTATATTACATTAGAAATATCATTCTTTGAACCAGAAACACATTTGATTTTGGAAATAATACTTATTTCCTCTTATGGATAATAATTAAAAAATATTATATTATTTGTATATCATATATATTATTCTATATGTCTGGATTATTTAATAAAATATTGATTTTATTAATTATTCCACCATTCTTATTGGAATCATATTCCATGAAATTCACAAAAAAAAACAATTTATCCTAGATAAAAATTCTTTTATCCTAATATCCCTTTTAATAATTATTTAGAGTTAGAATAATTATAAATTATATGTATAAACACATTCATCTCATTAATTTAAAAAAAATTTATTTACAATATTCTCTCAATAGTATAAAAAAATGTGACCCAAAAAAATAATTATTTATTTTAAATTCATCCAATGTTAATTTAATTAATTCATTTTAGTCTTTAATGAATCAACTCCATGCCTAAATAAATGAAATAAAACTTCAATATCTGATTATCAACTCTTTCATCAATTTTTTAACCATCTATAATTTAAAAAATCATAAAACATATAGTCGGTATCACAAAAAATTCAAAATAAAATAATTGAATTCTATGACATTAATACTTATGGTGGACACACTATGAGGTTTTTATAACTTTTCATGTATTTTAGTTTGTTCTTAATCCAATGGTTAGGTTTTCCCTAATGAATATTGTACCCATCCTTTATTTTCTTCTATTTAGATGGTGTTGTGGACTCTCCATTTTTAATTTTATTTTCATTATGGATAAAAAATTATTATGTATCATTCTTATCCATAATTATATCACCCTATCTTAAACCAGCCTTTTCTTTCTCATATTTCAAGAACATGTTTACGAGATCGGTTAAACTTTTGTTGGACTCATTAATGTTATATTTTACAACGGGTTATAAAATAAATTCAGGTGGTGGGTATACAATGAATATCATGGATTGATCAAGCATAATAGGTGAACATAGACTCTATATTTTATGTACATACACAAAAATATTGTTCACATGAGCTAAGATAGATATTACATCTATTATATTTAATTGAATGAGAACCTTGTTCACTTAATACCTCTCACTCAATCCACCATTAAATAATTTTTTATGTTGTCTTTCATCTTGAATGAAGACATAATATCAGTTATATTTTGAAATATGGGATCCATTGTTATAATCAAGAGATTATATACTTTTAGTGATTCCTAAATATGCTTATTATAATCATCTATATCCTTTTATTTATTGGATTCACCAGTTAGTTACTAAGGACGGGGTTCCTACAACACATTGGATCTTCCTTCTTTATAAAAATCTATTTGTATATTCCGGTAGGAATAATTGAAATTACTATAATTTACTTTACCCTTATCCAATATATATCACATGTTCATCCTCAATGATAGTTGTTCCATTATATTGAAAGAAATTTTTATTATATGAGCATCATGTTTTTTCTAATATAATAGGGATATTTATATAATTGGATCCTCGTAAAATGATGAGATATTTTAAAATTATCATATACATAAGTAGAAAAGGGTCAATATTTTAAAAATAAATTAGGTCTTGTCTGGGTTCCTCTAACCTAAAATATATTTGGGAAGAGAATTTTCCCAATCATATCATATATTAATCGTGGATGGTTTAGTGAAAAACCATTTCACCAGTCCATTATACAGATAAATCAACACCATTCTTCTAGTTTCATTATTCTTAGGGGTTTATTGTAAAGTGTAACCTATTTATTATATTAATATCGAGTAACATTAAAATTGTGTTAAGATACCATGAATTACATCAGATAATCCATATACACCATACTTTAGAAGAACCTACTCGATAGAAAAATGGAAATGTTTCCACGTTTTTTTGTGAGGGAATTCAAAAATTATTATTTTTGAAATATTTAATGTCAAAATAATATCTCAAAAAATTCCATTTATGTTTAAATTCTTATAGTGATATAGATTGGAATTATATTCCTTCTAAAAAATAAATATACTCAAAACTGTTTTATTTTTAGATCTACACCCATCTCAAAACATGTATTTGAAAAAAAATCAGAATCCAATTATATCCAAACATATAAAAATGCATCCTATAGATAAGTTACATAAAAATATTTTAGTAAAAAATTTCGATTATATAAAATCAATAAACCCCACATGAGTATGCATGAATAAAAAAATAGTAAACCCACACTTTTCATGAACATGGAATAATCCTCCAAGATAGTGGGAAGTCCAACATCAGGAAGTTCATTCCAAGGATACTATACTCAATAGAGATATTGATTCCATCATAATTACAACACCAAATATGTAGAAATTATAATTAACCACATTATTAATAATCATTAATGAATATGATCTAAAGTTAAGGTAGATGAAAAATAAAATGGTTATCATAAATATAATGTGACTTCTTATATTCCTGTACAAAAATTATTATTGTCAGAGGATTTAGCTATGAGTATCTTGTCAGCTGACATTGTGGGTATGGATATAGTGGGAGATTATTGTCCCATTTAGTTCTATTTTTTGGTGTTGGATATTTTATAGTAGTGTAATGGTCTGTCATGTGATGTTTTTGTTTAGTGGTAGTGGTACCGACTTAGTGGTTGTTATATTCCTAGTGAAAATTGATTTTCAGCGATGAGTATGTCTTTGGATTGGTGGTGGGTGACAAATAGTGTTTTTTGGGAGATGTGTGATAGTGTCAATGAGTTTTTGTGACCTACATAAGGTTAGATTCCATGTTTGGGTGAATGGAATTAGGGGTTGTAGGCTCGAGGTTTCACAACCCCATCCCTCAAAAGATACCCCTCCTAGGATAGAAATTAAGAAAAGGAGTTAACGAACATCAAGTCCCACCTAAAGTAAGCTTTGGGTTGGAGACTAGCTCCAAGGGTGTACAAATTTCACAATATGGGAGGCATTACCCTTTTTAGAAAACAAGATCTGGATATATGATAAATCATTCACAATGAAACTCCAAGGCACAATATAAAAAAAAATCTACAATCCATCCCAGATGCATTCGTAAAATTTAACTATTACAATACAAATGTCTCCAAATTAATGTTGAAAAAGTAAAGTTGAGTAGAAACTTGTTGAATATAAAAATATGAGCTAGTATGTTTCATCACGGTCTGTGAAATCCTCCCAAAAACTAGAAAATTTATTATATATGTAGGGTGAGGATATAAGTAAATTTAGCTGGAAAAATAGAGTCTCTCGGGAAAATGTGTATGAAGCATAATATTGCATCTATGAGAAAATAGAAGAACCGACATCACCAAAGATGGTATACTAACCATCCCAACCTCACCAAGGAACGCTCACCATATAATGCAAGTTAAGTAATATAATATAAAGAACATTAATGATAGGGTACCCTAGACTACATACCCATTGGTTATGCCACTCTTATACAACATCAAATGTCCCGGAACTCCCATCCCTTCCATACCCTAACACAACTCACCCACAAAAAATTGGGACACAAAAAACATCACAAACCACCCGCTCACACCCGATCCTCTCACACCACATAAAAACCCACCTGTACACACTAGGTCATCACAATAGATTATTTCACATCTCATCCTAAATACACCTAGGAAAGAAAGGAACCTCTCATCACGAAGGCACCTACGAAAAGACTGAACCACCTCACTTGAAGACACCTGGTCCATCACTTCTCACACAAAGACACATGCACCATAGCAACCATGATATAAGGAAACTTACAAAATTCCGGATATAACAAAATGTGACATACCATCCTCTCCATGAATATAGAGTGGAAAATAGTGGTTTCCCAACCATTCATACATATCACCAGATATTGGGAAAGACACCCTCTCCCATTACGCCGGGGGTGTTCATCACATAGTGCTCACATAGGGTGGTATATTAATAGAAAAAAAGGAAAATACAAGTATATACATATATGATAACAATCACTCAATCCCATCCTATGGGTTCACAGAAAAAAACCAACTCAAAACACTACCACCTTTTCTTCTACCTATAATGCACAACACCTCACGCTAATCCACAAAACTCATTTCACATTCCCAACAAATTTATTTTACCAATTCAATTATTTATTAAACAATTAATTTATTCATTCCATTAACAAAACAAACTGATACAATTCCAAACTTCATTAAAAATTATTTATTCATTCCATCCTTACTCAGGAAACTACTAAGCACAACACATCACATGTAGTACAAAAAAATCATTCATGGAGAAACTTTGGGAGAATTACCCATACCAACCATTAATATATTGATTAACAAGCATCCCTCATACTCTTTTCATCTCAAATAAATAAAACCTGAAACCCATTATAAAAAAACCAGAAACACACTACACCACAACTAGATTTTAAGCCCCACTACAAAAACACACCATCACAAACCCACTGTACAACCACATGCCTTCTGCTTAACCCACACATTCAAACCATAACCAAACACATATCACATCACAAAAAAACATTTTATAGGTTCAAAAGAACATTTATCAGATTCTAATATTTTTCTATGGGGAGTTATCATAGAAACCAAATCTTGGGGAAACCAATTCATTAGCCAAGTATAAATGGTTAACTAATTATTTATTTTTGTGTGATACCAACAAAATATGAAACAACGAAATATTCCCAACATATGTATCTAACACAAAAAAAATCCAACAATTACCAAAATTTTCCACAAATCCTTCATCCCATATAATCACAATATCAAAAACAATATCAATGCTATAAAAACATGCTGAACAAACTCCATTTACCCCTATCAATTCAATTTACAGTTTCATTATCTTTAATTTAAGCTGGTGAAAACATTATCCTTGTATAAACACAAGAAAACCTATCCCGCATGATTTAAAAATAAAACGAAACAAAGGAATCCTTACCTAGAAGGGGTGTAAATGTTCTTTATACATGAATAGATCACATAAAAGACCTATGATCGACTCTCTCACAATATTTTCTTCCATCCAAGGATTCTCCAACACCACCACATCAAAAACAACTTAAGATAACTCTATTATAACTAATGGATAACATCTTCCATGACATGGAAATAAGGATGGGAGGAAAAAGGATATCAACCTAGAATTAACTAATGAATGGTGGAAGAACACACCTTAGTACAAGAATGGATCTCTATGGATCAAAGGAGAGAATCTAGTAATCTATCATTGGTGAAGGAATCCTCAAAATATAGAAGAGGGGTTGTTGGGTGACATGGGTTCGAGGGGGAGTCATTTCTTCCATAGGGTTTGACATCCTGGGTGGTTGAAAAAATTACATAAAACATTACAGCATCAGAGTATTAAAAAATGTGTAATAGTATTTCACATCATGTAATTCATCAAGGTTGGTTTCCCCAAAAAATTCACCGCCTATTGATTTATTTTATTTTTTTAACCCCGAAATATTACATGTCTGTGAAAACTCCAAGAAAAACAATGTAATAGAAGTGCATCTCATGCAATCCTATTACATGACATGTAATCCTATTACATGACATGTAATCCTATTACATGACATGAAATGCCCCTATAGAGACTTTAGAAACTGAACCTCTCCAATAACTAATATCAGAAAAGTAACAGACTGGGTGAACACGAAACATTACATCAGATGACTCTCAGAAGATTCTTGCAATTGAGAATCTAAAACAAAGCCCATAAAAAGGGATAGGTCCAAACCACCACCTTGTAAGATACCTATAAAGAGTATTTTTACATTTGAAACACTTCTAGACACACCAAGGTTCAATGACAAACCACCCCGTGTAGTTCAAAAGTTGTAGCGGAAACCTCCACATCTAAGAACACATCCTCTCACATCTGCAAGCCACACCTCATTATGTAAACCCAAACGACCATAAAACACACTACATGATCACAACAACTACACCATATCCAACACATGAATCATGGATTCTCCTCATCTATGTCAAGATACAATATGCTCTTGGTGACACTGACTCACCCACACAGATTTAATCACATCACAATTATTACGTCCTGATTAGGGATTAGGTCAGCCCTCTTCATATGTCATGAATTGGTCACACACCACACCACAAACATCATAATCCATGGGAAACAAATCATCTCATAAAACAAGGTTCAAACATTACATTAAAAAGAATGAAAAAGGAATGAGAAACCTAAAACAACTCCAGGTACATGGAATTCATCTACGTTTTATACTCCTAAGTACTCTACTCATGGACACCATGCCACCACAAAAAATGAACCTATGAAATGGTCCACCCATGTAGTACCTTATCCTAATTATTGCGGATCTCTACTGTTCAATCAAAAAACAGAGTGTCGTCCCTGATATATAACCATCCTTATTCAATTAAATGATATTCATCATGAATATACCGATAAAGATGAGAGACATGGAAGACATCATGGATCCTCTCCAACCACGGTGGAAACACCCACTGATATTTCACCCTTCCAACACACCCCAACACCTAAAAGTGTCTAATGAACCTGATAGAAATATTATTTCCTATTCTAAAACTATTCTTCCAACGTTGAGGAGAAACCTTCAAGAAAACATGGTTTCCAACCTAGAACATCAAGGTCCTCCTCATGTGATCAGAAAAAGAATTTTATCAGTCACGTGATGCTTTAATCCTCTCAAGAACAAGATGAACCTTCTCGGTTATTCTTTAAACCACATCGGGACCAAGAACAAATATCTCCCCAACCTCTATCAAACACAATGGAAAATGACATGGTCTTCTGTATAAGGAATCAATTGGAGCCATACTAATGGATGAGTGATATATATTATTATAAGAAAACTCTACCAATGGTAGGTATTGTACCCAAGATCCACCAATGTCCAAGACACAATCCCACAACATATCCTCTAATGTTTGGAAAGTACGCTCTATATTGCCATATATTTGTGGGTGGAAAGCAATGATAAGGTGTAGCTAGGTGAAAAAATCATGATTCCATCCCCTCCAGACTCACGAGGTAAAATACACATCCTGATCTGAGACAATGGACCTCAGGACTCCATGAAACCACACCACTTAATCCACACAGCTCTTCTACAAGGCATCCACAATGGTCGACTCCTTTATCGCTAAGATGTAGGCTAGTTTCGTCAACTCGTACATTGTTACCTAGATAAAATCATAACATCCTTGAGATTTGGGTGACCCTGTGAAAAAATCTATTGATATTCCATCCCATTTCCACTTGGGAACATCTAAGGGTTGTAATAAACAACTTGGAACACTTTTCTCAACCATCACCTACTATCAAACTAAGCACCTCACCACAGACTCTGCCACTTCCCTTTTCATCATGGGCCACCAAAACTTCATCTTCATGCCATTTTAAATCTTGAAAAATTCTAAATGTAACAAAAAGAGGTGAGATATGAAACTCACTAAGGACCCCACCATCCATCACAAATAGAATAAAAAACTTTTCATGGAACAACATTCAGTTCCAACCACCCCTCCATAGCATCACCTAGGTAAACACAATCATGCATCTCTTCTACCTATGAGTCTTCCCATTGAGACTCATCCATATACTACATTAGAGAATACTATACCATAATTTAAGAAAAGATCCTCTACCACCATCCACTCATGCATCTAACTGAAAGGATTTCACCTCCTCCATCACTCTCCAAGCATCCTTAGACTCCCAATCTACCTCCTTTAATGAATTTATTCTCAAAGAATCATCCCTGACATTTCACCTTCTTGAGGTATAAGAAATATCAAAATCATAGTCGTAATGGAACTTCATCAACCTCTATTGTTGTAGATTTAGATCACATTGGGATAATATTTACCTCAAGATCTTATGATCTATGAGGACCACAAAGCACTACCGAATGAGGTAACCCTACCACAAAATCAGTGAAAACATATATTTTTATAACTCCAGATCATCGTTGGCATATTTATTTTCATGGGGATAAAACTTCCTAGACCAATAAAAGATCAATCCTCACTGCTAAATCATCACAAATCCCAAACACTGACATGAAGCATCAAAAAAACACCTCAAGCATAACTCCTTCCTCTAGAAACAGAAGCATTAGAGCAATATCAAACTTCCCCTTCAGTTAACCGAATGCTTCCTGGAATTAGTAACTAAACTATAAATCAAGTTACATATATGTAAAGGATATCAATGGGGATTAAACTCAAGATAAATTAGGTACCGACATCCGATAATAGCCTACACAACCAAGGAAACTATGATGTTATAAAATGCTATTGGGTGCTATCCAGGAAACAACTACTATGAAAACTGAAGAGTCTACTAATACACCCTTATGGGCCCCCAAATTCATAGGTAAATGCACACCATGTCAGAAAATTTCACTTGGACCAATTTCCAAAGAGTAGGTGGCGTCAGAGAACCTAGAAGATAATTCTTGAGATGATTGGCATGATTCTCATCTGAATTTGAGTACCCCATGATTTCATCAATGAATATGTGTAAAAAACAGTATAAGAACACATGAAAAATGAATTTCATAAGACCTATAAACACAATTGGTGAATTCATAACACTAAAAAACCTGAGCATGAACTCAAATATCATACCTGTACATTCAATAAGTCTATAGGATATAGCCCTCCTTCACCCACAACTGGTGATATCATGACTTTAGATTGATCATACCCAAGAAACTCGCCCATATCTTCTAGTAGAAATGAACATCAATAATTGGAATTGGGTAACGGTTCTTGAACATCACCTAGTTAAACCTTTGGTAGTCTACACACAACCTCAGAATACCATTTTCATTCTTTACAAACATCACTAGAGAACCCACAATGATAGACTAGGATGGAGAAATCCCATAATCACCATATCATCAATATGAATCCCCATATCTCACAATTAAGAAGGTTCCATCTGATAAAGATTCATTGAAATCGAATAATAACATGGCTCCAAGCCTATCCTAAACTCAACACCACGTCGAGAGGGTAAATTCACAACCTCTTCATTGAGAAAATCGAGGCACTCCAACACTAGGAATTTCCACCATCTCAGTGTCCACTGATTCCACTAAGTGCTCGGAAAATAAAGAATAATGATGCTCAATAGACTGAATTCGCACATGACAACTCTTCTTTCCAACGAAACCCACCCCTCGACCATCAACTTCTCAAAACAACACTCTCCTTTAGAAGAATTAAATAATAACATGTATTGAATAAAACTAGTAGATGTCAATGATTAAATTGTATGTATGCATTTATAAGAAGAAGAGATCTTGAAGGGGCTGATGTGGCCCCATCATCAGTCTTCACCACTAGAACACATCAAACATGCTATTCTATCCACCGACTAGCTTACTCAACATAAAGGGAATTTTAAGTCTCTCTATTTCTAGTCCAGAGCACGGGATAGAAAAGGTGAAACAAAGGAGTTCAAATATACTGAATCAAACTATGAGAAATCAAGTGTACTTAACAAATAGATTGTACCTATAATGATCTTAGGACCTACTCAAACTGCTTCCTCTGCTGTGTGCAACTGACCATGCCCAGATCCTTTACATCTCTACTGAAAACCACCTCCAAATCCACACTCAAGTCATAGTACCTGATCATGAAGGACATCATGAGGTAGAAATACACCTTCTCTATCTCCCCTTACAAGAGTAGAGTGCTGCTATAACAATTACTGAAACAACCTCACTGGTAACTGGTGCTGGGCCTGGTGCTGGACTCAACCACCTCTACCAAACTGAGCTCAGGGAACCATTGGGAACTAGCTATGGCGATGACGGTGAACTTCACAACTGAAATAGACTAGCATGAATCTCCCATGAAAATCATGAAAACCACTAAAACTAAAATTCTGGAAATAAAAATACCGAGTTCGACTCCGTACTGGTCAAAACAATGAAGGTCCTAGCACCTACGAAGTTCTATTAATAGGTTTTCCTCTTGAAAAAAATCTGTTGGCTCTCCTCTCATGATAGACCTTCTCATGAGTGAATCATTTCAATCACGACCACCTTCTTCTAAACCTCCATTTTCATTGTATATGTTAAAGGAGTGAAAATATACTAGATAGAAGGAAGGAGTGCCTCCTCATGATGTCTTCCATGAGACTCCTCCTCCAGGAAGAGACTTGGGAAAAAATGATGAATATCCTTGAACTTGATCCCAGGATCCCAAACTATCATAATACCCTTCGGGAGGGAGAGTAACTTCTGCCTATTCTCTTCCTTCATGTTAGATGAAAGGAATACCGCTCAAATTATCCTCTAAAAGTATACCCACAACACGTCTGCATCCTTCTTCTCCCCTAAAAACAACATCCAACAATGACAAAAAACTCCCCACATCTGACTAACCACAAAAGGGCCCCAATATTTTGTTGGGTCCTGGATAATACTATAGGTGATCTCATGCTCCTCCAACTTTATATCTTTCTCCTCATCCGAAACATTTACCTTGTACATTCCCAAAGCCTGATGCTAAAACGCATGAGCTTCTTCTACCACTGATCATATTTCTCAGTTGGATCGAACCTGTATCGATCAACTGGTTCAACCTGATGAACCTCTACTGCCTAATCCACATGTGGACATTGTTCACGAGTGATAACTAATTGGTAAAAAACGATTTTCTAATCCTGATTAGTATATAATTTTATCAAATTTTATTTCATTTTATTTCATTTGTTCATTTTATCCTAACCAAAATAGCTATATTTGAATAGAATAATAAGTCATTATGATTCATGTACCTTTCCTAGGTCTCTACCCTATATGTAGCTCCGCTATACCCAGCCGCTGAATAGGCTCAATGTCCATGCACTGGATCATGGGGGACCTAAAATCATATGTGATAGTGGGTTTCCCTAGCCTATGTGAATGACTAAGGTCAACTGATTCTATTTCAATACCATCCCATGAAAGTATCACTACTCCCAAATCCAAATTCCATACAATATCTCAACCACTAGATCTGATACCAATATTTCAGGAACTCCACCCTCCAAATATACCCCTCTTGTGATAGAAATGAATAAAGGGAGACAATGACCTCCATTTACCACCTTCAAAAGGGCCCTAGATGGTGAATAGAACCACATGTGTACAAATATCACAATAAGGGAGGCATTACCATTTTGGGAAAACATGATATGGAGATAAGATTAATCTTCCACAATGAAACTCTAAGATACAATATAAAAAGATGCGAAAATACATCCCACAAGAATGTGCGAAATAAAATTGTTACAATATGAAAGTCCCTAAAGTAAATTAACAAAAATAATGCTATTTAGTGACCTGATGACCATCAAAATTCGAGGTATTAAGGTCCATCACGGTCCACAAAATTCTCCAGAAAACATGAGAATCGTTTATGTAAAAAAGATGATCATACAATATAACTCGTGGGAAAACCAAAGTATCAATTGCATATGTGAAAGAGACATATTAATAAACACATGAGAAAATAGAAAAACAAACTGAACCTATGTAGGTATACTAAGTAACCCAACCTCAACAAGGAAAGATCAACAATTAATGCATGTCAAGTAATATAATAGGAATCAAATCAATGATAGGGTAACATGGACCAATTTACCACTAGTTATGACACTCTTTTACAATGTCGGACATCCTTGAGGTATCGCCCCTTCCATACCACAAAACATCCTGCCTGCACACACCTGGGACACAAAACACATCACCACCCACCCAGATACACATGGGATACGCAAACCACCTCAGAACCCGCCCATACACACAAGGGACATAAAGGCAACATCAAAACCCACCCACAAACACCTAGTCATGCAACACATCATGTCACTTCTGAACCTAAATAAACCTTGGAAAGAAAGTCACCACTCACCCCGAAGACACTTGAGAAAATCACAAACCACCTCACTCGATGACACCTAGGCCATCACATCTCACCCAAAGACACTTGAGACATCAAAAACACCATATAAGGAAACATATAGACTTCCAATGATCATATAATATGCCATTACTAAATCATATAGAAGATATATTACAAATGAACAGGTTCCAAGCCATATGTACTCCTCACTAGATGTTTGTAAAGACACCATCCCCCATGAAGATGGGTGTTTTCTGCACATAATGCTTTATTAGAGTGGGATGCGTATAGAAAAAACAATTAAAATACTATTATATTAATATATGATACCTAAACACTCAATCCCAACCTATGGGTTCTCAGAAAAAGAACCAAATTACAACGCTACAGCCTTTGCCGCTACCTCAAATTCAGAATGCCACACATCAATCCACATAAATCATTTCACACTCCTCAACAATTTATTTATCCAATTCCATTATTAATTGAACTATTAATTTTATAATTTCATTAACCAAACCAACCCATGAAATTCCAAACTTCATTGAAAATTATCTATTCATTCCATCACTACTTGAGAAAATAATAAGCACAACACACCACATGCAGCCCAAAAAAATTCTTTCATGGAGAAACTCTAGGAGAATTACCCTTACCAACCATTATAATCTTTCTTCAATGTGATCTATCCTAATACATACTTCCCAGCCACAAAATTACATCAACACATTAATCCATTACAAGAAAGACAATACACTAAAACCATATTTTTAGCCCTATTGATCAAAAAAACCATTATGACCCACTATACAACTATATTCTATCCGCTTCCCACACACGTTCAAACCCCAAACAAACACATATAACCTCACAAATAAATGTATAGATTTACAACAACCTTAATCATATTCCACTCTTTTTTTGGATCGTTATCAAACAAACCAAATCATGGAGAAACCAATTCAATAGCCAAGTATACGTGGTTAACCAATTTTTAATTTTTGGGTGATGCGAAAAAAATTTCAATAAAATTAAAAACTACATAATATATATCGATGGAAAACAAAGCAACCAATGAAAACAATTTTAAACATGGAATTTAGACCGTATAAGAATAATATCACAAACAATATCAAAGATGTAAAAATGCAGAACAAAGCCCTTTGACCCCATTCAATTCAATTTACCATTTCATAATGTTTTATTTAAGATAGTGAAACCACGATCCATGGATAAACAAAATCAAAAACCTCATGAATGATGTCAAAATTTGGAGAAATAATGGAATTCCTACCTCAATGGGGATTCAATGTTCATCACATGAGAACAAATCATGTAACGGAGCTTTTATCACTTCTCCCTCAAGATCTGCATCCATCCAAGGACGCTATGACACCACCACATCAATAACAATCAAAGGGATCCCCATTATAACCAATATAAAATATCCTCCATGAAATAATAATAATTAATAGAGGAAAAAGGAGACTAACTCAAAATAAAATTCAATAATAAGGGAACAACACACATTAGATCAATGATGGATTGCTATAGATCAAAGGAGATTAGAAAGGAATCGATCCTTGGTGAAAGAATCCCGAAAAAATAGGGGCCCCAAGGTTAGTTGTGTTCGATGGAGAGTCACTGTATCCTTTGGGTTTGATAACCCAAGCGGCTGAAAAAATTACGTAAAACATTACAATAACAGGGTATTACATGACGTGTAATCCCATTTCACATCGTGTAATGCCTCAATGTTGGTTTATACTGAAAACCCATCACGTCTTGATTTATTTTAATTTATAACCACAAAATATTACAAAGTGTGAAGCCTAAAAAACTTAAAACCAAATTTCACATCGTCTAATCCAGTAACATGATTTGTAATCCCCCCTTTTCCATAATTTAACAACTGATCCCCTGTAATAACTAAAAAAACAATGTAAGGGACCAGGTGTAAATGAACCATTACACGAGGTGTTTTTTGGAGACCCAGTTTTTTCTTAATAATACTTTGAATTTTTTCTAAGAATATTTCCAATGCTGGGCAATGAGACGACGTGAAATTCGGAGGCCCGGTGTGCCTGGAATTAATTTTATAACAATGTTGAGTGTTATTATATTACACACGCTTGGTTAACTAAATAAAACACGATATCTCTTAACCTGTTGATCAGATCTGAAATCTAAGACCATAGTTGGGTCCGAAACATGGTGTTTTTCCTAGGCGCGACATAAAATAAGTCGGCACAGGACATTCTGACCCCTCATTCATTGGCAGTGTGTTAAATGGATAAATTAAATTATTAATTTATTAATTTAATAGCTACAAACCGAATAACCCTAGGATGAGCGCTCAAATGAAAAATCTAAAGCTACTGAGGATCTCAGAATGTAGGCTTTATCCAAGGAATGGTAATATTTTTGTTGGAGTTCCGTGTTCGGATTATACGCCATCGTGGGAAATAATTAAATAATTAAATGATTATTTATTTAATTATGTTATTAAAAACCCTTTTAACCTAATTGAGTGTTACAAATTCTCATTTTAGACGAATTCACTCATACCTCTGATATATCCAATGAGTCCTCTCCAGTCCTTTCCATGGACGAATGACGATGAATCCTTGGATGTAGATGAATCCGAGCGCAACAAACACAACAACTTCTTCACATCATTATGAAAGTGCGATCTTCATCAACACCGAACAGATCATGATGAATGCGATCTTCACCAAATAATAATACAAACATGAGGTAGGATTTATCTTTGTGGATTCCTTACCCCAGTTAAAATTTTCTTAACAAAAAATGAATTAAATGAATTAATTCGCATATTAAAAAACAATGAGTTGAATCAATTTTTCTACTCGTTTATCTTGAGATTGAAAATCATGAAGTGTGATAAATATTTTTTTTTCAATTCATCATGTTCTTTATTCTCAATGAATATGTCTAAACAAACATGATCTTCGATCCAAACACAAATCTTTTCCTTTTTTATTTCATTCTCTGTGCGTTCTTTGACACGCCAAATAATTATGCACACAAAAAACTCAATGTTTAATCGAGCATGAAATAAAGGCGTGGAGATCTCAACCCAAGGATCGCAGATAGGAAATAGTCACAATTTCTAGGGTTATAACGAAGATTTGGTAGCCCATGGAAGCAGAGACGTGGTGGAGTAGCTGGTTCAGGCGGTGCGCACACAACAAGCGGGGGCCATGTGGCTTAGGCCGACGACGAGGCAGATCAGGCGACGATGCGTGTATGCATCATGGCGGAGGCAGGTCATGTGCGAGGCAGAGGAGCAATGGGTTCTTAGTTCATGTACAGGGGTGAAAAATCATGGAAGAAGAAAATTATATTGGAGAGAGAAAATAATAGATTGAAAATAAAAATAAAACAAAAATGAATAGAAAAAAATAGGGAGGGGATACGTGGACCGGTGTGCACCAAAAGGGATACCCCATTATTTTTCATGAATCACAAATGTGATTGGAGAGAAAAAAATATCAAAGAGATGAAATAATAATAAAAAAGTAATAATAATCATATAATATTTATAATATTATTTTTGGTGGTCAAAATACTTTTTCATCCATAACATATCTATGTGACCTCGGTTTCACGAACCGTCAACAGTAGTGCAACCCTAATTATGAGACCAAAATTTTGAGTCCGATATTGGATATCATTTTTCGGGTTTGTGGATCGGATACCCAAAACCCTCAAATAATAATAATATATTATTAATATTAAGTCTTCAACCATCCATAACTCTTGCATGCGATGTCCGATTGACTTGCTGTCAGCGGCAACATGATCCTGTTATTAAGAAGGCAGATTCAAGTATAATGTCGAATTTTAAATTCTGATTTTTGGATTAGGATTTGCAAACACCCCAATAATATTATTATTATTAATGTTATAGAATATTACATCGATCATAACTCTCCCATACGACATCAGATTAGTGAGCCGTCTATTTCATTGTGACCCTGACATTGAGGAAGACTTTTCACGACTAATTGATAATGTTTAAAACAAAGTTGAATTTGCAGACCTCATGAATCCAGTTCGCATGCATTACGATGGAATATAACTTTTTCACCAGGTATCCATTCTGGGCGAACGAGTAGTCGATCCTGTGGGTTTTTCTGAGAGGATCACAACGGTGTGATCTGTACAATTTTTTCGGGACCATAGTGTGGGCCCCATGGTATGCCATTCAAGCACAATGCGGTGATATACGACTTTTCCATCTAATGTTCGTTCAGGGCGAATGAAAAGTTGATCTTGGGAATTTCATCTCCAAAGATCGTAACGATGTGATCCATTTTTTTATCTTATTCCGTTTGGGGATTCTTGCGAGTAAATGTATGTTTCCTCCCTTTACATTAACAACGAGCATTGCGTTCTTTTCAGCCTTTCAGATAAAGATTTCATGTACTCTGAGAGTACACTTTAATGCCTAGGGGTACTTGATTTGTAGTTTAGTACCCATGTATGGAAATGTACACAAACTGGTGAAGAGGCGGGGACACACAATGTGTGGGCCCCCCATGCATTGTGTGCCACTTCACGAATCTTTTATCTCTCGTATATCCTTCTTTTGGACTCATAATTTGGTATATGAGTGGCCTATCTTGAGTGTTTTTTCCACATAGAATGTGATGGTTCCCCTTATAGTGGCTTTTGAGATACGATGGTAGATGTTCAGGGTGTGACGCCTAATTTGGGCGACACCTGATGACTCCAACGACATGTTTTATGAGAGGTACCATACAGTAGGGATGATCAGAGTTCCTCGATGATTTTCTGAGATGTACCATCCAGTGGGGATGATCAGAGTTCCTTGATGTGTTTTCTAGACGTACCATCCAGCAGAGATGATCCTAGTTCCTTGATGTGTTTTTGAGATGTACCAACAAGTAGGGATGATCATAGTTCCTCGATACTTTTCCGAGACATACCATCCAGCAGGGATGATCAATGTTCCTCAGTGATTTTATGATCGGTACCATCCAGCATGGATGGCCAGTGATCCTCAGTGCTTTCTGTGAGGTACCATCCAACATAGATGACCATTGCAGTTTCGAGCTAACCCTCTTTCCAAGATAGGTAACGTAGTCCCCGAGGAGATATCGGGCTGACCTAGAGCATAGTAACCAAAGAGATATCGGGCTAGCCCAGAGCATAGTCCCCGAGGAGATACCGGGATGAACGAGAGCATAGTTCCCGAAGAGATACTGGGCTGACCCAGAGCATAGTCCCTGAGTAGATATCGGGCTGACCATCCTGCCAGGCCAAGTGGTGTAGTCCCCGATGGTTCCAAGAAGACCCTCGACTGTGCTTCACAGTGGAAAGTCATGGTTCAACTTACCTAAGGACCCACAAGGAAGAGGGGAACTCTTTCCACTATGATGCGTCCTTGTGACGTGACCTAATACTGTGCGGGCGAGTCAGTGTCGTTCACAATGGATTGTATTAAGGTTTGGTGATTTGGGTCCCTTTGACTTGTTTTTCCTAGGCAGATGTGATGAGGTTCTAGGATTTGCAAATGGTTTTACAACAAACTGTTGGCTACTCAATTTCTTGGGTTGAGCTGTGAGATGGAGATCCCCTTACTCCCCCGTTTGTGTTTCTTGGACTGAGCACACACACACACATATATATATTATTTCCAGTGCCCACTCCATAGGCTTTGGCTACAATCCTTCTAATAGAGGCGAAGATGTGTGGGGTATTCCAAGTGAGTTTCGTGTCTAGCTTATCTTGGTTTGACGAGTCCACTCTCCTACTATAGGTAGTGAATATTTGACGGGGAGTTCATCTCCTCACCATTTAGAGCTCCTTGTGTTTGGATTACTCTACTTTTACTCTCTTGTTGGGTTGAGTTATTCTCTTGTTCACTTTTATAGTACTTTGTTCCCATACTGGATTCTTCTGTTATATATCTCACTCTTCCACTATTCAGTTCCTCTCTTGCTGATCCCTCGACCATTTGGGGAATATTACTGACTATTCTCATACTCACCCCTAATTGGGCTTTTCCTGAATTTGGTGTGTCCTTGAAGAAGATAGGCAGATTGATCATGATATCAGAGAATCTTCGGGACACGGGGTGCTTGGACCACGTGTAGTGGTCGTAGCATTGGATTTAGGAGTGAGACTCTCCCAGTTGTTTTACTTTTTTTCCCCTGTTTCCGGGTTGTATCACTTTTCTAATTAGGTGTGTATTTTTCCCCTTTCCCTTTCAACTGTACTTTTCTTGTACTTGTACTATTTAGAGGATGATGCAAATGTATGTTTGGTTTCCCTTTTATAGTAGTGTTGTATTTTTCTTTCTTTTCCTCTACACTTTTCCATTGAGTCGGTTGAGTATGTGTGTACAGTTTTTTCGTCAAAGACCTTCCCTAGGTTTTTTTTTGCTTTGGGCTCTAGTTTCTATCCCCTGGCCTATGGAGGAGGGCTTGGGGTAGTTGCGGTTCCAGCCTCAGTATGGGTCGAGTCGTGAAAAATTGGTATTAGAGGTGGTTCAACCCTTGGTACATTGTTGGGAAGTTTCCCTAAAAAGGTCTTGATTGGGTTTAGGGAGACATTGTCGAACTGTCTCTAGAGCATATCTCAGGCCATGGAGTCCAGTGATGGAATAGGTGGTCGGCATATCCATTCACTAGGACCTTTATTATTCGCCTGTCGACTCGAAACCCTAAGAAAACTGTTGCAAGGAACAATGGTACATGCATCATATATGATTGAGTCTTTGACTGTCCTTCTCGAGTCATCTCCCTACATCCATTGATATATATACAAATATTCTCATCCGACCGAAATAATCCTTGATACCATTCATGATATTTTCATGATGAAATCTAGCCAGGATATTATCTATGGTTCGTGATGATGATCCCATAAGCGATGAAGCCTCAGTTTAGGACCCATCATGCGAGCCCCTTTCTACAGGTGGGTAGGTAGCAGCACCCCTACCTGTTGTGAAACATATAGACCCAACATAGTAGGTTGTGGATGTGAATAGATGGATCTCATATCATGAGTTCTAGCACCAAAAAATGACGAGGTTTTATGGTGAGCGAGACCCTCAGACAGTAGAGGATTGGCTAGATGTGGTGGTTCTACTCTTCAGACCTGTATAGACACCACCAGATCAGTTGGTGGATTTGGTAGTCGACATTTTCCTTGAATCAGCTAGAAGTTGTTGGAGCTTGGTCACTTAGATACCCGATGAGTTAGTACAATCGTGGGACGACATCAAACAGGTGTTTCGTGAGGAGTTTTACCCCTCATACTTGTGCTCCATTCGACTTTAGGATATCATCCAGTTACAACAAGGAGGGATGACTATGATAGAGTATTTGACTTGGTTCATAGACCTTTCACACTACTCTCTGGACATGGTCTATAATGGCTACTTCCAAGCGTTAATGTTTCAGCAAGGACTCCGCAAAGAGATTCTTGCTATCATAGTTCTCTTATGCATCCCCACCTATGTCGGGGTGTTGGAGCATGCTTTGGTGAAATATAATTTTTTTTCAGAGGAATTTCATACAACTGGTTGTGGTAGTGAGCACAACAGAGCTGAGATGTCTGCTGCAGCTAGCAGACGCCAGCCGATGAGATCTCAACATAGGAGATCTTCTCACAATCAGTCTTAGGACCATAGTCATATGAAGACCAGAAAATGCATTGGAAGAGTGGTGGAATAATCTCTTTTACATTTTTAGTCAAGGTGCAGTTGTGTAGTAGATTCCCTTAATGGGAAGTGCGGGAAGTCCCTGACTCACCTAGTGCGGGAAGTTTTAGAGCGGTTAGCTTCCTTGTGACTGACCCCTATGGAAAAGTATGGTAAAAATTTTCTTTAGTCAATGTTGTTAACTCTTTCGCTTCTTGATTTCGTAAGGGAGCCTCAGTTGAGATGCACTGATTATGAAATAATGTGTGACCAGATATCCTGGGGGTGTTTCACCATATGTATATTCTAAAGGAGCGAATCATGAGGTTTTATTCTAGTGACAAATAGTGATTCCAACTGTTACATGGGATATATAGGTTTTCCCGGGGAGGCAAACTATCCCCTGAGTTTTATTAGGTCATTCGATACTATACAAGGAGATGGTGAGGTTTCATAACACCTTGCCTTTCCCCACATTGTTGGAGTGGGTGCATGATGTCTTATACGTGTTGCAGATGAGGAGATATGTGTGTCTTACTACACACATCATCAATTGAAGGAAGTATTATGAGAGTGGACCACCCCTTTAGTCCATATTCTTTGGCAGTGTGGAAACGTACAAGTTTCCCAGGGAGCGGGAGAGCTATGTGTGGGCGTGGTATCCCGAGTTGTTTCCCTTGTTTTGCTTTTTGAGGTCGAAAATATTCTAGGAGAGAATAATTTTGAGACCTAGTTTTTCCCAAATAAGACTTTGAAATATTTCTAAGAATATTTCCAGATATGGGAGCTAAGACGACATGAAATTCTTAAGGCCTGGTGTGACCGAAATTAATTTTATAACAATGTTGAGTGTTATTATACTACACATGCATGGTTAACAAAAGAAAATGGGATATCTCTTAAACAATTATTTAGATCAAAAATATTCTACCGTGGTTGGGTCCAAAATGCGGTGTTTCCCCTAGGGGCGACATAAAATAAGTCAGCACGAGACGTTCATACCCCTCGCTTCTTGGCGGTGTCTTAAATGGATAAATTAAATTATTAATTTAGTATCTAAAACCTGAATAACTCATGGACGAGCACTCAGATAAAAAATCTAAATCCACTGATGAACTCAGAATGTAGGCTTTATCCTAGGATGGGTAAAATTTCTATTGGAGTTGGGTGTTCGACTTATGAACCATCGTGGGAAATTAATTAAATAATTAAATGTTTATTTAATTAATTATTTTATTAAAAACCATTTTAACATAATTGAGAGTTATAAGTTTTCATTTTAGAGGAATTATCTCATAAACCTGGGATCGGCAACGACTCTTATCCCCTCCTCTCTATTGATGAACGATGATGAATCCTTGTATCCAGATGAATCGAAGCGGAACAAACACAACAACTTCTTCTCATCGTTGTGCAAGTTCGATCATCGTCAACACCAAATAGATCATGTTGAACGATATATTCATCAAAGATCAATTCAAACCTGAGGTAGGATTTATCTTTATGGATTCCTCACCCCGGTTTAAATTTTCATGATGTACGTGAAATAAATGAATTAATTCATGGATTAACAAATAACGGGTTGAATCAATTTTTCATCTCATTTATCTTGAGATTTGAAAATCATGAAGTGTGATAAATATTTTTTTTTCAATTCCTCATGTTCTGGATTCTCAATGAATATGGCCAAAAAAACACAATCATCGATCGACACACAAATCTTGAACTTTTCTATTTTGTTCTCCATGCGTTCTATGACACCCAAACTAATTAAATGTGCCAAAAACTAAATGTTTCGTTGAGCACGGGATATGGACGCGGAAATCCCGACCTGAGGATCACAGATCTGAAATCATTACAATTTTCAGGGTTAGAACGAAGATGTGACAACCCACAAAAGCAGCGACATGGCGGAGTAGGGCGGTCTGGCACAGCTGGTGTAGAAGGTGTACGCACAGCAAGTGGGGGCCAGGTGGCTTCGGTTGACGACAAGGCCGATTAGGCGGCGGCGTGAGTAGGCGGTGTTGTGGAGGCAGGCCGTGTGTGAGGAAGAGGCACAACGGGTTCTCAGTTCGTGTATAGGGGTGAAAAATCGTGGAAGAATAAACATAAATTGGAGAGAGAAAGGAAAACATAGAAAATATAATTAAATAAAAAATGAATAGAAAAAAGAGGGAGGGGATTTGTGGACTGGCACACACCAAAAGGGATACCCCTCCTTGTGCATGAATCTCAACTGATATTGGAGAGATATATTTTTCAATAATATGAAATAATAATAAAAAAAGTAATAATAATAATATAATTGTATTATTATTATTTTTGGTTGTCAAAACAATTTTTCATCCGTAACTTATCCACGCAACCTCAGTTTCACAAACCGTCAGCGGCAGTGCAACCCTGATTTTGAGACGGAAATTATCAGTCTAATATTAGATATATATTTTATGTGTTTATGGATTGGATACCCAAAGCCCTCGAATAATAATAATATATTATTAATATTAAATCTTCGAACCACCATAACTCCTATGTGCGACGTCCGATTGATAGTCCATTAGTGGTGACGTGATCCTATCATTACAACGGTCGATTCAAGTATGGTGTTGAATTTTAAATTCTGATTTGTGGCTCGGGCCTTCCAAACACCCCATTTATAATATTATTATTAATGTCCTTGAATATTGCATCAGTTGTAACTCTCCCATACGACATCAGATTGGTGAGCTGTCAGCGACATTGTGACCCAGAAATTGAGGCGGACTTTTCAAGACTAATTTCATGTGTTTAAACCAAAGTTGTGGTGCAGAACCCATGAAGCTAGTTCTCCCACATTACGTTGGAATGCAAGTTTTTCACTAGGTATACATTCTGGGCAAACGAGTAGTCGATCTCGTCTATTTTTCTAAAAGGATCACAATGGCATGATCCATATAATTTGTTTTGGAAAAAATGTATGGGCCCCATGTTATTCCATGCATGGGAAATGCAACAATATATGACTTTTTCATATGATGTCCATTCAAGGAGAATGTATTGTGAATCTTGTGGATTTTTTTCCAAAGCTCGCAATGATATGATTTGTTCCGTTATCCAGTGCCGTATGAGGAGGCCTGTGAGTAAAAGTACATTTCTGGACTACACATTAATAATGATCACTGCATGCTCGTCCGCCTTTTGTATAGAGATGTCATGTACTCTAGGAGTACACATTCACGCCCAGGGGTACTTGATTTCCAGTTTAGTACCCATATATGGAAAGGTACACAGCCAGGCGAAGAGGCAGGGCCACACAACAAGTGTTCCCCACACACATTGTGCACCACTTTATGAATTTTCGATCTCTCGTATATCCTTATCTTAGAATCAGTCATTGTCATATGACTATCCTATATTGAGTGTTTTATCCACGTAGAATGTGATGGTTCTCTCTGTATTTTATTTTGAGATATGATGGGACATTTCAGGGAGCGACGCCTATTTGGGGCGACACCCGATGACTGTAGTGGCATGCTTTTTGAGAGGTACCATCCAATAGGGATGATCAGAGTTCCTCAATGCTTTTATGAGACATAACAACCAGTGGGGATGATTAGAGTTCCCCGATGTGTTTTTGAGATGTACCACCCAAAAGGGATGATTAGAGTTCGTCAATGTGTTCTCGAGACGTGCCAACCTGCAGGGATGATTAGAGTTCCATGATACTTTTCTGAGACGTACCATCCAATAGGGATGATCAGTGTTCCTCAGTGATTTTCTGAGAGGTACCATCTAGCAAGGATGGCTAGTGATCCTCAGTGATTTATGATAGGTACCATCCAACATGGATGACCAATGCAGTTTCAGGATGACCCTCCCACCAGGATGGGTAACGTAGTCCCCAAGGAGATATTGGGCTGACCCAAAGCATAGTCCCCAAAGAGATATCGGGCTGACCAAGAGTGTAGTCCTGAAGGAGAGGCCAGGCTGACCGAGAGCGTAGTCCCTGAGGAGATACCAGGCTAACCTAGAGTGTAGTCCCCAAGGAGGTATCAGGCTGACCATCCAGCCATGCCCGGTGGTGTAGTCTCCGATGGTTCAAAGAAGACCCTCGACCATCCAGCACAGTGGTGAGACATTTTTGGACTTACCTAAGGACCCAAAAATAATAGGGGAACTTTCCCCACTAAGATACATCCATGTGACATGACCTAAAATTGTGCGGGCGAGTCAGTGCCATCCAAAGCGGATACTATCAAGATGTGGGGATTTGGGCCCCCTTGACTCATGCTTCCTGGGAAGATGTGACGAGGTTATGGGTATTGCATATGGTTTTACTTGGAACTATTGGTTACTCATTTTCTTGGGCTGAGCTTTGAGATGGAGATCCTCTTACTCCCTCGTTTGGTTTTCTTTGACTGAGCACACACACACACACACACATATATATATCTTGTTTCCATTTCCCACTCCTTGGGAGTTGGCTACTCTCCTTCCAAGAGAGGTGAAGATGTGTGGGGTGTGCCATGTGCTTTCCGTGTCAAGCTTCTCATGGTTGGACAAGTCCACTGGCCAACTATAGGTAGCGATGATTTGACAGGGAGTTTATCTTCTAACCATTTCAAGATCCTTATGTTTGGATGAGTCTACTTTCACTCTCTTGTTGGGTTGATCTATACTCCTATTCACTTTTACTATACTTTGTTACCATACTGGTCTTCTTATATTATATTTCTCACTTCTCCCCTATTCAATGCCTCTCTTTCTGCTCCCTCGAGCCTTCGGGGCATCCTACTGAGTATTCTCATACTCACCCCTACTCGGGATTTGCCCGCATTTGGTGTGCCATTACATTTGACCGACAAGTTGATCGGGATATGAGAAGAGCTTAGGGATAGAAGGTTCATGGACCTCATGGAGTGGTCATAGCTAGGGATTTAAGAGTGTGACTCTCCCAATTGTTTTACTTTTTTTCACCTGTTACCGGGTTGTGGCACTTTTCTAGCTGGGTGTGTATTTTTCCCCTTTCCCTTTCAGCTTTACTTTTCTTATACATGTACTATTTAGAGGTTGATGCATATGTATGTTTGGTTTCCCTTTTATAGTATTGTTTTATCTTGCTTCCTTTTCCTCTTCACTTTTTCATTGATTTGGTTGTGTGTGTGTGTACAGTTTCTTAGGAAAAGGACTCCCCTAGTTTTTTGTGCCTTCGACACTGGTCTCCAGCCCCTGGCCTATGGAGGCAGGCTTGGGGTACTTATAGCTCGAGCCTCAGTACGGGTTGGGTTGTGACATGTTGATTTATTACAATTTTTAAAATTGAATTCATTGTACCTTTAAAATTTTATTTTTGTTGTGTTATACTTCACAATGCATTATTTGGTGCTTTTGATTGAATTTAAAATCTTTGGGTAATTATGAGGTTTCCACTCAACCATAAAACTTGTTTTTTGAAGATATAAAATTTTTCGATTGGATGGATGCATGTATAAAAATTAAAATAGGAAATTTAACATTTAACCTAGATCATATATAAAAATTTATTGTATAATTACCATATCAATGAATTAAATAATGAAGTATAAATAAATGTATAATTCATGAATTTAATCCTATGACATACACTTATAAACAATTTATAAACTAAAAATTATAAACACATTATAATTTTGAAATTCATTATGGGTTATACATAATTATATTAATATAAACAATTTATATTTATAATGTAATGTGGACTTCGTCATATTATTCTTATATAGAGTTTTTTAAATATATTACATTTTATTAAATAAGAAAATTTTGTATATAAATATCTATTATGATAAAATTTACTCAATATAAATATCACATATTTAGTATTATTGTATAAAACATTTAAAAAATCAATTATCAAACCTCATCTGTTATAGTAAAAATAATTTATTTAAAAATTATTTTGTAATTTGAAAAATTAAAATATTACATTTTCAAAAATTCAAGTTTTAAACATAAATACTATTTATTTTATTGTATAATTTTTTAAAAATATAAAAATTACACTTATAGAATCTATATAAAAATTTAATATCTAAATTATAAGCAATTTCATATTTAGAATTTTTTTACAATATTCTCATTTAATATATATGTGTATTTATTTAATAAATGTTAAAATAATAATTAGTTATTGAAATATATACAATTTATAATTAACCAACTTATAAAAACATTTATAAATTAATTAAATATCCAAAAATTTATTTTCCTATGATTTATGAACAATTTATTAACTATATATATATATATTCAAACTTAAAATATATGAAAAATTATTTTTATTATGTAATCATATTTAATGATATCATGGGAGTTATAAAACATAGTTAATTGGGCCATAAGGCTAAATATACTTAACTTATATCAACCATATTTTAGGAATGATCACCCCTTCGTCACTATCAAAAATTGACAATTATATAATGACCAATTTATATCATGGTTTTCACATCTACATGAAAGTAAAGACCCTGACATATTCTTGGATACAATGTTAATACCCCGATGTATTTAGACACTTATATATGGAATATATTATAATTAAATATCAATAATATTTAATAATCATCATAAATATCAAAAAGGTGATATTATTTTCTATTTTTTAATCCACAACAAAATATTCTCACCCAATAAAATATCCCAATGTCATATGATATGACGTATAAAAAACTGAGGGATTCTTACTGATTCCCAATCTATACTATCCCAAATCATAATTTGATACACAATTTGGTAGAAAAATATTATCAATCGCATTTTTAAATGTATAACATAGAAAACAATATAATTTTGTAAAAAAATAATTTTCATCATGCTTAATAAATCAAAGTGAGTTATAAGTCTATTATACCATTGAAAGGATTCCAAGAGATTATTAATAATAAATCCCATTAAAATAAGTGTTTAGAAACCTTTAATCACATGAAAAAAATTACTTCCAAATTGAAATGATGTAAAATGTAAATGATTAAGGCGTATCATACATCAATGTAAATTGTTGTTTTTTTCTTCAACAAGTTCTTTATGAGGTTCACAAAGGAACAACTTTAGGGATATTCACTCTAATATGTATCCATGAGTTTCACTGAATTATAAAAAAACTTGGTTAAAGTCCATAAATCCTTCATGATATACATGAATCTCAAAATATAATAGTAAATGATAAAGAGTGATTTAGGTGGGTTATTGTTCAATCTAAAGGTTCATAGGACGATTAAACACACATATATCACACATATATACTCAACTCCATTATATAGTATAAGTTGATTTTCCTAGTTCCCAGAATTTACTTATAAATTTTATAAATATTGTAGAAATTTATTTTATTAAAAATCATATAACCCCCATCCATTAAATCATACAAAAACATTAATAATTGCTAACATGTTATGGATATTTGAATGTGAACTACTTAATATTCCACCACCTTAATTGAGATATGGTGGTGGGAATTTTTTTTACTAGATGATTTATAGAACTATGATTGATCTATACCATATATTATTACACATCAAACTATTATGAATATGATATCTCTATATCTTAAAATATTATTTTCCTAAAATCTTATATATAATACATTTCCTATAAGTATATAGTATTCTATTACATAACGTATCATACCCTAAGAAATGAAGAGGCATTAGTGAATATTCCATTTTGGGTTTACTATATAAATATATATGAAATCCATTAATATGGGTTATTATAACTATAATATATTTATAATTATAAATAATGAAATTATGTTCTATAACTAATATGACATGAAATACCAAGCTTAAATGAACTGTGAAATATTATTATATGAATATGACCATTATATCCAAGTCGTTGAATTGCTAGGTATGAATAGTATAGACAATTTTTTAGATATATATATATAAATATTAAAATCAATAAAAATGTATTGCAATATCCATAGGAAATAAGTACTCATGTTTTTGTAAGACTATTTTATTCGTCAAAAGTATGTTTTCATCAAAAAAAATTTGATTCATTTTTATAAGAACATAATTTAATTAATATATTGATGTTTTTGAAATAATATTTGATAAGAAAAATATAATTTTAAAGTCACAATACAAAAATTATCCTATGGTAAAATTTTGAGACTTTTCTGAAAAGATTTATTTTCCAATTAATAGTGAAAATTACCGATTTTATTGAAAATTGTGTTTAATTTTAAAGTACTTTTAATGAAAAATTATATTTTGGATGCATTTGAAAATTTAATTTGTTAATTTTTATTTAAAATAATCCATTTTTGGTATTTTAAATTAATGTTATATAAGAATATAGTATAAACATATTTTATACTTAAAATTTTATTTTTTGAAAAACTGCATTTCATTATGTATTTTTCATTTAATTTTAAATTTTATTCTTCCACTTCTATATTTTGAATTTTTAAGAATCAAATCCATATTTTTAATCATTAGATCCAAATTTTTTTAAATTGTTTCCTTTTATGTAGGTCAAAATAATAATAATCTTAGTAATTATTGTTTCCACGATAAATGGTAAATCCAATCATTATAGATAAAAATTAAATAATGAATACATAATGACCCTAAAACTATGTATATTTTATTTGATTATCGTATGTATTCCATAATCATAAAAATTTGGATCATATTTCTATTTTTTTCATTTTTTATGTTATTATATCTTTTATAATATTTTATTTAAAGAGAAGTAAAAAGTTTCACACTCTTGTTTTTAATAAATATAACTGTTTTAATATGTTGATAAGAAGGGGATATTTTGTTCCTATAAATTTTATAGTTAAATACATGTGAATTATCTTAATAATGATAATTTAATATTAATTTTTGGTGAAACAATAATTACCTTAAATTCTTACACAACACTATCACAATAATTATTCAATTATAGACAAAATAAATAATATTAAAAATATAAAATTTATTATAATTTTAATGGATTATTGTAATAATTTAATTTTATATATTAATATAAGATTATATTTATTTTTTAGCCTTTATGTTATTAAATTCAATGTATTGAATTGTTTTAAAACTGAAATTAATGATATTTTGTGACGAAAAATATTTCATTAAATGCTTTCAACTTCAAAATATTATTATAGTTAGAAAAATTAATGTGATATGGTTAGTGAAAAATTAAATGTTCCATTTATGGGGTTTTTTCATTTTATATTAACATTATTAACCATTAAAGTGTATAAAACATTAAAATTGCTCTAATTGTCAAAAGTGTTAATGAGGGATTAAATAAACAAATATTGGAAAAATTATAATCAAAAAATTTATAAATCTTATTATATAGAGGAATTTTAGATCAGACTCATATTATATACTAATCATATCAATTTTTATCTATTTGAATAAACAACTTAATTTATATTAATTTAAAATTATATTCAACTAAAAAGTACCCATCCTCTTTTTATAAAATAGAAAAACATATTCTTATTTTTAGACTCATAGAAACCTATTTAGTTCATCCAATATCTTCATAAAGGCATTACTAACAACCCTATACAAATTATAGAGTAATAAAGTTTTAATTAATACCAATCTCATAAGTCATAAGGTGTTAAGAAATGGATATTTTCCAAAGAAGAGGTATGGTGTTTATAATATGTTTTTTGTTTCCTCTTCTATATCATTCAAATTTTCTTCACCCATGAATAAATAATAGCACTAATATCCTATATATAATATGTTTTTTATGTTAGTTGAATAAAATATATCCATATCTAGCCTCCATATAATGGGATAGGAATTAATCATTTTTTTGTTTGGAAGACTACCATCTCACGAACAAATTTAATTGATTTTCCATCACTATCTCTCATGGATGGTTATAATGATGGATTTAAGTGAAAAAATTATTTTAATAACATAATTATAATTCATGAAATATAAAATAAAAATTATCTTCTTACCTTTCCTTACACTATAAAATGATAACATTATTCACATGCACATGTGGAAAACCACCTCCACGAAGCGATGTGATTTGTTATTCATCACCACATTCCATGGGAGTTATATATTAGTATAACTAAAAAAATAATATTATATTAGTGAAATTGATTTACTTATGGAATGATAAAAGGATACTTACCTTATTCCCATAATGATCGTTGAAAATAGAAATGCTACACATGCGTACGTACAACCTACTTACTCCATGATTATATTATATTTCATTTCTCATAACATTATTTCATAATTGGAATTAAAAGTGTAATTAATATTTATGAAATATAATTATCTAAGTATTATTATTCGATAGATGATTGAATAATTACATCATCCACCATAGTTAACAAACCTTTGTCATTTTGTACATATGAACCGAATATCGTCAAAACATTTGACCTGATTTTAGTTGATTAATTAATTAAATATTTCTAGGTAAGACATAAAATATAAAGAGTATTAAACATGAAATGAATATAAATAAAATAAATTATTAACCTAAGTTTATTATTCAGGATGAAAACTAATGTACATGATGAGTCAGATTCAATGTAAGGGACTACCTTTTTTAAAATACTCTTTTAATGTCTCCATTAAACATATCATTTTATTCAATGTCCATATTTTTTATTATATCTTATTGAAGTATTTATAAGGAAACATTTTAATTATAAAAACCTATTTTATTTATTTTTTACTATCATGAAATATTTTTCAAGAGGAATGTTATTTTCAATATTTTAACATTCTATAGAAAATTCAAAATGATTGTTCAATTTTAATATATATGGGAACAATGGCTATTCAGTAACAAAATATTATTTTATTTTTCTATTCCTTGATTTTTTTTTTCAACAAAAAACCCTATTTATCTATATTATTGTTAAATCCAAAATGCATTTTAAAATTAAGTGGAAATATTAATATCCAATTTTATTAATTGGTGAAAAATCATTTTTATGATAAAAGCATTAATGAATTATTTTTTGTTACTTTGGAATTTGAGTATGGGGATGGTTTATTCCATTATAAATGAAGGTTTAGTGATCCCATTAATTCTCTCCAATGAATTGGTTAAATATTTAGAGTTAAAATATAGGTTTCTTTTAAGAGATTATGGGAATATACTATAATGGTTATTCCTAATAAGGGATAGAGAAAACCGATTAGGATTCTCCAAAGAGATTATGGGGATATACTAGGATGGTTATTCAATTTATAAACATGATTGTTCTGTCAAGTATAACTATGATGGTTACTTTAATTATAATCATTATAGTTATTAAATGTATCACTATCATGGTTATTAAAAGTGTAACTAAGAGTTATATGAAAATTATTCCCCTTGTTTCCTACATGTTTTGTCTATTTTTACTATGGGTTTTAATAGTTTCATTTAAACATAAAGTGTCTGTTTTAATATGGAAATTAATTATTTTATACGCTCAATGAACATTGTGATAGTAGTAAGTATTTTATAAGTTTTCATTATATTCACTTTACAAAATGATTTATTTTTTATTTACCTAAATAATATTTTTGTATAGATAAAACATTTTAAAATATTTTTCATAGATTTTAAGGATGGGTAAGGGAAATGAATATGTACTGTAGAATGTCATGATGATTTTTTCTTGAAATTAAATATAATATGCATTAAAAGCATTATATTATGAAAAAATAGATACTGAGTATAAGTGTATTATTTATAATATATGGGATTATTTTGTAAAAATAATGACCTAATTATCTAAAAAAATAACCTTAATATATCAGTAGGAATGGAAGAAAATAAAATCCAATCTAAATAAATTATATTATTTAACATTTAATGAAATTTCATCATAGTCGGTATCAGAGAGAGGTTTATGTAATTTTAGAGTTTATGATAATTCATGTAAATATAGTGACCCAGGTGAAACAAACATGAATATTACATCATTTTTTATGAATATTCTTTATATTACATAAACACATGATTATGTACCATAATAGTTTAGTTACATTGGAATATCGTAAAAATAAACAATGAACTATATATGGGTTATGTCATCTCACACTATATTATTCACCACTAGACCATTCGTAGACATATCATAGACAATACTATTCTTCACAAATCGGGGAAGGGAAATATAAAAATTTATTAGATCAAATGCTTAGTAAGGGTAAATAAGGGATACATATAAGTATAAAATTAGCATATGGGTATGATAAAATGGTAAAAACATTTAAAATTCATACCCTTCATACCAAAGATCGGGATCATGAATCATGTCATAAGGATTGGCAGTTCATAAGACAAGATTCAAAAGGAAATCAATGAACATGATCAACGTGAGCATAAAAATGGCATAAGTCAAGAAATTTCTTCCATACACATAAGCACGTGAAATTCATTCCATATTGGTCGAGGAACTCGTCCAAGGCCACCATAACTGACAAAGTCCTTTACTATACCGAGTTCAATCCTAGTTCCCACCTAGTCATACAATACATGGTTTACTCAACATTCCATACATGTCATACTACACCAGGTTCACTCTACATTTCACCCATGTCTATCTCATGAGTACTAAATGAATTGGAGGGAGATATAGGTCCCAACCATCTCATAATGAAAACAATATTTAGGTGTTCCAAAAGATACAAAAAATTCATCATTTCATAATCCATGAAATAAAAGGGGTATCCTAAACATTTCATCAAATATTGACATGTAAAAAACATAAATCTTTCATAATCATATCATCATAAAATAACCAATTAAAAGAAGCATGCTTAATAGTCATTTATTCATGGAATAACCCATTGAATTGAAATTATTTTCATACACTTCATCCCATAAAAAATAATACATTCATAGAATGAATATGAATGTTATACTTGGATCAAATATCGAGTAATGTATATGTAACAAAAAAAGATGTCATATTATATGGAAAATAATTCTGAAAACTCATTTAAAACATTTCTTGAGTAAAATATCATATTTAATTCAAAAATGGAATTTAAAACATAAATAGTTATGAAAACCTTTTTCTTCGAATTTAATCATGATGAACTATAAGGTAATATTCAAATAAATGATTTTTCATAATTTCAATAGTTGTTTTCATATATTACTAGTTTAAAAAATTAATCCTTTCATATTTTATTGTAAAAGTCAAATGAACATTATTTTTGGAAAACAATGTGAATATTCCAATTTTTTTTTTTGAAAAAAGTCAATGTTGGGTGAAAATTAATTTTAAACATTAATAAGGATTAATAAAAAAAGTATTCAATCATTTAAAAAAATGGTTTTAAAAGCTAAAAATCCCCCCAAAGAGATAAATATATTCTAATATTCATAAAAAAATTTCATTATTATATTATATACCAACAATTAGAAAAATAGAACCATTACTTGAATATATCATGAATAAACACAAGAGAATAAAATTAAAGGGAATTATTGAGAGTTATATCATGAAATCATAACATTGGAGAATTAATAATAAATAATCCGGATATATAAGGAAATTGTAACATAACATCATTACCACTTTGGTAACATTGAATCATAATCACCATAAATTAATAATAGATCATGATATATAAAATATCATGAGGACTAATAAATTCATTATATTACATATCAATGGGGATTCATATACACCTCATGAAATAATATTGGTGCATATAATATCATATGCCTTAATGAAGGAAATTTGAGAAAACTGTCCCTTAATGTATTATTATCTTTTGAACTGTAAATATGAGGAAAGAGAGATCCTAAAATGGATTTTTTAAATCTCAATAGTATTTTTATAATAATAATAATATTAATTCATGGTGATTATATACACCACATATGTAAGATACCAGTTTTCGTGGAGGTGTTTCCTTATTTAAATTATGATTTTTATCCCATAGAATTCATTAAATATAGGTGCACTGGGTGTATGAGGGGCCTTGGGGGTGTTCTAGGGGTTTGGGAAAAATAAATAAGGAATACTATTTCATCTTATTAAAGGTTCATAGTTTGTGAATGGTTAAGTAAACCATGCATCCTTCTTAGGAAAACCGTGCAACCTTGGGTAGTGGAATTATGCCCAGTAGGCACACAATTAGTTATACCATATAGAGCTCCCAAGTAACCATGTGAACACACTCTCCTTGTATATTAGCTTGCACATGGCCTGGAAAACAATGTAAAAAACTTGTGCACCTCATTAAATATTGGAAAAAATTCACTTTTACCATCTCAGGATTTCTATGTTTTACACGATGTTTCTTACAATTATTCCCCTCTCAGCCCTAGTGATAATGTTAAGATACCAAATATTCCTAATTGTGGATATTCTTAAATTCATATCCATTTGGAGTGTCATTTTTGTAAATTAATGTTCCAAGTATGTCAAATCTTCCTCCTATATCTTCTTTTCGGATTAGGGCTCATATCTTGGGTTATCTTTTTTTATAGCCTTAAAAACTTCATTTTTTCGGTGGATTATAGGTTGTGTATTCAAGGGGTTCTTTAATATGGATGTAATTATATGATTAATAGTTTTTTCATTATTATATTCAAGGTAGATGTTCTAAAAGTTATATACCATATTTTTATCTATTTGTGCATGCATGGTTGTGTTCATTTTATATCTTAAAGTGATTTTGATACCTTTAGTGAGATTTGGTAAAATAAGAATTTAAAGGATGAATTGAACCACACATGATGACCATGGTATTCATTGAGGATGGTTTTACTGATTTAGGGCCATCAATGGGGTGCACTGACATTCTCGAACTATGATATTGGTAAGGAAAAGTGTAGTGATGATTTGTGATATTCTAGAGCCCATGATGTAAATATTGATATGATAAATTGAGTAGAAAGTGGAATATTGATAAATGTGTATATAATTTGAAAATGGAATTAGGGTTTTTTTTGGATAAATTCTAAAGTGTAATATAGGATGTGAAATAAGAATGATAATTGGTTGATGGTCTAAGGCTTAAATATGTAAACTGTGTTAATTGATATAGTGTCGATTGACTTATGAAATATATTAATAATTCCTATGTGTGCTAGCGCATATGTAAATGGTGAAATTTTCAAACTGGTAATGACTCGGGGATTGAGGAATATGTTACATGGAATTTCATAAGGGAATTATTGAACATGTCAAATCAATTTACAAAGAAAAAATTATTGAACATGCCTAATGGGATGGAGAAAGAGAATGGGAATTAGAAAAAAAGGTAATTTTAATGTACATGGTAAATGTGTTATTGGGTGATGGAATAATATTAATTGCAAGGTTGTTTGTTAGGGATTGTGATTTTTATGTGTAATATTTTGAGTATGGTTTGTGATATAATATATGTGTGGTGATATTATAAATAAGTATATGAATGTGGTTTGGTAATATGGAGTATTGAGTAGAGGCTCTATTACCACGGGTAAAATTAGATAGTGGATCTAAACTCTTCCCCAAAATTCACGGGTTAGAAAATGGTATGGATGATCTATTCTCCTAACGGTTTCATTTTTTGAGATCACTCTGATAGAGGCTTCAAGGAAAGTGCAATGCATTTGATATGATGTGTTTACCACTAGTGACATAGGGACATGATTATTCCATTATGAATATTGATTGATTTGTTTATACCCTTGTTTATATTTTGTAAATTCCAATCCAATGGAACACGTGTTGAAAACCTATTAGGTAATGATGGTGGTATAAGTGGTGAAAATAGTAATAATGGTGGAAATGGTTTAAGTGTAATTTGTTACCAAATGAAACTTGAGTTATATTTTTTTGTTTCTTTTTATTTTATTTCATTATTGCATGTAATACCTGTTTAGTTGGGATATCTTGTAGATGAAATTGGTCGTGTCCTACTATGTTTTTGGTACACCCTGCTCAGGCTACCGTTGGGTACCCAGGTAGACTTTATTTTTAGAAGTTTAGATAAGGGAAATCACCCAATGGAAAGGAGTTTAGTTAGGATTTAAATATTTATGGATGAGGATCAATAATTGGAGTAATGAATATATTTGGGGATTAATGCACTTGTCTTTATTTTGACTTTCTATCACTTTTGGCACTATTAACATGACATTACATTGTTATTTTTGGTTTTTGGTTTGCACCCATTGTTTATATATGCTTGGTTATGCCTATTTATTGGTTAATACATGTTTTTTATACTATTTGTATTGTTAAATGTAGTGTATTACTCTGTTAAAGAGGTTATAGTCTACCTAGTTGACTTAATAGACATTCATAGTTAGTCAGCAACCTCTAGAATACAAGGAGATTCACTTGAGGTAATGTGATGACACGACTTGAAGCACCTTTTTATTATATTATTGATTGGGGATGTTACAAAGTGGAATTAGAGCAGTTCTTTTCCATGGACTTAATATTTGTGATAAGATAAAGTAGAATGGGATGTATCAGACCCTAATAAGAAGTAAAATATTATGATTATCTAACCCATGTATGTGGGATAACCCAAGTCACCTAAGTGGGGAATTATTGTTCATGATTTGTTTTATTATAGTGGAATTATATTTCACAATTGGGTGATGTACATGTGGTGTGATATGATGGTTTTATGGAATTTTTATTATGATAGGGATGACACATTCTTGTGGACTCATGCATCATGTTAGTAACCTTCAAATATATGTGGCATGCATCATAATAGGCACATAATGGATGGGTGTGTGGGACATGAAGTGTAGGATATATTCTAACATCTTTAAAAGATGGAATAGAATGTTGTCTAATAAGGATGATAGAAATCAGTAAATGGGAATAATGTTATAGAATTGTCATGGAATTGTGTTCTTAAAGAAACATTATGTTCATGTTAATTTTTTAGGTTGTGATAAATTATAATGATTGAATGGTGTCCAAAATATATGGATTTCTGAAGTGACGGTAAAATGGTTATTGATTTTTTCATAAGGAAAGTTGTGAATGTGTTGAAATATTTGTTACAATAGGTTGCATAATGGGAAAGATTCTAAAGAGGGGAAATATTATCGTTGTTAATGTAGAAATGAATTAAAATGAGGTTGTCTAATGAAAACAATTTATCTACGTCAGTTTTCATACCCCATGTTGACTAAGAACCATGGTAGGAATGGATGATGTTATCATTATAGGTGTGATAAAACCTATTGAAATAGTGTATGTGGAGTGGGAAATTTTTGAAGGTGGTGTATTTTCTGTTATGGTCTACACCGATTAGACATTCTGGGAAATTTCTCTTGATAAAAATGGGTTGAATATGAATCTGAATAAGTTGGATCTTTGAAGTTTATGGATTATATAATGTAATAATGTTTTAACCTTGGGATTTCAAGTGGTGAAGTTAATTATAAATGAATGTGTAATGATGGAATTTTTTTTAAGACCTACATTGAGTATTCTATGTTTTGATTATTTTGTTCTTTAAATGGTTTTTTAGGTAGTGAGAGTTTTGTAGGAGAACATCTTGATTACACGATATGAGACCTGGATGATTCCCAATGTGTGGATAATGAGGTGTTCCTTTTTATGCATTCAGGGGGGCTGGTACCTTGATGTTTTGATACGTTTCCTGATAATGTGAAAGTGGTAAACCTTTTGGGTTGTAATTTAATTGGTTGTATGTTAAAAATAAGAATTTGTGTCTTGGTTTGATCATCTTTAGTGGCGGGTGGTTTATTGTGCATGTGGTGACCTATGTTGGTTCAGATCTTCTGAGTTTTGTTTTTGACCATAGAGTGGGGGTTTTGGTTCACGAGACTGAGGCATGTGTGTTAGTATGGTTGGGGGGAACATAGACTGAACGTTTCAAGGGTGAATTGCACGTAATATTCTATAATGGGGGTAGGAGATCTATCCTTGAGTAGAGAATTGTTGGATGCTTTATGTATGTGTCCAATAGTGAGGGGCAAGTGACTTGTTACCCAAAAGCCTAGATTGTAAGTTGGCATCATTTGATCCTCCAGAGTGACCCATGAGAGTGGTTAACTATTTTGTTTGTTCCCTTGGATGTGTGAGTCACATGTGGATATCTTGGATTTGGACTGGTGAAGGTTGGACTGGTGGGCTATGTGGAAAAGTCTATGGTTTATGGCCATGACCTGAGTTGTGACAATGATTTTATATTTATGGGAAATGAGAGGTTGACCTCATGGGAGGCTATCCCAGTGATAAGGTTTCCATGGAATTTGAATCATGGGAGTTGCATCAAAGGTGAAATCGATGCATAATGAGTACCATAATGTTTTGATAAATGGTGTGGTAGTGCCTTAGTTATCCTAGACGGGAACTTGAGTACTTGTAGTTGGTTTTATGCTTGGAATAAAAGGTTTGTATTGTGTGGATGTCTGACTTGTCTATTTGGATGATGATTAATAGAGGACTCATTCTTTTCTTTTGAAAAAAGATACAAGGATGACTGAATCATGGTTATAAACTTTTTTAAGGTGACACACAAGGTGAGGGTGGTCACATGGGTTGGGTTGTTTATATAAATGGTTTGGTTTTTGGGTGATGTTTTGAGAACTCCCTGAGACCAATGTGACTAATGAACCAGAAAGAAAGAATAAGCTAACAAGAAGGAATTGGGATAGGCCTCATTAGTGCATGACTTGTGCAATATAGAGTTAGTTTAAGTGTGTGGTCACATGAAGGTGTGAGAACATAAGGGATATGGCATTGTCTAGATGTGGGAATGTGTTAGTATGGTGTGATTTCAACGAGGATGGGAAACCATGTGATCTGGTATAAGTGCATTTCATTCTATGTAAAATCAAAGTGGGAAGATTGGATATGTGAGAGATCAATGGTTTCGATTGGTGTGGTGGACTGTTGTGCTTAGTTATTAACTATCGGTGTCATGCCAGAAGAATTTGAGTGGTGGTGCCAGTAGTACCAAGGGAAACTTTGGTTCTTTCCTTATTGGAAAAATGTCATGGGGACATGGTGAGTCCTTGCTAGTTATCACACATGAGCGATAGTGGTTATGTTCTAATAAGATGTGTGTGGGATGGGAATCACGAAATATTTTGAATTTCATGGGGTCCCATAGTGTGAGGTGGTATCAGTGATGGATAAACTGGTAGTGTTGTTATTAAAAAACTTCTTAGCATACTTGTATCTAGTAAAAATTGTGCCCAATGTCTTGGCATCGTCCTAGGTACGCTGATAAAGCTCTTGTTGTGTTAGTTATGGATAAACTATTATGGTCTTTGGAATTATTTATGAGGATGTTAGGGTCCAATATAAAAAATAGCGTGTGATCCAATTATATCTCTTTAGTGAATAGGGTAAAGTGATGAATTTATCTGATTTAGTTTATCCTAAGATATTATCAGAAAATATAGTGACATCTATAACATGTATAATTGTGAAGGTTATTTCATGTGTGACCGTGATTGTTAATCCATGTATAACAATGATGGTTATTTGATGTACAATAGTGATTTTTATTCCACGTGTAATTAAGAGTGACATGAAAATGTTGCCCTATTTTTCCTATATATATTTTATATTTTTTTAATGGGTTTTAAATGTTTCCTATAAAAAGGAGTTTTTTTTTCAGGTGGAAGTTATTTATTTCATACATTCAAAAAAATGTGATAAAGGTATGTATTTATTTGGTTTTAATTATTTTCATAGGACTATGAGAGTTCATTATTTTTATTTGTCTTATTAGTATTTTAGTGTTCATCTTATTTTTGAAAGTGTTTTTTCACTTGGTTTAAGGATGGAAAAGGGAAAGGAATAATTCAAGCTTAATGTCGTGAATATTTTTTATGAAAACATATCATTACATGAAAAATATTAAACTACAAAAAGGATACTGGGATTAAATTCCCTTATTAAAAAAATGGGATTATTTTTTAAGGGTTATCACTAAACTCTATAAAACACTAAACATAAATAAAATTGAATGAAAAATATGATCTCATATATGGAAATTAGATTATAAAATTTTTAGGTATAGGTCATTACAAGAACCATAGAAGAAGAAGAGGATAATCATTTTAGTCTCTCCTTTGGTCAAATGAATGAATATGAGGAGAGGGTAAAGAAATCCAATTGCAGATAAAATGAGTATGGGTAAAAGATTAAAATGAAATTTCTAATTTGGTGGTATCTCATTTAGATTGGGTACCTGGTTTAGGAAATGTGATAGAACTATGATTAACCTACTGAAATTAGGATTCTACCACTTGAATTCTTATGTCATGTGTTACTCTAAATTTTCTGAAAGTAA
The DNA here is from genome assembly GCA_963277665.1 of Viscum album. NCBI lineage: Eukaryota > Viridiplantae > Streptophyta > Magnoliopsida > Santalales > Viscaceae > Viscum > Viscum album. Next base: position 154,420,161 of record OY728164.1, read on the forward strand.
CAGATAAAATCACCCCACGTAAGGTGACTTTGTACGGTAACTCCTTACAAAGATCAAATCATGTAGAATTACTAAAACATATTTCTCATACATAATAAAATTTTCAACGGTCACTAATAATAAATATTATCTCCATATAGGGTTAGTCAATTGCGTTGCTCCAAACTATAAGATTTCCATGAATTGATCATTTAATGTGAAACAACCTTCCTCAGAATAGGGTTCCAAATTATACTTAATTTTTTCTTAACCATGCACCAAATAAAATTTCATTAATTTTAATCTAAAAAGAAAAAAACATATAACTCAAAATAACCCACAAAAAAATATATATATCACAATAGAGACATGGTGGGTGTCTTAATTCTCCCCATTATGGCAGTTTATGTCCCCATAAAACCATTGGTAAATGTTGACATAAAAAAAATATCATCACCCATTCATAGGTTAAATGATATACAATGAGAATAAATTTAGTAATTATATACTTAAATTCCATACTATGAAAGAATAATATATCCATTAAAAAATTCAAATCTATATAAACAATGATTTAATAATAATTCCCCTCAAAGGGAAATCCATGTTGATGGTTAGGATAAAATAAAGGAGGTCCACTGTAAAAATAACACAATATATTATATAATTCTTCAAAAATAATAGTTACTCAAATACTTTTTTATCACATCATAAAAAGGATTTTTTATAAATACATGATATCCATGAAACTATATCTCAAATATAATAAAAAATAACAAATCATAACAAAAATTACACTCAAAATATGTGAAAGTCAATGAATTGATTCTGAACACATGGTTTTCTAGGAAAATATTCAAACCATATATTGTTGTCCCTATGATAAATAATTCATATTATAATTGTTATATAATGGATATACACTCTTAAATGATACATTACAAAATTAAATACAACTCCCAAAAAATCAATAGAAATAATTACCATTGACCAACAAAAAAAACCATTAAATAAACCAGTTCAAAATTCCTGAAAAGGATTATAAACATAAAAAAAACAAAACCTTCCAAAAGATAAAGGTCAAAAATTCATCCACGTTCTATGAAATATGAATAATAGAGACACACATACAGTATACCATGTATGCAATACCTCAAAAGATTCATTATACTATAAAATTAGATATCATGAATCCCACGATAGATTATCACATGGTACTATGCAATAATTGAGTCATCCTATTAAATATATGATCTAGTTTATAGAATTTACGTGGATGAAAAAGATCAGAAATTAATATTTTTATCATTAATGCTCTAAAAAGTGGGAATCAACATACTAGTTGTTAAGAAATGAAAAAACATGATATATACCATCATTTTATGGTAAGTATAAATGTTATTAGAATCTTGAACCTTGTCATAACAATTTATATATGAGGATCATCATTATTACTCATCATGAAAGACAATGAACCCTTTCTAGATTGATATGTAACATAAGCATCATCTATCCTTTTTTCCCTCACTATCTTTATTCTACTGATATCGACCATATAATAACTTCCCTATAAAATAAAATTCTAGATTAAAATAAAACGAATATGAGTTTCAGTTGAAAACATCCTTCAAATAATTGATCTTTCATATAGTTATTAGTTACCTCCTCTAGAGAGAAGATCACTAACTCAAAGAAATGATTGGCCTACACCTTGTCCATTTCCACATCTTGATTGAGACACAAGAATTTAATATATTTAACTACTAGAGTTTTCTTGATACAATAACACATGATAAAATTGTTCTTGAATAATTTATAGGGAATTTTATCTTACAATTGATTCATGGAATCAATTTCTGACCACACTCAACCCATTCCTTCAAACTAGCTAATAAAAACTATTACACTTAATGTTTTATGAGTTTCCTGAATATTTAATATTTCATATACCCTCTCCTACCAATCTATTATATTTAGTAAACCCTGACCACCAATTAATGTTTGCATACATTGATATATGAAATGTTTCACATGTTCCAATAATATAGTTTATTTTGTTCCCACAACTCTATTCAGAGTTTGAGATATGTTAAGAGATGTTTGGACCAAAAATTAAGATCTATCCTTTTAAAGGATTTTTTCATAATTCTCTAGGACCTTTCTATGAAGAATACACTAAATAACAAGTAGAATTGATGCAATAAATATATATCACACTACTGAAAGAAAACAACCCCTATATAAACAAAAGGGTCAAACAAAAAATAATGATCCTACCAAAGAAAAACACATATATAGTCAACTATTAAAAAAATTATCACTTCATTCATAAATAATTATATATAGAATCTGAAAACTCGTATTATGAAATCATGAACCCTTAGAAAACATTCCATGTTATTTAAAAAAAATCAAACTCATTTTATAAAATTTTTAAATGTTAATATCCTAACATCATTTAAACTTATCCCCTATAAGGGAATTTCAAATCGTTTACATTAATTATCTTTTTATGTTATTGAATTATTTCTTTAAATACCATATAAAACATTATAAAAATTAAATTTATTTCATAACTCATCCAAAATATCAGTTTAAAATTAACCACTTTTTAAATTACTTTTTGATAATCATGAACTTTTATAAATGATCAATAAAACCACATTGTAAAATCAATATATTTTAAAAACTTACATTTCCACAAAAATAAAACATTTATAACTAAAAATAAAAAAATATAACTAGAAATATGAGACTATTTTCAATAATTTAATGCTAACATAACACATAACCCTCATTGGTCAATATTATATGAATGAAATTTTCCTTAAGGGAAATTAAAAATGAAAATATCTAAAAAGTGATGGGTTTTTATGTATGTTCACAATTTATCCACACAATATGGTCGACTATGATAAAATCACAAGATATTCACTAAAAGGTTTCTAGAACTATCCAAAGTGGTTTCACATTATTTTTAATACCATGGATGAAACATGTTCCATTTGATCACTATCTATTTCCACCCCAAAACAAGAAAATGTGATAAAAAATTAAGTGATATATCTATAGATCACAAAAAACATCAATTATAATGAAATTATGTAAAAAATAATGATGAAATAAATTCAAATTCAAGAGTCATATGCTTAATAACAATAGAAACTGAGATTCTATCATGAAAGGTGTTGATTAGTCACATACTTGTGGCCTACCTCTGTATGTAAAACAATCTATTATTTGACTAAATAATCACAGGACACTACAATAACATTTTTTAATTAACCATTCAATGTTATCTAGACACATCACTGAAAACGATACACCATAAGTCCCAACACACAGTCTTTGTAACCAAAATATGGAGACAAGATACATATCCTTAATGCAAACCAAGAAGGAATAATCAATTACTAGAATAATAATAAATAACAATTGGACCCTTATTGATAATAAAAATAATAATATATTCATTGGGAATCCATTTATATATAATTAATAGTATAAAATAATATGTAAAGAAAATATAGAATAACATGGTAAATGTGTAAACTCACTATGAGATATGAAACAATAAAAATAATTTATAGAAAGTACTAAACATTGTGTTTCCAAAAAAAATACAATTTTAAGTATTATATAATATGAGAACAACCCATAATGAACCATAAAATCGAGCCAATACATGGTCACCTCAATGATTTCCAAGGTCACCTACACATCTCAAAAAATTTATCAATAGACCAATGAGAAGGATATCTAAAAAAGATCAAAACCCATAAATATATATAAAAATATAAAAACTACATTCACATGAAGGTTTGTATATAGGTTATACTCTAAATTTTCCTTGTGGAATTTCACCAAAGAGTTTATCCAATTGTTTTTAGATTACGTTTCATTATTTAATATTTAAAATACAAATAAAAAATAGGCTTTCACATGTGAATGTGTGGAGAAAACTAGTGAGATGAATTGTATAAGAAACTTCTATCACCTATATTATATAATAAAAAAGTAGAATCCCTACATGGAATGATTTTTTAGTTCTTTAAAGGAGGACCCATTAATTTTATGAAAATAGAGATATTTTTCTATTTTTAAAAAAATATCAATAAAATAAAGTTCTAAAAAAATTAATTTGAAATAGAAAATAATCCTCAATAATTTATACATGATAATAGAAAATATAATCATAATTATAAACAATCATGCTCTATGTTCAATAATAAAAATGTTATTCTATGGTATGTGGACGAAGCAATAGCCAAAAAATATAATATAAAACAATAACCAGACCCAATAAGTATTAGATTCAATGAAATAACATCATTATAAGCTCAGTATGACATATTTTGAGACAATGTTTGACTTAATTTGGTAGAAACAACTACTAGTCAATGTTTTATTCCAGGAAATTACCTTCGGACTCACTCTTAACTATACACATAAGAGGAACTCCTCTTATAATGGAATTATCAACACTAGGGGAAACTATAATGTGTAGTAATATAAGGTAGTTTATCTATAATTTTTATCCCTCACTTACTTTATTATGGTTCCCATGAGACTAATAAAATTAAGGTTAGAAAAAAATCAAGTCATATGACCAATAGATTAATCAATAATAATGCATCAAAAATAATCTATCACATCACCTCCAAAACACATTTAATAAAAAACTATTTTAAAATTATAAAATCATAATATATTAATTCAATTCATCTTAGGAAGGGAAAATGTTCACCCAACACATAATATCATGGGGGTTATACAAAGGGGATAAAAAACATTAAGAAGCCTCGTTTTTTTGTTACAACCGAACCACTTTTTTAAAATTGAATATAATGTTATAAAACCATCCATTGAGAACTAATCTATAGAAACTATATTTATAAATATTTTGGAAATAAATGGTTCCATTAAAACAACCTAAAACACTTCAACGAATAACACATCTCAAAGGTATGTTTTTATGGCCCAAAACACTACTTTGATTGGAAACAACCCATTAAAAACATAAGTTATCCAATTTGAAAAGAAATATGAAGTTAATAAAAATATTTTATATTGAAATATATTTGTAAATATCATCTAAATAAATTGTACATACACTTTGAATTAATCTACAATTGATTATAAATTTAGAGCTAGGAATTCATTAAAATCCTTTTACACTAAGTATATAAAATGTTAAATAATTTCAAGAACCCATGAAGGGTATCTCATATGTGTATAAAAGATGTTTAAATGAAGATATGAAACCTAAGAATCACATGATATCTCATGTAAAAATGAATGTAAAAAAACACAAACCCAAAATCACATAAATCAATTCACTTAAAATTGTAGAATTATTTCTATGGAAGAAGAAGGACTTTAAAGATCTAAACATTTAGAATCATTAATAAAATCATATTCCTAGTATTTACCCACTATAGGTTACTAAGTTGAAATTATGTACATTAAAGAGACCATGTACATAATGCATTATAACATAGAAGAAAACCAAACTTATGTCATTGGACTTAAAATATCATCTATAGAATGAACATATAAAACCATTCCAAAATAAAATGATAAAAAAATGAAATAAAAATAAAGACAAATGTTTTAATGATTTTTAATGTGTTCTAATCCATTAGGGGGATTCTGGAACACTTTTATTCAAGGAATCGGAAGATGATTAAATTCTAAGATACATTAAACTTGTGATTTTCACCTACTAAAATATTTGATTCATTTCATTTTTACTAGTTTCCATCACTATTTAATCTTGATAAAGAGATTTATATATATATATTATCTATATTGATACAACATTGTTCAATCATACACTTGCATCTCCTTAAATACACCTTATATTATGTTTTTCCACCACCAGAAACTCTATGTGTTTACTCTCATGCATTATGAAATCCTATCTTATATATTCCCTTTTCTACAAAACGGCATGGGGAATCCTTTAGAATAGAACTAACATATAGAAGGGTTAATTCCACACAGGCCCTTTGGGACTTCTACACCAAACCCATTAAAATTCTTATGGTTAACTACCAATTTCAACATTTGAGCTCACACCATATACTCTTCATAACATTCATATTTCCCGTATTTGTTATACCGACTCCACCATCATCACCCATCATTGGAAGTTAGACTTATAGAAATAACATTTAAAAAATAACTACATAAAAATCCTAAAAATGGGTTTCAATGTTGACCCTAATAGTCCCCCATATGAGAATCATTTTGAGGCTTCATCACTAAGTATTCTCTAAACATATGAAGACCTATTTCCACCACTCAAATATAATTTTTAGGTTGATGGTTCTCCCACCATACTTATGGTCATCCTAACTCAATGATGTTTTAATACAATATTTGTATATCTATAACTACAAAATTTTTTGTTATATTTTATATGTTCTAATCATCATTAATCTTCCATTGATTCATCATCCTTTCACAAAAAACATCTGAATAATGTATTTTTCTATATATTCATTATGTTAGAATAAAACATTTGATGTTGGGGATGTTTCAATGTGTAAATGTATACCCATAATTCAATATTTATCCCATGTTAAAATTTATATTGTGGTGGATTTACAAGGTAATTTAGTAGTAATATAAATCTATTGTAGTTTGGTAATATAGAAAGTAATTTTTTGGGGTAGTATAGTGGTGCTACTATTTATAAATATAAGGTATTTATGGTCATGCTATAGGGGCATAGACCCATAGGGACTCTTAGCTATTAATATAGTGGGATTTGGGCTAGTAACATAGTGGATTCTAACAAATAGAGTGAAATAATGAGTTAGGGAAGGAATTTATGATACCCATGAACATTGTATGACTACAAATAAATATGTTGGTTGTACAATAAATATAAGGGTGAATGATTTCATGTGAAAACTATGGGATGGTGGGAGTATTTATTTCAGTTTGGGGCATATGACCTTCAGTATTCAAGGAATCAGTCCTTGCGTAATGTAATAGGATTTAATTTTACAAGGTGTTTGAGACATAAAACTTTCAGTGAATCAGGAGGTCACATGGCCTATAGGCTATAGTAGGGTTCAATATCAACCCCTAAAAATTGGTTTATCCTGAAATAAAATTAATATAAAATTTCAGGGAATGAAATATTCCCCTATACCACAATATCACATGATTCATCCTATGAAATATTCTATATGTTGAGACATCCAGAATTGAAATTCATTATTCTTTACCTTCTGGATGTTGAGTCAAACAATTCTCCAAAGCCTATAAATCAAGACTCAAGTGAATTAGAAGCACTTATCCATACTCATACCATTTTATATAAGAATTATAGGAACACTTATAAAATAATGTCTTCTATATTTATCACGCTTTTGAAAACCATATTAATTCATCTTATCTTTCAATATAGAATTAAAAAACATGGGACCAACATCTGCTGAGATACTCTCATTATAACTTCTTTAATTCCCTTTTCTCTGGACCTTCTGAGATATAGGACATCCACTTCATTCTATACAATATGATTTTTTATAATATACATATATCTCCTTTGAATGGAATAACTCATTCAGTATAAGATCCCTAGTAATAAAGAAAAAAATGTCAATCATTCCGGTTTTCTTTTTCACTGTAGCCATTATCCCATTCCCGGATTCTAGTAGTGATTAAAGTAACCAATGTTCCTACTTGAGATCTCTGAAGTTCACTTTCACTAATTTTTGTTTTATCATAATTAAATTTATATTATTTATTCATGATTTATCATCTAAAATCATCATTTTTAACAATCTAGGATTAATGAACATCTTATTCATTATGAATGCATTCTAAAAAATGGTAGTGAAAGCCATCATATGTTTCAATGTTTTTTTCACTTCTCACATGTAACCAGAAACATTTTATCCTAATAAAATCTGAATAATGCCTATAATTTTTCCTCATGTTTTTCCTATTCACACTTATTTTTTACTTCTACCTAGGTACCCATCAACATAATATTAATACCCTTATATAGTAGATTGTTCTCTAATTGTATCCTCCAAAATCCAAAATATGTGTGAATGAAATTCTCTAAACTAACCTTACCCTCAACCAATTCCATTACATTTAATTCATAGTGATCCTCCATTATGTTGTATAATATTTAAGATAGATCAATAACTAAAATCTAAAATTATTCTATAATGTAATGAGTATAATGATACTATAAAATCATGCCCTAAAACACCTCCACTAGGGTCTAGTTATCTAATAATATTCTAATTAATGATATGAGAAAACGTTTGAGCCTCACAACTAACATCATAATAATGAAAATTATCCACCATAACTGAATGAGTGGAAAATTTTACCAGGATGATCTTATATAATCAATGAATATAAACATTGAAAATAATAGAACCTAATTCACCGCAGTGAAACACAAACATTTTGATAGAAAAAATATATGAAATATGTAAGACAACCATTGAAGTAAATAAATGACCTATAATAAAACATGTTTACATTATTCATAAATGAATCTTAATCCAAAGAGGAGAAATTACAATAAATTTATTCAAAGATTAAAAATATGATTATAATGTCTGAGATGCTCATTACAAGTAATTTCACTATAATAAATTTTTGAATTCAACTGGTGAAACTTATCACCACTTACTCCCAATATTCATGGGAAAAATTCCACATAGATATGATCTCAATGGATATCAATTAAGTTGTTCAAATTATTCTACCTCCTCAACTTCACTATTCATTATATAGTATCTACCTTTAGAAGCTCCAAAATTTTACACTCATTTATTATAAAGGATTATATTATATATTTCATTTTCAAAAAACATATAGGGGAATATAGAAAAATAACTCTTATGTATCCAATAGTTAATTTTACAAAATCCTTTATTCGCTCCATAGAATCTCCATCAAAATGTTCATGGGTAACTTTTGGTTGATCTCTTGTGACTCTCATCATCTGGCCTTCATATCTCATAAAATTTTTCATTACTACTCTGCCATAAAAATCCATCATTGGATTTTATACTTCTATTACTCCTCTTTCTATAAGATATAATTCCTTATCATGAAAATTATTTGAATATGTGTGTAGAACATTGAAAAACAGAAATTATAATTAAAAATCATATAAAACACGAGGTTTGACCACTATATACATTAGGGTATTTAAGATAAGAGTAACCCAAGAATAAATAGAAGGATAAAAATGAAGGGGATGGGGAAAGGATAAGAGAGGGGATAAGTTGTAAATTTTCACAAAATTAATGAATAGAAGTCCCTAAACTATTGTAAAATAAAGGGAAAAGCTTTGATGGATTTATATTGATCGATAGAATTATTATGTGGAATGTAAAATTACAATTATCTAAATAAACATTTATGTGTGGAATATTATTTTATAAATTCAAATTTCTAAGCTTCTCTAAAAATTTACCAACAATTTCACAAACTATTAAACACCCAACTGAATCTAGATATAGCCTCTAGAGTAATTATCTCTCACGATTCTCAAAACCATTCTATAAGAATGAAAAAGTTACTAAAGAAATAACCCTACATGGGGAGAGTCTATATGGTTACTTCTAACCATAATTAAATCAATAATCAGTGTGAAAAAAAAACTATCATATGTAGGAATGATCTACACAATAACTACTCTGAATGGTCTAAATATAAGATTAATCTTCTTGGATACTCTTAACAATGTAATTAATATTTGTATATCACTAAAGATAACCATCACCATGTCATAATAACAGTTAAAATTAATACTAATCATTTGTTAACTATGAAGTATCCATTCACCAAAGAAAATTTGAAAAGCATTAAAATTATTAATTCAAAAACTTCATACAATTATAAATAACAAAAATTTATATACATTATTACAGAAAAGTGACATGATGTCATTATTAAAAATAAATTACAATTCTAATATGATTGAATAATTATCTCATAAAATTGAATTTTTGAGATAAGATTAGGTAATCACAAGGGGATTGTGTGTGTGGATGAACTATATGATGAAGGGCTAAAGTGACTTATTAGGAGAAAATTTAGATTGTACAAAAGTAAAAATTTATATGGATAATAAGGATAATAATAATTTTATTTATCTAAAAATAAAATATGGATGAAGTAATCAAATCACCTAAGAAGCATGATCATAATTGAAGGAGAAGTAATATCAATTAAAATGGTGAGAAAATAATAATTTAATTTTTAAGAAAAGGTTCAAATATATAATTAAAAACCAATATTCCAATAATTATTATAACATAAGGATTGGTATAAGAATTGTTTACATGATTATATATCACGAGTCATTGAATAACATAATTTTTTATTCTAAATATATAAGGAATGATTGTCATGACTATGTGGAAATGAAATATTACCATTTTGGATGATTAGTTTACACCAAGAATGTGCTTATGGAATCATAATGTCATATAATAAAAGAGAAATTACTCAAAGACCTCATCCTAAATAAGAATAATGAAGTATGACTTCATTGGGAGATGATTTAATTTTTATATGTTTGGAAATACGGAAACATATTGATATAGTAGTAAAGGAAGAAATAAAGAAACACAAACATCTCTACAGAGGAGGGTGAATACTAGTATGGAAGAGGAGTATTATGTATTGATAAAAACAATTATTGTCTGGGGAGAGTGTTATAGTAGAATAAATGAAATATTTTTACTAGTTCTTATGAAAGATAATTTACATCATCCATCATAGAGAAAGAATAAAAATAGAGGATTACAAAAGTGGAAGATATAATCATGGTTAGAAAGTAATATATTGAGATACGACCGAGAGAGGAGGAGTAAGGGGGTTTTCACCTTTTTGATAGCTCATATAAACTTTCAATGATGGTAAAATAAGTGTATATAAAACATAAATTGAAATTATAGTGTATTATGAATATACATGACTCCAAAATATGACGGTTTTAAAAAGATAGTTTCTTATACTATTGTAGTCTGTTTGTTAGTCCTGACAATGAAAATTGGTTATACAAGTGTAAATATAAAAGGATTTCATTAAATGTTGCTATATTATTTTCATATATTATTTTCATAAAATGATTATGGTGACATAATGTTTTAGAGTTTTGTATAAGATATACTCTAAGTGTTTAGATACATAATCTCTACAAGATATTTTTAAAATTTAACATACAATATTTTATTTATTATAGCTAATTGAGTTTGTTTTTTCCAAACCATGTTATCTATGGTGTTTTATGACCACAATTTCTATAAAATCACTCTCCACCATAAAAAAATATATTTTATTGATTAATAGAGTGATATGTTATGGGAAAAGTGATTAATAACAATGTTAACATTAATTTTTTAATTATATTTATAGAAATTGAAATTAAACATCGATAAATCTTAATAAATATATATTATTAGAGCCGTATATAAAATGTGTAAGGAAAACGAGTAATTTATAAAAAAGTTATATCTTTAAATTAAGGATAATTATAAGAGAAATAATATAAATGTACTGAACAATCATATCAGGAATGGTTTTTCCATAAGCGGTCTTACACAATGCAGTGACATTATATTTAAGGAATGAAAGAAAATATTATTGTTGAACAAAATAGGTTGGTTCAACATGACCAACCATATCCCTAATCATGAAGATATATGTAATAAACCCAAATGTATTTAAATGTTTTTGTATTTATTAAAAATTTCTATATCTATGTGTAGATTAAGGAGAAAATAAAATCCATTGGATAAGTTGTCAAAGAGTACATGTGAAATTTGGAAGAGTTTCAAATGTTGTTTTTAAGATATAACAACAATATAGAGATGTGGTTTAGAATTTTTTGAATTTTGGTGTTGGAGATGAAAGGATTATGTTATAATTAGAGACTTTATATATTTATAATCCATTTTTTCTCTATTTAAAACAAAAATATTTGTATCAAGTTATATTTATGAAGATGACTATGATTTTTTTCTTTGGAAATAATTTGTTGTATTGAAGAGATTAAATTATTAATTGGAATTTATGTAACCAAGGAGTTTGGATAAGGGGAAAATTTTCAATACTAACATATTATAGAAGAAATAAATTTTTTTGTATGTAAATAGTCTTGCATATCAATTAATATGAGATAATGATACATTAGTTGGGATCACCTAAGATATACATGGTATGAAATGCCCCGACCCCAGTTACTTAGAGTCGGTACATTATTACGTATCATTGGCATTATCACAAAAGATCAAGTCTCTAAAGATTGATTAGTTTAGTATCCTTGGAATCACTAGATACATTCATAAGGTTTACATTACATCATAAAGTGAAAAACTACAACAACATCTGGTCTCTATAGACCACACACATATCCTCATTCTATCCATATATGTCGTTCATAAAATACTTCTTCACATCCGGGGAAAAAATAAAACATGGAAAGGGGTGAGATCAGATTCTCCTCAAGTATAACAATATTGCCGAAAATTTCATAAATAAGCATAAACATTTAAGGAAATGTATAACTAAAACAAAAGCCTTTTAAACTTGATATTCAACATAATATGGAAAATATAAAATGAAATAATGTCGTTTACTTATTGACATGGATATTCTACTAGTCAAATAATCACATGAAATATCAATAACCACTTTCAAAATAATGAAATTCATAATGCCAGACTATCATAACCACATAGTCAAGGCCTTGTGCCAAGAATACAAATTATATTTTGTCAATGCCTTGTGCCAAGACACTAGTTTGTCTCATGATACCTACCGATGCATCGAGGAGCAATAGAGGGATCCACCCATCACTTACTAAGTCCAATTCATTCCTCATATGAAAAGATTGAAACATAACATAAACATTTATATCAAAACCACCTTACGAAATGTAAATACTTTATCCACAAACAATGAATGGTATAAAAAATAGCACATCCACAATCAAACATAACTCATTCAATACAATGTGGAAGATTGTATTGTAAAATATTAACCTTTGTCGAGAATAATGAAGGATATTGACAAAGATGAAAATAATCATCAAAACTATTTGAGAGAAATATCCCCCTTTTTCTTGAAAACATTTAAATGTCACACTACTTGTCAAGAAACCATTTAAAATAGATTTTGGAATCAAAGTGTCCCATACAACTATGAAAATTTTAAAAGGATTTTTATTTTTAAAACATTAATGTCCACATAAATAAAACCTTAAATCCATTTTGAAAAAACGGGAATTAATGAGAAAGATTTAGAAGAATAAATCTTTAAAACATTTAAAAATTATATTTTAGTTAGAGTTTCTAACCAAAAGAGAGACACTTGAATACAAAAAATTTAGGTAATCAAAAAATTTTAATATCATGAGAATAAAGGGATTCATGATATACTATGTCAAATTACATTATATACACCATATAAAATTGATTTTGTGTATAACAACAAAGAAGTCTCAATGGAATGTAATTTGAGATGAAATCTCTTATAAAGACCGTATCCATAGGTTAAGGATAAATAAATGAAATAATTAAGTGTGAAAAATATAAATACACTCAATATGATTGGATATTCAGTGTAAATCAATCAGAGTACATTCACACATATTCTTGTAAAGACAACACAAATGAATTGGATATTTAACTCAACAAATGGAGATTTAGTTAAAATTACTCTTATCAAGTTCATATCGATGAACTGAGAAATTATAAATGGAGTGATTATGTGTATAAAAGATATATCCATAGAAATGGGAGTAGAAATTATGACATAAGAAAATTAATAGAGATTACACACATAATCATGGAGTAAAATAATCAATAAAGTATACGTAAAGCCGAATGAGTGGAAATTGAAATTTTAAATTCCTTTATTGACTTGGTAACTTAAGAAACATACACCCATGAAAGAAGTATAATAAAATGATTATTTAAATATCCATAAATTAAAGTATATTACACAATGAATATAATAATGGGAAGTAGACACACCACATGCAATAAATTAGTGGTGACCAATGGAAATCTCATGAAATTAAAAGTTAGATAAGACACCGCTTAATTTTTACTTTTTCCTTGGTCAAGGGTAGGTTAATCTCCTATAAAATGGTGAAATAATTGTTATTGAATTATTCAGGAATAATATACATTAATATGATATCATATATAATCTTTTAACATTGATTTGTTGATAATATCTTAGTATTATCGTTGTTTCGGGTGTTAACGAATTCATTTTCATTTATATTCTTTCTTATGTGAGACATATTTTTTATGGATGGGATGTATCTTATTCATATACATAATTATATCATGTCTCTAAACATTATTTTTAATCATAAAATGAAATTTAGTATTGAATAGATATGATGAGGAATGAATCCCATCGCGTTCGTGAAGACTGTAATCCGTACGTACGCACGAGCGACAATATCATTCTTTTGACATTAAAATAATATATAATTGGATTTGATATCATATATAAAGAATAATTATAATGTTATATTTATTATTTAAATGAATTACACATCATTATTATACCCATCAAAATAATAATATATTTAATAACAATTACACAATAACGTGGAGACAGTAAGTCATATGTACGCACGTATGGTGACATGTCATTCAAAGGACGGATAGAATACTGAATATGGTTGTAACATATTTCTAATAACATCACAGTATATAGAATAAAATGGAGATATTATTTTAGAATGTAAATAACAAATAAAGAAGAAGTGGAAGAAGAAAGAAACATGAAAGGGGGTGGTGAAATCATTACCTCTTCTTCAAGTTCATCCTTTTGATTTGATAAAAAGATCTCCTTAAGTTGGATTTATGATCAAAGGAGGGCCTCTATTATGATGCGAGGTAATTTTAGAGGTTATTTGTTCTGGTTTTGGGTGAGAAAAATGGCTTTGAATAAGTGAATTAGAGAGAAGGGGGAGTGCCCTTTTATTAGAGGGGTGAGGGGCTCCTTAGGAAATAATAGAAATATTATTTTATAATAAATTCATATTCGGTTTCTAATGGATAAAATCTATTTTATTTAGATCCTAAGGAGGGGATGGGTTGAAAAAAACTAAACCAATAGATTTTAGACAGATTTGGGTCACTTTATTAACCTTATATTTTAGTTTTAACTCATAGTTACTTAGTTTTACATTTACCATGTCTCTTTGTATTTTTAAATTATATGGTTAATAAATATACTATAAAATTCCAACAGACCAACCAAGTGGTTAATTAATGATACAACTATAATTATATAAGTAATTTTTCTTAACCTTATATTTTTAGGAATATTATATTAATTTATAATAAAATATTTGTTTTAAAAACTCCTTTATGTCAATTTTGACACTATTTAATAATTGATTTTTGTTAATGTCCTAAAAACTCTATTAATTCTAAAAAAAATCATTTAAGTAATACTAACACGTCAGAGTGACCAATAAAATTTGTGGATTTTGTCAAAACTTTCAAATTATATGTATTTTAACATTTATAATACCAATTAATTGATTCATTCATTAATAAGAAAAATACTGCATCATTATTGTGTCATAAATAAATTTAATTATTCAATGTCTAAAAATTATAAATAAAGTATAATTATCTATGAAATCTTCTTATATTTCTAATGAATATTTATAGTCGAAAATAAAACATATATAACCCTATGTAAATTTTTTTTTTCTAAAATATATATGCTTATGTCATTTTGGTATTTACTTTAACTTAATTCATATAAAGTGTCATTATCACTTACAAGTGGCTCCATGGGGTCTCAAAATCATCCAAAATATGACAATGGTCGTACATGTATCATACAATATGGTTAGGACACGTTTTAGAGTAATTTAATATTATTATAATATTATTATTTACCATTATTTACCGGATTTACTCTTTAACTATGGTAAATAAAATAATTACCGAAGTAATTATTCAAAATGTATAAAAGTAAAAGTTACCTATTTACACAATTCGGAACTCCTAATTATAAATTTGGAAACCATTTTTATAAATTCAAAACACAGAAGTAGCAGAAATTAATTTAAAATTAATAACCGTTGTCAAAACAAAAATCGTGTTTTTCAAAAATAATAACTATCAAAAGATCGGCACTTGCTTATGTGCAGTTTAATTGTGAAATTATGTCTATTTAACAATATTGGATTAAATGGTAAAAATATAATCTAAATATACTTTAAAATCACTCAAATTCATAATATATCAATATTAATTATTTCAATTAAAAAAGATGTTTTTAATTAAAATTCTGTAATTTTCCCTATTCATCAAAATGTGAAAGTTATCAGAAAAGTACAAAAAATTTACCCTAAGATAATTTAGATATTCCGAATCCAAAAATAAAGTCCATTTTGAAAGAAAAAATTTATAAAATTTTAAAAAGTGGGTATTACTGTTCATAACGGCAAGTTTGATTGGTTGTGGTGTATTAGAATTCGAAGTTGCGTACAACACACACTACTGTATTATTCAAAGAGAAGCGTACTGTGGAAGTTTGGGGTGTTAAATTCTCCTCTTATTCAATAAATTTCTTCCTCACAATTTTTAAAACTGGGCTTGAGAATATTATTGAAAGTCCCACATTGGAAAAAGAGTCAATAAAACTATCACTTTAAAAGAAAGAAAGAGAAGTACAACGGTCACCCGAGACAACCTATACTAGGATTCCATGTAGAAAAACATGGTTATGGATGATAAACTAAGTTTCATGTTCTGATGGATAGGTATAGAAAACATGACCATGAGAAAGTTTACAAGAAGAAAACCACAAACTTGTGATGGGACAAGTGGTCATTAGTTTCCTAGTACGAAAAGTAAACGAACAAAATTTTTATTTAATTTTTTGAAGTTACATTACATAATGATGAGGAATTCATTTTTGAGATTGACTAAGAACATAAATAGATATACTTACTTTTTAAGTAAATTTTGATTTGTTAATAAATGTATACTGCTAACTCATTTTTAAACGATGAGTATTCAATAAGTGTTGGTCACACTAGAAGAGATAGAATAAACTTCTTATAGAATCACATGATCCACAAAGGATAAACTATATATTTATCTTGTCTTTAGAGATTAATCTAAATTAAAATGGTTAGTACAAGATCTGATGATCCCCCAAAAGGTGTTTCCATTAGATAAAGAAACACTAATCTAAATTTCTAAAATTAAACCAACAATACCACAATGTTAAATAAATAGCATTCAATAAAAAATTGTCCTTAAAATCCTTCAATATAATCCAGAAAAATATTCAAACCCAAAACATAGAAGAATTTGGTTATGTAGTCTTCCATGTTAAATTGTATCTCCAAATGACATCAACTACTCTTAAAGTCACATACTTAAAAGTAATTAACCTAATCACATATTCTCTATTATAGGTTATTCATTTCCATAAATAACACAAATCACTATAAATCCACAATAAAAACATAGATAAAAATCCACCATTACTCCTCAAATAAAATCCCATAGTATTCTATATTCCTTTGGAAAATTGTTTTCCGAACAAAGCGATCATCTTCCAAAATAACGCTTATCACATAATCACCAGATCATTTTCCTATACTAAGGGTATTCATTTGATAAGACATAATATCCCAAATGAACTTATTATTGATCAATAAAATTATTTAACAAAATATAACTAGTCACACTAACCAGGGACTTTATTTAGTCTAGTGGTAGGCAATAAATTCCAATCGCACTTTGGTTGTGGGTTCGATTCCCACAGCTTTGTCCGACGCGACGGGTTGTCACACGGTCCGCATGTTGTCATTTTTCAAAAACTATATTTTATAACATTACCAAAATGAGATAAATTCCTCAAAATAAACATAATATAATTTAACCACAAATGTTTTCTCATACCTTTCATTTTCCACCCCAAATATAATAACTTGTAATATCCTCAAACCCAAAGATCATAAAAAACCAAACTGTTATTTATAACTATATCCACAAGAGAAAAGATAAGTCTTCCTAAAATATAGTTCTCACATGCAAAAATGAAGGGTTATAAATAAAAGTGGAAATTATTCCAAATTAATCCCATCAACAAGTAGCACTAATACTTTTAAACATTTCTCCAACCATTTATTTTCACATTGCTTCTTCTTTGATAAAGAAAATATCCTATAGAATAGGGAATTCACTCGGGTAAAGGCCAGGTCCCCTAAATTTACGACAAATGACTATAATTGGAGTCTTAGGACCATTTTTATTTTCTTCCATAGTAATCTTCATTTTTTCTTGCAAATTATTCACTTTATGTCCTTCTTTCCCACACGTGAAGCATTTATTTGTTCTATTGTGACACTTTCCTAGGTGTCTCCTTCCACATTTCCTGCATGATGGAAATTGAGGATTCTTTTCTCCATGGTCTCCACTGCTGGATCTCTTATCATTCATCACCTTTCTCTACTTTGTTGAGTCCGAGAGTTAGTTAATATATATGTTGTTGATCATATTTTTGGAAAACTGATTTGGCATGAACATGATATCTTTTACGCCTATCAACATTCCATTTTGTTGCTCGTTTACACCACCGTTCCCACCTTGTACATCATTATCAAAGTTACTATGACTTCCTTGGAATCCAGCCATTGAGTAAAACCAGAAAACATTGTCTGAGTTAAAGTAGTCATAAAATAATTTAGAGAATATCATGACACAATGTTCTTAATTTAAAACACCTTAGGATAAACCAAGTTCATTTATTATCATCTTATATTAAAATACTTCAAATCGGTTTGTAAAGAAAATTTAAATTATCCTATTCATATCCCACGGGGGCGCCATAACCAAGAGTGCAGCAAGGCACGTTTTCGTGACCTAGTTCCCGTTCGAGTCATGCTCAAAGCGGTGTTTTCATGTTTTACCCCTAGGTACAACTGTGCCGGATCCGCCTCTACCTACTCGTATCCATACAGGGATGTCTTTCTTGGAAAACTCACAAAATATGTACAATAACAAAATTCTAGGAATATATTCTATACTAATCTTCAAAGTCTATCTTATGGCTATGTGCTATAATCAGAGTTTACCTAAATCTAGTTTCCAATGTTTGTACTAAACTTTTTATGATACCAACTGTAACGCCCCAACCCCAGTTTCTTAGAGTTAGTGAATTATTATGTATCATTGGCATGATCACAAAAGATCAAGTATCTATAGACTCATTAGTTTAGTAGCCTTGGAATTACTAGATACATTCATAATGTTTACATTACATCATAAATTGAAAAACTACAACAACACCTTGTCTCCATAGACCACACTCATATCCTCATACTATCCCTGCAGGTCATTAATAAAATATTTCATTACATCTTGGGAAAAATAAAACATAGAATGGGGTGAGCTCATATTCTCAGTAAGGATAACAATATAGTGGAAAATTTCATAAATAAGCATAAACATTTAAGGCAATGTATAACTAAAACAAAAGCCTTTTAAACTTGAACTTCAGCATAATATGGCAAAGATAAAATTAAATAATTACATTTACATATTCACATGGATATTCTACTAGTAGAATAATCACATGCAGTATCAATAACCACTTTCATAATAATGGAATTCATAATTCTAGACTATCAAAACCACATAGTCATGGCCTTGTGCCAAGACTAAAAATAAGATTTTGTTAAGGCCAGGTGCCAAGACACTAGTTTGTCTAATGAGACCTACCGATGCATCGAGGAGCTATAGAGGGCTCCACCCATCACTTACTAAGTCCAATTCATTTCTCATATGAAAATTTTGAATCATGACATAAACATTCATATTAAAACAAGTATACTAAATGTCAATACTTTATCCACAAACCATGAATGGTATAAAAAATGACACATCCACAGTCAAACATAAATCATTCAATAAAATATGGAAGATTTTATTATAAAATATTTACCTTAGTCGAGAATAATGATGGATATTGACATAGATGAAAATAACCATCAAAACTATTTGAGAGAAATATCCCCCTTTTTCTTGAAAACATTTAAATGTCACACTATTTGTCAAGAAGCCGTTTAAAATAGATTTTTGAATCAAAGTGTCTCATAGCACTTTGAAACTTTTAAAAGGAATTTTAATTTTAAAACATTAATTTCCATATAAATAAATCCTTAAAACCATTTTTAAAACATGGATATTAATGAGAAATATTTAGAAGAATAAATTTTTAAATCATTTAAAAATGATATTTTTGTTAGAGTTTCTAACCAAAAAAGAGACATTTGAATAAAAATAATTGGGGTAATAAAAACTTTGTAATATCAAGAGAATAAAGGGATTCATGATATACTATGTCAAAGTACATTATATACACCATATAAAAGTTATTTGGTGTATAACAACAAAGAAGTCTCAATGGAATGTAATTTTAGATGAAATCTCTTATAAAGATCATATCCTTATGTTAATGATAAATAAATGAAATAATGATGTGTGAAAAATATAAATAAACTCATTATTATTGGATATTCAGTGTAAATCAATCAGAGGACATTCACACATATTCTTGTAAAGACAACACCAATGAATTGGATATTTAACTCAACAAATGGATATTGTGTTAAAATTACTCTTATCAAGTTCATATCGATGACTTGAGAAATTATCAATGGAGTGATTATGTGTATAAAAATTATATCCACATAAAGGGGTGTGGAAATTATGACATATGAAAATTAATAGCTATTCCACAAATAATCAAAGAGTAAAATAATCAATGAAGTATGCGTAAATCCGAATGAGTGGAAATTGTAATTTCAAATTCCCTTATCGATTTGGTAACTTCAAAAACATACACCCATAAAAGAAGGATCATAAAATGATCATTTAAATATACATAAATTAATTTATATTACACAATTAATACAATCATGGGTAGTACACACACCACATGCAATAAATATGTGGTGAATAATGGAAATCTAATGAAATTAAAAGTGAGATAAGAAACCCCTTACTTTGTACTTTTTACTTGGTAGAGGGTAGGTTAACCTCCTATATAATGTTTAAATAAATATTATTGAATTATAAAAGAATCATATACATTAATATGATATCATATATTATCTTTTAACAATGATTTGTTGATAATATCATTGTATTATCGTCGTTTCGGGTGTTAACGGATTCGTTTTACTTTATATTCTTTGTTATGTGAGCCATATTTGTTATGGATGGGATGTATACTATTCATATACAAAATGATATCATGTCTCTAAAAATTATTTTTAATAATTAAATGAAATTTAGTCTTGAATGGATATGATGGGGAATGAATCTCATCACGTTCGTGGAGACGGTAATCTGTACGTACGCACAAGCGACAATATCATTCTTTTTACATTAAAATAATATATAATTGGATGGTATATAATATATACAGAATAACTATCATGTTATATTCATTATTTACATGAATTACACATCATTATTATACCCATCCAAATAATAATATATTGAATAACAATTACACAACGACGTAGAGACAGTAGGCCGTACGTACACACGTATGGTGACATTTCATTGAATGGATGGATAAAATAATGAATATGGTTGTACCATATTTATAATAACATCATTGTATATATAATATACTTGAATTATTATTTTATAATGGAAATAACAAAGAATTAAGAAGTGGAAGAAAAAAGGAACATGAAAGAGGGTGGTGAAATCATTACCTCTTCTTCGGGTTCTTCTTTTTGATTTGATTAAAAGGGCTACTTAAGTTGGATTTATGACCAAATTACGGCCTCTAGGATATATTGAGGGACGTTTATAGGATATTTGGGCTGGGTTTTGCCGATGAAAATGTATTTGAAGGTGTGAATTTGAGAGAAGGGGGAGTGTCGTTTTATAAGAGGGGTGAGGGGCACCTTAGGAAATGATAGAAATATTATTTTATAATAAATTCATATTTAGTTTCTAATGGATAAAAACAGATTTATTTATATGATGAGGTGGGGATGGGTTTGAAACAACTCAACTAATAGTTTTTAGATAGGTTTTGGTCACTTTATTAACCTTATCCTTTAGTTTTAACTCTTAGTTAATTAGTTTGACATTTACCATGTCTCATTGTATTTTTATATTATATGGTTAATAAATTTACTATAAATATCCAAGAGTACCCCAAGCGGTTCATTAATGATAAAACTATAATTATATAAGTCATTTTTCCCATCCTTATATTTTTATAAATATTATACCAATTTATAATATAATTTTTTTAAAAAAACTCCATTATGTAAATTTTGACACTATTTAATAATTTGTTTTTGTTAAAATCTTAACAACATTATTAATTCGAAAAAAAATTCATTTGAGTAATACTAACATTCCATAGTAACCAATAACATTTTTTGATGTCACCAAAACATTAAAATTATATTTATTTTAACATTTATAATACCAATTATTTGTTAAATTCATTAATAAGGAAAATACTACATCATTATTATGTCATAAATAAATTTACTTATTAAATTTTTAAAATTATAAATAAAATATAATTATGTAGAAAATATTTTTATCTTCCTAATGAATATTTATAGTAAAAAATACAACATATATAAACCTATGTAAAAATTGTGTTTCTAAAAGATATAAGCTTTTGTCATTTTTTGTATTTACTTTAACTTAAATAATATAAAGTGTCATTATAACTTACAAGTGGTTCCATGGGGTCCCACAATCGACTCAAAGATGACCATGATCGGAAATATATCATCCAATAGGGTTAAAACACATTTTAGGATAATTTAATATTATTATAATATTATTTTGTACCCTTATTTACCAGATTTACCTTTTAACCATGGTAAATAAAATATTTACCGAAGTAATTATTCAAAATGACTAAAAATAAAAGTTACATATTTACACAATTTGGACATCCTGATTCTAAATATGGAATCCATTTTTTCTAAATTCAAAACACAAATGTGGAAGAAATTAATTTAAAATTAATTCCCATTGTCAAAACAAAAATCGTGTTTTTAAGAAATAATAACTATCAAAAGATTTTCACTAGCTTATGTCCAGTTTAAATGTGAAATTATGTACAATGACCAAAATTGTATTAAATGGTAAAAATATAATCTAATTATACTTTAAAATCACTCATATTCAAAATTTATCACTATTAATTATTTCGATTAAAAAGGTTGTTTTCAATTAAAATTTGGTAATTTTCACTATTCATCAAAATATGAAAGTTATCAGAAAAGTACCAAAAATTAAACCTAAGCTAATTTTGATATTATGAATCCAAAAATGAAGTCCATTTTGAAGGAAGAAATTTATAAAATTTCAAAAAGTGAGTATTACTATTCATAACGGCTAGTTTGATTGGTTGTGGTGTGTTAGAACTCGAAGTTGCGTACAACACACGCTAATGTATTATTCAAAGAGAAGAGTATCGTTGAAGCTTGGGGTGTTACATGGACTTTATTGTGGTCTATGAGATTTAAAATAACATTTTATAAATTAAAATAATTGGTATACGTATTGAAAGTAACACATACAAAGGGAAACAATATATTAATTCTAAACCTAATTTAAAATATTTTAATTTTTTAATGCTAGGAGAAGTGATTTTTGAAATTAAAATGGCACAAAAGAGTATCATTTTGATGAAAAAAATATTATTCCAAACATGTGGTTTTCTATATCCATTTTACAAGATTATAAAAAATTATTATTATTTATTTTTATAAGATAATCAATGGATTCTTATGTATTATTTATAGTATATAGAGAAGTTTGAATTAGGGGGTTCTTATAAGGGTTTAAATGTGAAATCAATATTATATGGAATGATAGAGGTTTAATTTCCGCAAATTAGAAACCATTTATTGGTATATGTTGACCTCAACTGTTTTGATAATCCCAACTATGCTGTTACATACCTTAAATAATCCTAATTAATGAATATCTGTATTAACATTCACTCAATCTATGATATTCTATTATCAAGATGATAATAATTTTTAAATAATCCTTGAAATATGTTAATCAATGTTTATCTTTGTATATATAAGTTTTGAAGTAATTCTAACCCAATCGGATATGTTTTTCATAAAACAGAAGTGTTAGTCACTGATCTACGTATAGCTACTGATATAGAGCTACCGGTACTTAGTCCACTGATAGACATAGTCTACCGATAGACAGAGTCACCGATAAGATAAGGTCACCAATACACAGAGCTACCGATATGTACAAGTCCACCAGTAATCATAGAACAAGTATACCGACAGTACATAATGGAGCTATCGATATGCATAATTCTACTGATACTCATAATCACTGGAACTAAGAAAGCTACCGATATAGAAAGTCACCAATACCCAGATTTGGAGATAGACCAGAGCTACCAATAGACCAAGAGCTACTGATAGAACAAGTCTATTGAGCTACCGATAGAGAAAGCCTACCGATAGAAGAAGCTACCGATATGCACAGAGCTAACGATACTAAGAGTAAGATCTACTGATATCAAGAGCTACCGATACAAGTGAAAATAGCTACGGATAAAAGTTCAATCGGTCCCTGCTACACAAAGTCCACTGTACACATCTACCAACAGAAGGCTACTAATGACTGACCAACCAGTCAAACTCTATACTCTCAATACTATTTATTTATTAAGCTAACGGTTACATTTGATGTTTTTAATGTAGTTAATGTTATTTAATGATATCTGTTGGCATGTCAGGGAACCGTACCTTGTACCCATGCAAAAAGTAATAATTATTTTTTGATGGAGCTAAAAGCTATAAAAGGGAAGGAAAAGACCATGCAGAAAAAAGACAATAAAAATAGGTGAACACAGAGATTGAATAAAATAGAGAGAATCAAGGAACTAAGAAGGCACAACAAAGGGTGAAAAAGAAAAGTCTCAACAACATTCAAACATGGTGCATGCACACAAGACTACATCCATACTCAAAGAACACTGGAAATACATGAAGCTAATCATTCTAGGGGAGAAAAAAATATGCTTATTGAGTTAAGAACTGCAATAAACACTTCATGCAATCAAGGATGATAAACTGAACCTGGAACCAAGGAAAAAACGATACTCTATTTTTCTGAACAAGAACAATATAAGGACTCAGAAGCTTTACTGACCTATCCAAATAGTCCAGAGCTACACTGCCAATCACTAATGCTTTTCTAAACTCCTTCACACTTACTTTAGTTATTCATTCATTTACATTTCGATCAGTGTGTGTACCCTATTTATTTTACACACAAACTATCTTCTGAGCTAATATGAAGGATTATTAATCCTCATTAAAACTCTATAACTCTTTATATCCCACTATAGATAGTGGTAGAGGTCGAGTAAGACCTAGATAGCTATGAGATGTTGTTTTTTTCCCACATAGTACTGTGGTAGAGTTCTTTGGACCTGGACAATATTGTACTTTTGTTTACCCTGATATATGGTGTGGCTAAATTTATATAAATATTTTGAGAGGACTAAGTCTCGGCTTGATACTGATCCTCTTGGTTACATCTGCTGTGAATTTTAGTTTAAGTCATAAGTATACTATATATATTTCATATTCCACTGCTAACTAATTTGAAATATAATCTGGTTTAATGTTACTTTGATAGTTAAATTAGCAAGTATTTATTCTTATTGTAAACTAGTAAGTTAGTTTCAAAAGGCAATTTAATCTTAAGATTAAATTAACAGAGACCTAATCAATATTTGAGAAACTAATTGAACATTTTTACTCTGTATATATTCACTACAGTATAACATTGTTTTTAAATAGGGGTATTTAAGAGAAATAATATTAACAGAAATTTTTATTGGAACTCATTTCACCCCCCTTTTGACTGTCCACACCGACCAACATTTGGTATCAGAGGTTGTTTTTGTTTTTCAATTTTTTCAAAACATTCTGTTTTTCAAAGTTTTCAAAACATTCTGTTTTTCAACTGTGATTTTAGTTACATCTTTAATGATCTTAAATTTATGTTAATTATAAATTTTTTCTCTTTAAAACTATTTTACAATATCTAGTTATGAACACTAGACTAGAAGGTTCTGCTACTAACATGACACCTTTTTTAATGTTATAAACTACGCCCAATGGAAACTTACGATGAAAATTCATTTGGAGAGTATGTGTTTTGATATCTGGATTGCTATAGAGTCACAATATAAAATTCCACAGACTAATAGAACTACTTGGGATGAACCTAAAAAGACTACTTACAATAATAATTGTAAAGCTAGGAATGCCCTGTATTGTACTTTAGGAGATGAAGAGTTTAATAGAATTTCTGCTTTCAAAACTGCTTATGAAATATGGGATACTTTGGGTGTTTGTCATGAAGGAACAACCAATGTCAAAGAAATGAGATTAAATACTTATACTATTAAATATGATAATTTTAAAATGAAGACTGATGAACCTATTTTTTACATGTATCTTAGGTTCAATGAGATCGTCAATACTATGAGCTCTCTTGGAAAGGTTGTTCCAGCAAAGGAACAAATCATGAGAATCTTGAGATGTCTACCAGACCGATGGAGAGGCACTTCTGTTTCAATCAGAGAATCATGTGACATTGGTTCTCTCCCTTTTAAAGAGGTTATTGGTACATTAATGATGTGCGAGGAAGAACATAAAGTGAACAAATAAGAAGATGATGAACCCAATAGAAAATCCGTGGCATTCAAGTCTACTGCTTCAAAGAGAAAAGACAAGGAGAAAATTCATGTACCAACTGAAATTTCAACCAGTGAAGATTCAGACTCTCATAGTGATGCTGAGATGGCTCAAATAGCCAGGAGATTCAAGAAGTTTTACAGGAAAAAGAAATTCTTCAGAAAATCAAATTACAAAGGTAATAATGACAATAAAGGTCATTGGAAAAAGGACTGGAAGAGGTTTGATAAGGAAGATGATATAATCTGATATGAATGCAAGAGGAAAGGACACATCAAAGCTGACTGTCCAAAATTAAAATTCAAAAAGAAATATGATTATAAGGACAAGATGTAAAAGAATGCTATGAAAGCAACATGGAGTGCTTCAGAAGACAACACAAGTGAATCTGAAATTTCTGATTCTGAAAAAGAATCATTCCAACATGTGGTTCCTGACCAATACCTCTGAGGTACCTATTTCCCCTATGCTGAATAATTATTATTCAAGAAATAATAGTGATTCATATAATGATGAAAATATGTCTAAGGATGAACTGTTTGAATATTTTAACATGCTAGAAGAAACATGTAATGAACTTAAGGAAAAATATAAGTCACTAAAGAAACAACATGCTCTCACTGCTAAAGTTAAATCTGCCTTTGATATCGAAAAAGAAAAGAATGCTCAACTTTTAAAGGAAAATACTGAACAGAAAATGTCTAATGAGAAACTTATAAAGGACTTAGAAAAATTAAAAAATGGAAAATATTCACTTACTCAAATGCTAGAAAATAATGTTTCACCAAAGTACACTACTGGTTTGGGATACCAACCTGGACAGAGACAGTTTACCAAAAATCGATTTATTCCTAAATCTGGACAAAATTCTGCTTAATCCAGTTTTGGAAATTCGTATGCTTCAACTAGTTATTCATATGGTTATAGATCAAATAAAGTTTATCTTTCAAGATCTATTGATTCTGTAAATTATATGAGACCCATAAGAAAAATTTGGGTACCTAAAGCTTTGATTGCTAACCTTTATGGACCCAAGAAGATCTGGGTACCAAAATCATTTCCCATCTAAATCTGTTTTGTAGGAAACATGTTAGAAGAGTTCTCACAAAAAGGTATGGTACTTGGACAGTGGATGTTCAAGGCACATGTTTGGAGATTACTCATGCTTTAAAAGCTTAATAATGGTTGATGGAGGCTATGACACCTTTGGTGATAACTCTAAGGGAAAAATAATTAGCCTAGGCCAGATTGGTAAAACTGATTCAGTTTTGATTTCTAAAGTTTTATTTGTTGATGGAATTAAGTATAACCTGTTAAGTATTTATCAGTTATGTGATGATGGATTTAATGTGAAATGTTAAAATGATTCCTGTAATTTTTTTAACTCTAAAAATGTTTTAGTGTTTTCTAATTTAAGAAATGAAAATGTTTATGCTATTGATCTGAATTATTTAGCTAAGAAAAATTTTACTTGTTTAAATGCTTTTCATAAAGAATATTGGCTATGGAACAAAAGATTAGGACACTGAAACATCTATTCACTGAGAAAATTGACTTGGAAGAACATTGTTAGAGACCTACTAAAACTTGAATTCCCAAATGACAAATTTTGTAATCCCTGTCAAAAGGGAAATCAACATAAAGATCCTTTTAAATCAAAGAAAGAAGTATCAACTTATAAACCTCTTGAGTTGGTTCACATGGAATTGTTTGGACCTTCTAGAGTTTATAGTTTAAATGGGAAGCACTATGTCTATGTCCTAGTAGATGACATTTCTAGATATACCTGGGTATACTTCTTAGCTCACAAAAGTGAAGCCTGTTCTTAATTTGTTAAATAATCCAAGTCAGTAGAAAACCTTAGTGGACTTAAGATTAAAACCCTGAGAAGTGATCCTGGCCGTTAGTTTGAAAATCATGAGTTTGAATATTATTTCTCACACAATAGCTATAGTCACAAATTTTCTGCTCCTATGACACCTCAGCTAAATGGTGTAGTAGAAAGAAGAAACAGAACCCATCATGAAATTGCAAGAACCATGCTTAATGTGTATGACCTGCCTATTTATTTTTAGACTGAAGCTGTGAATACAACTTGTTATATTATTAATAGAGTCATAATTAGACCTGTTTTGAAAAATAACCCATATGAACTAAGGATAAATAGAAAACCTAATGTTAGTTACTTTAGAGCCTTTGGCTGCAAAGACTTTATTCTCAATACAATGGATAATCTGGACAAGTTTTCTTCTATGAGTGATGAAGGAATTATTCTTGGTTATTCTTTAACTAGAAAAGCCTATAGAGTCTTTAATAAAAGAACCAAATGTGTGGAAGAATCTGTTCACATCAAGTTTGATGAAATTGATCCACATGAGCCTAAAACCTCTCTTGAAAATCTTGAAGAAGATTTGACTGTTCTGGACCTTAACGATAAAACTAAAGAACCTGCTATAAAAATATTCATTTCTGGACATATTATAGAATCTGATTCTATTGAACCTGAACATAGAGATGAACCAGAAATTTCTAGTCCTACCTTTACTAGATCAACTAGGATTCTAAAGAATCATCCTTTAGATGCTGTTGTTGGTAATCTTGATAGAGGGATACAGACTAGAGATTCTCTATGAAACCCAGTTGAACATCAAGATTTTCCTTCACAAATAGAACCTAAAAATGTCAATTATGCAATCAATGATGAATTTTGGGTAACGGATATGCAAGAAGAGTTAAATAAATTTGAAAGAAACAATGTTTGGGAATTATTTGATAGACCCAAGGACACTTTAACAATGGGCACTAAATGGGTATTTAGAAGCAATGTTGATGAATCTAGGAATATAGATAGAAACAAAGCTAGGCTAGTTGCACAAGGATATAGTCAAGAGGAAGGAATAGGGTATGTGGAAACCATTGCACCTATAGCTAGATTAGAAGCTATTAGGATCTTACGTGCCTATGCTGCTCATTTGAATTTCAAGTTTTATCAAATGGTTGTCAAAAGTGATTTACTAAATGGTTTTATAATTGAATATGTTTTTGTTGAAAAAACACCAGTATTTACTAATCCTCATTTTCCAAATCAAGTTTTTAAACATTATAAAGCTTTATATGGTTTAAAATAAGCTCCAAGATCTTGGTATGATAGACTTAGTAATTTTCTTTTTTCAAAAATTTTTACTAAAGGGATTTCTGATCCAACTCTTTTTATTAAAAGAATTTATAAATATTTTTTATTAGTACAAAGCTATGTTGATGATATTATTTTTGGATCTTCTAAACATTCTTTATGTATTGATTTTTTAAAGAGTATATAAAATGAATTTGAAATGAGTTTAATGGGAGAACTCAAATATTTTCTTGGATTTCATGTTTTTCAAAATGAAAATGGTATTATTTTGAATCAATATAAATATAAAAAGGATCTTTTAAAACATATTGGTTTGGATATTATTAAAGAAATTGATACTCCTATGAGTACAGTCTGTAAATTGGATGGAGATGAAACTGGGAAACCAGTGGCTCAAACCAATTTCAGAGGTATGATTGGAAGCTTACTTTACCTTACTGCTAGTCAACCAGATATTATGTTTAGTGTATGTATGTGTGAAAGATTTCAAGCTAATCCAAAAGAATCTCATTTTCTTGCTGTTAAAAGAATTTTTAAGTATCTTAAACACACTATAAACTTAGGTTTGTTTTACCCAAAAGGTCAATCCTTTGAGTTAATGAGTTATTCAGATGCTGACTTTGCTGGTTGTAAGTTTGATAGAAAAAGCACATCTGGAACATGGCATTTATTGGGAAAATCCTTAGTATCTTGGTGTAGTAAGAAGAATAATTCTATAGCTTTTTCCACTACTGAAGCAGAGTACATAGCTGCTAGTAGTTGTTGTGCACAAATTCTGTGGATAAAACACACTCTTTTGGACTATGGATATGATTTTAAGCATGTTTCTATCAACTGTGACAACACTAGTGCAATAAATATTTCGAAGAACCCTGTGTCTCACTATAGAAACAAACACCTTGATGTAAGTAACCATTTCTAGAGAGATCATTACCAAAAGGGTGATATTACTCTTCAATTTATTGGTACTAAACATCAATTAGCTGACATTTTCACTAAACCTTTGAGTTCAGATAGGTTAAGTTACATTAGACCTGAGTTGGGAATGATTAACCTTGATCGGTGAATACCTCACCAATGCGAATACCTCACCAATGCGAATACCTCACTGATGCGAATACCTCACTGATGTGAATACCTCACTAATGTAACCTCACCGATGTAACCTCATTGATGGACCTCACTGATAGGAATTCTCACCGATAAACCCTATTGATGAGTGCGCTGTTTTAAAATTATGTCTGCCTCCAGAATCTGAATCGTTTTTTAATTTATTACATTTTATTTATTTATTTTATGATTCCTAAATGATAAAAACTGTGTCCTAGCTGCTTCTCAATCAACCAAGCCTCAAACCTTTACCCTCAAACCTTAGCTCCCGAATCTCTCAAAAACCCAAAATCCATCAAACCAGTGATGGAAAAAACCAAACTTCCTACCCTCAGATATGACACTGATGAGCCGAAAGCAAAGAAGCAGAAGTCCGAGCCAGAAGAAAGTGGTATTGTTGGTAGAACTAGGTCGGGTAGGCGACCAGTGAACCCTCATTTGCAGAATAGAGTTATTGTAATTGAAAAAGAGTTGTGCATTGAATGGTTGTTTCCTAGAAAATCGTTAGTGCTCGAAGTGCTGGAAGATCAAAAGTGGGTAGGTTGCTTTTCGAAAAACAATGGTCCCTACTATCCGAATCTAGTGAAACAATTTTATGAGTTTGTATGCTTTTAGAAATCGGAAGATGAGAACCGAGTGACTTCTTTTGCGAATGGAAAGGATATGTCTTTTTCATCTGTTGAGTGAGATGAATGCCTAAAGGTTCCACATGAATGTGTATCTAGATATGTATCGAAATCTATGCCACCTAATAGTGATATATTCGATTATGAGACTGCCTTAGAGGATCTCACTGGTGACGGAAATCGAATATAAGTAGTAGCTGCTGAAATGGATGGAGAGAACAGATTGCTGTTAAAATTTGTTTAGCATGTCTGAATACCAAGGAGAGGAGACTTTGCGAATTTAAGGTATCAGGATTTCTATCTTCTGCATCTCTTGAGACATTGTGTAAAAGTGAATCTGTGCATATTGCTGATGATCAAAATGGAATACATGATAAGGTCAAAATCAAAGACAAATGCCCTATTCTTTGTAAAGTTGATCTCAGTGATGTTCAAAATGAAAGGGGTAGATGAGTCTTAAGATGAGACATTGGTAGTAAAGAATATTTTTTGTATCACAACCACATTTTGCAAATGCATGAAGATAAATTGGAACCCATGGAGAGGAGAGTGGGTTAATGATGATCAGAAGGTATATGATAAATTCAATCATGTGAATCATCCTTCAAAACCTAAGGGTGTGAGGGATCAAGGTCTAGGACCTGATGAAGAAGAACCTGAGTATAGTGATGAGACTGAAGAAGAAGAGACTTCTATGAATGATGGAAGAGATCCTGACTTACCTCCAAGTCCAGTTGCTAAAATTGTATCTTTTAGAAAGGAAGCCTTACTAGAAGAAGAGACTCCTGCTAAAGAAGAAGACCAGCCAGCCCCTGAGCTAAAGAAAAAAAGGAGAATGAATCGGAAGCCTCTAATTCTGTATGTTTAAGTCTGAGTCCATTAATTGGAAGCTCAGTTGTGCCTACTGAGGATGTAGTAGGAGAAATGGAAGAAGTTGTACCTAATCCAGAGGACCATTCTGCTGTTGCAGAGATGGAATTGATAGTAGAAGATTCTCCTGAGAAAAAAAGACCCGCTGAGAATGACCTTCCTGTACAAAATATTGAACCCATTGAAGGGGAGCATCAAACCAAGTTTGGAAGTGTGTCAGTGGCTGTTGATATTGAGGATTGGGGAGAAGACCCAGGTTTTGTGGTCTATGGATTAGACTATCCTGATTCTGATAATGAGGCATCTCTAAATAGACCAAAGATCATTTATGATGTTGAGTCTGAGTTGCTACCTGAAGATGTGGTCAGAATGCATGACCTGAATATTTTGAAGAAAAAGCTTGAGGAGAGTTTTGTGGAAGAGACAAAAAATATGGAAGCTTCACTGTTGTCATCAATCCAATCGATGATGACTGGCTCAATAGCTATCATGGCATCTGAAAGAGAATCTGGTGTAATTGCTCCTATTGATATGATCACCAGGGCGGACCTTGAATCCTTAAAGGATGAGCTAAAAGAGTCCTTTAGTGCTTATGTTGCTAAGTTGAATCACTGCTTTGTTGAAGAGATGAGTAACTTGGAAAAATATTTTGAACTCTCTCTCGGTTGTAATTTGTAAACCTTTGCGGCAGAAATATTGGAAGAAGTTAGAGACTTCCAGACTCAAGTTTCTAAACTACAAGCAGATGTGGAAGCTCTATAGAAATCCATTATCTCTTTATACTCTTACATGAGTTCAAAATACCAAGCAACAAGGACTTAGCCTATGTCAAAAGTGTTGTGATCCAGATGGGTTTAGTGTTCGAAAGTTTTAAAACCTCCATGAAAGATCATGTAAAAACACAGGATTCCCATGTTCAAAATCTTATTAGTGGGTTGACCAAAAACATCAATGAAATAGTAACCTTATCTATTGGTTCTTTTTCTTATAGACCTTCAGTGGATATGGATCAGATTCGAGCAGTGATGAAGGAGGAGCTTGGTTCAGCATCAACCAGTGGCTCTGTGGACTCATCCGACCTGAGAAAAGCTGTGATTTTTACTAAATCTTCAGTTATAGAAATAATAAAGATATTCCAAGACTATATGAGAGAAGCTTCTACCTCTCAGAAAGAAGTGAAAGAAAAGGTGGACTCATATTTCCAAAATATTTACACCAAGCATCAACTCAACAATCATTTCAAACTTCGGCTGGAAAACCTGAAGTTACCTCCTGTAAATAAAGCTTTCAGATAGCAAGTCAGCAAACTAAGGGAATTGACTCCTGCCTTGGACAAATTCATGGAAAACAAGGATGATTTAATATCTTATATGGAGAGAGGAGGAGGAATAATTATGGATTTCATAATTCTTTTGATGCCTTTCCTGCATGTCGATGTTAGGCCAGTGATTGTACCTCCTGCCTTACCTGCCCTTGCCTGTACTGCTTCTCCTATTCAGATGACTCCAGCCCAAGTCATTCGAATCCTTACACCTATGATCACTCAAAGTACTCGTCAGTACATGCCATGCATAGTTTCTGTGGGTCTTCCCCCTATGATCATTTCCGGAATTCCTAAGCCTTCACCTGCATCCACACAGTCTGAATCCTCTTCTGATCCAAAGGGAAAATGTCACATTGAGGATATGGATTGACTAGATGTCTAAGATGTTTTATAGGAATCCCTTGTATTTTTTTCCTTCTATGTACCTTCTGTAACATATAATACAATTGGCTTTCTTTTATTTCTCATTTTGTTCCTCTTCTCTTTATTGTTTCCCACTTTTTGATTATCACAAAGGGGGAGAAATATTATCTAAGTATCAAAGAGGGAGAAATATTCTCAAAGGGGGAGAAATATTATCTATGGAAGAACTACCATGATTTTCCCCTCTGATATAATTGCATTTAATTCTACCTCTGATACATTTTGTTCTATAACATACTGTTTTCTCTGAGACAATTTCATTTAATGATATATAGTCTAATACAACTACTCATTGTTTTAAAACTATAATATCATAAGTTGTGATTATCAAAAAGGGGGAGATTGTTGACCTCACATATTTTGATAATCCCAACTATGCTTTCACATACCATTAATAATCCTAATTAATGTTTATCTATATTCAAATTTTCTCAATCTATGATATTATATTATCAAAATGATAATAATTTTCAAATAATCCTTAAAATGTGTTAATTAATGTTTATCTTTGTTTATATAAGTTTTGATGTAATTCTAACCCAATCGGATATGTTTTTCATAAAACAGAAGTGTTAGTCACTGATCTGCATATAGCTACTGATACAGAGCTACTGGTACATAGTCTACCGATAGACTTAGTCTACCGATAGACAGCGTCACCGATAAGCTAAGGTCAGCGATACGCAGAGCTAACGATATGTACAAGTCCACTGATAAGCATAGAACAAGTCTACCGATAGTACAGAATGGAGCTACTGATATGCATAATTCTACTGATACTCATAATCACTGGAACTAAGAAAGCTACTGATACATACATTCACCAATACCCAGAGTTGCCTATAGACTAGAGCTACCGATAGACCAAGAGCTACCGATAGACAGAGTCACTGATAGAACAAGTCTATCGAGCTACCGATAGAGTAAGCCTACCGACAGAAGAAGCTACCGATTTGTACAGAGCTACCAATACACAGAGTAAGAGCTACCGATATCAAGAGCTACCGATACAAGTGAAAAGAGCTACCAATACAAGTTCAACCGGTCACTGCTACACAATGTCCACCATACACATCTACCAACAGAAGGCTACTAATGACTTACCAACCAGTCAAACTCTATACTCACAATACTATTTATTTATTAATCTAACTGTTATATTTGATGTTTTTAATGCAGTTAATGTTATTTAATGATATCTGTTGGCATGTCAGGGAACAGTACCTAGTACCCGTGCAAAAATTAATCATTATTTTTTGTCGGAGCTGAACGAAATAAAAGGAAAGGAAAAAGACCTTGTAGAAAAAAGAGAAGAAAATGAGGTGAACACAGAGATCGAATAAAAGAGCGAGAATCAAGGAACTAAGAAGGCACAATGAAGGGTGAAAAAGAAAAAGGCTCAACAACATTCAAACGTGGTGCATACACACAAGACTACATCCATACTCAAAGAACACTGGACATACACAAAGCTACTCATTCTAGAGGATAACACAAGCTGCATCTTGAGTGAAGAACTATAACAAACACTTCATGCCCTCAAGGCTGATAAACTGGACCTAGAACCAGGGAAGAAAATGATACTCTCTTTTTTCTGAACAAGAACCAGAGAAGGACTCATAAGCTTTTCTGAACAATCAAAAGAGTCTAGATATGAACTTCCAATCACTAAATCCTTTCTAAACTCATTCACACTTACTTTAGTGATTCTTTCATTGACATTTCGAGTAGTGTGTGTACCCTTTTTATTTTACACACACACACTATCTCCTAAGCTATGTTGGAGGATTCTTAAATCCTCATTCAAACTCTATAACTCCTTGTATCCCATTGTGGATAGTGGTAGAGTTTGAGTAAGACCTGGACATCTAGGAGTTGTTTTATGTTTTCCCATGTAGAATTGTGGTAGAGGTCTTTGGACCTGGATAGTATTGTACTGTTGTTTACCCCGATCCAGGGTGTGGATCAATTTATATAAATTGTTTGAGAGGACTAAGTCTCGGCTTGAGACTGAACCTCTTGGTTACATCTACTGTGCATTTTTGTTTAAGTAATAAGTATACTATATATATTTCATATTTTGCTGCTAACTACTTTAAAATATAATATGGTTTAAATTTACTTTGATTGTTAACTTAGAAAGTGTTTATGCTTATTGTAAACCAGTAAATTTGTTTCAAAAGTCAATTTAATCATCAGATTAAATTAACTGAGACCTAATCAATCATTAAGAAACTAATTGAAAATTTACACTCTGTATAAATTCACTACAGTTTAACCTTTTTTTAAATAGGGGGATTTAAGAGAAATAATTTTAACAGAAATTTTTATTGGAACTCAATTCACCCCCCTCTTGAGTGTCCACTCCGACCAACAATATAAAATATTTCCTTTGAGTGTTATTGAAATAGTATGGCTAATTTTTTTTGAGTTTATTAATATTATCTAGTATTATAAAGGTAGTTATTATTTAAATTCATATGCAAGTGATAGATTTTATTTCATGAATATCACTTCAGTATATTAAATTGATTTTGACTCTGGTAGTGGTGGAGTTGAA
The DNA here is from genome assembly GCA_963277665.1 of Viscum album. Lineage (NCBI taxonomy): Eukaryota > Viridiplantae > Streptophyta > Magnoliopsida > Santalales > Viscaceae > Viscum > Viscum album. The sequence goes on from OY728164.1 coordinate 154,456,989, forward strand.
GATTCTTACTATCATATCTTTTTAATAACTAATAATAAGTAGTAGATCATGTCAAAACATAATTCAATGGAGAAGATTATACTATTTCAATAAATTATTATTTTATTCAGAAAATAAAATATATGTCCAATAATATGAATTGAGTGATTATAAAAAAGATGAATTTTCATTTTGAAAATATCTATAAGAGAAAATTGTATATAATATATAATTGAATTACTATTTTGTTAAAAAATAATTTCATTTAAACAATGAATTATATGTTACTGTTGGTCTTCCATTAATCTATAAATAGAATTTATATAAACATTTTGTGTGAGGATATGGTGAAAACAAAAATTTGGTGAAGTTGTCCATTAAATTTTATTATTAATGGTTGAGAAAAAATAATCAATATATAATATTAAAAATTATTTCTCAAGGTTTTTTTAAGATTTTATCAATTTATTTCTTAGTATATTGATAACATATTCTAAAGTGGGGTGGGGATATTTTCAACTAATGACAGTATACAAAAAGTGATTTATACGAACACATATTTAGTAACGACTTCATTTTTTTATGTGTTAAAATGAGTCATTTTATAAGGTATTTTATTTTATTTGTTATAGTTTCTGTAAGCAATGATTATTTTTGAATATATATATATATATATTGGTCATAATTTTATAATACAAATAAATTATTTACTAACAACCAAATCAACTACTTATATCGATATCAATAGTTTTTTGAACAGATAAATATATTATTATTAATTACGAATATTTTTTTCCAACATCAAAATATGTTGCATTAATTTATACTAATATAAGTAAAATTTTACAAGTAATTATGTATATATATTTTTTAATTTTTTAGTACACACTGACCAATTTTAAATATAAATATTTTTGTGTACATTTAATTAAAACATTGGTAATTTTATTATATATCTTAAATGAAATACACACTCAAAACCACGGACACATATATATTTTCATAATATAATTTTTTTGATAAACTATATGAATTTCTAGTAACTTAAACCAGATTAAGGATCTACGTAGAAATTAAAAAAAACTAATTCTTGTGAAATACATCGAACAATGATTAAAACAATTAATAATTTTTAAATTAGGAATGTGTGATATGAAAGAGGAAAAATTTATCATTGATTATATGTTTGTTGACTAATTTGAATGATTATGGTGGGTGAAAATCAAGAATGAAAAAAATAGTATAAGAGAATTGGAGACAAATAATATAGGAACAAAGTTTTAATGATTCATTGAATTACCTCTATATATAGATAGTACACATGATTTCACCCAATTGTTTAGATTAATCTCTACCATATATAATCTATTGAATTAAATTTAAATGTTTTATGAAACCAAAAGGTTTTCCATTCTCAAGGGTTTAGGAAAATATGTGTCCTCATAAATGTGGACTTATGGAATCCACACATAATAAAGAACAATTTATAACACTCCCACTTGGATAACCTAATTTTACTGAATCATATATATTATTCACTAAAAAACATAAAAAAAAAGTAAATCTAATATAATTGAATTCCATTTCATAACACATCTTTAAAAAAGGTATTATGAAAACAACAAGGGACAAACCTGATAAAGTTAATATGAGTGTAGTGTTCCCAAATCCCCATTATAAAATCATTATAGGCATTTTAGTCTTTATATCCCAATTTTATTAATCAATTTGTTAGTCAGTAATGACTATAAAAAATTAAAATTATAAAAAAATCTAATAATTTGGATATCAATCATACAATTCCTTTTACGTATGAAAAACAATTTAGATGTTTTTTTCAACAAGTTTGTATATACCCATTAATCAATTGAACTATACCGAAAACATTGTATTCATATAATGTAGTTGGAGTATACATATTGATATTTAATCTAAAATATTTTCTAATATGATTAATTTCTTATATCAACCATACATATTATTGACATACTTCATGAATTGAAAAAAAAGTCATGATTATCATAAGTCATATAAATTTTTTATTCTATAGTATGACATTAAAAAACATTTCCACCATAAGTGAAAAAATATCTAGTTTGAATCTATCATTATGTGTATCAAATAAATATTTAGTACTGTAATAACTCACCAAATTTTGGTTCTAAATTTTGGAATACATGATCAATTATACACATAAACATTAATTAGTTGGAGGATAATATTTCCTTTAATTAAATTTAGCAAAAAAGATCTCATTTTATTTAGAGGTTATATATGCACATGTGAATGTATATCCTTCTGGGATAAATGAAGAGTGAAATTATATTAAATGCTTCTAGAGAAAATATGTTATTCAATTTTCCCTCATGTATAAAATATATATTTCATTAAATAAATATATTTAATGTTTAAGGATAATTTCATGAATATGTAATGTCATTCTAAAATTTAATATTTCATCTTATAGATAATTATTGCTACTAAATTCAAATATTTCATTGATTTTTTAAATTATTATTGAGTTTTAAAGATATCCAAACCATATTTATTATTGAAAAAATATAATTCAATAAATATTCTTCCTTGTAGGAATATATTATAAATGGACACATGATATAAATCATATTTAGTTCACACCAAAAAAATAGTCTATAAAATGTGTGAGACTTTTGTAATTTTGAATATGGTTTAGGAATTTTGAACCCTTATGGGAGTGATATATGGATGTTGTATTCTATGGGAGAATATTGATATTCAATTACAACATCAATTGAACATGATCCAAAAATATATTTATATATATATAAACTATTATATGTAATAATATTTCTTATTATAATCTCTTTATTATTCAATAGTTATAGACGGTTGAAAAACTAATCCATTGAATAATAATTGAACACAGAATATATTTATTTAATAAATATTTTGGAAAATTATTTTGAGGTCTACATCACTCTAAATATATTAAAATTGAATGATTTTTAAAGTATTCAAAAAAATTTATATATCATCAACAAAATTTAATGGGATATAATGATTTATCATGTACCAGTGTCACAACAAGAACAATGCATAAAAATATTTAATATTTTCTATATATTCATTTTCCTATTCAATGGAAAATAGATTTATTCAATTCCACTATTGATGAACTGATATTTTATATGATAAATTCAAACATTCTTTTGGTGTGTATATCTATAATATTTTTTTCAACACTTAATAACTAGATAGTTAAAATAAGTGTTGTCAGAATCAATGGTTTTGATAAACCATTTTATATGTGGTATGCAATACTGAATATTTATATTATTCTCCATGAATATCTTGAGATGTGTACTCACTATAACAAATTATTCCTATTACCATTTAGTAGACGATTCATTCATGTAATATTTAAATGGTTTCACACAGAAGGGGTTGTACTCATATATATTCCTTAAATAATACTTTATATATATATATATATTTTTACTTTAAATAATGGTTCTAATAATATAAAAAATATATCTTAACAATATATAAGTCATGGTAAATCATCATACATATGAAATTCAGAATAACATAACAAGAATATTATCTTACAAGTGATAATTTAGTAGAAATGAATACATTAAAAAAATTCATCATTTTACAATAATGGATATGAACTATTTTACAATAAAATGGACTATCATTTATACATTTTAAAAAAATTCATTATAATTTGAAATGAATAACATAAATTATCATATCATGTATTTATTGTATAGAGATCAATAAACATCTAGTACACAATAGTTAATTAAATTGTATATAACATATTCTTTTGAATCAATAATATTTTGATATCTATTAACCATAAAAATAAATTTATTGTATGTCATGTGTAATGTCCCCCAATACAGTAGTTTATCACATGGAAAAAAGGGTTGGTTTTGATACCTCATACGAACCTCCATCTACATCATAGGCTTTTGACTACCAGTGGGGTGTGAAAAATATATTGGGAAGACTATACCACTTTGTACTAAGTGTCATATCAGTAGAAATAAACATTATAAATGAATTAAAAATGATTATAAACATAGGGAAAACTAAAAATAGAATACAAAGGAAAAATCCAATAATTAATAAAGGATTAACTAAACATTAGTTTATTTTTCAAACACTTTTAAAGAAAAGTGAGAACCCATGAGTACAAGATACAAGCATCAAGTACTATAGAATATGTTTGTGACATTAAAATACAATTCCATCATATTTAACACATTCTATTTAAACAAAAAAAATAATAAAGGAATAATCTAATGATGTGTTAGAATGCAACTAAATTTTATTTTAGAGAAATAAAAGAAAAACATTAACAGACTCAAACAATGACTCAAAAATCCCGAATCCCGAAGCACATGTCAGTCCTACCCCCGAACTCTATGACATCGTAAAATAAAAAAATAAAAAATATCATTTTTCCTTGTTAATACCTATATACATGTAATCTTCTCTAGTACACATCAACAACATGAATAGGTTGTGAGTATACCATAGTAGGTCGAAAACAACATGTTGAAAAAACTAGCATGATAAGAAGTGTATGAAATAATACAGTAAACTGGTGTATTAAAAAATATAGAAATTAATAAAATACAACAAAAAATTACTTCACCTCTATGAAAGAATTTATCTAAGAATGTAACATGACAATGATAAAAATAACAATATAACCATTATAAAAATAAAATGATTTATCATGAAGCACAAATATCTATTATCATATCTTCCAACCATTCCAACCCCAACCATATAAAAATGGTATAATAAAAACAATATAAATAAATGACCTATGATACTTAAAACATTTGGTTCAATGACCTATAAGAATTAAAACATTAGACAAGGCCATTCCTTCTCACTATAAGCATTATTGCATGTTACTGGTATGAGACCACTCAATATAAGCATTACAATATATAAGTCTACATGATTCATGACCATGCCCGATATATTTTCATATAAGAAAGGAACACAGGACATGTCCAAACAACATGGATATCACAAATATCACATAATAATGCACAATGGTAAATTATGTGAATTACCATTTTCTTTCAATTTTCTTTCCATTTGCATTAGAAGTGATCAGCAGTCAAATCAATAAGAATTCATCCATAATATAGGGATTTTGTGTCACTTAATTTCATAATATCTCTTTTCATGATAAAAAACATTATCTCCATGGGAAATTCAATTATATTCATGATTCACTCACCCAATGGATAGCTATAAGCTAGGTTAATATCCAATTAAATCCAATAGGCTCCATAAAATAATCCCATTCATTATTTAAATAATTCAAGCACATGTTACATTGCTCAAATCACAATATTGAAAATAATAGGAAAATACCAAACCATAGTGTCCAATTAAGACTCATAACTTTAAGTAATGATCCAACAAAGCTACCAACAGAAAAAAAAACTCATTAGGAAGAAGGTATGGATGATTTAAATATGGATTCAAGATAAAAAAGGATCAATATTAAAAACATCAATTCACATAGTCAAGAGATTATAGCACAATAGTTGGAGAAATAAGGGAGATAAAGGAAATCCCCATACCAAAGGGATATACCAAGGATCATCTTTGTTATGAGGAAATCCTAAAGGGATATTAGACGTACGAAATTTCTTAAATGGTCTCCATAGGTAGATAGAAGAAGAGCTATAGTGAGATGAATATAAAAGTAGAATACATAGGATACATTAAAATATCATTTCAAGGAATTAAATAGTGTGTAATATAGTTACAAATCATGTAATTCCTTTTAATCAAATAAATTGAAAATTTGATCACATAAAACATATTTTATTAAAAAACCATGAACATTACACAATGCATAATCCATTTACATGATGTGTAAATTTTATACATATGGGTTTTCTGTCAATTTTCCTTATAAACTTCCCAAATCCACTTTAAGGCTTTTCAACATACCAAGGAAACTTGGTAATAGTTAACCCATTTATACTCAGACTCAATTAATTCCAAAATACATACATCTATGGACATTATGTCATATTTCACAATAAAGTCTATCTATGTGGATCATCGCCATTTTTTCTCATGTTTTTCATCACCAAATAAAAAATTTAATCAAAAAAAAGGTTTCTATGATGAAACATGACCACCAAAATTTAATTACATGTCAAAACTGACCAGAAAGAAAAATAAATTAAAAACATAGAGAGACACGTACTTGGAGAAAGATAGGATATTACTACCTCCCCACCAAATAACAACTCACCATTGAGCTTATCCACATGTCATTGTGAGGTCTCAAAAAACATGTTTGGACACTATGTTGTAATTTTAGAATCCCTCTCCACAAAATCCTCTTAAACTCTCCCATTATTCAACTAAAATCAATCCAACAATATAGTCCTACCCCAAAAATATTTCCTATTATGATCCAAAATCCTCATCGGGTTCTCCCTAAAGGGAACAATATCACAAATCTTATTGTCTATTATATCTATCATATGGGAAGTGTTTGGATGATATCACTGAAGCTGTGACCTATGAAATAAACCATGCATTGAACTATAGCACTGAGTATGGGATACACAACACAATACTGAAATGACCCTATCCACTACCTAAAACTATCCAAAAAATCATGGGCCTAAGATTTCCCTATTTACAAAAATAAAATTTCCCCAATCTTGGAAACACCAAAAGGAAAAAATGAGGACCATCATCGAATTCCATATGTCTTCTCTAATGGTCAGCATATGATTTATTCCTACTCTACACGGTCACCAAACATTTTCTAATCAACTGAACTATCTCTGATGTCTCCATCACAAGACTAGTCCTAACAAGTGCAGACACACCCACCTCTAGCCAGAAGAGTAGAATGACACATTATTCCATAAAAATCTTTAAAAGGTTCCATTTAGATCGATTTATAAAAGCTTTTATTATATGAAAACCCCAAAAGTGAAATATTTTGTTCCCAAGAACGACCAAAATCTAAAACACAGGATTCTAAAATATCCTCAAAAACCTGGATAGTCCACTCATATTAACCATTATTATAAATATTATTGGTGGTTATCAAAACAACCTACAATCCTAGATCATTCAAAGAACCATCTATAAATGAGATGTGAAACAATAATCCTTTTTGGAAATGAGACTCCTCCAAACACTATTCAATTGGATGACCTATCCCATATAAATACTTCCCCAATCCTTATTTGGGATGTTCTTTCTGATATGTATGAAGGGAGATACCTTAATCAGTCAATCCATAACCACCCATGTTGTATCATTCTTAGGGGTGGTCCTAGGTAATCCTATCACAAAATTCATAGGGTCATCATCCCATTTAAACTCAATAATGGGAAAAGGTTGAAAAATCCAATCAGGAATTTGGAATATAGATTTCACCCACTCACAAATGAAATGTCAAGAAACAAATCATTCTACCTCATTATTCGTTCCTAACCACCAATAGTATCAATGGAGAAAAAGATACATGCTAGTCAAAATATGATTCACTACTAATCTAGTAGCCCGAAATCCTTCATAATCTCCCACTTTAGGCCTATAGGAACCCATACTCGGCCATAAAAAATTAGAATGGGAAATACCAAGAGAACATCCTATTAGTGTCTCCCCGTTATATAATTTTCTATCAAAACTGAGCCCTCATGACCCGGTAACATCTCATTCTTGATCCATTCAAAAAACATGGGAATAAATGATGTTGAGTTTAGAGATACTCATCCATAAGACTTCTAAACATCTAGATTTTTATCTTCAAAGTGGTTCATTATAATCCAATCATCACAAGACACTTTTACTTCCTCTATCTGTGTCATTCGGCTCATAACATCAGAAAGGTCATTTCTTTTTACTGGTGTATAATCTAACTCAATATTAATATACTATAGATACTTGACCTACCTCTTCAACCAAGTGTCCATGGCTCACTACAAGAAGCTTACATGAGGCTCTTGTTGTACGTGTATACCAAAAAGTTATCATCCATGAGAGAATGTTACCAAAATCTCAGGGAATGTACCGCTACTTATAAATCAAGATTTTGAGTATGGAAATTCGTCTCATGTGGTCTGAACTACTAGGTTCCATAAGAAACCACTTGAGCCTCCAAATAAAGAACTGCACAATGTCTAACTCCAGATTCATCACATTACATGGTATATTATTCACCAGGCATAGTAAAAGTGAGAATAGGTGTTGAGGTCATCCTTCCTTTCGTCTCCTGAAAACCTCTCTATAAAGCTTTAGAACAAACAAACTTCACCCCTATCTTGGTCATCATAGACATTGGTGTTTCCAAATCAGATAAATCCTAGTTAAATAACAGATAATAACAATGTAATCCAAGAAATATCCGAATCTCAGTGATGTTCATGGGTTGTTCCCAAGATACAACTACTGTAAATTTCTAGGGTTTTATTGACACTCTTTACCATGTGATGACATGGCCAAAAAAGTTAACTTTATTAATCCCGAAACTGCATTTCGTTATCTCTGCATAATGCTGATGCTATCTCAATATACTCAAATGGATGTCAAGATGTTGGTCATGATCCTCCACTATTGGGATTACAATATTATATAGTCATCAAAAACCTCCACAAAACGATTTAGAAAATCATGAAATAGCCTATCCATGAAGGCGGTGAATACCACTAACGCATTATTCAACCAAAATTATAACACCTTGAATTCATAAAATCTATACATTCTCCTAAAAGTAGTCAGAGGTATGTCTGTTAGTCTGACCCTTAACTAGTGGAAACCAAATCTCAAATCAATATTATAGAATCTATTAAAACCAGTCATCTAACTGAAAAGATCATAAATTTTCATAAGAGTATACAAGTTCTCAATATTCATCTGGTTCAACCTCTTATAATCCCCATATAAGAGCAAAGGCCCTTCAACCATCTTATATTAGAGATCTAGAGAACCCAAAGGATTTGTACAAGGTTGTATGAAGATTTATATTACAGATCATCTGACAAAATATTCAACTCTCGAATCTATACTACTATTATTCTGAATGGAGGGATATAAAATGGATCTTCTCGTAGCAACAACATGATGATAAACATGATCTCTCACCTATGTGGTAAGATGTATAAATCTTGAAGGAAAAAAATCCAAAAAAAGTTCAACCCCTGGAAGAAATGAATCCTAATTCATTCCAGCATAATCAAGAAAAATACATGCTATATGAGATGTGATACAATCGAATATGATCTAAATTGGACCTACATGTCTATCCTGAATATCCCACTCAACCTCGTCAAAACAACAGCCTCATTTTGAAGATAAAAATGTAACCCTCTTCATCCAACATCAGATAGGATCATCATACTATACAAACAAATCTATACCAAGAATCGAGTCGAAGGCCATCATTTTAAACATAAATGGTTCTCAAAGGAAATGGTAAGCACTAATATTTAGATGACATGCCTTTCAATGATTGATATTATTTGATCAAACTCCCAATGGTGTGTTAATGGTAAGATAAAAATCCTAGATTCTCACAACCCAGACAAACCAATTTTCAAAAAGAGAAGATAAAAATAATGTTATGTATATGTATCAAACAAAACAAAAGCTAATGTAGATGATAAAAGAATCATACCACTGACCGTATATGGTCATGTATCCATGATAGGAAATGTAATTTTCATAACATATAGATGATTTCTTCCTCTTCCATGGGCTCTAGTATGAATATCCTAAAATTCACCCCCTTCCTAGTACAATTGATACTGCACTGGTGTACCATGTCCCCTACCTCAATATGAATGGCTATTGGAAGTTAATATACTAGCCTAGGTAGGGGAATCTGAGCCCCTTTCTGACCCAATTTCCTATTTTGATCCCCTTCCATTAGTTTTCTATTTATTCTTTTCACAAAAAGCCAGATTATGACTCAGTCTTCCATATATAAGTAACTAGAACTTTGAGCTAAGGAAATTGTAGGTTCTTGTGGACAAACATTGCACATGAATATAACTACAATGCAACACTATCTTGATATGGTTTTCCATTTCCCTAACTTCTCTACAGATAACTACATTCAAAGAAACAATCATAAAAGCACAAATTTCTACTAAAAAAAGAGCTCCTAGTTTTTCTTAATGAAATAGCTTTGCCTCAGATCAGGGCCTCTCACAGATTCCCCTAAATGATTAGTTCATGATTCATTACATCTTTAGAACTACTCAAAAAAAAAACATTCACCTATGAACTAATATAATAATGAAGATCATCATGAAAACAACTCTCCCTGAAGATAACAAAATCTTCCAAATAGTCCAACCTTGGCATTCCCTCATCCGTCAAATTCATGAACTCATGAGTTTTTCATTCCAGAATTTCATGGGATATGAATTAATTGAATTTTTTTTCATGGAGTCCATCTAATATTTCTCATCTTACTGCGTAGGTTTCACCAGAATATCCCACCAATTATTGGAAGGTCCATGAAGCACATATATATTATGCTTCACCCACCTATCCACATCTATCAAAATATGCTTGATGATTTTATAGACTGATTATATCTTGAAAACAGCTTCCTGGTGTCATACATCATGAGTAGAAATAGGTAGATTTTGTCGATGAAAATCTCTTCTCATCTCAATCATTGAAGGAATAGTGTGAATAGTCACCTTTTTTGTGGATCACATGACCCTCAGGAAGCTATCACAATGATAAACAACTACACGATCCTTAGGATCAAATGGATGATCTAGTATAGCTATGTTATGATCTTATAGATTTCCAATCTCAAGAACCTCATTTTGATGTCGATGAGGATGAATTTTGTCTACATGAAAAATGATTGGAACACTGGGTACAACAAGGAAAACAACTACAGGTGACTACAATTGAGAGCCACTGGCTCCTATTCTCTATAAACATCTATTATTAGTTTTTTTATCTAGATATATAAATTCAATTCACTTATCTGGTTCAATATATATCTCATATCATTATCTACACATGCAATATATTTTATTGATATAAATATGTCCCTATTAGTAACCATGAGTGTTAGTGTATATAACTATTTTTCTATAGTGATGCATTCTGAATAATATCACACCATACTAAATCATGAATATAAATCTCAACAACTAATAACATCATTAATCAATAATCTCAAATAACATGTGAATCACCTAGGGTGAAATAACATCAACTATAACAAGCAAACAAAACAAACAACAATCACATCCCTTGGAATACAGATTACCCTCACACATGGGTTAGCTACTCTATTGCACAAGCTCATTAACAATTTTTGATACATCATTGTATTCTTTCAACCTTTTCCAAATAGTAAAGTAGAAATGTAATGAAATTCACTTAAATCTGATACAACATTGTAATATTCCTTAAACTCATACTCTCCCACGTGGCCAAATGGTCTTGGTAACAACAACTCAATCTCGCCACCTTATATGCCAGATGCTTTTGACTAGAAGCATACGTGTAGTACCCCCAATTTCTGGTATTTAACCCTTAATTGATTATTTTCATGGTTATAAAGTTATGAGTGATGAATTTGGTTGTTAGGGGAACTTTAAATGATATTTTTAGGAAAATGGGAAGTCACACGGGCATCCCACAGTTGGACTAACCGTGCGGCCAAACCGTGCATAGTTGGTCCTTTTGAGGAAGTGACCCCCACAAAGATGGAGCATGGTTAGAGAGACTATATTTCGAATCTGTTCAAGGGTTTTCCTAGGTAGTGGCTAACACATGGTTATCACATAGTTTCTCTAACCCTAGGAACTAACCATGCAAGCACTTATGTGTGATCCTAAAAAAGTAGATCTCATGCGTTTTGCCTCTAAGTGGCTATTTTTCATTCTAGGATGATATAACTTTGGATTTTTCTTCTCCTAAGGCCAAATAAGGTTCCCCCATCATTCTGAAGGAAATACAAAGGCTCCCCTTGGTTAATCGAAGCCGGATTCTAGAGGTATGTGATAGTTGTTCTTCGTTATTGTTCGGTTTCATAGATCTGCATAGATCTACTTCTCCTCTTCTCTCAGTTTCCTAGATCTACACCCTTTACGGGTAGATCTAAGTGTGTGGATTTCAAATATGGTTATATTTGTTCTTGATCATGCTAGGAGAAGATATTTAAGGCGAGTTCTTGGAGAATCGACCTAGTTTTCTTCAGCGTTCTTCATTCGTTGTGGGTTTTATCCAAACCATTGAGGTAAGAGGCTTCCCACTCAAATCATCTTTCTAAAATTGATTGGAATAGTTTAAAATTTGTGTATTTGAGTGGGATTTATTGTAAAAATCAAATAATAAATCTTTTTCAATGATGATATATGGTTTTAGTGAAATTGTGAAACCTTGGTGAATTGTTGTGCAGAGTGATTTAGCCTCTTGAAGTTAAAATAATGATTTTAAATTATTGATTTGCTGGAATTGTTAAATAACTTTTATGGAATATGTTTTCAATCAAAGGGGTGTTTTATTTAAATGGTTTTGTATTTAAATGATATTGATGGAATTGGTTTTCAAATAAAAGGGTGTTTTTATTGAAAAAGTTTTTTGGAATAATCCTCGGGCATATTGGTGTGTGTGTTCATATTGCATTTCTAGGGCCTGGTTGAAATATGAACTTTTGATCAGTTCCAAAGGATAAATGGAACATGGGATATAATGTTCATATTTCATTTCTAGGGTTGGTTGAAATATGACCTTGTGCACTGTGCCAATGGATAATTGGAACATGGGAAACAATTACATTTTGACGACTTGGTAGATTGATGAGAACCCACTATTGAGTATGAAACTATCATAAAATAGCATGCATGGTTGTTTTCATGGGTTTTTGTAATGTATTGGGTATTCCAAAAGGAATCTTGTGAAATGGTTTAAAAGCATTTTTTTGTAATTTTTCTGGAAAAATAACTTGTGGGAAAATTGGTTTCAATTGCACATATATGATTTTGGTTATGAATGGTTTTGGAAAAAAATTTATACTTATTTATAAACAATTTTTGTTAACTTGTATTATATAAAACTTTTTATATAATTGTTTCTAAATATTCTATTCTAGTGGTGTGAGTAAGGAATTTATTGGGGAAAACCTAATGAGTTTTATACTCACCCCTACTTTGGAACTTTTGTGCTTTTGCAGATGCTACTTCTGGGAAAAGGGGAAAGGCAATATTTCCTAACTTATGAGCACTACCTCATGATGTTTTGGTTGTTCGGAGATTTTGGATGTTAGAGCTTGGGGAGCAAGGTGTCTTGTGGTTTTTTTGAGTGTCTTGTGTCATTTATCCACTGTGTACTTTGATACTTTATTATTCTTCCATTGTTGAATAATTTTATTGGGTTTGGAGATAAATGAAGTGGTTGATTTGTATTAAATTTTTTTCATGCATTATATAGTTAATGTTTGGTTATGGTTGGTTGGTTTATTAGTTTATTTATTAATGGGTAAATCGTCACCCACTTTTATTTGAAATTCTTCGTAATTTATTGCCAGCCTTTGGCACCTTGGGGATGTTTCTTAAGGCCCAATAATGACTCATTGTACTCTCAAGACAATGAGAATTGGTGGGTCATTACCAATTTTTTCATTCTGGTCCTTCCATTGTGGTAAAAATCATAAATGTTCTTGATCTTGGAGTTGGAATTCATTTTCTTCTATTCCTTGGAATGGAATCTTATATTAGAGTAGGATTGTAGAAACATGGAATGTATAGCATAAATTGATGTAGCTAACCCATTTATGATAAACTTCATGTTACTAGGGTGTTGGGTACAAAAGTGTTTTGGGTAAACTTCTAGAATGTTGGAAATATCATTATCATGGGTTTAGCCAATGAGACGAGCAAGACATGCATTGTAGAGGAATGACATCCCACTAAAATTTCATATTTCATTTGGAGAAATGATTTATTATTTTTTTCAAGGTGTAAAATTTTAAAAAATGAGAAATTTGTTTTCAAGTGAAAGACTTAGAAACAAGGATAATTGGTATTTTGAAATAGGTTTAATTTTTAAAAAGCATGTCAAATTTTTTCCAGTACTGTTGAACCTGGAAAAATATTTCTTTGGGAAAAAAAATGTTGTTATAGAATTTGAAATGATAATCCATCAGTTACTGGAGAGTGATATTGATGATGTTTGATGTTGGTTTAGAAAATGGATCCTAGCAGGCATCATCGAAACCAACTCGAAGAAGTTGCAAAGGATGTGGTTGCCACTGAACCACGTGTAAACCAAGATCTTGTTTATAGTATCATCTAGGCATTTCATGTTGTGGATATGGGGAACCAAAGGAATGAACCATGACATGTGGATCATACCATCCAATACATGAAGCAGATTCCACCGAATGTCCGAGGTGATTCTGAACCCGAGAAGGTGGTGGTGTGGCAGAATAGAATGAATCGTATCTTCGATTTCATCAACACACTATCTGATCTCAAAGTCAAGATAGGGACTTGCATGCTTGAGGATCTTTCATGAAAATGGTGGGATTTAGCAGTGCAGGCTAAATTGGATGAAGGCCTTACATGGGAGGATTTTGAATAATTATTCAACAATGAATTCTATCCTCATACTTTCAAGATGAATAAAATGACAGACTTCTTCAGCCTAAAATAGGAGAGACTCTCCATCAAAAATTATGTTGGAAAATTCATGAATTTTTTCCATTTTCCACTAGAGTATGTGACAAGTGCATCATTGAAGGTGCAAAACTTCAAATTAAAGCTATTGTTGAGTCAAAAGTTATTTTTTACTTTTATGTCTTGTTTTGGAAATCATAAAACTTTTCAACTATGTTTTATCGTACCAACTATGTTAATCGAACTAACTCTGTCATTCATACTGACTCTATCAATCGTACTGACTCTATCAATCATACTGACTTTTTCAATCGTACTGACTCTGTCAATCATACTGACTCTGTCAATTGTAATGACTATATCGTACAGACTCTATCAATCATACTGACTCTGTCAATCGTACGGACTCTGTCAATCGTACAGAATTTTTTGCATCATACTCACATTGTATCATATCAATACATTACACTAAGTAATACTTATAGTACTCATATTTTTATCACATGCTTGTTTTTATCCTTTATCAACACATGTAAATCGTACTCGTGTTTATCATCTTCATATATCTTTTTTTAACCAAAATGATGTCATGGAGTTAGTTATAAACTAATCCAAACGATGTCATGTTTTTTGTTTCAATATGACTGTTATAATACCAGGTGTCCAAGTCCCTCTGAGGTTTCCAGAGATATATGACTCCTGGAGGAAATGTGGTCGTTGGAACCAGAGGCCAATAAATAAGAGGTTATTTGACACTGAGAAGTACAACTGAGAGACTTTGATCATTCTTTTCTACTATAAAATTCAAGAGAGAGACGATGTGACTTCTCTCTTTCTTTGTGAGAAAGCCTTGAAATTACAAAACATGAATGGCTCGTTCTTAGTTTTTGTATTTCAATAAGTTCTTTGTTTTGCTTTGTGTGACCGATCAAGTGATAATAATCGAGGGCTGCTGAGGATAGGTAATCTGTGCTACCAATCTTTGTATCGAGGGCTTTCAAGTGTTTGAAAGATAGAGGTGCCGATTAACTGCAAAATCGAGGGCTTGTGGGGATAACAAGACAGACGTTCCGATCATCGTATCGAGGGATTGTGAGGATAGCAATATAGACGTACCGATCATCGTATCGAGGGATTACCAAGGTGGTGGTAAGACCTACCTCTTATCCTGGGTGAAAGGATACCCTTTTCTTTGGGATAAAAGAATTGTAATACTTTCAAATTTCCACTTCTGTTTGTTTTAGAAAGGGAATTTTATTGTTTCCGTTCTTCATTTCATATTCATTTGTAATTTTTTCAAATAAAATTATTCTATTACATATTGTATCGATAGATTATATACTATTTATGGTAGAATCCTTCGCTATTGTATTAATCTGATTATTGTATTCATTTTGACTAAAATTTCTTTACACATATCATAGTATTACATCATATCATACCTTTATACTCAATAAGATGAAATTCGTTCTTCATGAGATGATCAAGAAAGAAAAGGAAATAGAAAACAAATTAGTTTTGTTGTATCTTTCTTTATTCATTTCTTTAATTCTACAGACTTTTGTTATCTCAAAGAGATTTATGTTATCTTTCCCATTGCCTTGAATTTCTTTTCTCTAAATCTTTCAGGCAACTCAAGATTACCGTAGTCTTTTTGTAAATCAAAAAGGGGGAGAATGTTTTATATGTGGAGAATGTTTTAATAAAATACTTCTAAATCAAGGAAAATTTATGAATACAATCCTTAGGAATGTACATACCTTAGGGGGAGTTAGTTTTATTAAATTTCTTATTCAAAATAGTTTCCAATAACTAAGGGGGAGATAAATATTTCTTTTTGTTTTTACTTTCTGTTTTGGGATTTCTAAAAATGGGTAGATTATTGTGTCAAAAGTTCTCTTATGAATTTTATGACTTGTTTTAGAAACCACAAATCTTTTCAACTATGTTTATCATACCAACTATGTTAATAGTACTGACTCTATCAATCGTACTGACTCTATCAATCATATTGACTCTATTAATCGTACCGACTAAATCGTATAGAATCTGTCAATCATACAGACTCTGTCAATTGTACTATCTTTTTTGCATCATAATAACTTTGTATCATATCAATACATTACACTAAGTAATACTTATAGTACTCATATTTTTATCACATGCTTGTTTTTATCTTTTATCAACACATGTCAATCGTACTCATGTTTATCATCTTCATATATCTTTTGTTTTAACCAAAACAATTTTGTGGATTTAATTATAAACTATTCAAAACTATGTCGTGCTTTCTGTTTGAATATGAACATTATAATGCAAGGTGTCCATGTCCCTCTGAGTTTTCCTGATAAATATGACCGTTGGAGGAAATGGGACTGTTGGAACCTGATCCTATAAATAGGAGGTCATTTAAAGCTGATAAGTACAACTTAGAGTCTTTGATCTTTCATTTCTACTATCAAGTTCAAGAGAGAGACGCTGTGACTTCCCTCTTGATTCGTGTGAAAACCTTGAAATTACCAAACGTGAAAGGCTCATTCTTAGTATTTTGTATTCCAATAAGTGATTTGTTTTGATTTGTGTGACTGATCTAGTGATAATGATCGAGGGCTGCTGAGGATAGGAAGATTGTGCTACCGATCTTCGTATTAAGGGCTTTCAAGTGTTTGAAAGATAGAGGTGTCGATTACCTACAAAATCGAGGGCTTGTGGGGATAGCAAGACAGACGTTACGATCATCATATCGAGGGCTTACGAGGATAGCAAGACAGACGTACCGATCATCATATCGAGGGCTTACCAAGGTGGTGGTAAGACCGACCTCTTATCTTAGATGAAAAGATACCCTTCTCTTTGGGATAAAAGAATTGTAATACTTTTACATTTCTACTGCAGTTTGTTTTAGAAAGGGAATTGTATTTTTTATTTTCTTCATTTCATATTCATTTGTAATTGTTTGAATTACAATTATACTATTACATACTGTATCGATAGATTCTATACGCTTTATGGTAGAATCTTTCACTATTGTATTACTCTGATTATTTTATTCATTTTGAATACAATTTCTTTACACATCTCATAGTAGTACATCATATCATACCTTTATACTCAATAAAATTGTGGTTAATCGTATTTTTTTGTGAATTGTGTTAGTTTAAGATCATTTAACGTAATTACTTAATTTTTTAACAAGAAGTTTTTAAACCTACAATTCACCCGCCTTTTGTATTGTTCCATATAATATACATTTACATCTATATATCGATCCAACAGCTCTGAAAGGATATTTGATCAAAGATTGTGGTGCTATGTATTACAGAATATGTAGAGATGGAGAACATAGAGACTGTGGATGAATGTGATATCTCAGGATCGAAAGGAGAATGAATGATGACACCTATAGGGAATGGTGGGAACATAACCATTGGGACCAAGAAGAAAAGGGAAACCTATTTCAAAGGAGGAAGTTGAAATCAGAATCCAATGGCTGGATCAGTGAACCTTCCACCATTACCCCAGAGTAAAGTAGGATTCTTTCAATGTGGTTCACTTGACCACATAAAGTGAGATATTACGACACAACCCAGAGAATTACAGAATTTTAAGAAGATGGGGCACCAGTAGTGATATTATCATAGTGGTTCAAGGTAAAGTGCTTCAGACACATCTCAGAAGTTGCAAGTATCATATGCGTTGACAGGATGAGGACAATAGAATCAGTCTTGTTAGCATAGCAGAGCTAGACATGGTGATTCTAGAAATACCCTGACTCTCCAACCAGAGAAATCTTCGCAAGGAAACAAGGAGAACAGTGCAACAACAAAGAAATTATATGGAGCTGAGTAAATGATTATCGATGATTACGCTAGACCATATACGGTGAGAGGTACGATTAATTGGAATTCTACCCTTGTGGAAGTGCTCTTAGATATTGGGGTAGCGAAATATTTCATTCCTTCTCATTCTGTTGACATGCTATGTATAAAGTTGTAAATAATGCCTTCTATTTTAAAACTCCAAACTCTTCTTGGTGAAAGAGAATGTAAATCCTTTGTGTGTAGTGGATGTGTTATAACTGTTGATGGAGGTGAGAAAAATTAACTTCTCGATGTTGGACGTGGATGTCTATGACGTAATCCTGGGTATGGATTGGTTGACAATGTTCAAGGCTCACATCAACAGTTATAGGAGAATATTTAGTTTCACAACTGAGGACAACATTGAGCATCTCTTTAGAAGAGAGGGGATGGTAAAGAGAGGGAAAAAGAGTTTGTTGGCACCAATAATGGGAAAAATCTCTTATTAGTTGGTAGCATTGACTTTGGAATCAATGGAAGAGATCAAGGAAAATAATTTTCCTCAATTTCTGGATCAATTTCCAGATGTATTTCCTGATAACTTATCAGGGTTACCAGCTATAAGGGATGTGGAGTTTGCGATTGATCTCTTTCTGGGGACCAATCTTATTTCCCTTCCATCATATATAGTGGAACCAATATAGTTACAGGAATTGAAATATAAATTAGAAGAACTAGAAAGAAATGGTTTCATTCGTCCAAGTATATCTCTGTGGGAAACACCAGTTTTGTTCATGAACAAATCATATATAACTCTTCATTTGTGTGTTGATTATTGTAATCTTAACCTAGTTACGATAAAGAATAGATATCCACTTCCATGTGTTAATGATTTGTTTGATCAATTAAGGGGAGATTGGTGGTTCTCCAAGATTGAATTGCGATCTGGATATAACCAATTGTGAGTTAGGAATTAAGATATTCTAAATATAGCTCTTATATGTAGATATGAACCCTATGAATAGGTATTCATGCCATTCGGTCCAAAAAATACACCAAGAGTCTTCATTTATTTGATGAATCAGATATTTAATGGATATCAGGATTATTTTGTTGTGGTGTTTGTGGATGAAATCTTGGTGTATTCAAAGACAAAGGATGACAATGAGGTGCACCTGAAATAGTGTTACAAATATTGATAGATCACTGTTTATATGCCAAATTATCAAAGGGCGATTTTTGGATACATGAAATACATTTTCTTGGTCATTTCATTTATGAAAATGGTGCTTCTGTTGATCCTGAAAAGATAGAAGCTCTTATCGCGTGGTAAACACTGTGGAATGTCTTCAAGATATGAATTTTTCTTAGTCTAGATGGTTACTACTGATTCTTTTTGCATGATTTCTCACGACTAGCTTTGCTAATGACAGCTCTAGAAAAGAAGAATGCACTGTTCCTATGGACGAAGGAATGCCATAAATCCTTCCAGGAACTAAAAGTTCATCTTAAATCAGCACCTATCTTGATCCTTTTGAATTAAGACAAGGGTATAGGGTGTAATGTGATGCTTCGAGATCAGGTTTGGGATATGTTCAATGCAAGGAGACCATGTGGTTGATTATGGTTCAAGGTAGTTAAGACTGCATGAGATGAACTACCCAACACACTATTTGGAGTTATCTATAATCAGCCATGCTTTGAATACATGGAGACATTATCTCTTTGGTGATAAATTTACTATGTTCACGGACCACAAAATCTTGCAACACATTTTCTCATAGTGATAATTAAATCAGAGGCAATGGAAATGGATGGAGTACCTCCAAATGTTTGAATTCGACTTCATGTATACACCGGGGAATGGTAATTTAGTTGTGGATGCATTGAGTAGAAATTCATATGCTCATTTGGAAAAAGAAGCTTCAGCTAAATAAAAATTGATGTTGGTCCTAGATGACATGCATGTGGAATATGAAAAATGAGGTGATGTTACGGTTTTCTTCTTAGCTACACTACATCTTGATGGGGTAAAAATGGTCAAAGAGGCAGAAGAATCTGATGCAGAATGTCTGGTTATGAGTTTAAAACTTAGTTTTGGGGAGACCATTGAGGGTTGGAAACTTGATGGGAGTTCAGTTTTGTGGTTTAGAAATCGAATGGTTGTATCTATGTCTTGTCAGGAAAAACTCTTTCATGCTTACCACATTTTGAGATTGGCTGTACATCCATGTACACATAAGATGTATAAGGTGTTGAAGTCCCAATTCTGGTGGAGAGGAATGAAAATGAAGGTGGCCGAGTTCATCTCATGATGCTTAAATTATTAGAAAGTTAATGTAGAGAATTAGAGACCAACATGAATGTTGTAGTCATTACCTATCCCAGCATCGAAATGGGCATATATAGTGATGAATTTTGTTACATGTCTTCCAAGAACAGTTCGGAAACATGATTCCATATGGGTGATAGTGGATCATGTTACCAAATTGGCCCATTTCAACCCTATTTATGAAACTCATACAGTGGAGGATATATATAAAATATATATCCAAGAACTGTTAAAGAGGCATGGAGTACCAGTTTTAATCATCTTAGATAGAGATCCAAGGTTCACATATCGTTTATGGAAATCCTTATAGCATGCTCTTGTGACTCTGTTGACTATGAGCACAACGTATCATCCTTAAACGAATGAAAAATCCAAGCGGACGATATTGTATTTGGAAGACATGTCGTGCACTTTTGTAGTGGAATTTGGTGGCTTATTTTAAGAGAATATAACATTAGTTTAGTTATCATACAATAACATCTATTAGGCCTCAATACATATGGCTTCATTTGATGCACTATTTGAGTGTGCTTATCGTTCTCCACTCTGTTTGGTGGAAATAGGTGAAACATCACTAGTTGGGATGGACCATGTCCAAGAAACAATGAAAAATATCCAGTTGATTAGAAAGAGGATGGATGCATCTCAGAGTCATTCGAAATCTTATGTAGATCCTCGTCGAAGACCGTAGTCGTTTGTTGGGGGTGATCATGTCTTCTTGAGGATATCTCCAAGGCTTGGATATCGTTGTTTCGAAAAGTAGGGAAAGATATCCCATAGATACATTGTTCTTTTTTAGATAATACAATGGGTTGAAGAAGTTGCATATCGGTTGTCATTACCACCACTGTACAATTCAGTGCATAATCTGTTCCCTGTGTTTTTGTTGAAAAAGAATCAGCCCGATACTGACCATGTTATCAGATGGAATCACGTTGACCTAGATCTAGATTCTTCATCGATACATATCCCGGTACAGATTGTGGATAGGTAGTAGAATTTATTTCATTGAAAAAGAATTGGTCTAGTGCAGGTTTTAAGGCAGTATAGTCAGATTTAGGAAGAGACTTGGGAACATTAAAAGGAAGTGAAGGAGTGGTTTCTGAAACTCTTTCAGTTGGGTGATGGTTTTCTACATTCCAAGAATGGAAAGAACAATGGTGGGGAGAATTTAGTAACCCATGTTTCTAGCATATAACCCTTAATTAATTATTTTCATGGTTATAAAGTTAAAGGTGATGAATGTGAGAGTCATGGGAACATTGAATAATGTTTTGAGGAAAAGGGTAAGTTGCACGGGTGACACATGGTTTGTCTAACCGTGCAGAAAAAACATGAATAGTAGGTCCTTTTGAGGTAGTGGCTCTAGTACGATTGGAGTATGGTTTGAGAGACTGTGTGAGGATGTCGTGTGAGGGTCTACCTAGGTAGTGGCTAACACACAGTTAGCACACAATTTGTATAACCATGGGAACAAACCGTGTGGGCACTTAATTGAGATCCTAAAAAGTGGACACCCCATGTTTTTGCCTCCAACTGGCACGTTTTGACTCCTAAGAAGACATAATTCTGGATTATTCTTCTCCTAAGTCAAAAGAAGGTTCTCTCATCATTCTAGAGGTGATCTGAAGTGTTCCCTTGGATAATCGAAGCTGGATTATTGAGGTATGTGATCGTACTTCTTCGTTCTTATTCGGTTTCATAGATCTAATAAGATCTACTTCTCCTCTTCTCTTGGTTTCATAGATCTACACCCGTTATGAGTAGATATAAGTTTGTGGATTCCAAATATGATGTGATATGGTCTTGATCTTTCTATGAGAAGAGATTTAAGGCTGGTTATTAGAGAATCAATCAGGTTTTCATGAGCGTTCTTAATTCGTTGTGGTTTTCATCAAATCCATTGAGGTAGGAGGCTTTTCGTTTGAATGCTTTATTTAGAATTGATTGTATTAGTTTTAATTTGGATTATTTGAAATGGATTGACTGTAAAAATCATTGAATAAATCTTCTTCAATTACGATTTATGGTTTTAGTGAAATTGTGAAACCTTAGTGAATTATTGTGAAAAGTGATTTAGCCTCATGAATTTAAAATTATGATATTAAATTATTGATTCTATATAATTCCTAAAATACATTGATGGAGTTGGATTCCAATAAAAGGGGTGTTTTATTGAAATGGTTTGGTATTAAAATAACTTTTACAGAATTAGTTTTCAATAAAAGGGGTGTTTTATTGAAATGGTTTGGTATTCAAAATACTTTTATGGAATTAGTTTTCAATAAAAAGGGTGTTTTTATTGAAAATGTGTTTTTTCATGATCCTTGGAAATATTTGTGTGTGAGTTCATATTGTATTTCTAGGTCTTGGTTAAAATATGACCTTGTTATTAATGTGAAAGGATAAATTGCACATGGGAAATAAAGTTCATATTGCATTTCAGGGGCTTGGTTGAAATATGACCTTATGCTTAGTTCCAAAGGATTAAAGGAACGTGGGAAACAATTAACTTGTGACGACTTGATAGATCGACAAGAAACTACTCATGAGTATGGAACTGTCATAACAATGCATGCATGGTAGGTTGCGTGGGTGTGTTGAATTGTTTGGGTATGCCAAAAGGGATCATGTGAAATGCTTTCAAATCATTGTTTAGTTATTTTTCGGGAATAATAACTTGTGTGAAAATTTTTTTCAGTTTCACTTGTATGATTGTGGTTATGAATGGTTTTGGAAACATGTTTATATTTAATTATAGACTATTTTGGAGATTTATTTATATAAACTATTTTATATAATTGTTTCTAACTCTTCTATCCAAGTGTCCTGAGTAGGGAAGTCATTGGGGAAAACCTACTGAGTTTTATACTCACCCCTACTGTGGAATTTGGGTGCATTTTTAGTTGCTACCTTCTAGGATAGGGGAAAAGGTAACGTTTCCCACGTTTTTAGAACTACCTCATGTGGTTTTGGCTGTTCTGAGATTGGGGAGCTTAGAGCTTGTAGAGTATGGAGTCTTGTGTTTTTTAGAGTCTTGTGTCGTTTATCCACTGCATACTTTTATTCTTGGTTATTCTTCTGTTATTGTATAATTTGATGTGGTTTTGAGATACATGAAGTTGTTGAGTTGTTTTCCATTTTTCATGAATCATATAATGAATTTTTGGTTATGGTTGGTTGGATTATTGGTTTTTTTCTTAAATGTTATTTCATCCCTCACTTGTATTTGAAACCCTTCTGCATTTATTTTTAGCCTTTGGCACCTTGGGGGTGTCTCTTAAGGCCAAGTAATGACTCATTGTACTCTCAATCCAATGATAATTGGTGGGTCATTATTGTACATGTGAAATTTATAGCAGGGAGACAATAATCCCATGTATATAGTTTCATAGTGGTTGAAACAATCCCTATAAATGAATGATATCAGAGTATAATCATATCAACAACTCACAACAAAAGAAAGCCGAACAATCCAATAAATAATAAAAGAACACTGAAATGTCAGGGTTGATTATCTCTAAAAGTCATTCTTGATACAATAAAAATAAAATATTAGTATACGGGAATAATGATCCAAAATTCTATGGTCCCGAACCCCATATCATTTTTTCCTCTAAACATCATCCCATCAAAAAAATCAACATCAAGTTCCTTTTCCCTTGTGAAAATATACACCCACGTAATCTACTCAGGTACCAATTAGCATCCCAAATATGGTGTGAGTATAAGTCAGTAGTTCGACACCACCATATATAAACAAACTAGTCTGATGAAAATATTATTCAAAAAAGTAACAAAAAATTGTATGAATTAACTCAAAATTTCACAAACTACATCAACAACCTTCTTTGGATTCATACTGAAATATATCTGATCATGTCTCATGGCCATGAAAACAAAAACCATATAAAAATGGTAAAAATAACATACCTTGGTGTCAAGAAATGAAATCATTTATCATGTATCATGACCATGCCAATTATAAATATATAAACAGGGTATAAACTCAAAAATACAAATCAAATTATGATATCATTACAGCAACTGGGTCAATACCCTATAGTCATTACAACATGGGACTCTGCTATTCCCACTCAATATAAGAATTAATTCATTGGAATGGGATGAGGCCACTCAATAGTATAATTATAATATATAAGTTTCCGTGTTCTAGAGAGATGCCTGATATAATGAATTTTAGCATGGAAAATAATACATGTGAAAACTACATGGACATCAAAATATCATATCATAAGACAAAATGGTTTATTTTGTGAATTACCATTTTTCTTTCAATTTCCTTTTCATTCATATCCCAATTGATCAATAGTCAAATAATTATATAGTAATATATATGTTAGGGATTCTATATCATGAAATAATCTAAAGTATCCTATATTTCTATATGCACATTATAGTATTATCCAATTCAATTATATTCAAGGTTCTCTCACCCAATTATTTTCCATAATTCAGGTCAATCACTAAATAATGGAAAATAACTCTAAGGAATAAAACAGTTATCATTTAATTAATTATTGCACACGTTATGTTGGTGGAATTAAAATACATCCTATACATAGAGAATATTAAACCATATGATTATGATTTAGACCGCATACCTTTATATAGTTATCAAAAAATTAATCCAATGGAAAACTATCATAAGGAAGAAGGTTCATATGATAGAAACAAGGATCCAAGATCAAAACTAATCATGAAGAAAACCAATAATTCACATTGTTCAAATGATGGAAGTCCAAAATTGCCTAGTGGGTTTCCCTATTTGAGAGGAGAAGAGCTTGAGTGGGATTAAATTAAAAATAATACACAAAAAATAAATTAAAATAACAGGTTGGTGAATTATATGATGTTTAATAATGTTACACATCATGTAATTTATTTCAATGGAATACACCGAAAATCCCCTCACCTATGATTATTTTATTAAATATACATGAA
Organism: Viscum album; assembly: GCA_963277665.1. Taxonomy (NCBI): domain Eukaryota; kingdom Viridiplantae; phylum Streptophyta; class Magnoliopsida; order Santalales; family Viscaceae; genus Viscum; species Viscum album. The sequence goes on from OY728164.1 coordinate 154,482,716, forward strand.
CATTACATGATATATAATGCATTTCCACTGGGTGTAAATGTTTTCTAGATTGGTTTTCAGACCATTTTCTTTATAAAAAACCCAAACCCCCTTAAATTATTCTCAAAATAGCATGAACCTGTGGTAACACTAAACCCATTTATACCTAAATTATTTTAATTTAAACATACATACATCTCTAGACTTTTTTAAATTTTCCCAAATAAAGGCCTTCGACATAGATCCTCTCCAGTCTTTCTCATGTTTCATCACAAAATATGATTTTAATTATTCAAACGATAAGTGTCTATGATGAATCCGAAATACAATGGTTTAAGGACGAGTCAATACTCACCCAAAAGAAAAATTAATGAAAAACACAAAAAGAGAAGTTCCTAGAAAAAGATAAGATCTTTCATCCTGAATATAATTAATGAACAAAAAAAATTTATCAAGACATTGGATATAAATAATAATTTTTCCATAATAAACATTTAACACTAGGTATGAAAATATTTTTTATTATGTCATTTTAGATTAATTTTCATAAATTGAAAATCCACTTACACAAGATTATACTAACTCTATAAGAGTTTGGTTCCAAAACACCATCATATTTGTTATTTCAAGGAATATAATTAAAAAATATATCACGTAATTAATCATGATCAACATACATAATATATTCAAGAGCATACATTATGCATACTTAACATGTTCATGACATGTGATGGGAAATTTAAATACTCATATTTATAAATTCAATTTTCACTTTTGGTTGTTGATAATGAATTATTTAATTTATAAATTAATCATAATGTGTTAGGACCATCACTTGGTGGATTATTTTATAGTTTGGAACATCTATTTGAAATGATTCTAAATTATATATACTAGGGATTAGATCCCAAGTTTATTATTAAGGCTGGTGAATATAATAGGAATATATGATGTGAAATAAACATATTAATTCAAAACAAACACCTAGTCATGAGTGTAACAAAATAAACATCATCAAGTAAAGGATAAATAATTTTTTCTAATTTTAAAAACTAATGTAACAAAAATTATAACATATTTTTCATGAATAATTTCATTTTCTTTAAGTAATAAAAAATATAACATCAATGATTCAATTAGTTCATTAGATATCATAATTAATGAGTGATAATTCATTATTTATTAATTATTATCAACTTCTATAAAAAATTCTAATTTTATTTATCATGATTGAAATTGATTAACTACGTCATGTGATAAAATTATTTTATTTAAAAATATTAGATTAACAATACTAAATTATGCCCCCATAATTTATATGAATAATTAGAATAATAATTATATCAACATCTGAGGATAAATTTATCACAATATTATAATAATAATCTATAAGTACATGATAAATAATAACAATATATATTTTTCATATTACTGTTATAGGATAAATAATTGGAAAATGAAGGTATTCTTTAACATAATATAAAAATTCACTCTTTTTATATCGTTCAGCGAGGATGTAGTCAATACAATTAAAATAAATTTTTTACATTAAATATGAAATGTTATGAAACAACTTATTGTGGTTATAATGTGATAATTATTTTATTTAAGTTATAAAAAAATAATAAAAAATGTTCATTAAAATATATCATATTTATCATAAGCATGATTGATAATAAAATAATGTTTTTTTTACATAAGGGAATGTGATAAAAATATTTTAATCAATATTCTAATTAACTCAAGGAAACATAAATTTTTTTACCAAGTTTTTATGGTGTCATTAAGATAATGTAGATAATTTTTAATTCCCCATTTCCATACACTATTGATAATAAATAAGAATGAATTAATGTTTTTTCATGAACACTTATTTTCATTCATATATTTTTTAAAAAAATATATTTAAATAGAAATCATTCATAGAATATAATTTCCATTAAAAATATAAAAATAAATAACATCTACATCATAAAAATTGGTATATTATAATTAATAAGAATACCCTATGTGTATAAAAATAAAAAATAGATAAAAAATTCAATTATGTCACCACCATGGTTTCATTAAATTATAAATAAAGTAAAATTTGGGTATTCAGTAAACTAAATGTATATGGTATTCATCATTCAACCACTTCAGGTGGTGGTGATTCATTTTTTACAATTAATGAAAATGTTTGTCTTTACATTGATTGTGTTAGTTACTGAAACTATTTAAATAGTTACCAATCTCCTTCAATCTGATTCATGAAGTGGAATTTTAGAATCTTGAGTTATTACTACTCTCTAGGATCACATTAATTTTTCCATAAAAAATTTAATGAAATTAATTATATCTTTTCTTCAACATTACTAAGAGGGAATAAGTAAATAAAACATTATAAGATATTAATATAATACTCACCTGTATTATTTATTATTTATTTTTCATTGACAATTTATATGGAGTTAGATCCATCATGGTGTGCAATAAATATATCTAACAGAATGTTGTGAAATGGTTCTATAACTGATTTGAAGTACGTAGAAATTTAAAACTAAAAATGTGTGATTGATTGTAGGTGAAGTGTAACACTGATGAAACATGCATTGGATAATTTTGATGATGATGGTGAATTAAAAAAGTTAATGTAAAATAATGAATGAAATGATTAATGGAGATAATATAAGGTTAATATTTCCATGTTTCATCAATATATGTCTATAAATATAGAGTTCTCTCTATTTAATCCAACAACTTAGATTTATCCCCACCACATCTAATTTTACAATTGAAATTAAAAATGATAGAGAAACCAAATACTTGTCCATTATGAATGGATAGACAAAATAAGTATTCATAAATGATGACTTATGAATTCCTCTTATAATAAATGATAATTTATAGTAGAAATTAGTTATTTTATTAAATCATATATGATATAAATATTAAAGTTAAAACATATTTATTAATTATTATATTTATTAATGTTTTTATAATGAACACACCCCTTCCAATGCTTCCACCCATCCCCACCCATATTTTTATTTATGGAGAGTCATTTATTGTTATTAGTTATGAGGAATTCATTCAAACTCACATAATAATACTCCTTTGGTGGCAAAGAAACACTACCTTCATAGTCTGTAATGGTTAAAATCTAGAAAGGTGATGAGTGGTGACATTTAATATTGGTAAGAAAATTATCCACATCAATTGTTCTTTATTTGAGTGATATCATTATATTACACGCCCACAAGGTAGAATCTAGTCGCTTTTGGGGTATTAATTTAATTATAGTCTCACATATCATATGAATTAGTGATTGGGGTGAATGATTCATGTCGGTGGCATGTGATGGTTTAGTTTTTGGGCTTATTAGTCAATGATTATTCATAAACTGAACCCAATGTGATATTTAAGGAATATTATAACAAATTAATATTTACCAGTTAGGTTCTAGACCCATCCATTCAATGGTTATCTTACTACATCTATCTTTTCTAGTTTTTATCATTCCCATATTCATAAGGAAATATCATGGTATATGAACAATTTTTTCCCACTCCATTTTCCTTTCCATTTAATCCATGTTAATAAATTGGTGTAGTATCATTGGATGAACAATTTATGGCAGATATACACTCTCCTTCATCTTATAATATATAACATTTATATGGCTATAGTTTCATATTTTCGTTACAGATAATCATAAATAACCAATTTAGAATATCATGTCATCACCCATTCCCATGGTAATGTTAAATCAACAAAAAAGTTTTTGAAATTCTATTTTATGGTTTGTATCCTTCGCTGTTTCAATTAATAATCTATTTTTAAAAAAAAATGTATCACCAATTAAAATTTTTGTTTCTAGCCATGATATATCATTAATTAATATAATTTTAGAACATCGGTGGCATGATTTTTTTATGTCCACTTCTTATGGACTGAAAAAATGAATATTTTCTAAGATTATCATACAATAAACTTTATTTAACGAAACAATGAAAATTAATAGGGAGGCATGAAGGAAATTTATCAAAATTTTGATCATCCCAGAGAACTGAAAGTGGGATGTCTACGGAATCCAATCCTTGAATCAAACAATCAATTGGAATGATTCTAAACTTATCATGATGATACTAGATATGGTGAGATAATTCTAGGCACCTCAGTATACTTTTAAGAACTATATATATGGTCCAACATCTACATAAATCTATCATATAAAGGCATATTAAATTCCACTATTGATCTCAAAGAAAAATCCCCACCTCCCTTAATCAACTTTTGTTATTTGATAATTTTGAAGTTCCAACCTCGACCAATTATATCATAATGTATATGACTTCTAATCTAAACCCGACCTAATGAATAGTATCCACATGAACAATATCTAATCATTATAATGACAACATGGATTTCAAGACTCCATGAAAATTACCTACCTCTTGGGAGTCAAATGGATATTTTCATGGTATCATGAAATGATATGGGAAATATTGGATCAATATGCTCAATCATATTGGAAAATAGTTATTAACATTTAGTGATTCATCATAGAAACCAACAACCTGGGTGTTGATTGGTTCAACTTCAATAACCTGAAAAGGAAGAGTCGTAGTGGGTTAAAAAATAAAAATAACTTGAGATTCATCATTATTAGTTATCAAGGATTTTCTAATGAGATAATAAGATACCATATATCCATAAAAGCATTATACATACAACAAACCTCTATGTGTCTTTTTATTTTACCAATAACTCATTACCCAATGCTATAATTGGAAAAACAACATCCCAAAGAGTTACAAATTCCCATGAAAATTAAAGGATTATTAAACTGTAATGTAATCCCCTGAAACAAAACCCAAATTTATACAACCATAGATTCCCACCATTGGTCTATGTACATAATATATTGGAAAAGATGAAACATATCCTTACCATTGACATGATACACAAGTGTGGATGATCTAGTAAACCTAGGAAAATTAAGGACTGTAATCCTAATGTATAATTAAGATACATCTTAAAGAAATTAATGGGTATAAGACAATACTTGAAAAAATTTATAGTTATAAAATAATGCTACATAGTCACATATTAATGTAACTACAATTTCCTGGAAGATTTCAGAGGGGCATTGATAGAGGGTTCTGTAACAAGAGAAATCATGATCATTAGTTGTTGGTAAAAACAAAAAATGATGTAATTTATTTGAGGAAGTCTATGGCACAGTTTACATGAAATACAGTGGAGGTAGGTTTGAAAGAATTACTAGAATCAATTAATAAGGGGGTCATCCCCCACCTAGGGGAGGGCTGGAGCTACAACCTTGGGTGAACACTCAATCCCAAAATAGTGTAATACCTACTATGAGCTTATTTTTTCTTCAAATTTTTTTTAAAAAAATTAACGTTACTTTATTACAAAAGAATCACATTTCTAAAAAATTTATAATAGTGATAGAAAAATACATGATATATTTAATTTGGATGCAATAATTTTTTTGTTTACATTCTTGAAAAATTTGTTTATTTTTTTAAAATTATCCATTTTCCTAAAAAAAATCAATATAAAAAAATGTATAAAGTCAACATATTACGTAATATTATTTAATAATGGTGATAAAATGTTTTGAGGTATCATTCAAGTATGATTTTATAATAAAATAGATCCTTTAAATTCTTACATAAACTATTTGTAATCATAACTAGTTGATTTTTCATCTTCACATCATCAATAATGATATGATGGTCATTTTTTTATTTTAATTTGATATTTTTGAAATAATGGTATAAAATACATTATGTATTATGCCTTATTCATAAATTTATTTCCTATGTGAGATGAATCCTTTTCTAATTAAATATTAAGGTTGTGTGATGATGTTTATTAAACTACTGGGTCATGTTATAGGCGTATTTATTTAAATACAATATATATATATATATATATATTCCAAATTTACCATCCACCCTTTCTTTTTGTCTATAATTACCACTTTTTAAATAATTATCATATATCATCCAACCATCTCCATTATTTTTTCATTCCTTTTAATTTTTCTATTTTTATCATGAATGTTCTAAATTTTGTGGGTTTCTAGAATTTTTATCCACCACATATGTGAAATACAATTTAGGAATAAAATACTTTGGTAACATTGTAAAACTTCCAAATAGTTTTTTTGAGCATTTGGATATGGTTTTAAATTACAAAATTCAAAAACCACTAATAACTTGTTATGAAATTATGATAGTTTATAATAATTTTTTTATTATTATATCACATTTTAACATGTGTATTTATATTAAATTCATAGATATTTAGTGAAAACATTATTATTTATTTAGATACAACCATTTTTTCTTAATGATAAACAATTCACATTTTCTAACGACTCATAATTACAATTGTTGGGGATGAGGGGCATAGAATCCAAATAATTGGAAGTACGTATCTCTATTTATCTAGAGTAGTGTAACTTAAATAGCTAGGATTTAGTCAATGTTTGAAGGAATGATCCTCCAAGGCATCGATAACTGAAACTAGGAAGTCCATTCCCCCCATCCATAACATAGATTCATCATTTTTTTCAGATATGGTTTTAATAACTTCATGATCCGGAATTTGATGAGTATAAAAGTGAATTAAAACCTGAAAAATATATATATGAAATCACATAGTACAAAAATCTATGCATAAGAGGGTTTAAATTCTTTACACATTTTTCTTATTTGCATAGGAAATCAATGAAATGGAATCTTTCATTCCATGTGAAATAGATTTTATGGGTCACATGGTCTAATAAGATTAAAAAACACTACTTAATTTTCTTGAAATGCCTCACCAATTCCGTCTTCTAGTCATTAGAATATCATGATGCTATTTTGGCCTCACCCACAATGGCCCCACCTGGACTACAACTAAGTCGAGTGAGATACCCCAACACGACTTCTAATAGGCTAGGGTATGTTGACTTGTGTCAAAAAATATACCATACATATGAGAGACCATATCATAAAGAACCAATACAAACACACACACATTCAGGTATATCGCAACCACATAGGATAAATAAATATGTACTGATTCAAAATAAACTGAATGAATAAAATAGACACTAGAATAAATAGAGCACACCGATATAAATTTTTTTAAAAGTATGAATGAGAAAAGTACACACCCAACTATAAATTAATGTATAATGAACATAATAGTATATGATATGGTAGAATTTCTCCCCCAAATACTGATATCCACCACCACCTATATCTCCTTCATATAGTTTAACTTTTCACAATCAATACCAGGCTCTCCAAATTCACTATCTAACTACCTAGAGTCTACCTAATACAACACATGTGCTTTAAATTCACATGTATGGGTAAGTATTTACATACCTAATATGACTTATAGAAAACTAAATTGGATGCAATAGAAACCAAAATAGTCATCTCAACCCATGATAAAAAGAGAAGAAATGAACCCCGACAAAATATGAACACCTAAATGAAAGCATTTCAGAGAGATTGATGTATATTAATCATTATAGAAACAGAGGATGAGAAGTATATATATAGATAAAATATTGAGTACTCTTATTAAGAAAATAACATAGTGTAACCTCACGAGATATGGAGGTCCCACACATCACCAATGGAAGGAAAGGACCCAGGGGGTGGTAACCCTAATAGGGTGGAGGATATGTCACTCATCCATGCTTGATGAAATAGGGGTTCTAATCCAAAAATTGAAGCCCAATCTCCCAGGGTATGTACGAGGGTGGTGAGGTGGGAGAGGGTGAGGGTTTACAATCCCACTAGTGTAGGAAATGGGGGCCCTATTCCCTATCCTATGAATTCCTTCATGGGGGTTTCAAACTAGATATCTCTCTAATGATCACTTCAGAGTCTCAACATTAGCCAACATTGTTTGAAGTTATAGACTGATTGTGACACCTCTTGCTATATGATTTATATCTATATAGAGGTAACCCTTACCTTCTACAAGGAATTATACTCATGAAGGACTACTTGAATGTTCGATTATGAGTCCCCAAGAAAGAGATATGAGTGGTAGAGAATTAAAATAAAAGAACATAGATTACACATTAGTATGTACATAGATTAATTCCATGTCCTCATGTAACTATTTCTAAAAACTTGGGATTGTATAAAAAAGGTACACACATGGAATTTATCCCACAACTCTTTTCTTGTTGGAATACCCATGGCCCTCAGATGTGTTCTCCCTGAACACAGCTCTGCTGGCTAGGTAGTATCATTGTGAAAGTCCATTTGAAGTAGTGGAATATAGGACCACTTTTAGTCCTAGCCGTGTAATCCATATAAAAAATTTAAATACTCATGTAGGGTAATATGATGTGTGATTCCATCACATAAAAATGGTTAAATTTAACAAATGGTGGAAACCCAATCCACTACAGGAAAAGGAATACAATATGTATGTTATTTCTAAACATATGAAATGTAGTTGGGTTTTAAAAAAAAATTGGTATCGCTTATTCCAAATATTTATTGTGTTCTTTTATCCAATGATATTTTCCTTATTAACATCGAAATGAAATTTCAAGGCCCTAATATTGATATGAACACAACTTTTCATCTTTTTTTATCCTTTGATGGACAAAAAAAGAGATTCCCTTCAACACCATGAATCTCTTCATGCCTCTATCGTTTTTGATGGATGTGACCCTCCACCATGCATTTGAAATACACTATGTATTTTCATCACTTTAGAAAATCATAATCTCAATTATATATTTCATAAAAAACATGGGTATGAGGTTTTTCATGCTTCTAGAAAAACTAGTAGTCGATTTATCTTCCTATAACATCCAGTGATGAATGTGGATAGAAACAATAGAGAATGGACCAATTAATGAATTATGTTCATAGATGACCATTGATACCCCAACCATTGATCATAACCATGGAATGAGATACAAAATTAGAGATCTTCAGTGAAAATGATTAAATCCAGGGACAATGGAAGGAATAGATTGATATGACCATGCTTTAGAATGTAGAAATATAATTCCAAAGTAGATAAATAATCTGTGATCAAAATAAAAAATAATAGGGTATAGATTCATAATTAAATATCCTTACCTCAATATTAGATTGATCTCTAAAGTATAATGGGTTTTCATCAATGACGATGAGGAGATCCATTTAATATGACTGTCGAAGTAGGATACTCCCACATTCATTCTCCCATTTTAAACTCAATAGAGAATCTATCTCTCTCTCTTTCTCCCTCTCTATATACCCTTGTTTATCATCATAGTTATGAAAGAAACCATAGAGATTAGTAATGACGTTGTCCATATAATGAATAACTGTTAGGTTTTAAAAAATATTCAAATTAAATAATTTTATTAATTTATTTATTCAAAATACTTGGGTTTTTGTCTGTTAATATGAACTAACTATAGTTCATATGTGAATAATCCATATGTTGATTTAATTGTAAAACATGAATTATAAGTGCAACGATGGTCTCAGTTTTCCCACTAAAGAATCAATTGAGTATGAAAAAAATTATTTCCCAAAAATATGCATTCATGCAGATTAATATAATTAATATATCGATATCGGGTCCTTGCGAGATCTGTAAAACTAAAAAAACTTCGAATAAAACCAGAAATATTATATTGAAAAATCCAAATGTCCTATACATGAATATAAAATTAGTTATATTCTCCCCACCGTAAAACATTTTTCTGTTGAAAGAAAACAACTTATAAATGTGAGGATACTGAGATTGCATATAATATCCCCCAACCCACACACCAATATCCTATGCTAAAATCATAAAATATAAATTTATGAATTTGATAGTGATGAATGTGACCCAATTGTATATCTATAAAAGATAAAACATCATAAGGAAATATTTGACCACTAACATTATAAAGGAACTTTTTGGTTTAGAGTTTTAGAAAATTAGGAAAAACTATTAACATCATGCAATCACAACCAACTAGTTCATAATGATAAAAATCATCTCCTAATATACCCAACTTTACATATTTGACATTAGTTCATCATCATCATCATCTATATGAATTTATTCTATAAATAATTCATTTAAGAACATAATTGAAAACCAGGGGAAAGGGAAACATACGAAGGGTGAGCTCTAATTCACAGTAAGGGTAAACATAAGAATTAACAATTTAATGTCATTAGATATATTAATCTGAGAAGAATGGTATGTTGTCATAATAATAGTGTATGTTAATGACATAAGATAATTCATACCCCTCAATACATGGATTATAAAACAATAAAACATGGAATAAATATTTAAAAAATAAAAGAATCATCAGAATAAATAATCATGTTCCATGTGATATCAATACTGATCAAATAAAATATTTATATAATATTATAGCAGAACAAAATTAATTTGGAATATTGGGAAAATATTTTCATAGAAACATTAGAGAACCCAAATAATAGTAGAAATTATACGGTCATATAAAATATAAATCTCTATAGAAAAAAAATTATCTAATGAGCGGGGGTACTATCTGGGCACACCCACCATATAATCTACATCGAGATAACTTGGTGATATTTGTGTGAACTCGTCATATAAGAAATATCTGGCTCACCTATGTGATATAATGTGGATCTACCATTCATATAAGTTATATTAGGATTACCAATTCATCATCAATAATTGTCAAGTACAATTTAGGAATAAAAAATTTAGAATCATTAACTTTTAAATCATTGGAATAATCAATGTTATTTTATAGCTCAATTAACCAATGTAAATGAATCATGTCCCACGATAATCTTGTAATCCATCCTACAATAGATTTATGGTGGTACCAATAAAATATATCTCATGTAGATTGTTGTAAAATAAAGGGTTATTGATATTGATTAATGGAAATTCCATTAAAATATTTTTGAAAATACTCTTCAAAGAAATAAAGAATTAGATTGAGTAACATCAAATTATGTCATATTAGATAGAAAATGATTTTGAGTACCATTTGGAAAAATTTCTGAGAAAAATTTCCTTTTAATTTTGAAAAACTGTATCTAAAATATAAATCATTATTGAATATTAAATAAAAAAATTATTTTAAAAGAACATTTGACACTTAAAATTGAATTTTTAAAACACTAATTGGTCATGATTGTGTAAGGTTTCATTCAGACGAAATATGTTAAAAAATGATGGCTTTCATATTTTTATATGAAAAATACAAAATTACCTTCATTATAAAATAAAAGAATGATTTTTTTGAAATTTTTATTGTGTTTAATATTGACATTAAACAATCATAGTAAAAAAAATTAAATAATTTTATAAAATGTGTATATGGAAGTGAAATACTCATGATTTAAAAATATACAACATCTGTATCACATAAAAATGAATATCTTGATGTCTATTTAATCAATAAGGGAGGTAATTGAAATTACACATTTTAAAAACATTAAAAACCAAAGGATTATAAAATATAAAGTTTTTAATAAAATATGATCACACTATATACTCTAAAAGGGACTTGAATATAAAAAATACCAATTGAAAGTAGACTGTAACATTAATATTTTCCAATTTGGAGACTCTTCAATCATATGTTCCATAAAATTTAAACATTAATTAGTACATTGAATATCACAAACAAAAGTATTTTCATGATATAACAGGTCATAGGCTAGCACACACATAAAAAGTGAATATAGGTCCATATCATAAATGTATGTTTCAAGGAAAGATAGTCTGAGAAGAATAATGTAACAAACCAAAAATTCATTAATGAAAATTCCTCTTGGTCTATTTATATGAATTCTTATGGTTATGTAAACTATTTTCACTTATTTGGTTCTATGTTTTGGATTTTCAAATACTATTAAAAATTATGGCTATTGCTAATATTTCTATTGAATAGTGATCCCATTATTATTATAAATATAGGTCTTTAACAAATCCAATTTACTCAGACAAAGGAAGTGATGGCCTCATCTTGTAAACTTTCCCAGTAAGAAGCCCATTTGTCAAGGCTCGGAAAGGATGTGGTTCAATTGGGCTTCGCTCTAGACGAAGACCAAGATGAGCATGAATACGTTATGCTCGAGCGAAACCGCCTACGAGAAAAGTGGAAGTTGATAGAGATTACCACTTGAGGAATGCTATCCAAGAAACCCCAAGAGTCTGTCAGCATCGTATAACTTACCCTAAGGTATTATGTGGGTTTTTAAGGGGTTATGTAACAAGAAAATATTACTAAAATTATGTACATTATTCTTGTATAAAGAATATACATTCTCTTTATTATTGTTACATTGTAAATAATTTTAAACACAAAAATAGTATTTTCAGTTAATAATCAACTAAGAAATCTATTTTGATGAATTAATGTATTTTTGAATTAAATAACATCTTAATAAAATATTATTATTATTAATTAATTAATTTTTATTAAATATAAATTATCGTATAATTTTATGAATGCAATTATAATTTTTATTATGGTTTGAAAACCTTTTTTTCCAAAACCCTTGAATTTTTTATAAATGTCGGTATTTATTTTAATAGTATAAATTCACATATTTAAAAAATTATTTATATAAAATTAATATTATATTTTTAATCAGGATGTCAAAATTATCCAACGGTGTTTATTTCATAATTTTTTGAGAGTCGAATTTTTTGGTAAAAATTTAACACCTTTTAAATATATAATTTGTTTTATGTCATCATAAAGACCCTATAGTGATGTAATAACATACTATAAACATTATTTTCGGCCAATATAAGGTTTACCATTAATATAATGTGATTTTGGGGTTTTTTGATTTATTTTACAAAGATTTAGTGGACCCTTCAAGGCTTATAAAACATTTTGTCTTTTTAAATTGTTTTCCTTTAGAGTGTGACTCACCTCCACATAAGCAACCCTATTATTTTAAGAAGTTCGGCCATTGTCCTTATAAAATATTGTTTTCCACTCCACTTTGGAAAAAATAATGTGCATGAACCATGGGTTGTCTTGTCGTTTTTATTATTTTAATGTGTGGTGTCCCAAACCTAAATAATAAAGAATTACCTCTTCATACCAATATAAACCCATCCAAGTTCCCACTTACTCTTTACTCAAAGCCTATATATTTCGACCAAACCCTGCCCTGCACTCTAAAGGATCCTCCCAGGGTTCCCCAATCTCCCAAGAAGCCCCTTCCCATCCACTCCCAAGCTTTTGGGATCACACTTCCATGTAAGGGATTCCTACTATCCTCTTTTTATCCATGTTTCTTAATATTGTTATGCCCTTTTATTTTCAATTATAAATGTTGGGGTATGATTTTTCTCCTCCCCCATAATAACCTATTTATGTTCTAATGATGATATACCCCTTTATCTCTCATTAAATTCCTCCCATTTACACCTGTTACCATGCCAAAATTCCATAAGGAATTTACATCTCCTCATTTACCTTCAAGTAATTTCTTCGTATCACGAATATAAATTCCATTACAGTTGTTGGAACATGTATATATATGACCCCCTTACTTTATATTTCATATAAATATTATGTGACACCCCTTTAACTCTCATCAATCATTTTTATGAATTCGTATGTCACGATGTTATGCTGCTGAAACTGAACTGAGACTTTCCAAGACAAAGTCATTGTGTTGTGAATAACATGCCCATTTTTCTATCAGGGTTATACACATTTAAGAACATTTTTTTGTTTAAATTGATTCTTTTATGAATTCCAAAATCCTTTATCATGGAATAAATGATGATTTTTAATCAATCCATCTTTTATGATCCATGTGGCACACTTTTGCATGAAATGGAATGATTAAGAAGGGTGCACCGCGATAACGCTCTAATGAATTGGGTAATGTATAATATCATGATAAATTATGTGAAATGGGTTTTGACTCATGAAAATTCAAGTGCAACGAGGGTTTACTTATGCTTCATGTTCAACGAGGGTTTACTCATGCTCCATGTACAATGAGCCTTAGCTCATACTAATTCTATGTTATGTGTTGTTGCCAGATTTCCATGTTATGATTACCAGGCTTTATCATGTCTTTATGTTCACATTTCTCTTATTCTCCATTTAGATGAATATTGTCTAACATTTACTGTATTCCTCTAGTTATTCAATGTTTATTCCCTTACTGGGATTTATAGATCACCCTTTTCTTATGCATTTCCTCAGGTTATCCTATGCAAAGCTAAGTACGAGGAAATGTAGTGGTCATGTAAAGGTTGTTTTCAATATTATGTTGTGTTATATGATTTAAGATGTTATTTAATATTCCTAATCCCCAAAGTCACTAGACCTCTCTATCCTCTATGTTGTATCAAATGAATGTTTTATGTAATATATCATGTTTAAGTATGTAATAAAAAGATGGGTTGTTATAGTTGGTATCATAGGATAGGTTTAGTTATTTTTGGGATTAGGATTATAAAACCCTAGTGAATCCTTAGAGACAAGACTAAGTAAAATAAAAACATCCCTATGTTTTTTTGGGTATTGATTAAGTGCTTTATCAAGCCAATACAACCATGTATGGATACGAGCAGGTAGGGGCGGCTCTGGCACAGATTTACCTAAGGGTGAAAACCCTGACAAGGAGTTTTAGGCTTTACCAAAGGTATCCTAGTATATGAAAATGGGCCTTGTTGGACTTTGGGTTACAAAGCTCATGGGGGATATGCATTGGTAAATTCACTTTCTTAGTATGAACCATTATTAAGGGAGTTAAAAAAAATCCACAAAGAATATATGTTTGAAAGTATATCATGGATAACATAGATTGAAGTCTATGTATTCATTAGTTATGGAAATAACAGCTATTTATAAGTCATATATTTTGTCCTTGGATTACCCTTTATGTGTTACCCCTAACTTTACTTTTATTCTAGCCAATGGCTGGTAATTGGAGGACTTAGGCTATCAACCTATGTAAAGATCAATGCGATGACTATGAAAATGAGATGACCAATCTGATGGGAACGAGAATAAAAAAAATGTCATGATTTTATCTCAGTTAAGTCATGATTTGAATAGAAACATGGTTCAAGAGTAATTTTCAACCCCCCCTCCTAAGAAAGAGCAAGTATCTATCGAGAGCTTCCAGAGACAAAGGCATCCGACTTTTAATGGATCATCTGATCCCTCAATCGCAGAACAATGGATCAAATCCATTGAAAATATATTCTCTATCCTTCAATGTTGTGAACATGATATGGTTCTCCTGGATGCTTACCATATAGAGGGTGAAGCTGATCAATGGTGTACATTGATCAAAAATACAAAGTCTAAGGAGGAGATCAAGGTGTTGGAATGGATGGATTTCTGGAAGATTTTTTTTTCTAATTATTTTCCATGCACCCTCTGTCTTAAGATGGAAAATGACTTCTTTTACCTAAAAAAAAGGTGATGAATTCATCAGAGCATACGAGGAATACATCACAAGTCATGCACGATATGCCTCCGAATTTGTAGTTACCCCCGAATGCAAGGTTGACCACTTCTTTGGTGGGATAAAACCTAGCTTGCAGAAATCCCTGGTGTTCCGTGACTTCGAAATCTATGTTTAAAATGTCTGATGCACCTTCACAGTCAAAATGATTATCATTTAATCTCAGGGGTATCATGGGGATAAGAATTTTAAGGTGGATTTCAATTCTGGCGGTCCAATGGATAAATCCAATGGTGTTAAGAAAATCCAGCACCCCATTTTCCGAATGTGCAGAAAGAAGAACCCAAAAAATTTCCTAAAGGGTATGAGGAAATTCATTAGGTGTGGAAGAGAAGAGAACTTGGATATTAACTGTAAGCATGAAAAACCTATAGCTTCGACAAAGGAGATAAAATCTCTGTTCAACTCTCAAAATGTTGTTCATTTCTTCAACAACAAAGAACCAGGGCCCCTTGAAAATATGTGCCCTAAGACAAGGATTTTTGGAGGCATCCAACATCCTCCATGATAGGAAGGGTGAGGTTTTTCCATCACTACCGCCAAAGTGAACCCTGATAATGAAGTGGTGATAGCTACACTAGTTATTCTTTCAAGAATAGCGAATATAATTTTTGATTCAGATTCTACAAATTCTTTTATATCCCTTATGTTTAGCAGAACAATCCCAACACCACCACAAATCATGGAAGTAATGATATAAGTGAGTACATAAAATGGGGAAATCATTGAATCCCATTAATATAACTCTTTCCATGTCATAATCAGTGGATTGAACGTCTCGGAGAACTTCATCATACTCCCTCTAGTTTAATTTGATACAATTCTTAGCATGGATTGGATTTCCCTATTTAGAGACAACATAAATTTCTATAAGAGATAAATCACTCTCCATGTGGAGAATCGACCCCCAATTCTGTGCAACTACAAGAAGGAATATGAATCTTCTTCAGCTCTGTCATCTCATGTGTGGATATTAATGCCTTATGAGCAAGCGTATTGGGATTAGATGATTGAATCCAAGGATGAAACCATCCTTGATGACATTCCTATTGTCAGGGAATTCACTGAAGTGTTTCCTAAGGAAATAATTGGTCTTCACCCTATAAGAGATGTTGAATTCTAAATTGATCTTATACATGGGAGTTTCCAATATCCAAGAATCCATATAGAATGGCAGTTGTGGACCATGATGAGATGAGGAAAAAACAACAGGAGATTCTGGATAATCAGTTTATACGTCCAAGTGCTTCACCATGGGGTGTACCGGTCCTATTGGTCAAGAAGAAGTATGGGTCAATGCGCATTTTCATTGATTATCACGAGATTAACAAAATAATTATAAAGAAAAAGTATCCTCTTCCATGAATTGATGAATTTTTTGATCAGTTGTGTGAAGCATAATACATCTCCATGGTAGATTTGCTGTCGGGATATTATCAAGTAACGGTGAAGAAGGAAGATATCCCCATGAATTCTTTTAATACAAGATACGAGAACTATGAATTCATAGTAACGAATTTCATACTCTCCAATGTTCCAACAATATTCATGGACTTGATGAATATTGTCTTTATAGATTACCTTGAAAAATTTGTGGTAGTCTTTATAGAAGATATTCTACTATACTTGAAAACCATGAAGGATCATGAAGAGAACTAAGAACTGTACTAGAGACCCTATGAAAGGAGATGTTTTATGTAAAGTACAACAAGTGTGAGTTTTGGTTGAAGGATGTCTCATTCTTGGGCCATATCATCACAATGGGATATATTTGGATCCACCCAAGACAACAACAATAGAGGGATGACTGAGGCTAACATAGGTAATGGATATCCATAGCTTTTTGGGGTTAACTTCATATTATCAAAGATTTGTGAGAAATTTCTCACGATTTTCCAACCGTCTTACCAAGATAACTGAGAAGGGAATAATGTTTTCTTGGAGTGAAGAATGCAATTAAAGCTTCAAGGAGTAAAAAAGGAGGCTTTTCATTGTACTCGTTTTCACTTTACACACAAGTGGAGAACTTTTTGTGGTATTTAGTGATGCTTAGAAGAAGGTATTGGGCTATGTGTAGATGAAAAATGACAAAGTATTTTCCAATGCTTCAAGGAAATTGAAATTTCATGAGTAGAATTATCCAAAATAGGATTTTCAGTTGGCTGTATTGATCTTCACATTAACAATTTGGTGGAATTATCTCTTTGGGGAGAAGTGTGAAATATATACAGACCACAAAATCCTCAAGTATATATTCACATAGAGAGGGTTGAACATGTGCCAATGAATATGGTTAGAGTGGATCAAAAAATATGACTGCTCAATCCATTACCTCCCTGGGAAAGCGAACAATGTGGAAGATGCTCTAAGTAGAAAGGACCCAGTGACTCTATCATTGATGGGAATTGAAAAGGATCCAATATTCTTATAATTTATGAAGATGGACTTGGGAATAACAAAGAAGAGAATATAATCAATCCTTTCACAAATTATTTCTAAACCAACTCTTTTGGATATTTTAATGGATGCTAAAAAGGATGATGTGAAAATTTAGAAGAATGTGGAAGGTATCAGAAAAGTGAAATCCTCAGATTTCAATGTTAATGAAGAAAGAATTGTGATATTTGGGAAAATAATATGTGTTCCATCAAGTCCGTATTTGAAGAAGGTAATTTTGGATGATGCACAGTGTTCAAATTTCTCTATTCACCCAGCAAACATAAAGATGTATCGAGATCTACGAGAGAATTATTGGTGGGACAATATGAATAAATAGATTATTGAATATACATCAAAGTGCGTATTGTGTCAAAAAGTAATGTTGGAGAGGCAGAAGTCTAAGGGGATGATGCAACCATTGCCCATACCAGCATGAAAATGGTATAAAATCACAATGGACTTTGTGACTGGACTTCTGAAGACATCCAAAAGAAACAATGCAATCTGGGATATTGTGGATCATCTTACAAAGTATGCGTGGTTAATTGAAATTCAGGAGGATTTCTCATTGGATTAATTGGCACAGATATATATCAGGCAAGTGGTAAGGTTGCATGGAGTACAACTAACTATTGTATCTGATCAAGATCCAAGATTATCCTCTATGTTTTGGAAGACTCTTCAATATGATCTAGATACTGAACTGAACTTCAATACGTCCTATCAACCTCAAACTAATGACCAATCTAAGTGATCTATTCAAACACTAGAATATATGTTAATATCATGTTCAATGGACTGTAAATGATTATGGGTTCAACATCTTCCAATGGTTGAATTCTCCTACAATAACAGTTTTCACTCAGGCATCCTGATTGAACCTTATAAAGCCCTGTATAGTAAGTGGTGCATAACATCGACATGTTTGGATGAATTCGGTGAGCGCAAGATGCTAGGACCTGAAATGGTCAAAGAAATGGTGGAGAAGGTGAAAACCATTCAACATCATATCAAGGTAGCCCGAAGTCGATAGAAGAGTTATGTGGATAACCATCGATGAGACCTTGAGTTCAAAGTTGGAGACATGTTATTTCTATACATATCTATGTGGAAGATTTTCATGTGGTTTGGAATGAAAGGGAAGTTATGCCCTAGGTACATCTTATATTTCGAGATTCATGATCATGTTGGGGATGCGGCCTATCGACTAGCACTTCCACATATCAATGCCAAATTACATGATGTCTTTCAT
This sequence comes from Viscum album, assembly GCA_963277665.1. Lineage (NCBI taxonomy): Eukaryota > Viridiplantae > Streptophyta > Magnoliopsida > Santalales > Viscaceae > Viscum > Viscum album. The sequence goes on from OY728164.1 coordinate 154,501,883, forward strand.
ATATCCCTCTTAAAAAAGTACATTCCAGACCCTTTACATATACTATTTTCATTGGTAGTACAACTGGAAGATGATCTTTCTTATGAGGAGAAACAAGTGAAAATGTTAGAACATAGAGAAAAAGTTCTACGAAATAAGATAATGCCCCACATCATGGTTCTATGAAAAAACCACAAGTTTGAAGAAGCGAAGTGGTAACTAGAAGAAGTGATGAAGCAGAGTAACCCATATCAATTTTAGTGTGGGAAAATGAAATTTTAAGGGGAAAATTTGTTAAGGAGAAAATATTTTAATGAACCAAAAATTCATTAATAAAAATTCCTCTTGGTCCTTTTAAATTTATTCTTATGGTTATGTAAAATGATTACACGTACATGGTTCTATGTTTCAAATTTTAAAATACCACTATGAATTGTGAAAATTGCTAATATATTCATTGAATAGTGATCACATGCTTATTATAAAAATAGGGCTTTAACAAATCCAATTTACTCAGACAAAGGAAGCGATGGCCTCATCTAGTAGACTTGCCCTATATGAAGACCATTTTTCTGAGCTCATAAAGGAGGTGACGTCATTGGGCTTTGATCTTAACCAATCCCAATCTGATCTTGAATATGTTAAGCTCGAGCAGAACTTCCTACAAGAGAAGTGGAATTTGATAGAGATTAACTTTCTAGTAATGATATCCAAGCAACCCGAAGAGTCTACCACCATCGCGCACCTTACCCTAAGGTCTTATGTGGGAGTTTTAAGGGGTTATGTAACATGAAACTAGTACTAAGATTATATACATTATTATTCTATAGAGAATATACATTCTTTTTTTTACTTTGTAACTAGTTTTAAAGCCCAAATAGTATTTTTAGTTAATATTCAACAACGAAATATATTTTGATGAGTTAATTTATTTTATAATTAAATATTATTTTAATTAAATAATATTGTTATTAATAAATAAATTTTTATTAAATATAAATTATAGTATAATCTTATGAATGAAATTGTAATTTTTAATAGGGTTTGAAAGCAGTTTTGGTCAAAACCCATAAATTTTAAATAAATGTCAGTTTTTGTTTTAAAAGTAAAAATTCATATATTTAGATAATTATTTAGTTAAAATTAATATTATTTTTGGAATCCGGATGTCGAAATTATCCATTGGCGAATTTTTCATAATTTTTGGAGACAGTCGATGTTTTGGGTAAAAATTAAATGCTGTTTAAATATGTAATGTGTTTTAAGACATCATAATAACACAATAGTGATGTAATAAAATACTATAAACATTATGTTCGGCCAATATATGTTTTCCATTAAAATAATGTGATTTTGGGGTTATTTTGATTTATTTTAAAAAGATTTAGTGGATCCTTCTAGGCTTATTAAACTTTTTGTCTTTTTAGATTATTTTCCATGATATTGTGACTCACCTCCACATAAGCAACCATCTTATTTTAAGAATTTCGGCCATTGGTCCTATGAAATATTTTTTTCCACTCCCGTTTGGAAAAACCATTGGTGAAAACTATGGATTGGTGTGCAGTTTTGAATAGTTTAATGTGTGGTGTCCCAAACCTAAATAATAAAGAACTACCTCTTCTTACCTATATAAACCCACCCATGATCCCACTCCCTCTTCACTAAAATACTTTGGAGTTCAACCAAACCCTGCCCTCATCTCTCTAAAATCCACCCACAGTTCCCCAAGCTCCCAAAAAGCCTATCTCAAGCCTCTCCTAAGCTTTTAGTATGAAACATCCAAGTAAGAGATTCATATTTTTCTCTTTTTATCAATGTTTCTTAATATTGTTATACCTTTTTCTTTTCCATTACAAATGTTGGGGTATGATTTAGCACCTCCCCATACTGCCCTATTTATTTGTTAATGATTAGATACCCCCTTATCTCTCATTAAATGCATCCCATATACACCTGTTTCCATGACGAAATTCCGTAAGGAATTTCCCTCTCCTCATTCACATTCAAGTAATTATTTTGTATCATGAATCTAAATTCCATTAAAATTGATGGGTCATTTATTTATATGACCCCCTTACTGTCAATTTCATGTAAATATTTTGAGACACCATTTTCTCTATCATAATCCATTTTTATGAGTTCTTATGTCACATCATTATGGTGCTGAAATTGCACAGTGATTTTCTAAGACAGAGTCATTGTATAGTGAAAACCATATTCAGTTATCTATCATGGGTATTCACCTTTATGCACATTTTCATATTGTTTAAAGAGATTCATGTATGAATTTCAAACCACTTTATCTTGTAATAATTTTTCCTGTTCAATTAATCCATGTTTTATGATCCATGTGGCACACTTATGCATGAAATGAAATGATTAAGAAGGGTGTGCACTGACAGTTCTTCAATGCATTCGGTAATGTATAGTATCATGATACGTCATGGGAAATGGGTGATGAATCATGATAATTAAATTGAAATGAGGTTTTACTCATTATTCATGTGAAAGGATGGTTTACTCATGCTCCTTGTGTAATGAGCCTTCGCTCATTCTAATTCAAGTGTTGTTTCTATATTTCCATGTTTATTCCCATATTGGGATTTATAGCTCACCCTTTTCTTATCATGTTCTCAGGTTATCCTATGCAATGTTATGTTTGAGGGAATGATGTGGTCATGTAATGGATGTTTTCAATAAGATGATTCATTATATACTTTATGTTGTTATGTAATGTTCCTAATCCCCAAGGACACTAGACCTATAGATATTCAATGTTGTATCAAATGAAAGTTTTATGTAATAAATCATGTTTAAGTATGCAATAAAGATCAGGGTTGTTATAAATAACCCTCAAACAAATCATACCATTGAATTTGAGAATTAATAAATGAATTGATTATGTGTATCAAATATAAAACCACATAAAGAAAGTTTAAATACAATTTATTTCAATCAAAAGTCATCACAAACACAATATTGACAAATGAATGTCACCAAATAATTAATGAAACCCATTGAAAATAAAGGGAGTCACAGAATTATATACCACATGGTAAAATTATATTATATTCACCTTGATTAAAATAATTCAAAATGAAACTTGAAATATCAATATTTATAAAGGTTTCATGTTAATAAATTGAAAATGGTAGTATATGTAATAAACAATAAAAATATGTGTTGAATATGGCATATGTCTCAAAAAAATAGAATGTGAGATGAGATACTCATAAAACGATCATAAAGTTGGAGTGAAAATTAATCAGTGAATTGATTATGTGAATAAATTGTAAATCCATAGAAAGAAAGTGAAAAAAATAATAATAAAATAAAAATTAATTTCTCACATAATCATATAATATTAAAGACAATGAAGTTGCAATATAACTCAATGAAAATAAACTTATAAATTAAATTATTTAACTCTTTGGAAACATTCAAGTAAAATTATATTGGATTAATTAAATAAATCAAAAGTAAAATAAAATAGTTTATAAAGGAATAATTATATTAAATTTAAAATCGGAATTATATAAACCACATAATAATAAAAGGTGTTTAATATGTCATATGTATCACATAAAAAAAATGTGATATGAGAAAACCATTACATCGAGTCCAAACATTAAATGGGTTTACTTATGTCTAATATAATAAGATTTGAAATATTATTGGACTCATTATGAAACATTATCATATTTAATAATTTATTCTTAAATCATTTATTTTACAACATTTTAATGACATATTAAAAATACTTAAGCTGTTAACTCCACTTTGGGTGTTTTGAGGACATTTGGTTAATTTTTTAAAACAAAATTGGTGTGTTCACCACCATCAAATGTGTCATTATTTAAAAATATAAATAACAATAATAATTCTATATTTATTGTAATTATATTAAAATTATAATTTTAAAACCAATCATGAAATATAGTTATGAAAAATAAACTACGTTACAATCATAGAGACGTTATGTCATACATAAACACGAGTAATGTTTCTATTTTTCAATGACCAATATAGAAATAATGTAAGAAATATTTCATATTTATAATATAATAGTAATAAAATAAATAACCTATTATTTTCTTAAATATAATTATATATGTCATCAATGTTTTTTGGTGATGAAAAAATAAATCACAATAATTCAGGGAGGTGATAGTTCGCACGTATGCAAAAACTACATTATTATTTTTCAATGTAAGAATGAATATGATGTATTAAATTTTAAAAGTTATTAATGTGAAATGAATATAATAATTATTTTATTTATATATATAATATATTAATAAAAATAATCCTTATTAACATTCATGTAATTTATTGGTGAATAAATAAATAACATTACATCCTGAGGCAGTATTCCGCCATACACATGAGAAACATTATCATATCCCCCACAAAAGTGAACGTAAAAATGATATATATGATATCATATTTTTAAATTTATAGATATTATTCATAGAATTGGCAAATAGTTTTAATTGAAAATTATATAAATCAATGATATGTGATGTTGGAAAGCATATGACATTGATTTGTTAGGCGGTAGCCCGCGTGCACATGAATAACGATTTCATATGTTATTTGATAGATTATAAGATGGATTTAAGATATTAAATTAACAAAATAACATATTAATGTATGTTATATGGTGGTATTATTAAATAATAATAATATATTAATAATTTTTGGTGGTGTAATAAGATATAAAATAAAGATTTTAGGTAAATCATTATACATCTTCTTTAGAAAAACTCCCTAGGTAAGCACCAAATGGATTTGTATCATGGAGTTATGATAACAATAATGGGATATAGGATGTGGTGATGGAATTAAAGAATAAATTTTTTCATTTGTTGGCCTATAAAACCTTCATTTAATTTGTGGACAAGTGTGTTGAGGGTGTGGGCTTTTATAAGCTAGGTGAGTGGCACACATATAATTTTTGAAAAGAAAATTTTGAACCCACATTTATAACATTAATTAGTATAAAAAATGGACCATAATAATTAATTAGAAATCATAAGGTCTTGATATTTCATTAGAATAATTTTCAACAAGTTTTCTGGTCATTTTGATAATTATAGTTTTATATTAACCCATGTCAAAACTTATTTCACCATAACTATGGTAATTAATTTTTATTGTTTTTACTATTAATTATGGGAAAAATTACGTTTACCTTATTAGATAATATAAATTATTGTTATTAAAAATACGGAAACCATTTTATCAAATTAAATTTTCATAATTTAATAATTTTAATTTATAATTAATCCTATAGACCTGAGGGAAAAGCATGTTTTTAACAAGTGAATTTTCATGTAAAGGATGAGTATTTTTAACTCTTTGGATAATAATATAAGATATATTAATCTAAATTAATATTTTTTGATATATAATATATCAATTTCATATACATAATTTCACTTTATTTATTCATTAAATTAATTAAAAATTAGATATATTATTCACATTAAAACAGTTTTAAGAAAAACACATTTTAAAACCCAAAAAATTACGTAGAATAAAATCCAATTTAATAATAATTAGACTGTTACTAAATGCATTAAAAACAATAAATAATAATTATTTAAATTTATTTCATATTAAAAATAATGATTTACTATTATATCTACATACTTTCTTGAGAATAAATTATATTTTTTTTAAAAATCGTATTTTTCAGTATTCGCTGATATAAAAATAGCATCAAAAAACATAAAAACATTACCCAAAGTAAATTTTGATATCTATTTAAATATTATTTTCATTATATCAAATAAATTTTTACTAAGAACTAAGAATTAATTATGATTTTTTTTCATGAATATGAATAGAAAGCAATTTTTTTGAAAACATATTAGTAAAAAATAAAAATAATTTACTAATACATGATTGATTAATTATTAAAAAGTAATCAATAATTTAAATTTAGTAGGATATATATATATAACATAAATTAGTTTACACTCTTCATAACCACTAATTGAATGGATATTTTATAATAGTTATATACTTCATTGGTTGTTTATGCTTAATGTTGGGTGTCAAATACACAATGAAACATCATTTTTTTCTAAAATGCTGAGGTGTCATCTACTTGTAATTAGAAATTTATCCCAAATTTTTTTTTGGAAAATTGAAACCACTTTTTTGGAAATCTACATAATAAATGTTTTCATGAAATATACTCTACATAATGGTGAAAGGGATGTACAATGGTCATCTGTAATAACACATACCAAATTTCCAAATTGGAGAACATAAGTGGTAAGTGAAGACATGGAAATTGTAGAAAAACATAATGTGAAAATAACAATATAGTATCAAAAATATCATTTATCATAATAATTTAAATGATCAAGATAATATTAACAACCACAAAACCATAAACCAAATATGTTTGAAAAATCTCATTTATATCATTAGAAATGGTGGAAATAGGAAAAAATATTCATTGAGTATATATTTCATAGAGTTTAGGAAGAAAATTTCTAAATATACTGTGAGAACAAATAAATATACCTATATAATAATTTTAATTTCATCCATTAATCAATTTCAACCACAATATCATATTTTTCTACAAAATTATGTGTAATCATGATGATTTTTTTCATGATTGAAGTGATAAAGTACACTTTTAATGGAACACGTAACCAAGAATGGGAAAGTAAAGCTATTCTATATGTATTTAGATATTGAATTTATCTAAAATAATTTTACATGGTATGATAATTCCCAAAAATAAATAACCTTCATATGATGAAATAATACTTTAATATCTGGAATTTAAGAGTAATACCCATGGTAAATCTAAGTCCATACAAATATAAATGACCACATATCTAAATAAAATTAAAAACCTCAACATTAAATAATGGTTTAATGTTTGAGGCTATATCATAACATTCATCTATAAAGTACTAAAATATATTGATCCTCTAATAAAATAAAAATAATCACACCAAATCAATTTTCAATCACATTGTAATTTTTGTGATAAAACATATGTTCCAAAAATTACCTTAATATTAAATATCATATAAACCCAAAATGATTTTAATTGTATAAAACATTGGTCCATATAATTTTAATAAATAATACAAATTAAACAGAAGATATTAATATACTTAAAACATATAAATCAACTCCTAATGTCTCATTAACTATATTAATATTTCACACTAATAACCTCAAAAGTGGTGTCTAAGTCATTGAACTTATGATAAAACATAATCTAATAGACCTATGATGGTATCAAAAAATAATAAGATATCCTCAAACGAAAAAATCATAATCAATTAAATTTTCTAGACCATTCCATTGATACAAAATATAATATCACTAAACCCACACACCCATATCTAGTATTTAATTCATAACCATTACATTTCTGTATTTGATATCAATATAGGTGAACCAATTTTTTCCATCCAAAATTTATAGAATCATAAGGTAACATCGAATGACTTACATTCTTAAGGACCATTTGACAGTAGATTTTTAGATTGTAATGACAACTCTTGACATCATGGATTCATAAACAATAAGTATATAAATATGAACATCATCTACCACTATACCTATATTTTCATATTCCACATTATTAATTCATAACCATATTTATGAAACCAATATAGATATAATTCATTTAACAAAAGTCTTGATAACCTGTAGAAGAGGAAACAAAATAAGGGTGACCTAAAATGATTAGTAAGGGTTAACATTACCATTAAAAATTGAATGGAATAAGTGATATTAAGATGAGAATAAGGGTATAATACCCTAGTCAAGGTGCATGAGGATAACATAATGAAAATCTTAACTATAAATACCCATAACATCAAATAGGAAAAAATTTCATAAATATTTAATAAAAGAATGATTCACTAGAATCAATAATCATGAGAAATGTGATATCAATATTTATAAATAGAACATTTAAAACCCATATTATTGTAAAAAATATAGTTTTATCATGGAACATTATCTTAATAGAAACCTTCAATATCCCATAAAATTGAAAGAACCATATGAAAAATAATAAATAAAATTATGTTGATAACATAATCATTAAAAAATTATTAGAGAGCTATCTTGGAACACCCATCATATAAGCTATATCAAGAACACCTAGAACTATTTGAGCACACCCATCGTATAATCTATATTGGGCACTCTCATAAGCTACAATGGGAATCATCCCTTGGTATATGCTATATCAGGCTAACATATTCAAAAAAATAATAATTGCCAAATTCAATTCATGAATAAAAAATTTAGATGCATTCAATATTCAATCATGACTAAAATAGATCTTATTTCATAACTCAATTTACATGGGTAAATAAAAAAAGTTCCATGATAACCATCCAATCCATCCAAATAAGGAATACATATTTTACCAATACAACAGATATCTATTAGACTGTATAACATCAAGGGTGGTTTATTTTGAATAATTTAAATAAAATTAATAGATTATTAAAACCAATCTTTAAGAAAATAACATTTTTCACTTGAGTAACATAAAATAAGGTCATTGTAGATATAACCTTATTTTGAAAGATCACATATATGTGTATTTTATTCATACAATTTTGTGTTTTTTAGTATATTTATTTCAGTAAATAAATGATAAATCAAGAAATTTATTATAATTTTTAATTTTTTTGTTTCTTTAGAGGGTAATGTATATTTTTGGAAAATGGGGGAAAGAGATGATTTTTGTGATGTGGCACAAAAGCATAAAGTTGAATCGAGAAGGAGAAATCACAAGGAACTAAAGTAAATTCAAAACCTAAAGTAGGACATTTTCAAACTACGTAAACAGTACATGGAGTGAGTTAATTTTGAGAAAATTTGTCACTACCACCCATCGCAAGACGTAAGAGTATTTATGATGTGGTAATTAATTAGACAACATGAACTCAATACAAAACATATATGTTTTAGGACTGGATAATATTCATATAATCCACCAAAATTACTCCTTACACACCATGTAAACCACACATAATGTGATCCCATTTGGAAGACTAAAAATAAGATTTTAGGGTTTGATGGTTTTGATATTGTACCTATTTATTAATCCATATGTCCTCAAGCTAGAGAATCAAAGAGATCCTCGATGGGAGACTCCAAGAAACAATAAAAACTATAGAGCCATGCTTCACCAATTTTCTACTATGTGTATGAATGCTGATCATCCCCATCATTTTTAAAATGAGAGAGTAAAATTCATTTTTTCTGGTGATGTTATCATAATGGGAAGTGTTGTATAGGGATTATTTCAATTTTTTCTAGTTTTTGATTGAATAAAATTTATTGATAAATTACTTTACCTTTATTTTGAAATTTAATAACTATTGTAATGTGCTTTAAAGAGTTTTGTTATATTTAATTTTATAATTTCACTATATTTTGTATGCAAATTTTGAAATCTGGTAATATGATGTTTAAATATGATTTTGGGTTTCATAGTTTTGTGATTGAATAACATTGATTAGGATTATAGTGGTATAATTAATAGATTTGTATAGGGTATATAGACCATGTATCCCTGCTAACCTAATTTTTACACCATCTCATGAATGAACACATAATCTATTGAATCCATAGTGCATGAAAATTTAAATAACTCAATTTGGAATGCCAAACATCTTCATTAAATACATTGACATTTCTGTATTTTACTCTTTTCACAACAATCCAAAAAATTGTATTTTAAATTATGTTAATTAATTTAGGGCATTAATATTTTCCATATTAGATCAAAAATAAAAAATGCTATAAAAAATACTTACGTAGTTAGTTTTTCTTTGTTTTCATATTTATTAAATTATTATTTACCCATATTAATTTAACAACACCACTTATACTATCAATAACTTAGAAACTTTCTCATGGAAAATGCACTTTCTCTTTTGAAAATAATTATTCAACAACTAAATCATTATTAAAAAGTAAATCAAACATGTTCTTAGAAAATAACCTTAGAAACATAAAACATACACATTAAATCATTGAGTAGTCATCATAAAAAAATGTTATGTTCATGAAGAACACACTAAAAATTAAAATTCCATTGACATTTTTGTTATAATATTTATAATTCACCTCATTCAAAAATGATAGAATGATTCATTTAATTTTATTTTAAAAAATAAAATTATGGGTAAAAATGACATTAAATATTATTAGAAAAACAACTTTTAAAACATTTTTTATTTTTTTAGAAAAAATTTATATATTAGAGAATGATTACAGATCTAAAAAAATATAACATTTTTATCACTTATCGATGACTTTACTAATATTGCATTAATCAATATGGGAGAAATTTAAATTAAACAAGTGAGACAAATTTATAAACAAATTAAAATAAAATATAAGCGGTTTATTAAAATAATATCAAATTATTTTATTCTAAAGGATATATGAACATAATCAATACCAAAAGTTAATAGATTATATCATAAAGTATTTTCAATTTGGTAACTCTTAAATAATAATCCGCATGAAATAATAATATTAAACGAATCATTAAAAATCATTAACCTAAGGATCTTCCTAACATAACATTCATAAGGGAAGTATATTCACCTCAATGATTAATATATATTGATATTGTAAATGTATGTATTAAATAAAGTGAATTTTAAAAACACAACCTTACCAACAAACATACCATTCAATTTGATAATTAATCAATGAAATAATTTTGTGTATCAAATATAAATCAAATAAAATAAGTGTAAATATAATATATGATAATAATAATATATTGAACACATAATCATGACATATTAAAGTCAATGATGAATTAATATGACCCAATGAAAATAAATTGAGTTAAGATGATATTTACCACTTAGTGAATTTAATGTAAATTCCATTAAATTAATAAATTAAAATATAAAATAAAAATTACCATGATTTTTAATGGAATAATGTTATTAAATTTAAACATTACTTATATAAAACACAAAATGAAAACATGTGGTGAAAATGGAATGCCTCACATAAATTAAAAGTGAGATGAGAAACACTTACAATGATCATAACATTGAAGTGGGATTTATTAGATGAATAGATTTTTTTTAAATCAAATTTTAATCCACATAATATATATTAAAATATGAAATATGATTGTATAAATTCATTAAGGACATAATATTATAATATCAAAAATAGTGAATAAGAAACATAACTCAATGAAATGAAGTTGAGTTACGTTGTTATTTACTATTTTCTATCTTCCAAGTAAAATTAACTTAGAAAAATTATTTAAACTTTTAACCCAAAATACATTTATGTATGATGTATTAATTATATGACATGTAAAATGAGTATTATATTCATCAAAAAATAAAAAAAGTGTGAATATGGAAAATGTCACAATGGAATAAAAATGTAGATAAAAAACCCATACATAGATTACACAAATTCAATGTGTGTGATTTAAATCCATTATAATTAACATATATAATTTATTTTATTTGATATGAAATATTTTTCGTTTTTATACCTTATATATAAGTCATTTTTTAATGACATATTAAAATACCTAAAAAGTTATGTCCATGTTGGGTGTTTTGAGGACATTCAGTTCATTGTTTCAAAACATATTTTGTTTGTTAAACAATGAAAAATAGGTAATTATTTAATCATATCCAAAATAATAATGAAATATTTTTTATATTTATGAAAAAATTATAATTTTAATACCAATAATGAAATATGGTTATGAAAAAATGGACCATTATACAATCTTGGATACAGAAGGTCATATGTAAGCATGAGTAACTCTTATATTTTTCAAATATCATTATAGAATAAAGATAAGTAAAATTGTATTTTTAAAAAATTGTAATAATATCACAAATAAATGTGTTTCACTAAATATACTTATATATCTCATTCTTTTTTGTGGTGATGATATGATTAATCACATCACTTCGTGGATGTGGTAGTCCACAGTTGAGCACAAGTGATGTTATTATTTTTATTTTCTCTAAAATATAATGTTATATTTACTTTAAATAATGATAAATATTAAATTAATGACATAGTTATATCATTTATGTGACATATATTGATTAATATTATCCTGATTAACTTTCATGTAATGTGTTAGTGAAAAATGAATCACATCACAACATGAGGCGCTCGTCCACCGTACACACGAGCGGCATTAACGTACCCCCTTGAAATGGAAATTAAAGATGTATATATGATATAATTATTAAAAATGTATAAATATATTTAAAATATCATATATATATATATATTTACATTTAATCTAAACTTATATCAATCTCTGAGAGGTGATAATGGAAAACAAATGGCATTGGTTCGCGAGGCAGTAGTTCACAGTACATACGAATACCGATTTCATATCCCATTTAATGGTAGAGGAAAAGGATTTATATTATTAAATTATCATAATAAATATAATTATATGTTACCTATATTTTTATTATATAATAATATTTTGATAACAATTTAAGGATATAGATGATGAAATAAAATAAAGATGCTTGGTTTAGCATGATACCTCTTCTTCCAACAATGACCTTAGGTAAGCAAAAAAAGGATTATTGTAACGATTTTTAAATCTAAATAATGATTGAATGTTGTTTATTAGGTAATTGAAGTATACAATTTGGTAGGTATTGGATGATAAAATGGTATTGAGGGTGTGAATAAAAGAGGATTGGGGTGTCTTTTTAAATGTGTGGTGACTAGAACCCTTATAATATTTGTGAAGAAAAAGGTTTACCCACTTGTTTCTCATAAAAAAAGGCTTCAAAAGGATACATTATCAATAAATATAAATTATAAGATCAGTATACTTACATTATATAGTTTTTAATTATTTTCGAAGGTAATATTTCCCTTATCTTACTATATTAACAACCCGGTAAAACTAGTTTCACCTTTACCATAATAAATTATTTCTAATAATTTCATTAATAATTAGGGTAAAATTCTATGTCGAACTTATTATATGGTAAATATTATTCTGAATTAAAATATTTAATACATTTTATCAAATTTAATTCACATATGTGAAAAAATTTAAATTTAAATTAAAACTCTAGAAAAGGAAAAAAACTGATTTTCAAGAAGTGTATTTTTCACATGAAAGTTGATTTAATATTAACTCTATGAATAATATTAACAATAATTTTATGAATATAAATATATATATATTTATATATAATATATAAATTTTATTTTAATAATTTCTAATTTGTTATTTTATATTTAATTAAAACTAAGAAACATTATGTAATTTAAATAATTTTTTAGAAAAACTCATTTTTAAACACAAATATTTAATTATAATAATAAATAGTATAAATATTACTCAAATTTAATTAAGTTGATTAAATATAATAAATTAATAATAATAAAATTTTAAATAATATTTAAAATATATTAGTACTTTTAAATTTTTGGAATTTATAAAAAAAATTATGTTTTTACAAAAACTGATTTGTTTTTATATTCACCGAAAAATCACTATTTTCTAAAATATTCCAAAATTTAACCCAAATTTTTTTTATATTCCTTTTTAAAACATTATTTAAACATTATAAAATATAGTCTATAATTTTTTAGAAAATAATTATTATATTTTTTTCATGAAAATAATAATAACAAATTTTTGAAGAAAAAAATGTTTTGAATGATAGAATTAGTTTACTAAAAATTGATTGACTGTTTATTAAAAATTTATAAAAAATTTATATTGGTTAATATATATATATATATATATCATAAAATTTTATTACAATTTATACCCTCCAATATAATTAATAGGTTATAGAGTTTATATATTATGTGGGTTGTCTGAGGTCAATGTTGCGTGTCAATTACAATTTCAACCATAGTTTTTTTCTAAAATATAAGGGCGTTATAATGAATCTAGATATCAAACTAAAATAATATATCTTATTTTTGGTCATTTCACTATGTAACTCACACCAATTGAATTTTATTCTAATAAATGATCTGTTATGGTCAGTCCTTGATCGCGAAAGGTGTAACAACCCGTACTACAATAACCTGAAGCATAAGTCTAATTTTTTACATGGTAATAAAATCCTATGATCAATTCCCAAATTTATGATATGTTTATAATTTTTGACGACCAGATAAAAATGTTATACATATTTTAAATTGGAAAAAAAGATAGAACGTAACAAAATTAAATTTCCATTATCCTTGAAACTCATTCAAATAAATACACTTAATATCATGGGGAATGGAATAAAAATAAGGGTGAGCTAAAAACATTCATATTTTTTTCTTAAAATTAGAAGATATTAATAGTAAATGAAGAATAATTAACACAACAAGGTCAATAAATTAAAAAAATTCCCTTTAATAAATAAATTGTGAATTAAATTTGTGATAATAAATATTGAAAGGTAAATAACTGAACATACATTTTGTTTAATCAATAAACTAATTTTGAAATAATTCTATAGATAATATTGATGAAAAAATATCATGGATAAAAATAATAACTGAATTTTAAATGAAATAAATTTTTAATTAGTTTATTTCATTATCTCAGGAACCATGGTATGTCAACTATTGAGAACATTCTAAAGACAGTTTGAAACTATGGGTAAACCCCCATTTAATTTATCCAAAATATGTTTCTCGTGAGATTTATTGTTGTATTGAGGGGATAAATAATTCTGACACCCATATGAAACATCACATCAAAATAATTAATTATATACTTAATAATAAATTTAATTTATGAATCAATATTTTTTTTCAACATATATTTGTATTGAGTAAAGGATATAGATTTATCAATATTTTCCTAATTAATCAAAAATCATTAAAATTAAAAAAATTATTTAAAATTTATATATTTTTTAGAAAATAATATTATCTATCATACAAAAATATTTATATGTTATAGAAATTTAATTTCTATTAAAAAATGATTATAGTAAAGTGATTTTTTCAAGATAATGTTATAAATAACCAAACAATATGAGATTTTACATTAATTTTTAGTTCATTGGTAATATTTAATTTAAATCCACTTGAATAATAAAAATGAAACAAAAAAAAAATAATTATTAAAAATAATTATTCAATATAAATACATCAAATGGGAAGTTTATGATCCACATAAAAGAGAATAGGTGAACATTAACAAATATGTCTCAATGAAATGGAAATTGAGACAAAATCGCTTACCTCACACCTCACATTATATGAGAAATAAATAAACAATTTCATAAGGTTTTAAAATGTGTTAATGTTTTATAATATAATCATATTAATATTTATACAAAATATATTGTCATTTTTTTATCATATTAACCATTTGGTAATAATAATTCACTATCACTATTGTTTCAGGAGATAATTTTCTTATTTTTACTTGAATGTCTTCTCATAGAAGTTTTAGAGATTGAACATAGAATATAGATTCATATTAAACAGAATTATATTAATTTTATAAAATTATTTATGTTTATTTGATACATATTTATAACAATTCTTCAAAATTTTACATATAAAATGAATCCCATCGCTTCGTGTAGACAATAAGTTTTACGAACACATGAGTGTCAATATCATTTCATAATTGGTTAAATGGTATATAATTTGGTGATATAATAATTTATATAATTAATATAATTTAATGTTTTTCACATATATTCATTAGATTTTCCCTTAAGACCATCCATGTATAGAAATAGTTAAAAACTAGGCACATCGCTTTGTGATCTGGTAGCCCATTGTACACACAAGCCATGTTATCTTATTTTTAAAAGAAGGAAATGTAAGAAGTTATATGTCATGTTATAATTAATAAATAATTATAATATAATTAATATTAAATATATACATTGAATACATCATTGTATCTAATTGGGAAATGTAGTGATGGAAAACGAGTCACATCGGTTCGTGTGGCTATTTTCTGTCGTACACAAGATCAAAAATTTCAATTCCCATTTTATATAAGAGGAAGTGGATATAGATTATTACACTAACATAATATAATATAAGTTTATTAGAGATAATTTATTATTATTTTGGATTTTTATGATATATTTTAACGTCCTAAAATTTTAAATAATTGAAAGCGCTTCGTTAATATGATTACCTTCTATGTGAGAAACCTCCCTTGGATATCCTCTTATTGACTACAATTTGGTATTTGGGGAAGATTAAAACTTTTATAATTTGGATAAGAATATTTGGGATATATTTTTGAATATTTTTTCAATCCAAGTGGCTTTAGCTCTGTAAATAATTGAGGGGATGGAGTGACCTTTTATAATTGAGGAGGTGGGACATTTTTGTAAATAAAAAAATTATTTAACAATGGGAAGTCAATATCAGATGATGTTCCCCAAACAATAGGTGAATAAGAGAGTGGAGGTAATATAAGTTCCATACACATCCCAAAAGCATGAAAATAACCATTTTTTAACATGTTATTCCCTTATCATATATGATTACAATCTTCAACTATTTTTGTTTTCACAATGATAATTGGTTTATTTTTCCTGGGTAATTTATCCATTAATAAAAAAAATAAAATTATCTTTATTAGATTATTTTACCCCAATTAATAAAAATTATATATTAAATTTATAAAAAGATCATGTTATTTGGAAAATTTCAATTAATATAAGTGCATTTAACAAACAAAACCTAGTTTTAATCATAACACAGTTAATTAACTTATAAATGTTTTTGCTAATTATAATAAATAAAATTTAATTTAATTTTATTAAATAATATTTATTATGATGATTTCAATTATTTAGTCAATTTTAACAAATTAAGATCACACAATTTAAAAAATCCCACAAAACATGTTGTAAAACAATTTTCATGAAATGTATTTTTTAAGCATAAAATGACATTATATTAACTATATGACTTTCTATAATAATTTGATTGATTTAAATTCATAATCATAGAAAAAAAATAAATTAATTTCATTTATATCATTAATATCTTAATACTATTTTAATTAATTAAAATATAAAGATATTATTCATATTTAAACAAAAACAATTTTTTGTAAAATAATCATTGTTTTTGAAAAATGTATCTTTTACATCATATATTTTATATCAATATTTATATTAGATTTATATATAATCTATTTTCAATTAAAACATATTATAATAAGGTATTATAATAAAATTAGATACTTTTAAATACATTATTTTTTATTATATATAAAATCAGAATTCAAAGGGAAAATTTCCTAAATTTATTCTAGGATTATTTTTACCAAAGAAGTAAAAAAATTATATTCCTCATATAGAAATAATTTTATTTGAACTAAATATTAAAATAGGAATTTTATTATAGTATTATTAAAATATAATGGTCACTAAATTTAATTGATGCTTGATGTTACGTGTATCATATGCTATCAATGATATATAATTTAATTAACTGTTTATATAAAATAATTCTTCTTACTATTATATTTTGTCCTCCTAAATTATATCAACCTAAATATATAATGTCTATTACATAAATAATAATGGTATTTCTTCTTCATAACGTCCTCTCTTTCCAAAATTTCATTCACAAATTTATGGTTTCTCTAATGTACCATTACCAATTGAGTCATTTGATTCCTCAATACTTGCTCTATAGTATCAAGAGTATGAATGTGATCTTTAGAGTAATATATATTAGGTCCCAATTATTTTTCTTCAAAGGAAAGAACACGAATTAGCCATGACATGTACTTTTTTAGTAATTATATATGTAAAAATTTATGTTATTTATATAGGATTGGGGGAATTTACCACCAGTAAGACACAGCTCTAAATATTTGCTGAATTTAAAAGTGTTTGACAAATGAGAGATTTAGTATTCCTTTATTTAAAAAAATTATTTCATCCTCTTATGGAGACAATTTTATGAAAATATGATATGGCACTTGAAATTCAAATTTTCCCAGTGATTTTCTAAATAACACTTCTTCCTTATTTGAGAGGCTTTAATATGAGCATGAATAGTCATTATTTTTTTTATATTAAACATTTCCTAGACATATAATATTATTTTCACAAACATCATCCCAAAGATATGAAATACAACATATATTTCCATATAATGCTTCAGACATCACCATTTGAATACCACAAATGAGCCTTTTTTATAGGGAATATCTACAAAAGATAAATAATGATACCATATATTTTTAATGTCACGTGTGAATGACCATAACATGTCTTCAATTATTTTAATATTCTTTTCGGATTTTTTGTTAATTTCAGGTTCATATACAGTGCTCAATTGTACCTCAATAAGAATATCCATTTGAACAATTCAAGAATTTTGTTGTAAATAAGGGATCATCAATAGAAATAATTTCAATATCTTATACATGATGTCTTATTACTTAAATAATTTATAGATGTTTAGGGTGATCAAGATGTAAACCATGTCTTCTAGCATGAAAATATATAGATTTGGTAAGGTGGTCAATAATAACCCATATTGCATCATATCTTCTAGGACTCTTTGTAAATCCTATGATGAATTCCATAATAATTTCAGCCCATTTCCACGTATAAATTGGAAGTTTTTTGTGGAATATTACATGATAATATATCTTATCCTTGACCTATTGAAAAACCACACATCATGATGCATAATTAGAATTTTCCTACTTCATATTATCCAACAGAAAATGTTCCCTCAAATATCAATAAATCATTGTGATTTCTGGGTGTATAGAGAAATTCAAGTTATGAGCATCACCCAATAACTCTCTTTTTTTATTCTAGGTATATATTTAACTCATAATATCTTTCAAAATTTCAAAATTCCATTTTAAAAAATTATTTTTCCAAACATCTAATTATTCACAGCTTTAATTTTGATTTGAAAATTAACATTTTCAGATTTAGAAGTATTTTTATTTTGTAATAAAGATTATATAAAATTATTTTAAACAAAATATTGACGTATCCCTCTAATTAAATACAATTATATACATATTTACTTTATCCATAAAAATTGGATCACAATAAATCCTAATTTTAGATAGAAATCCATGATCTTTCATATTGATGTTATCTAAAGCATTATTTTCATTACCTATTCTGTTGTGTGATGAAAAATCATAATAACTGTGTAGGTAAATAAATTACATTAAGTTAAGTAAAGATATTTATATGAAAATATGTTTTTAAAGATCTTATGATCTATATATATTCCTCATATTTCACTATAGAGATACTATATCCATATCATTAATGAAATGATTACAGCTTCCAACTCAATATAATGGGTTTGATAATTCGTTTCATTAGTCTCTAACTTCCTTGATATATATGAAATAACATTATAATTATTCATATAGACCCATTCTAGTAGATTATTTTATTGATCAAAATATATAAAAAATATATTATTTCTTGATGGTTGAGTAAGAATCAAGGTATTGAATAATATCTCATCTATTCCTCAAAATGATCATCACATTACTTTGTATATAGAAACATAAATCCTTCACACATAAGCTTGGATAATGTGTAAACTAATTTGAATTTTTAAAAAATCACAAATAATTGCCATTAAACAATAAAACAACATTCCTCAGTAATGTTTGTTGGTGTATGCAATTACTAGAATGCCACTGTATTCATAGGATAAATTAAGATCCCAACCGCAAAGACAATATGCCTAAAAATGAAACTTCATAATTACAGAAATCATAATTACTGAATGACCCCACATAATTCCCTAAATAGAAATAGAAACTGAGTTTAAATCCTCTAATTTTGTTTAACTCCCATCAACATGTTTCTATATACTCCAGGTCTAGGGCCCAAGTCCTTCCTGAATTCTAGAATTCAGGATGATTCTCCCATGAAGGATCCATTATCCTTGGCAACTAGTACATCAAAATCCAGAAACTACAACATAACTAACGTCCCATCTATAACATCGGATTTTGAAATGTATGAATCCATCAATATTATAAACTCCCAATGTTGAAACTCCTTTCCGTCACAGAGTTAAATGAATGGAAAATGGGAATTTCTTAAGCACAATAAGGGTCACCTTTTGTAGAACATCAAAAAATTGACGAAGGCATGGACTAGGAGCCCATTTGGAGTGAGGTGTTCAAGTTACATGCGCGCCGCGCAAGTCACTTGCGCACCACCTATGGGTTGTAGAGATCACTTGCACACCCTATTTGATTTTTCACCCAAGGTGAAAGGTGGCCTATAAATAGCCCATGTGGGACCCAATTTCAAGGATGAATATTCCAAAAGTCAAATTCAAGATCTGTTCACCCATGTCTTCAACTCAACTCCTACGAAATCTTCTAGGGTATCTTTTTACCTAGAATGGTAGACTTGAAGGAGTAGAATAAGGTCTAAGTGTTTAGAATTCATCAACAAGTCCACGTCTAATTATCCATTCCTCCTTAAAAATTGAAACACTTTCCCGCCTTCCAACCCTTTTTATGAAACTTGCACACTTCCCTTTTGGAAACATATTAGGAAAATACTAAAGGCATGCGTTAAGTCTCACCCAAGTATTACCCTACATATTCTTTGTCGCCTAGGTGAACCCATGCCACACAATTACACTTGCGCGACCAAGACTTGCACGCCAACTTCATTTGTGTGCCTCTCTCCCATTCACCTCTCTTCTTTAATATATTCACCCATGATCCCCTTTTCAAGGCCATTTATGGCATGGTTCCTTTGTTGGATTACTTATCTGAAAAGAAATCTGTGAGAACCTCTCTCAAAACCTCGTGATTTACAAGCTTTATTTCACTACGGTTAGAGGATTCCTCCATATAACCTCATCCTTTAAGATGATAAGATCCTTTAATTTGGGAATCCTCTTTGGGAGTAAGACCCCAGTTCCCTTAGTTTGGGCCTCCTTTTCAAGAATAATCCTTAATCATAATCCCTTTAAATTAGGGAATCCTTCTCCAGAATAAGCCCCAAGTCCCCTTAACCTGGGCCTCCTTATCAGGAGTAAGCCCCAGTCATAATTTCCTTTAAAATTGGGCCTCATCCTTAAGAGTAATCCCCAATATTAATTTCTTTTGAATTGGTATTCCTTCTCAGGAATGAGCCCCAATCAAAAGTACCTTTTAATTTAGGCCTACTTCTCAGGAGTAAGCCCTATGTTATAAATTCCCTTTTTAATTTGGGAATCCTATTTAGGAGTAAGCCCCGGGTTTAAACTCTAAATCATTATAATGTTCAAATACCTTTATGGACCCTGCTCCTGGGATTCTTTCCTGAAGTAAGTCCTGGTCTTCTTCTACTTGGGCCGTCATACATGCGTAAGCTCCACATCATTTCTTATGACTGCATCTTTTGTGGAACAATCGTCAGGTTTTCTGATACCTCTTGTTTTTTACACTCAGCATGATTCACGTGAGCTTATAGTGTAAAAGTAATCATGAAATACCTTTTTTAGGCCATTAACCATACATAAGCCTCATATTTATTCACCTAAACTATGTGGACTTTGATCTCTTCCTTAAATGTAGAGTACATAAGAAGCCATTCCAGGTTTCAAGCCCGTCATTAATTAATTGTTTTTCATCCCATATGACGTTAATCTATATCCTTCATGTCGAAATACGTGGGTTATGATTGATTTTTAATGAGGATACGTAGGTAGCCCATCTTCGGGTATGATCCCAACTCTGAAATAATCCCTGTCTTTCTGAATGAAAATAAACTTCAAGTGCCCTACTGAGTGGCTTTAAAACCAGTATGGTCATCATAATGACCAAAAGATTTCTATATAATCCATTGAAGGATACCATTGACTATGAATCTCTAATACATACAGATGATTCTCCATCGATGAAGAACCTCAAATACATATAAAAAATTCAATGAATCCCATACACATCAATCATCAATTGCTAAATCTAAAGGAAAAATCATTTTCATGCTTGGTGAATTAATAAGGATTTTTGAACATAACTTAATTCTATAAGAGAGTCCCGGAGTAGGCAATAATTCCACCCAAAAAGGTGTGATAAGCCAGAGCTCCCATCCTCTCGACCAATAAAAATTATTAAGCCTCATCAATCCACAACTAATGAGCACCTACCTTTGGAAAGAATGTCCAAATATAAATAGAATCATTGGGTGTTTCTGATTCTATGAATAAACCTGTTAGAAACCGATCAGAAAGTATGAACCTTAAACAAACAAGGTCATCCCCATTTCCAGACGAATCAAAAAATGGTGAACTCGACGTGAAACCTTAACCAAGTTAAATTATATTTTACTTATTTTTTAGGCCCCTATTAAACTCAATATGAGCGACAACAAAGCAATCAATAACATATGTGCTCATCCAAAAGATCTAGTCTGGACAGACTTGTCTTAATTATGACTGATATATCAGACATGCACTCTTTTCCAAGATCTCTATACAACACAAAATGGATTCTTTAAGGTTCACACCTGTGAATGCTTCAGCCGTTACTCCTGCTGGATCCCCGTCTGCTCTGAGGATGACATCACCTACTCAGCGTCTTCAACACTGGGTCTCAAATTCACTAGTGAGGGAATACCATCAACATGGTACCATCCCGACTCTGGAGGCCGCTCGACAAGCTTTCCATGTTAACAACTCACCCTGGTTGTCCAGACAACAATGACTAGTGGTCAAGAAATAGGTGGATCCAACCACCATCTCCCACCGTTTCGGGTCTTTATCCCTGGAACGCAACAACTAGTCCCTCCCATATTATAGGGAGGTGAATCAAGAGGTCACTGAAGGCCTCAGTTCAAGAAGACATGATTCCTTCATGAGGACTCCCACCAACAATCGCTGCCAGACTCATGTGGTAGTGCACCCTCAGCATGATGGCGGTATCACCTCTAGGTGTTCGGCTCAGGTTTCTCAGACTCGAGCACACAAGAAGAACCGTCAGAGGTGAAATTCAGACAATAGAGAGAATGTTCTTACCTCTTCCCTCTCCGAAGAAGTCCATCAACCTAACTTGATGGCAAACAATGAGGAGGCATATACACCAGTTCGTCCTAATTTCATTGCCCAGTAGACTCGTCTGGTAGTAACACACCAATCCCACCAGATAATTCAGGCGGAGTACTATAGGAAGGCACATACACCTGTTTATAAATCATCATCCAGTAATCAGGCTCGTCTGACTGCATTTAAAGAAGCCCACCAACCAAATGTGGTGAACACCTGTAAACAGGCACATACACATGCTTACAGTCATCAATTTTTCCAGTAGTCTCGTCTACCAGTATTAAAGGAAGTTCATCAATAATATTCAGTGGAGAAAAATCAGCACTAACATATAACTACAATTCATCATGCTAACCAACAGTCTCATTTGGTAGCACCCAGAGATGTCAATTGGAATGTTCCAATGACAAATAGAAGGAAAACACAACATTCTGCCCCCACACATGAGTACTATCAGAATTCCCTGATAGGAGAAGGAGGACAGGAGCAGGAACACACACCCATCCAAACACGGAATGGACGTATATTCCCGTTCTTGCAGCTGAAGTCACCACGATCATTCTGACAATGGTGAAAGACCAGAAGCAAATCCCTACCCATATTCAGGATACCTGTCAGAATATTATAAATACTTCAGCGACATCACAGGGAAATAAGCATAAATCTATCCCTATCAGTGAAGTGACTCATCAACATGTCACCCCAGAGCAGATACACACCTCTGTTCCAGTCTATGGGGGTCGTGGGTCATACTACCCCTTGTCATACGGATGAACAAGTCGGGAACATACACCCGATTTAAATGGAGATAGTCAGCCTAAACTAATAATTTCTCCTGAGAAGGTATATACATCTTCCCATAATAACCACTTTCATCAATAGGTGGTTCCCAAAGTGAGTAGGAAGGTGTCTTAAAAAAAGACCCATCCAGCATGGTTAAAAAATCAAGAGCCAATCTGCAAGAAGGACTTGCTCAATGATGAAGTTATTTAATCCCTCAGAAAACTATCTGTTGAAACTCAAGATTCCACTATCTCATTTTAAATTTCTAGAAATAAAAACATTAATTTTGAAGGAATTCATCAAAAACATCTTCATGAAGTCTTTCTTCAAGAAAATTAGGTCTATCTCGAAGCATCATATTAAGATGAGAGCCACGATAACCCTCTGCATGGCCAGAAGTCCCAGGAGAAAAACATTTCATCTTTTGCAGTAACACACCATCGTGGTCCTCCCCATGATGATTAATTTAGACGTGAAATTACTCTTCATAGTAGTAATTTGCGTTGCCTGGAAAAATTTTTCAATGGACAATGCAGTAACAAGAAAACCATCTTATCTTGAGGTACATGCAAATGCAATGCCAGTCATGTCG
Source organism: Viscum album (assembly GCA_963277665.1). Taxonomy (NCBI): domain Eukaryota; kingdom Viridiplantae; phylum Streptophyta; class Magnoliopsida; order Santalales; family Viscaceae; genus Viscum; species Viscum album. The sequence continues at coordinate 154,526,283 of OY728164.1, forward strand.
GATGCCTTACTACTAGCAGGTGAAATACATTCTCAATCATAAGATATCTCGAGGTATAGGTAATTATCTAAACCACCCCTAAGTCATTCATCTTCTAATTTGACAAATGAAATCTCTACCAATCTTGTTGAATCTGATAAAGCAACAAAGAATCACCATCTTTGGTCCAATCAGGTAGAAGAATCTTCATCAAATGAAAATGCGGAAGTGCTGAATATGTGAAAACAATTGGTGAAAGGTGAAATACTAGTCATGTTTTGGTGTTTGGCAGACTCTCAGTTTGATATTCTAGAAACATTGATTGAAGATTGTATTTACGATATTCGTCTCAACATATGGAAAACTCATTTTCACTTAAAAGAGAAAATATGACCTTATGATGAATATAAAAATCATGTTAAGGTAATAGAAGGGTTGCAATGCCAAATTGACTTGGCATCTATCTCAGTTTCCCAACATCCAATGTTTTAAAAGAAGAAGATAGCCCTTCGACGTACATGCCATGGTGCATTAAAAAGGTTGCACTAGTTAATTACTAATGCCCCATCTGGTATTCATATCACGTGACGGGGTGTTCATGGAGAATTTAATTTCAATGTGCTCTCCAGTCAAGAAATCCCGCTAAAAGTGGTCTCATGCAATGTTATTTCCTATGGCTGGCCACAGCTAACTGGTTTTGTGCATAATCAAAGGATTACTCAAGAACATGCCTCAATTAGTTCTTCCCAAAGTCAGGAATATAAGGAAAAATTTGTCGAATTACTCTTGCATCAAGAAAATGAGAATATCAAACAAGATTCTATTTTAGAGCATGCTCATCATCAGGTGACAGAGGTGTCATATATAATCCAACGGTCATCTGAGCCCGGTGATTTTAGTGGATGTCGAATGATGCATCCAGCCAATTTCCGAACTAAAATCTGCAAAATCAGGAGATCTTGTAATAATGTTATAGATTTAGAAACTCAAGAGCCACATAAGCTTGCTAGGATAGAGACTCTTTTAATCCAACCCTCAGAATCAACTGACAGCATTCGAGGAGTTGGGCAAAAAAAAAAGAAAAAACCCCAGTCCACCAGACTGGGGACTTTTTCAAATTCTCAATCTTTTCCTCAGTGAAAGTCAGTATTCTCTCGATTAGGTAAGAAGCCACAAGAGGAACACAAAGATGAATTATCAAAAAAATTCTATCCAAATTAAGGTTCATTAAGAAGTCCTAGAGGGATCAACCAAACCGAAGGTAATGTCTCATAACGGACATGGAAGAGGACAGTATCGTAGAAACGCTGACAGAAGGGCTTCAATGTGTTATGCATCGATAAATGTCATAAATTTCATTGTCACTGATCCCACGACACATGAGGCTCTCTCAGAGGAATCAGATGAAAAATTTCATGTTCAAGAGGTTGTATACATAGAAACAAATGAAGTAGGTGTGTGTACCCGAAATCAAAGGCTTTCCCAGAATTTAGATATGCCTTCAAATAACCAACTCCCCCCTCTCTGAGAGGCATCTAACAAGGGGAAAGGAAAAAAAGTCAGGTTAAATTATAAAATAACTCTGGAGAAGGAAAATCAATCTCATTAGATGAAAATTTCACACATCAATAAGAATAAATGAAGGAGTTAAGAAGGTTAAATGTAGATCTACTTCAAGGTAGTCTTCTGCTAAGCCTGCTAGTGTTAATCAATAAAGGGAATTTTTTACAGCTATTGGGATGGATCAATAATATCCCCCTTTACATGTACACCCTCACAGGTCCAATCCTATGGGTCATATGCAATATCAACCCACAATACTACAATTAGTGTCAGTACCAGTCTCCACACCCGTCCAAATTGCAGTTATTGCACCAGCTCAGGTCCAAGATCAACCAGATGTTTCTCAATCATTAATGACTACCATTGAGTCATTAAAATATCAGTTAGAAGTTATGGAAGGAAGACGTGCACCAGTTCAAACAGAAAGGAGATCTTTCCGTGAATGGATGGATGCGATTCCTCCCCCATCAAATTTTTCATGTACCACGTTCCCAATTTTTAATGGTTCGGGAGATCCAGAACAACACATAACACATTTTATTTCTCGTTGTGATCCTATGATGGGAAGTCCTAAAAACAAAGAGTTATTTAAGCTCAGGTGTTTTGTGTAGTCATTACAAGGACCTACTTTTTTATGGTATACAATTTTGCAATCTTGGTCTATTACTTGGTGGGAAGATCTCCATTAAAAATTCATTCTTCAATTTATCTCAACATTACCAAAGACGATAGTTTTTGATCTTACCAACTGTAAACAAAGGTAAAATGAAAGTGTTTCGGATTTCATTGCTCTCTAGAATGGATTAACATATTCCTTAAGTTTTTCACTCCTTCAAGAAGAGATGTTACCAATCTTTGTGGTGAATCTGCGTGATGAATTACGCACACCATTGATCCCTGTGAAATACATAAGAGGGTTTAAGGACTTTAATTCAATCTCTTAGTAGATAGAAGACTTCCTTATATAGACTAAGGCTAAAACTCATGTAATTCCATCTGTTCCAAGAAGGAGAATAGGAAAGGTAGAAGCTGCTATAGTTACACTTAAACAAGCACATGTACCTGCTTCTACTTCAAAACCTTCATCATATCGAAGGGCTCCACCTCCTGAGCGTCAACAACAACGGCCGCCTCGTCAAGATGATAAAAGAGACCAAAGGAAGAAATAGTTTGAGGATTTAAATAACAATTTTTATTCTTTATAGAATGAACAAGTTCTTTGGTAATTCATCTAGACTCTGGGAAACAATCGGGTTCAGTTGCCAAGGCCCAAAATGTCGAACAAGGAAGAAGATGAAGACCTCCCCAACTATTTCCCGTTTCATCATATGTTGGGGTATCCCATTCAGATGTGTTTTGTCTTCAAAGACCTCCTACAAAAGATGATGGACTTTGGAAAAGTAAAACTAAAAGGTTCTTCAGCCCAGGTAGCATGTGTTACAACTACTGATCAAGAGGAAAAAGGTGAGTGGCATGAAGTCAAAAGTAAAAATGCACAGAAATATGATGATTGGATGGTCAAGAAAACAATAAACTAAACTCATGCCATTTTACTAACACCATTGAATCAACCAATTGCATCTTCTACTATTTCTTCCACAGTGAAACCCCCTTCATGCAGAAACAAAATCCTCAACGAAACAACGTAATTTGAAGAAAGAAGAGTAGTCATAAGAAGACGAGCTCATGTAAAATCCTAAGTTGTCTTCTAATCTGGTATATTTTATGCCATATGCTTCAAAATCATGCTAATAACCCCACCAAACGGCATAGCCTAAACTGGTTCATCAGGCAGAATCGTCATTATATGAAGAATTGATCTTTGGTTCTGTTAACATGATTTATTTAATAGATCTCTATGCCAATGATAGTTTCTATCATGATGAGCCTATGTTCCCTGTATATAATAGAGAAATTAGAGGAAGAGGCAGCAGTCTAGGATATAGGGGAAGACATGGATATCCCATAAGCCACTATTTCAATCATACCCCTACTAGAACTGTATATGCGGTAGAAACTCGTGGAAAATCCCTTCATCGGGTTCAACAGGAACAAGATTGTTTTCCACACATGGCAGATTCAGTCCTAACACAGTTATTTTTGAGGACCTGTTAGATGTTACACCTTATTCCTCTCAGAAAATAGATATACCTAGTTGGTCTAATCTACTGAAGCCAGGAGTGTTTCCAATTTCTGCCCCGATACGGGATGCATATACTGCCAAAGCATCAACTTCCAAAGCACCTGCAAAACACCATTTTCATGCTGGGAAACGCAGACCATTGGACCAAAAGTGTAATGTATTGAAACATTTGGCCCAAGTACCGGCCATGTTATTAGTTATGGATGCCTTGAATCTATCAAAATATCTTCGAGAGATTCTTATTGAGGCTTTGTAAAGTCCTCAAGAATTCGAAACTGAAATTGTTGCGGCTGAGGTCTATTGTATAGAGAATGATCTTGCTGAATGTCATTCAATGATATCTTTTACAGATGAAGATGAAGATGATTTTGTATAAGGACATATCAGACCTTTGTATCTATTTGTAAAATTCAATGAAATAGACATTCGTTGAGCTTTCATTGATAATGGATCAGGATTAAACCTCATTCATGTTCGTACACTTCATCGATTGGGCCTCACCAAATCTGATTTATCTCCTTATAATTTTATTTTTCAAGGATATGATAATAATGAACAAAAAACCTATGGGCAAGACAACACTCAGAATTTAGTTTAGAGACCTTGTGTCTAATTCAGATTTCAAGGTTGTTTGTTAGGACACCACCTTCAACATTTTTCTTGGAAGACCTTGGCTACATCAACATGTGGTCGTACCTTCATCATACCATCAATGTATCAAATATTGTTTCAATGGTAAAATTGATACATTTAATGGTGACACGACCCCATTCAAAAGGTGTGAATCTTAATACATTGAGGCATAATTTTATCACATGGAGGGAAAGGAAAAATCCAAGGTAAAGGAGGTCGCCAAAATTCATGTTCCAAATGGTTTGGAAAATAATGTACTAAACTCATTCATACATGTGAGTAAAAATTATGTGTTTCCTATCAGTTAAATTGACAGGATAGACCTAAATCCAAAAACTCTTATGGAAAATTTCATAATGTCAATTATGGACATCAAGCCAGACAGCATGGAAGAAATTGTTGATTCGCCAAGAAGTGATGAAAGCGTAAATGGAGATGTCTTCATTTCATCTGCTGAAATCCAGCAATTCTATACTTCATCAACCAGGCCAGAAGAATTTATGACAATACCAGAGGAAAACAATGATGTTGATTCTCAATCCATCATCTCCTCTCTATCATCCCAGGAAGACCCTTCATCATCAATAGGGACAGAAATGTCAGCCTCTTCTTCAAGATGTTTAAATGTTAACTTCTCCAATGACCTTGGAAATTTTGTTTCATCATCTACAATGAAAGTAGAAACATAAAAAGTAGCACATATTGAAGAAGAAGAGGACGATCTCACGAAATCTCTTCCAGCCTTTGAAGAGGGTATCTCTACCACTATGTATGAACTCAGAAAAATAAATCTGGGTACAAAAGAAGATCCACGCCTCACTTTAATTAGTGCATCCATGACTCTTGAATAGCAAGAAATGTATACATAATTTCTAAAGAAAAATCGATATGTATTTTTATGTAATTATATAGAAATTATAGGTCTTAATCCCGATGTTTCCACTCATCATTTAGGGTTTTCTAGAAGAACAACGAGGATTCAAGAAAGTGGTAAGAAGAACACACCCAACTTTTGCCTCCAAAATTGAATCTGAAGTTGATATGATTATAAAGGCTCACTTCATCAGAGAAGTTCAATATCCCAAATGGCTGGATAATATTGTCCCTATGAAAAAGAAGAATGGAAAAATTAGAGTTTGCATTAACTTCAGAGATCTTAATCGGCATTCTCCTTATGATGATTTTCCAGTTCTGATCATATAACTCTTAATTGATGCAACAATAGGCTACAAAGCTCTTTACTTCATGGATGGTTACTCTGGGTACAATCAAATATGAATGGCCCTGAAATATGAGGAGTTTAAAACGTTCAAAGCTCCTCAAGGTGTGTTTCGCTATCGGGTAATTCCCTTTGGCCTGAAGAATTCAGGTGCAACGTATTAACGTGCCATGCTTTATATCTTAAAACACTTTTTAGGTAAATTTGTTGAATGTTATGTGGATGATTTGGTGGTTAAATCCAGAAAACATTATGATCACTTGGCTGATCTGGAAATCATATTCAACAAACTTTGACAACATAATTTCATGATAAACCCATTGAAATGTGCTTTCGAGGTAACATCAGGAAAATTTATCGAATTTATGTATTCCATCGTGGTATCGAAGTTTATCCTAATGAGGAAAAATCAATCCTTGACATGTCACCTCCTAGAAATTTTAAGTAATTAAAAGGACTTCAAGGACACTTGGCCTATATTTGGTGTTTCATTGCCAATTTAGCAGGCAAGTGTTTACCCTTCACCAGATTAACGAAGAAGGGATTCACCTACAAGTGGACTGAAGAAAGTAAAGAATAATTTGATATCCTCAAGAAATATCTCTTGAGTCCACTGGTATTAATGCCTCTTGTTGAAGGAAGACCATTTATTATCTATGTGAATGCTTTAGAGCAATCATTGGGTGCCTTCCTTGCCCAAATGAATGATGCAGGGAATTAAAATAGTCTTTACTATCTCAGTCAGACTATGCTTGAGGGAGAAACTTGATATTCAAGTATTGAAAAGTGATTCCTAGAATTAATATTTGTAGTTCAGAAATTGATACACTACCTACAACATCATGAGGTCCAATTGGGATCTCACAATAACCCGCTCAAATTTATCCTTAGTCATCCAGTACTTACAAGACTTCTGGCAAGGTGGGTAGTTATTTTGTAGCAGTTTGATATCCAGTATGTGTCTCAAAAGGAAATAAAGGGTGAAGCTATGGCTGATTTCCTTGTTGAACACCCATCTATAGAAGATACAACTTTAAATACTGAACTTCCTCATGAGGAAGTCTTCTCAATTCAAGATAATCCTCAAACATGGGAAATGTACTTTGATGGTGCCTCTAGAAGTCCAACAGGGATGAAAATGGAAGATCCTAAATTCAACAATGTTGGGATAGGAATCGTGATAATTTCCCTAGAAAAGGTAGTGAAACCCTATTCATTCCTATTGATGGAAGGTGGTATAAACAATGAAGAAGAATATCAATCTCTCATCGAAGTCTTGGAATTGGAACTTCAGGCACTGGAGAATCACTTAAAGGTAAAAGGTGATTCAGATTTGGTAATAAAACAAATCAATGGGGATTATCCCATCATAAAGGAAGATTTAATCTCTTTGTGTGATTATGTTAGAGATTTAGTGGAGGAATTTCCCTCGGAACCGACATTTTATTATGTCCCGCAATCATAAAATGACATGGATGATGCACTAGATAATGTAGCCACAACCCTGGAAGATCCAAATCGGGACGAAACAGTCATCAGAATTTCCCACCATCATATAATTTCACCTTATGTTCAAATCAAAACAGAGGAAATCAATGAAATAAGTCCCATTTCTGAACCACATGGTCATACAACAGGATGGATGAAACCTATCAGAGAATACCTTCAAAATGGGACACTCCCACCTGATAGAGCTAGGAAAGAACAAGCCCAGTGACGTGTGGTCAATTTTACTCTTTATGATAGCCCAGATCAACAAAAAATTCTCTACAAGAGAGGTTTTGATGGAATTATCTTTAGATGTATTGATGGTGAAGTGAAAATGGCTGCCATGAATGAAGTACATGCAGGAGTTTGTGGTTCCAACGAGTCTGGACATAGACTTTCTTGTAAAATTCGAAGGCTTGGATACTTCTGGCCTTCAACGATGCATGATTGTGTTTATTTCAATAAGATGTGTCATTCTTTCCAGGTATGTGCCAAATTCATTCATCAACCCCTGGAGTTGCTTCATATGGCTAAATAATCTTGGTCATTTGCTACATGGGGAATGGATGTAGTAGGACCTTATCCTCTGGCTAAAGCTAAACAGTTTAAGTATATTCTTACTGCTAGTGAATTCTTTTCCAAATGGGAATAGGCAATACCTCTCAAAGAAGTAAATTCTAAAAGCATTGTTAGCTTTTTCAATTCCAACATCATTACCATATTTGGTGTTACTCATACCATATTGACAGATAATGGCCCCAACTTTTGTTTATCTGAGGTAAGAAAATTGTATCAAGAAAACAATATCAGATCCAACCATTCATATTGGTATCATGCAGTGGCCAATGGTAAAGTAGAAGCTTCAAAAAAACTCTTTCACATGAACTTCAAAATATGGTGGATAGATATAAGAAGTCGTGGCCTAATAAACTTTTTCATGCTCTATGGGATTATTAGACTACCACCTGCACTGCTACATGATCCACTCCATATTCATTGGTATATGGAACAGAAGAAGTCTTGCCTATTTAAGTCCAATTTCCTTTGCATAGAGTCGCCATTTGCGATCAGTTATCTATAGATAAACAATCTCAAATGCGATTGGAAGAATTGCAATGACTAGATGAAAAAAGAATGTGCACACTGTACCTTTTAGAAGTCTATCAGAATCAAATAGCGTGAGATTTCAAAAAAAATGTCCATCTTCGTTCATTCATTGAAGTGGAATTGGTATTGGTCCTTATAACCCCAGTGATACTGGGAACAGAGCCTCCATAGCTTGAGCCAAAGTGGGAATAACCTTACTCAATACATAAGGTCTATTCTAATGGAGCTTATTCTTTAATCTCAATGGACAGAGAACTAATTACAACTCCAAACAATGCATGACTATTGAAGATGCATTTTCTGTAACAAAAATACAACCATTATCCTTATTGGAGGACATTAAAATACATAGACCCCTCTATCATCCAACATGACGTTATAACCCCCTCAATCATCCAACATGACATTAATCTCTCCCCCCTCTATCGTCCAACATGACATTAAATTGTTACCCTTCTATCATCCAACATGACGTTAAACTATGCATCGCCCGAGCTGCAGTACGTTAAACTGCCAACCACCCCATTTATGTGATACATGACATTAAATTGTGATCGACACATGCACAATTGTCTTTTAAACTCTATTGCGATGAGTGCCCCTGGCAGCTAACCATGCATAATCCCCACACCTTCCTTTGTGGTCGTATCTTTTGTGACACAATCGTCAGGTTTGTTGCTACATCTTGTTTCTCACACTGAGCATGACTCACGTGAGCTTAGAGTAAGCTTCGACCATGACATGTACTCAGGGCCTCTAACTATGCTTAAGTCCCAACATCATCTTAGGGTCGTTGTCTTCAAGTACACCCCGATTTCCAACTCTCTCTCAATTGAACTATGTGGACTTTGATCCTTGCCTCCCAGGCTGGGTACGTCGGCAACCTCCTGAGGTTCAAGCCCAAAAACACTTTCTTTACATTGATTCACCTCCATCCCATATGATGTTGATTTTTGAATCCCCCGTCAACAATCTTATTCATATCGGTTCACTTTTTTCCTACATGACGTTAAACGGTGTATGTCCCATCGTCCAAGATATATGATGTTAGACTATACAGTCTCCCATTGTCCTTACAGCAGGACATTAAATTTCATAGGACAGGTCCAAGCATGTGACCTTAAACTATTTTCACTTTTTTCCTGTTTGACAATAAACCGCAACAATCCCAGATACCCTCACTCGATAGGAATCATCATTGACATGGTCTCCAACCATGTCATATTTCATGAACTATGTATGACTTGATTCTCATCCTTATGAGATTCATAGTGACACCAAAGACTTTAATCTTGGGTCTAGCCATAATTGCAATAAAATCCTCTTTTCCACTCATATGTAAGAACCAAATCTGTAAAAAGGGTATTTCAAGAACTATGTGTATCTTGATTCACATCCTCATGGGATACGTTATAATTCTTGAGCATTCCTCGAGTACATCCCTGAGCCTTTGGACCAAACACTAAACTCCACTTTCAGTCCCTCCGCTGAAAAGTCCCCCTAGAAGCACATGGTGTGATATGGAACACCGTGGTCTTTATTCGCATTAGGTTTATAAGAAATGCACAATGTGTCTCCCTCACTATGGTCCGATCTCTCCGTCCCTAAACTAAGATCTTCCATGCTCTCGTCCTACGTGACATTAAGATGTATTTCAATAACTACGTGTGGCTTGATTATCATCCTAATGAGATATGTAGTGACATCCAGAATCTCAACTCAGGACCCAACCACAACATTATACAAATAATATTCATGGTCCCCATAACCCTTTTCTTGACTTCTGGTTACAAAATTTCTAATACCTGAGAATTATTTTGCCTAACTATGCAGCATGTGCCCTTAGGTGGCCTTTCATAAGTTGTCTACATAACAGACTTGTCAGCCAGAAGATGATACAATTTGACTATGCCGCTTATTCCCCAGTTGTCCCAACATAATTCAACCACCATAATGGGTTTGTCAAGTAATGTTAACTTCATTCTTAGGAGAAGCCACTTTTGTCTCTATTGGTCTTAACGACGATATGTAGGGATCTTCCAAAAAAACATCCATCTTTAACATATCTGTTCCATACTATTTTTCATGATATCAAAGTATTCAAGTCTATAGTTTAAATTTTCCTCCCTATCCATATGTTCAGAGCAATATTAAATAACCTTGGACCACAAGACCATATGTCGTATAATGTTTCCATCGCCGTTTTTAGACATATGATTTAAAAACCCACATATACCTTTTCCCCTAGGTTTGGTTCATATAGCGACCCGACCTTATCTTACAATACTATTACATCATTTCAAATATAAACAACATAATAGTATTACACATAGAGGATCTAAAGGTTTATTGTCGTGGGAAAACTAGGACACCACATAACAAATACAACATCAACCATAAACAATTTATTTAATTCCTTCTTCACTAGCTTCTTAGTGGCACTTGTCCTCTCCTTAGTACATATATCCACCTGAGGATATACATCAAAAGGGGTGATATAGAAGACCATTAAGAGGATAAATAAGAACAATATAGCATGGTGTGAGAATTATCACAACATAGGCAAAAGATCATGAACATGATAGGAGCATAAATAAAAGACTTGAAATGTGGCAATGCGTAAAAATGAAACATCATGTCTTAGTTGTTAACGACCACACATAATTTTGAGCCAAGATATCATATTTTTCACACATAATTTCAAATTTACTCATGAGATTCATCACTTTACCCAATGCAATGGAGAGCTATATAATTCCGGGCGTACCCATCACATTTAAACATTCATATTGTGCTATATAATTCCGGGAACACCCGTCACATCATAACATCATAATTATCATGCTTGACACATAGAACACATATCAAACATGTACATAAATAACCCATGGAAAGGAATGGGGTTTATCTCATAATAACACACTCATAAGCTTTGGGTTCCCGAATGAAAGAGGGTACAACATACTAAATACAAGAACCATCAACCTCGAATGAGAGCTTAAAGGTGAGATCTTGAAAGAAGTGTTCTTTTGGAAAACATTTTTATGGGAATAAAAACCAGTGAAAAACATGTATATCCCAGAAAAGTAAAGGCAATTATGAACAAATGATCTTTGAGGAGTAACCATATCAAAAATGGAGTGAAAGAGGGAGAACCCGATGGAAGAAAATTGGGTTCGAGATTTCCCCTTACCATGTACCCGAATGCTTCCTTCTCTTTAATGTCCTGTATAATGACATTATATTCATTAATTAGAAATCCAGAACCATGTGTACGTTAAAAGGGTTCATTATGGTTTTATTATGTCATACTATGTTCCTTTGGATGACTTATAGAGTTTGAAAACATTGTTTGGGGATGTTCGTTTTTATGGTTTTTCTTGGGTGGTTCACTTGTATTCTTAAATTGATGTTTGGGTAGATCATAGGTAAACATACAGAACAGATATTACATGTTATTAATGATATTACAGTAGCTTTAATAATTTTATAATGAATTATATTAGATCCATGTGGAAGAATCATTAGATAAGAATTTAATGATGGTTATTTGGGTTAATTTGAGCGGTTTTTGGATCACAACGAACTTGTTTTAACTTTTAACTTAGTAATGTGGCCATATATTATTTCCAGAACTTAAAATAGAACATAATACATATAAAATATTCTGTTTCAACCATAAAAATGGTTTCATGACAATATCTGTAGGTGGAAATGGAAAAAGAAAGCATGTCGTTTTTGAAGGTGATAAATTAACACCTCATGTACAACATTCTCTTTAATAAAATTAAAGGAAGAGGGAAAGGGTGTGGGGTGATATAATATCCCATTAGAATCATAAAATTAAATTATATTTATAATACTGGAGTAAAAAAATTTAAATGAAAAAAAGGGGATGAGATTAAGAAAGGAACTTGAACTTGAAAGGGAATTAAAGGAGAAGAGGGAAGGAAATTACCTCTTAAATCTTCCTCTTGAGATCCTATTTAAAGAAGCTAGGATTGGTCATTTGATGAGACTAGTAGCTTTTGGACATGTGGGAGGTTCTAGATAAGTTGTTTTGGCAGAGTTTAGAGAAGTCGTGGAGCTTGAGAGGTGTGAGGAAAAGAGGGAGTGAAGGGTGGCTTTTATAGCGGAGGGGAGAGGGGTTTCCGTAATATAAAATTGATTAGTTTATTAATTTCACCTAAGAAAATGAATAGTGAGTCTTGAAAGACAAATAATAGTAATTTTAAATTGTAATCCTGAACCAAGTGGGATTACATCAGCAGAACATCATCGATGACTCAATTAATACATTATTTAGCACTTATTGTGAATTATTAGATTCAACTATTCATCAAAAATTTATGTATCTCAGAAAAATCCCAAAAATTTACCCCAACCATTTATCAACATTTAGAATCCAAAAATGAAGTCCATTTTTCAAAAATAATTTTCTATATATTATTAATTTAATATTTAATTAAATTCATAATTTACTTAAAAAAACAGTTTTTACGATTAAAACTGATTTTATAGTTCATTCAAAAATTACATAGGGTCTTATAAAATTATGTAAAAACTATTAAAAATTGATTAAATAATTTATGAATACATTTCAGGGAAATAAATATTCTTTGAAATTAATTAATTAATTATAATTAATTATTTATGACTTATAAAATACCAAAAATGTTTACTAAGGCCAAATTATCACTTTCTAAGATGTATAAATTCTATTTTATTATTAATAGGTAATGTTAGTCTTATTTACTATTCATAAGGGTAATATTACTATTCATAAGGGCAGGTTACTATTCATAAGGGCAGGTTACTATTCATAAGGGTAGGTTACTATTCACCAAAAATTATTTTTGTTTCATTTGACTCAAAAAACCATCTTGAACACAACCGTGTATGTCGGATTTTCAAAATTCCAAACATAGAGGTGGGAAACTTATGTTTAGAGGTTACTTATCACGTAGTAGTTCATTTTTTTGTGTTTTCATGTTATTTTATGACATATTTATAAGAAGGAAATTTCCACTGAAAAACTTTGGGTCATTACATTCTTCCCCCCTTAAGAAATTTCACCCCTGAAATTTTACTTTACACACAAAGGTGAGGGTAATTCTCCTTATTGACTCTTATGGTTCCCAAGTTTCTTCCTCAAACTTATAGTTCCTCCACAACACTTTGAAAAGATGGTTTTTCTTGTTGCGTAGAACCTTATCTCTCCTATCCAGAATCTTTATTGGCTTCTCCTTATAGGAGAGATCATCTTCCAGCTGCACCACCTTTGAGTTTAGTACATGTGAGGGGTCTGGTATGTACTTCCTCAGTAGTGATACATGATACACATCATGAACTTGATCCATATTTAGTGGAAGTGCCAGACGATAGGCCACGGCTCCTATACGGTCAAGGATCTCAAAGGGGCCAATGTACCTTTGTCTTATCTTCCCTTTATTCCCGAATCGCATGACTCTATTCCATGGAGATATTCGAAGGAAGACTTTATCTCCAACGTTGAACTCCAAGTCCCTTCGACGGTTGTCAGCATAGATCATTTGCCGACTTTGAGCATCATTGATGTGTTTCTGGATGACTTGAACCTTCTATGTCATCTCTTGAACAAGATCGGGACCATGTAGCTTTCATTCTCCAACTTTATCCCAAAAGGTTGGAGTTCTACATCGCTTCCCATAAAGAGCTTCATACGGAGCCATCTGAATACTCGAGTGGAAGCTATTGTTGTATGAGAACTCAACCAATGGGAGATGCTGATCCCAACCACCTTTGAATTCAAGAGAGCAGGCTCTTAGCATATCTTCAAGCGTCTGAATAGTCCATTTAGACTGGCCATCAGTTTGGGGGTGATAGGTCATGCTGAAATTTAATTCACTACTCAAAGCATGTTGAAGGCTCCTCCAGAATTTAGATATGAACCTTGGATCACGGTTAGAGACAATTGAGAGTGGAACACCGTGAAGTCTCACCACTTTCTTCACATTTATCTTTGAAAGTTTTTCAAGATAGACGTCTTCCCGAATAGCGATAAAATGGGCAGTCTTGGTGAGTCGGTCAACCACAACCCATATCGCATTATTCCCCTTTGATGTCTTTGGGAGACCTATGAAAAATTCCATAGTAACATTTTCCCATTTCCACATGGGTATAAGCAATGAATACATCATACCTTTGGACTTTTGTCGCTCAACTTTAACTTGCTGACATACTAAGCACCTTGATATATATTCTGCAATCTCCTTCTTCATGTTATCCCACCAGAAGTGTTCTCGGAGATCACGGTACATCTTGTTACTCCCAGGATGGATAGAGAAAGTTGAGCTATGTGAATTATCCAATAGCTCCTTCTTTATCCTGATTGATGAAGGCCCACAAATCCGTGTTCCAAACAGAATCACACCATTATCGTCGATATGGAACTCTTGCAGCTTACCTTCCTTTACTGCATTCACCCTCTATTTTATCTCCACATCATCCATTTGTGCTTCCTTAATCTTCTCTTGGATGGATGGTTGCACAATCATTTGGTCAAGGAAGGATGTATCCCCTGCCCTTACGATTCCCAAATCCATCCTTTGCATATCCAAGAAGATTGGGTCTTTCTCAATCCTCAACATGGATAGAGTAGCATGTTCTTTTCTGCTTAGAGCATCAGCTACCTTGTTCTCCTTTCAAGGATGATAGTTAATAGAGCAATAGTAATCCTTTATTATCTCTAACCATCAACTTTGACCTATGTTGAGCTCCTTTTGTGTGATTATATACTTTAGGCTCTTGTGGTCGGTGTATATGTCACACTTCTCACCATAAAGGTTGTGCAACCAGATTTTCAAGTCAAAAATCACGGCTTCCAGCTCTAGATCATGCGTCGGGTAGTTCTACTCATGGATCTTAAACAGTCAGAGGCGTAGGCTATCACATAATCAGTTTGCATGAGTACACGGCCCAAACCTTTCTTTGAAGCATCCATGTATATCACAAAACTTTCTCCACTTTTTGGTAGTGTGAGTACAGGTGCAGTGATCAGCCTTCTCTTTATCTCCTTGATGCTTCCCTCACATTCTTCCGTCCAGAAATACTTTACCCCTTTCCCTATTATCTTAGTTAGCGGGCTTTACAGTCATGATAAGTTTCTCACAAAACGTCGGTAGTACCCATCTAATCCAAGAAAACTACGGATTTCTGTGAAACTAGAGGGCCTGGGCCATTCCTCAATCGCCATTTTCTTTGAAGGATCCACAGAAATTCCCTCACTTGTGATCACATGTCCCAAGAATGTGACTTGATTCATCCAAAATTCACACTTTCTGAACATGGCGTACAACTTCTCCTTTCTCTATGTCGCCAACACAAGTCTTAGATGTTCTTCATGTTCCTCCTTTCTCTTGGAGTTGACGAGAATATCATCAACAAACACTACCACAAATTTGTCGAGGTAATGTCTAAAGACTCTATTCATCAAATTCATGAAGATTGCAGGGGCATTAATAAGTCTGAAGGGCATCGCCAAAAATTCATAGTGCCTATGCCTTGTACGGAAGGCAGTCTTCTAAATATCCTCCTTCTTCACCTTTACTTGATGATATCCAGAATGAAGATCCACCTTTGAGAATTATTGATCTCCTCTTAACTGATCGAAGAAGTCATCAATCCTTGGGAGAGGATACTTGTTCTTTATGGTGATCTTGTTGAGTTCCCGATAATCGATACACAGCCGCATGGTTCCATCCTTCTTCTTCACAAAGAGAAGTAGCGCACCCCAAGGTGATGCACTAGGGCATATGAACCCTTTGTCCAGATGCTCCTTCAGCTACTTCTTTAACTCCTCAAGTTCGATAGGAGACATCCTATAGGGACACTTCAAGATAGGAGTAGCTCCAGGTATGAGTTTAATTGAAAACTCTACCTCACAATCTGGTGGAATTATGGGTAACTCTTCGAGAAATACATTGTCATATTCCCTCACGATGGGCATTTCATCAAGGTTGTAACTTTCCTTCGACTCAACCATTTGTGCAGGGTATGCATCTTTATAGGGAATAAACACCCAAACAATTGAAGGATTTCTCAAAGGATATTCATGATCTTCCTTACATTTGTAGAGGAGCATGGGATGATTCAGAATATGAAAATATATTTCCTTTTACCGACAGTTGATATGTGCTCTATATAATGAGAGCTAATACATTCCCATTGTAGCGTCGAATTCCACCAAGGGAAGTATTACGAGATTTTCTGGAAGAATCTTCCCACATACGTCAACAGGAGAAGAGTCAAACACTTGGGTTGCAATGATTGCACCACTTGGTGTTTTTACAGATATCTCTACTTCAAGGTTTCGGGGCTTCGATTTTATAGATCTAGAAAACTTGCAAGATATAAAGGAATGCGTAGAACCAGAATCAAATAAGGATTTTTTTGATTCTTGAGTGAATAGGAAGTGTACCTTGTATTACTTCATTATCATGATCCCCCTCTGCAGTAGTGATGGCATAAGCCTTCCCTTGTTCCTTTGGCTTTGGTGGCTGTTGACACTGATTACCCTCGAGGGCTCGAGGTTTAGTGCACTGGTTTGAATAGTGCCCTAGCTCTCTACAGTTGTAGCATTGAACCACAAGTGGTTCTCTCCATTCATCGGCTACATTATCCTTCCTTTTCATGTCTTTTCAACACTATTTATCATGGTGTCCTTCTTTCCCACACTTGAAGCATTTCCCCGTCCCTTTGAGGAAGTTACCATTGTGCAACGTCCCACATTTTTGGCATGTGGGTCGTTGATTTTTCTTCCCACCTTTGTCATTAGATCCACCGGCTTGAAACTAAATCTTACTTTTATTATCCTCATAGACATGGGACATTCTCCAAACACCATATCTACTTTGAGAGCACACCAAAAAACTTCTTCATAACTCCCAAAGTCTCGAATCGCAAGAGCCTTTCGAAGGTGTGGTTTTAATCCACTAAAGAATCTATAAATTTTTCTATCATTGTTGATAACAAAACCCAAATCATACCTTGAGAGCCTTGTGAAATTCGCTTCATTGGTTGTGAAAGATTCTCCTTATTTTCTCTTGAGCTCTAAAAATTCCCTCTCCATATTCGTGTGAAGAGTTCGTGGGAAGTACTTATTAAGAAACATTATCTTAAAGTCTTCCCATTCCATCTCTTCAATTTCCTCTCTTGGCATGGTGTTCTAAATCAAAGCCCATCATTGATCAGCTTCTCTATCCAGACGATAGACGGCTAGAGTGACCTTCTCCATCTAAGAATAGTGAAGTACAAAAAAGATCTTCTCCATTGAGTTGACCCACTATTCCACAACTAGTGGATTAGAAGATATACAAAATGGCAGTGGTCGCTGCCGCATAAAACATTCGATAGCTAGTTGCTCCCTCTTTGGTGAAGGAGGACGTTCCCAATTATTATTGTTGTTGTTCATAACCTTAGATAACTGGGTAAGCATCGCCATGAAGTTTTTAACTCCACCTCCCAAATTATTGGGGATGTCGTTCGGGCAATCGTTGCATTGTCCCTCACATGAGTTGTTGGCCTGATTTCTCCTGGTTCCCACCATTTTCTAAAATAGAAAAGGTTAGAACAAAACATAAGTAAACAAGTCATGAATAAATTATTCGTCTATACAATTATACCAAAAACATAACATATGGGGTCCCTAGGTAAATATTCTTGTGTGCATTTTTTTACATAGTCTCATGTTAGAGGATTTCTTTAGGGTTCAATAATCCTAATTCCCAAATTAACTAAACCTTTCCTCGGATACCAACTATATCGACCCAGAATTTTATTACATTACTATTACATCATTTCGAAGATAAACAACATAATAGTATTAAACTTAGAGGATCCAAAGGTTTAATGTCTTGGGAAATCATGGACAACACATAACAAATACAACATCAACCATAAACAATTTATTAAATTCATTCTTCACTAGCTTCTTAGTGTCACTTGTCCTCTCCTTAGTACATGTATCCACCTGAGGATATACATAAAAAAGGGTGACCTAGAAACCCAGTAAGAGGATATATATAAGAACAATATAGAATGGGGTTAGCATAATCACAACATAGGCAAAAGATCATGAACATGAGAGGAGCATAAATAAAAGACTTGAAATGTGGCAACGCATAAAAATGAAACATCATGTCTTAGTGGATAACTACCACACATAATTATGTACCAATATAGAATCTTGTTCACACATAATTTCACATTTACTCATGAGATTCATCACATTACCCAATGCATTGGAGCACTATATAATTTTGGGTGCACCCATCACATTTAAATATTCATATTGCGCTATATAATTCCGGGCGCACCCGTCACATCATAACATTATCATTATCATGATTTCCACATAGAACACATATCAAACATGTACATAAATAACCCATGGAAAGGAATCGGTTTCATCTCATAATAACACATTCATAAGCTTTGGGTTCCCAAACAAAAGAGGGTACACCATACTTAATAAAAGAACCATCAACCTTTAATGAGAGGTAAAAGGTGAGATCTTGAAAGAAGAGTTATTTTGGAAAACATTTTTATGGGTATAAAAACCAATGACAAACATGTATATCCCAGAAAATTAAAGGCAATGATGAACAAATGATCTTTTAGGAGTAACCATATCAAAAATGGAGTGAAAGAGGGAGAACCCGAAGGAAGAAAATTGGGTTCCAGATTTCCCCTTACCTTGTACTCGAATGATTACTTCTCTTTAATGTCCTGTATAATGACATTATATTCATTAATTAGAAATCCAGAACGATGTGTACGTTTATAGTGTTCATTCTGGTTTCATTATGTCATACTATGTTCCTTTGGATGACTTATAGAGTTTGAAAACATTGTTCGTGGATGTTCGTTTTTATGGTTTTTCTTGGGTGGTTCACTTGTATTCTTAAATTGAAGTTTGGGTAGATCATGGGTACACATCCAGAACTGATATTACATGTTATTAATGATATTACAGTAGCTTTAATAATTTTATAATGAATTATATTAGATCTATGTGGATGAATCATTAGACAAGAATTTAATGATGGTTATTTGGGTTAATTTGAGAGGTTTTTGGATCACAACGAACTTGTTTAATATTTTAACATAGTAATGTGGCCATAGGTTATTTCCAGAACATAAAATAGTACATAATACATATAAAATATTCTAGTTCAAAGATAAAAATGGTTTCATGACTAGATCTGAAGATGGAAATGGAAAAAAAGAGCATGTCGTTTTTGAAGGTGATAAATTAACACCTCATGAACAACGTTCTCTTTAATAAAATAAAAGGAAGAGGGAAAGGGTGTGGGTTGATATAATATCCCATTAGAATTATAAAATTACAGTATATGTATAATACTAGTGTTACAAAACAATTTAAATGAAAAAGGGGAAGAGATCAAGAAAGGAACTTGAACTTGAAAGGGAATTAAAGGAGAAGAGGGAAGGAAATTACCACTTAAATCTTCCTCTTGAGATCCTCTTTAAGGAAGCTATGATTGGTCTTTTGATGAGACCAGACGCTTTTGGATGTGGGGGAGGTTCTAGGGAAGATGTTTGGGTAGAGTTTAGAGAAGTCTTGGAGCTTGAGAGGTGTGAGGAAAAGAGGGAGTGAAAGGTGGCTTTTATAGTGGAGTGGAGAGGGGTTTCCTTAATATAAAATCGATTAGTTTAATAATTTCACCTAAGACAAGGAATAGTGAGTCTTGAACGACCAAGAATAGTAATTTTATAATGTAATCCTGAACCAAGTGGGCTTACATCAGCAGAACATCATCGATGACTCAATTAATACATTATTTAGCATTTATTGTGAATTATCAGATTCTTCTATTCATAAAAAGTTCAAGTATCTCAGAAAAATACGAAAATTCGACGTGTAGAATCCAAAAATGAAGTCAATTTTTCAAAAATAATTTTCTAAATATTATTAATTTAATATTTAATAAAATTCATAATTTACTTAAAAAAAATTTTATGATTAAAACTGATTTTATAGTTCTTTCAAAAATTACGTAGGGTCTTATGAAATTATCTAAAAATTGTTAAACATTGATCCAATAATTTTTTAATACATTTAAGGGAAATAAATATTCTTTTAAATTAATTAATTAATTATAATTAATTATTTCTGACTTATAGAATACCAAAAACATTTACTAAGGTCAAATTGTCACTTTCTAAGATGTCTAAATTTTATTTTATTATTCATAGGTAATGTTACTCTTATTTACTATTCATAAGGGTCACATTACTATTCATAAGGGTAGGTTACTACTCACCAAAAATTATTTTTGTTTCATTAGACTCAAAAAACCATCTTGAACACAACTGTGTATGTCGGATTTTCAAAATTCCAAACATAGAAGTGACAAACTTATGTTTAAAGGTTACTTATCACTTAGTAGTTCATTTTGTTGTGTTTTCATGTTATTTTACGACATATTTATAAGAAGGGAATTTCCATTGAAAAACTTTGGGTCGTTACAGTTCAGACCTTCGTATAGTCACATTCCTCTAATTCTTTGAAAATTATGATTTAAAATATCCTCTCCATGTTCAGGTACCTTTTTTCCATAAAGCAAACACTATGATTTGGAAAATTTGAATCTCCATAAAACTTTCCTCATATTTTAGCAATATAAAGTCACCTTTTTAGAGTAATTTTGACCGACTATGCAGCATGTACCGTTAGGTGGCCCTGCATAAGTTGTCTACATAATGGACCTATCATCCAAAGATACTACTATTTGATTATGCATCTTATGCCCTAGTTGACCCTGAATAATTCAGCCCCCATAACGGGTTTGTAATGTAGTGGTAACTTCATTATTTGAAAAGACATCCTATAATTCCTTTTATCTCTTTTCCAATGTCATTCCTCAGATTCAAAATTTCTCAAGTCACAATTTACAATTTTCCCCCTCCATACATGAATATGGTAATATATTTTCAAAAAAATTATCAAGATTTTAGTCGATATCATCCATTCGATCAAAGCTATTTGACCTTAAATATTATCCTTTTTAGAGTCCAACATGCATGAATTTAAACTGCCAATAACAAAAGACATTGAACTCATTAAATTGGGAACCTATAATGGTTACCCTGAACAAAAGTTGAGTCCCATCTCACTAAACGTACATTCTGTAGGATTTAGGAAATATTGAGAAATTAAAAGATGCAATGATTGTGTGGTTATATATATAAACCTAGTAAAAATCAAAATATGTTTACTAGGCTCATTGGATTAGGTAAAAATAAGAGAAATTATCAAGAAAATGAAGGTATAGATGATTGAAGATGAATTGTTTTTCATTGATGAACAAGATTAGAAGAACATCCACAGACTGGAGTCTCTTCTCTTCTTTTCAGAAATTAAAAAAGACTTTCAACATGACTTCTCATCTGTTTCACAACATCCTGAGATTCATCAGAAGCCACTTGAAGTTCATTTACTCGACCATCTTCACTCTCTTTAGCTCGACGAAGTGCTTCTTTGGGATCTTTGATCGCTTTTATACCATCCTCTTGGACTTCTTCCAATGAATTATGATGCTGGTCAAGCTCCCCAGCAATAGAATCTTGCTCCATCTAAAGGCGCAACATTTGAACAATATTCTTCTTGATCTTTTGCTTCAGATCCTTCATCTTTACAGCATGATAAGCCTCATATCGGGGCACTGCAGCCTGGAATTCACTAATATTGGTCAGCAATCTAGCTCTAATAAGGTCTTGGCGACACATTTTATATTTTTCCCTCCTTAGAATGACTTGTTTCACTACGACATGGATCTCTTGATATCCAAAACCACTAAGTCCGAGCATGATTAACATGAATGAATGTGTTGGAATTTTCAAAGGTAGCTCTTCAAGAGGAACCTTAGATATTATCTTCTATATATTTTTCCATGCCTTGTGAGGTGAGAATTTGAGTGCCTTCTGCACCTATGGGTCTGATTCGACATCGTAATCATAGGGAGGAACATAATATGGGATTAAATAACTTAAGGAAGTGCCATGTTCTGCTCTTTCCATGACATAGATTACTTCACCTTCTCCTACTGTTTGGCCTGAGGCTGTGGCTTCACCTCCAGATCTATCTGTTGAAGTTTACAACCCTATTTGGTCAATTAAAAGTATGGTTAGTTTCAAAGGATAGTAAAAGTTGATTGATTATATTAAGGTTTATTTAAGACAAAAATATCATCATCTTTTACCTAAAAGTATATAATAAACTTGTGAAGACCCCTCCCCATATTTCCTTGCTTCAAAATGATTTTTAGGATGGGTTTCAGGATGGCTAACCATGCCAAGTTCCACCTGAGCTAGTGTTTCTGCAAAAATAGGATTTACATCAATGTCTACACCCCTTTCAACCATTGTTGGTTCAACAGTTTCTTCAGATGGAACTGTTCAATTTTTAACCAAACATGGATAGAAGTGTAATCATGAGAAGACTAGGAGGACAAATAATAAAACTCACTTCCAGTTGATTCTATAAATAGATCTCCAAAATCACCTAAATCAGGTGGTGAATTAACATATTATAAAATTTCTTCAAAGGACCTTCCAAGATTCATCATTTTATCCAATCATGTCCTAGATCCCAGGTTCGTCTCACCAGTGGGAGAAATCGACATGTATTCTTTGTGACTTTCATCTAGCAATCTCTGACCCCAGATAGATTCTTCAATGACAATTGTGGGGGTCAGCTTCGGTGGTTTCCAAATGTTCTGGTGTATTTTTTTAACCAAAAACATCACAGAATGGAAGTCATTTGTTGTCTCATTTGAGGTTCTATGAAGTATTATTAATTTACAAGAAGTATTTTTTCTCCTTGCATCAGAAACAGGAGCGGTGCTAAGAACATACGCCGGCTCATCTGCTCTCAGTATTTCTTCAGGAACAGTTGTTTCATCCAGAAAATGCAGCTATTCTACAACACCCTCCGTTGAAGTATGAGTATGGTTAGTCATTTCCCTTAATTAAGAAACTGAAGAAGCCCCTGCAAACCTGAAAAGTTTGAGCACTTTTTCAGAAGTTATGATTCATGACTACCTGAAAGTATTAAAACTACTGATAAAACGTTTGAATGTGGTCTTCTTTCTACGTTTCCTTTGATTCTTGGTATTTTTGGGTGTACTGGCGTCAAAATCTCTGAAAACAGGTATCAGAGACAATAATTCTATTTCTAACTCCTCATCCATGACTTTTTGGCATGGGGATACTTCTCTCGGCTCACGAGGAGATTCTGTGGCTCCAAGAGTGCTGCCACCAGGGATATACCACGACGAAGGGATATTAGTGGTTCATTCCTTTACAAGCTTTAGGATGAAGAAGATTAGTTAGTTGAATAACAATGTCATAACTAAAGTCAAATTTCAATGAAAATAGAAATATGAGAAAAAGGAAACAAACATATTTAGGATCCATGTAACCACACCACTCTTTATCTAATGATGGATAAATCCCATCAGAAGTACCACGGTCTATCATATCTTTCACCCACTTGGTGACAAGAACTGACTCGTCAGTGTTATATATGATAATTTCCAACAATTTGATGTAAGACCTCACTTTATTAGGGTTGTCCTCAAAGAGGATGTCAGAGGAAGCCCGAAGATTCCCCACTCCAGGGATATGTAACCCTTCGCATAAGTCCATCCTGGGTGTTTTATCATCACAATATAAACTCCACAATGTACGGAAAACCTCTAGTCATAAATATTCAGAATGTACACCCGAAGGCCGCGAGGAGGGTCCTGCAATCTGGGACTTCAACTTCTTCCCAACTCCTGCAATCACAGATAAAGGATAAGAAAATGAAACGTGTTGCTCTTTAAAAATAATGGCGACCAGATTTCCTCAATGATGTAACTGACCAGGAGTCAATGGAGTAGGTCTCTTGACTATTAAAGGTGGATTATATCTAGAA
Source organism: Viscum album (assembly GCA_963277665.1). Lineage (NCBI taxonomy): Eukaryota > Viridiplantae > Streptophyta > Magnoliopsida > Santalales > Viscaceae > Viscum > Viscum album. The sequence continues at coordinate 154,550,397 of OY728164.1, forward strand.
CGAGGTCGCTTTGACGCATTTAGAGCCTCATCATCCCCATCCTGGGAATCTGAGGAATTAGCTCTGGGTGAGAAAGAGTCACCTTCTAAATGAAGAGCTTCCTTCTTAATGATTCTTTTCTTTATCCCCACCTGAGAGACTGGCTGATTCAGTACCCCTTCAGGGTATGATGCTACACAGCTATCGGCATACCATATAGTCAACTGATCTACCGCTTCAACAACTGGTAGATCAAATACCACCCCAGTCATCTCCATAGATGTTAGTAACCATAGTTTACGAGCAACCATCAGATGCTGCTCTAACCTAACATGCACTGGAGGGGATACAATAATTTTATGCCGACATTTTAATTGACGTGCTAATCTGTATGGAGTATAGGCCTCACATATAATCTCTCCGTCAATCCTCGTGGCCAATGAACCATATCTACATGCCAGCATATATGCCCTTAACTCCAGGCTAGTTGTTCCATCATCAACAAATCGCCATGTTAGCGGATTTCCATAAGGAAAGAAGTGTAACTCTTTGAACATGATCATCCTTATTTTGATATCATAATAGTTGATGGATAAGGGTGAAATTCTTGAAAAGGCCTGAACAAATGTTCGGAAACAACTTCTAGGAACCTGTACCCCACTTTGTACCGCATTTTTCCTGAAGTGGTTGGCGATCCTTCCCCATAAGACTTGGAATGGTCCACTATTCTTAGAGGAGACTTACCCATATAAACATAAAGTAGGATCTTATGAATCGTTTCAAAAACTGGGGTTTCCAACCCAATAATCTTCCTTTCATCCAGCTTGGCTGCAACGAAAAAGGTCCTCGGCCTCGCACCTCATTTCGAATCCCGAACTGGTAAAAGGTAAACACTGATCCACAAGGCCAAAAATCCTTCCAGACGGGTCTTTACTGGAATTTTCTGGTTCACTTAATACCCCCACTTATCAAACTCTACTGCTTCCAGAGTTGGCCAAAATGTTCCCATAGAACCCCTCTTTTATTCTCTTGGGAAACTAGTAGGACAAGTGTAGGAAGGTCCCTTTTATCTCTTCTTAATCAGAAACATGATCATCCACTCTTTAGGATGAATATCTTTTTTGGAGTGGTTTTTCATGGTGGTGGTATTCTTAATCTTGTAGAAAATTTTCAGTAACTCTTGATCCAAAGCCGGAGTCTTCTCTGAATCATTCCAGGTCACCTTGGGTGGGATGAATTCATCATTTGTATCTCGCAAAATTGTATCCCCTGAAATCTTGAAGGATTCCCACAAACTGATGCCTACTTCTACATGAGTCAAATTAAAAGAATTCATTTCCAGACTCCATCATCTGAATAACTCCGACACAAAATCATCATTCCTGTATAAATATTTTTGTCCAGCCCAGACAGCTTCATATATTGCAACTCCCTTCAGATCATTGACAAACTCTGCACAAGATTTTCACACCCAATATCCCACATCCAAGTCGGCTTCACACCTAATCCAGGACCAAAATCCCAAATCTTCTTTCATTCCTTAGATTGGTCCATATGAGAATTTCAGAAAATAGAGGGATAACAATGCGGATGAAGCTCGGGCGTGTGAGGCTTCAGATCTGGAGAACATGGGCTATGATGTATTATGTATGCCTCCTCGACTTTCCCAGTATTGACAAATGATCATACAAATGAGACATTTTCCAAAGAGAAGTTACTGTAGGTCTGAAACCAAGAATGAGGGATATAATTATTTCCCACTGGAACATTGACTCCTTGCAGATGACCATGAACATACAAGGGAAATTAGATGATATGTGGGAAATTGACATGATATTTCTTCAAGTACATTGCCAAATCCGGTAGAGTGATTTCATAGATAACGTAATAATCATGGCCGATGACATTCATCATGTCATCTAATCTCTTTTCGGCCAACTCATTCGCTGATCCAATTCTTTTGGAAGCCATTGAATCTTCCCAATGATCAAACAATCAAAATTTAAGTATGTTTGTTTTGTGAAATTTTGATGAAGGAAATCAAAAAAATGAAAGGCATTAAGGTGCGCAAGCCCCAAATTGGAACGCATGTCAAACCGGTCGCACAAGTTTTTCTTCCCCAGTCATTGCGTGCAAGCCAAATACCCTATGTAGAAGCACGACACAATCCAGAAGGGTGATTCACCGAAGGTAGAAGCACCATGCATGATGAAATATCACGTTTCTGAAAGCCGAATGAGTGTGCACGGGAGTGAGAATATATATATAGGCTATCCAGACCACCTGCATGCCATACCTTCGTGCCCCATCATCTGCGCGTCGAACTTGCGCACCACAGACCCTTGATTTCTATGGCTTTACCTCATAGTCGAATCCCATTTCATTTTCAGATCCAACTATAAGGGGGGACATTTGTTGATTCTCTTTTCCATCACAGAGTCCAATGAATGGAACATGACAATACTTTAATCCCAATGAGGTTCACCCTTTGGAGAACATCAAAAAAAATTAAAGAATGTGTGGACTAGGATCCCATTTGGAATGAGGCGTGCAATTCACCTGCACGCCGCGCAAGTCACTTGAGCACCACCTATGGGTAGTGCAGCTCACTTGCAAGCCCTATTTTATTTTTTACCAAGGTGAAAGTTTTACTATAAATAGCCCCTGTGGGCCCCCATTTCAAGGACAGTTTTTTCAAAAGACAAATTCAAGCTCTGGTCTCCCTTTTCTTCAACTCAACTCTTCCAAAAGCTTCTAAGGTTTCTTTTTTACCTAGAATGGAGGACTTGAAAGAGTATAATAAGGCCTCAGTGTTTAGAATTCATCAACACTTGCGCACCTAAGTGTCCAGACCTCCTAAAAAATGGATACACTAGCGTGCCACCCTACCCTTTTGAATAAACATGCACACAACCCTTTTTGGAAACATCTTAGGATAATACAAAATTCTTGAGTTAAGTCTCACCCATGTATTACCCAAAAAAATTTCGTCGCCCAGGTGATCCCATGCCGCACAAGTACACTTGTGCGCCCAAGACTTATGCACCAACTGAATTTTTGTGCCTCTCTCCCATTCACCTATCCTCTTAAAAGACATTATCCCTCTAACCCCTTTTCAAATCCATTTATGGCATGGTTCTTTTGTTGGATTCCACATATGAAAGGAATTCTGTGAGAACCTCTCTCAATACCTTGTGACTAACAAGATTTATGTCACAATAGTAAGTGGTTTTATCCATATAACCTCATCCTTTAAGATGAAAAGATCCTTTAATTTTGGAATCCTCTTCAAGTGTAAGCCCCAGGTTCCCTTAGTTCGGGCCTCCTTTTCGAGAATAAGACTCAATCAAAATTCTATTAAATTAGGGAATCCTCCTCAAGAGTAAGCCCAGAGTCTCCTTAACTTGGGCCTCTTTCTCAGGAGTAAGCCCCAGTCATAATTTCCTTTAACATTGGGCATCCTCCTCATAAGTAAGCCCCAATCTTAATTTCTTTTGAGTTGGGCATCCTACTCAAGAATGAGCCGCAATAATAAGTCCCTATTAATTTTGGTCACCTTCTCAGAAGTAAGCCTTAAGTTATAAGTCCCCTTTTAAATTTGGGAATCCTCCATAAGAGTAAGCACCAGGTTAAAACTCCAAATCTTCATAAAGTACAAATACCATTATGGACCCTGCTCTTAGGCTTCATTCTTGAAGTATGTCCTAGTCTTCATCTACTTGGGAAGTCATAGATACATAATCCCCACATCCTTTCTTATGACTTCATCTTTCATGTCATAATCGCGATGTTTACTTATACCTATTGTTTCTCACACGGAGCATGACTCATAGGATTTTAGATTGTAAAAGTAATCACGACATCTCTTTTTTTGGGCCATTAACCATGTATAAACCTCACATTTCTTCACCCAAACTATGTGGACTTTGATCGCTGCCATAAAAGTAGATTACGTTGGAAGATTTTCCACGGATCCATCCCATCATTCAATAATTATTTTCCATCCCATACGACGTTAAAATATATCCTTCTTATCGAACAATGTGGGTTCTGATTCATTTTTAACGAGGATACATAGGTATCCCATCTACGGGTACGATCCCAACTCTGAATTAATCCTTGTCTTTCAGAATGACAATAAACTTCAAGTGCCCCACTGAGTGGCTTTAAACCCAGTATGGTCATCATAATGGCCAAGATATTTCTATATAATGCATTGAAGGATACTATTTACAAAGAATCTCTAAAACATTCAGATGATTATCCATCGATGAAGAACCTCAAATATATATAAAAGATTCATTGAATCCCATACATATCAATCATCAATTCCCAAATCTAAAGGAAAACTCATTTTCATGCTTGGTGAATTAATAAGGATGTGTGAACAGAACATAAATCTAAAAGAGAGTCCCATAGTAGGTAATAATTCCCCCCAAAAATGTGTGATGAGCTTGACATCCCATCCTCTCGACCAATGAAAATTATTAAGCCTCATCGGTCCACTACTAATAAGCACCTACCTTTGGAAAGTAGGTCCAAATATATGTAGAATCACTGGGTGTTTTCGGTTCTACGAATAAACCAGTTAGAAACTGATCAGAAAGTTTGAACCATAAACCAACAAGGTCATCCCCATTTCCAGATGAAACACCCACCAAAAGAAATAATGGCCTTTCCCCTAACTTATTTTACCTAGTTCTGATCATTTCAATGATCCTACCACCATCCTAAGTTCCTTACATTTATTTGAAAATAATTCCAAATATAATTACATCATAGTCTAAAACTTAATAAACAAACATGTTCCTCAAAATGGGGTAAGTATTTCCTCTAGGATCAAAGTGGCTCGAGTGATAAACAATAGAAAAAGTGATGATGCATGAATAAAATTATTTCTACCAGATTGATGAAGTGAATTATATAATTTAATCTACTTGTAAATCAAATATTTCTCTTCAAACATCTCAGATGGACCATCTTCTAGTCTCACTACATCATGGTTCTTCACATTCATCAAATATACTTCGATGTACAATGTCCTTTATGAGAGAATACATTAGAACATTAACTTTAGCAATGAGAACAAAATATTTCATTATATACCACTAAGTTCAAGTAAAACATCTTATAAAATTTAAGTCTCATTCGTTCCTCCACTGTCACTTCATTTCACTCATGAAAAATATGCGTCAAATTCCTTATTTTTATGATAATAACATTGGCATGCTGATACTTTGGCTTTAAGAGAATAATCCTTCCCACACATACCGTAAAAATTAATCCCTATAATGTGAAATCACATTCCATTCCCAAAAAACCCATGCTTCTAGATGATAATAATCCAATAAAATAGGGAATATGCTATATTTCAACACCCAATTCTTTTTCAAAATGGAACCATCAAATATTATAGATTCACTAGGACATTCCAATTTCTCCAACTCAATGAACATTGATTGATGAAACACTATATTAAATATTTTAACTCAATATTTTGGCTTAAAAACCGCATTTCATAAAAATTAAATCACCCATTTATCTATAGGTTATATAATCCTCCCATATTTTGACCATAAAAATAGCTCCTGTAAACTCATTCTGAGAACTTTTTATAAGAATGTGAACCATTTCACTGGTTACAACTTCAGGAATAATCCCCATTCTTGATGTCCTGTAATTTTAGTTCTCTTCAATAATTTTAGCTAAATTCGCTATAAAAAATAACTTACATACCCTACAGAATTAGAAACAATGGTATCCTCTAAGATTTGTTGCCTCCATCATTGAATTATCAAAACAGTTCAATTTCAGTTATCTTCCAATGTAATTCAAAAAACCACCTAATTAATGGATGTTTTCATATAATACCTATGTCTTGTTATAATTTTGATATTCTAGAAAACCATTAGTACAAATTCAATCTACCAGTAATGTAGTTTTGGTAAATTGATATACCACCAGATCATGAGAACCCAATAATCATCTAACCGGGTTTTTTTTAAGTCCATGATAATTCATCCCACTATAATTACCAAGTACCATAATATTCCACTTATAATTTCAAGAAATATTTTATACCTCTTAGTAGGAATGAGGGTCATATATACTCTATCATTATTAATACATACATTTGGTTCTCCAACGTTTTTGTACAGGAACCTTCATAAGAATGGAAACTTCTAATCGAATCATCACCCATGAAATCGAAGATAGGATATGGGATATCCATCCACCCCATCCACTGCATTGAGTTTCCCTCAACATCACATATGTTTATTTAAACATCATGATATTTCTAATGCAGATGATAAAATTTAATAAGAATACGAGGGATATTAAAAAATTTATGAATAATGGACCAAAAATCATATATAATGGATTACAATCATTAAACATTCATCTGATATGCATGTGTGAATAGTGATATTACATCATTAATTCAATCTGAAATAGAGTACCCATGTTATAAGGTATTATCAAATTTTTACAACCCTATTAAATTCTCTAGAATATGTATCACAATAACAATCATCCATCTATTTAATCTTCACATATCCCAATATAATGGTTTGATCCCAAACCCAAAAATTTCATCCTTATGGAATCTAGATGTGTCAATGTGAACTCCTCTTATGACATACACCTCTTTATGGACCATAGGACCTATCATATTGTCTTAATTAAATTCATATCCACTTCACTCTAATTAATTTTCCAAAACTACCTTTCTAGAGTCTACAAGGTATGATTTTGAAGACTCTTCATCAAACTTCACAGGTCTTCATAATTTATACACTTCAATTTCCATCTACAAGAATTCATTTAACTACAATTAGTTTCTACTACCATTATCCTCATTACATAATATAGGTTTGTGACTAACTCCTTGAAAATATTCATCAAATGATACTCCTAAACATTTGGGTAATCTACATCCCCTATTCTACACATGTTGAAATCATTAACCCAGTTATTATTGAATAACTCATGGTGATCTTGCACCATTAAACATGTCGATGTAGATCCACCAGTGAAGGCAGTGATGTTAATCATCTTGTGACCACACAATCCTACATCCATTATCTAGTTCCACAATACTTCAAGTCTCTGTTTGGACTACCCACCAATGTGAACTACAACCTCTTGATAACTAACCCGTACAACCACTAAACATATTATCAATGGTTTTCAAATATAAAATTTTAGGCTTCCATGTCCTAATAAAATATTATTCATTTGGGCCTTCCAAGTGTATCTTCCTGTGGATAAAATTATAATGTTTCTAATAACTTGATATATTTTTTTCACACCCAACCCAAACAACTAGCTCAGTAAATATGGGATTATAATGTGGTAATGGAAATGGGAGGATTAATTATCTACCATTATAAAATTCTTCATATTAATTCTGTATTAATTTTTATGGAAATTTATATTTTTGAATCATTATTAATGTTTTTTAGTATTATCTTTAAAAAAGATTATAAAATATTAATTTCATCAAAGAGTTTGATGGATATATAAGTATATTTATCCTATATTGAATTCATTTATAATTAGTGTATGAAAATATTGTTTTATATATACTTTTAGCTAACATTTCTTTTATTTTTATATGGATTCAAGATTTTTTAATTATGAAACTTCAATTTTTTTTCATATTCTATTTTTTATCATCACGATATTCTCTTGATGAATTACTGAACACAATAATTTCAAATAAGTTTATCATTTCAAATACACATTCTATATTTATTCTAGATATTCGTATATTATTTAAAAAATTTCTATAACAAATATTGATGAATTGAACTATTGATCAATGTAATTTTTATATATTTTTTACAATGTAATAGATTATTATATCCTATAATCTTAATGATTTTCATTTTTCAATTTCCACCATTATAATTTCTATTATTCGGAGATTAATTTTCGTAAAAACAGATCAATTAAATAACTATTCCCTAATTTTAGAGTGACATCTTGATTTTTATTTCATTTTAATATTTATTTCAGTAGAGGTTAAATTCTAGAAGGATTCGAGAAATTATTTTATCTAAATACAAGAACATTAATATGAACCATTTTTGTTTTTTTATAAATAATTCATTTATTATGAATTTTTTTTGTAATTTCTTATGGGCTGTATTGTGAATGGTGGATACATTGTTATAAAATTAACTAACAAACAATGATTTGAATTAATTGAAAAACATGTTAATGATTTTTTTACCAAAATATTATTTACTATATCGACTTAGGAAAAATCTATGAAATTTACACTTCTGTTTGATAACATTCTTATTTACTAAATAGATCCCACAAAAATAATTCACACCTATTGTAGAGACCCGAATCTTGAAGTACATTGACAATACATTACATTTTCGGAATACATAGTACATAACAAAAAAACACACACAAGGATCCTAATAGTTTAGTGTATTTGGAAACTCGGAATATAATCTTCTAATCCTGGTGAAAGATCTTCAACATCTCCCATAAAGATCTTCCTTTTTTTTAATACCTAAAACCTTTCTTTATATCCTGGGGAAAATAAAACATATAGGGGTGAGCTCAAATTCTCAGTAAGGGTAAAAAAAAAGAAATATCAATCACATCATATACATAAGCACATAACTTTTCGAAATCTTAACCTGTAAAAGAGATCATTATTTCATAACCTGGGATAACTCATGGCAGTGAAATGTAATCACAATAATCATAACATAAAACATTAAACTTTGTGGCATCCACACATAATCATAGAGAATAATTTCTTATTAGTCAAGACTCATTTCCAAGACTATCTTAGTGGACAAAGTCCCTTTCTAAACCGAGTCACCCTCATTTCAGTCCTGTTTCACTGAACCGGTATAACCTACCATTCCAGCCATGTCTATCTCATGAGATATAAAATCTTTACCCAATGCATTAGAGGGAGATATAGGTCCCACACATATCATAATGATACCATTCTTATGTGTGCCACAAAATCATAAATCATACATCATTTCATAACCCATGTAATAAAAAATGGAATTCTTAAACAACATGACATCATAAAACAATTCATATAAGATAAAGGAATTCATAAAAATATTTCCATCACAACATAATCAAATCCATGTAATAATAGGGATATAAATAGAACCCTTTATTATCTTATATGAAAAATAATTTTGATAAAACACTTGAACTCCATTCTTGAGGAAAATATCCTTTCTACTTCAAAAACACTTTCCTTTCCTTAACATGTTATAAAATTTTAAACTAAAAGAAGTTGATTAAAAATAAACTTGAAAACTTTTAAGGAAGATTCTTGGAAATAATTTTTTAAAAATCCATTGATGCCGTATAAGTTAAAAAAACATTCTTCTTGTACTTTTGTCGGAAAATTCAAAAAAGTACGTCGTATGAAAAACGACAAAAGATTCCTTTCATATCTTTTACTAAAAACTCACCGAAGGGTAAAATTGGCTTTAAAAAATTATAGGAGGATGGAAACAATATTACATATTGAGTAAACATGTATGTGGATGATAAAATACATCCTAGTAAATACCGAAGTGTAAACAATCTCGGATAAAAATGAGATTGTGATATTTCCCTTACCTTAGGACTGATTTGCTTCGTAAGTGTCCGAAAATCCTGTATAATGATTTACATAATGTCATTGACTTATTCCATAATATAACCCATTTTTATGATATCATATATGGTTCACTTATGACTTTATTTTACCCGTTCTTTTGTAAATTCCATGTTAAAGAGCGTTTTGGGTAAAATCGTTTCATTTGTCGTCCGTGTTTTGACTTGTAATTATTCATATGATTACTTAGATCATGATTACTTAATTCCAGAATATAAAACATGATTTATATATAATATATATTCATAATATACATATATATAATAAATCATTAAATGGAAAGAAATACACCGTTCATGGAGACGGTAGGTCATACGTATGCTTGAACGCTGTTTTTGTTTCCTTATTGAGTTGAATGGAATTAAGTAGATGACATACATATATATACACATAAATACAGTATCATTATTATGTCATATATTTCATGATTACTTATTATATGTACTTTATAATCATTAAAGTGGAGAATGAATCTCATCGCGTCGTGGAGACGGTAGTCCGTACGTACGCACGAGCGATGATATCGTTCCCATGGTCATGGAATTGTGTTTAAGTGCATGTATACTATTTAAGTATCAATATCCCTTTATAATAATCATATATAGTTACTCATTACACCATTATACCCATCCAATTAAGGTGGTGGTGGAAAATAGATTACACCACGGTGTGGAGACGGTATTCAGTACGTACGCACGCGCGGTGATTTCCTTTTTCCGTAGGATGGATAGAAGGTTAATTAGAGTTGTTTAATATTTATAATAACATATCATTATATAAGAAATACTTATTTTATTACTTTATCATGAAACAACTAAATAAGAAGAAGTTGAAGAAGAAAGAAATTGAAAAAGATCGGTAATAGAAATTACCTCTTTTTGACGCGCCTTCACTTTACCTCCACTTAAAGAACTAAGGATTGTCTTTGAAGAAGACCAGGACCTCTAGGATGATACTAGGTAAGTTTAGAAGAGGTTTTGGCAGGTTTTGGCCGAGATTTAATGCTGAAATTGGTGTGAGGAGGAGAGGGAGGAGGTTCCCTTTTATAAGGGAGGAGAGGGGTACCTTTGGAATTCTTAAAAATATTAATTTATAATAAATCTAACCCAACTTAAAAACCTCAAAAAATGACTCATATTCGGAGATTAGATGCTATAGGGTTGTAATCTCATCAACCAAAAAAATTTAGACATGTTTGGATCTTATTTAAAACCTTATCATTTTAATTTATCCTTATTTAATCTATTTATGTTTATTTGTGGTAATAAAATTCTAAATTTTAAATTATAACAAATAATTACTTATTTGGTGTGAATTTTCCATAATTGTTTACTTTATAACATTATAGACCATATAAATTTAAATTTATAATTTTTAAATATTTCTGTGATTTTTAAACTATTTTATAATATGTTATTTTTATAAAATAACAATAGTGTCAATTTTGACACTATTCATTTATTTGAATTTAAATAAAATATATACAGAATATATGTTCTATATAAAATCTTTAATAGATTAATAAAGGTCATATGTATCTATAAAATTAGTGGATCACATTAAATAGTTCATATAATATTTATTTTATTATTTTTTAAACCATTTATTTGGTTGATCTCTTAATAAAATAATTACTACAACATTTTTGTATAATTATTTAATATAATTATATATTGCATAAAAATTTAAAATAAAATCCTATGATAAAGATAAATATATTACCTTTCACAATAATACTTCTACTCTAATTTATCATCTTAAAATCACAATATTTAAATTGTTATATTTATTAAATTATGAAGGTGACAACTTTGGTATCTTTTAAAATAAAATAATATAAGTGTCATAATTGCTTGTATAAGACTCCAAATGGTCAAATATTCGACTATTGTATGATTAGTGTTTAAATTTACATGACCAATAAGTTTTGGTCAGGGTTTTGTGCCTTTTATGTTAACTATTAGTTTAATAAAAACTATATTCTTGATTTTTCACTAGATAAATAATTTCTGCATCACTATTGTGTCACAATTAATGATAATTATTTAATCCCAAAAAAATCTAAATAAATTTTCATGATGTAGATAATTATGTTATATTTCTGGAGACTAATCATGTTTGAAGTTTTATGATGTTTATCACTAAGTTAAAATTATTATACTTATGATATTTAAGAGAGTGACATGTTGTCACTTTCGTTGGTTTTAATAATAATTAAATTATTTTCATGGCCAAATGTCCATAAAATGAATCTAATCCGACCCTTAGTTGATATGGGTTTACTTTTATCCATCAAATAGAATTATGGAATGTGTTAGGGAAATTTTATAATATTATATTTACCCTTAATTACCCGATTTACCTTTAACTATGGTAAATAAAATTTACCGTAGTTACTATTCATAATTCCCAAAAATAAAAAGTAGCCTATTAACATAATTTGGACACACTGATTCCAAATAAGGAATCCATTTTTTCAAATTCAATGCACAGAATTTGTAGAAATTAAATTAAATATAATCCCGTTGTCGAATGAAAACGGGTTTTTGTTTAAAACATTGCAAAAGATTGAATTGATTTAACCTACGAATTCAAGGTAAAATCAATGCTAATGACATACATTATATTAAATGGTAAAAATATATTCTATTTATACTTTAAACCAATTCAATATTATAATTTAACCACATAATATATTACAATGAAAAAAGTTTTTTTCAATTAAAATATAGCGTGTTTTTACTATTTATTAAAATGTGAAAGTTACCAGAATAATATGAAAAATTTATCCAAAGTAAATTTTTATTTATTTATTCCAAAGAAGAATTTTATTTTGTCAAATTGAACTTATAAACATGTCAAAAACTAGATTTAAAGTGGGTGTGCCATCAAAAGGCGGCAAAACTGCATTTTTTGAAAAATACTTATTTTACCCGAAAAATTGATTTTGTTCTTATACCATGTTCTAGAAAATGTGTAAGATAAATAATAATGTTATAAAATTAAAAATTTAGTTAATATTATTCATAACGGCTAGTTCATAATAATATTATAATAATATATCGTTGTTTAGTAAAACCCGGTATTGCGTACAACACATGCTATCGAGGAAGGTCGCGATTGCGTGTAATGCAAGCCACGTCAGGGTTGCGTGTAGTGCACAACTCCTTTGTTGTTGCGTATAACATAATCCAACCATATTTTATTTATACATTGAATATATATATATATATATATACACTCAATGTTGCATAGAATAACATCTATCAAAATTGTGTGTAACACAATCCAAAAATAGTGTTGCGTATACTGCAAGCTAATACGGTGTTGCATATAGCGCAAGGTAATCTTGGTGTAGAATACAACACAAGACATTAATGAAATTAAAAGAATATTTTTCATAAAATCTCGGGGTGTTACATTCTTCCCCCCTTAAAATGAATTTTGCCCTCGATATTCGTCGGGGTTATAAATGGTTTATTACTCGAAATTTTGTTTAATAGAAACATACATCGTAAAAAGGAATAAAAAAACATAGCTTTAAAAACTAAATTATGAAATCTAACGGTTACCCAAATTAACTCATCACTGGGTTTCCACGTAGGAGAACATAGGTGAAAATATGGATATGGAAGAAAAATCTAACCATCATGTTTTGATGGAGAGTGGTAGAGAACATGGCTATGGAAAATACAGCAATCACAAAGCCATAAATTTTTGATGATCTATGGTACCATCTGATTCATCAGATATAAGAGCACTAGGACACCATTTTTGGTTTTCAAGATCATTTCCCTAAAGTTGATGAAATTGGAATTAGAAGAAATACTTTCATGATTTTGGTATAGTCTCACCGTTTGTTGTTCTTTGGACAATTTCCACTTCATCTCTTAATGAAATGAAGTTGAATTTGTCATTCGTGATGTGTTAGCAGATCATGTGATAGAATGATGGTTCATTCCATCTATCTCAAACAAAAGGTTAGAAAAGTTATCAAAAAATACGTAAGTCCATCTATAGTGAGATTCATCATATAGGGTTCCTAAAATGGACTTATACTTCATATATCATACTTCGTAATATAATGAAACTATTTTATAATAAACAGGGACTTTCTGTTGGTCAGTGGTAGGCGATAAAGGCCAGTCGCACTTTGGTTGTGGGTTCGATTCCCACAGCCTTGTCCGACGCGATGGGTTGTCGCATGTCCTGCAGGTTGTCCTTTTTCTAAAACTATATTACTATAACATCCCATCAATAATATCGAAAAACAAACAATACTAACTTATGTCCAACATAATCCATTCCAATCTTTAGGATTATCCATAATACTGCAGTCCACTCTCAGAGATTTAATACCATCGTTGATCCCCATATATCATAAGATAAATCTTGTTGGTCACATTCCAAACATTCAAAGGCCTTAATCATGTACTCTCTTGAATACCCATTGAACCTTAGTGAAAACATGAATGGAGTTAAAAGTTAACACTTTCCACATACCAAAATCCTCAAAATTCTATATACTCAAACCATGATATCACTTAGTCCTTATATCAATCATGAGCTCATGAATACTGTTAAACATTTCGTTTTCTCGTTTTCCCATCATTATGCGCATATCATCTTATTTGCAAAAATATCACAATCACTTTTAATACCACATTAGACCAATACATAAACATTCCAATACTTTATGATACAAAATTATTTTGGAATCCCATTACATAAACACTTAATCATTCCACCACATCGTTATCATATTCAACATCGCCAATGGTGATCGCTTGTGACTTCCCTTTTTCCTTTGCCTTAAGCAGTTGCTCATGTCGATCATAATTAACCCTTGGATTAGAGAATTTATTAACATAATGCCCCATTTCCTTGCACTTGAAGCATTGAAGTGTTGGTGGTGCATTCTCTGCAGTGTTTGCTTTATTCACATCATTAGAAACCCTTTTTCCATTACTTCGACACTAAGCTGCTCGATGACCTTCTTTTCCACAATTAAAACATTTTCTAGTCCCTTTAAGACAATCTCCACCATGATTTTTTCCACACTTTGTGCATAAGGAAACATTCATCTTCTTTTCACCATTATTTTGAGATTTCTCCTTGAAATCCATCTTTCGTTTCTTGTCAAAACAATGAGATGGATAAGTAACACCAAATTCAATTTCTACCTTGATAGCACAACGCACAATTTCTTCATAGCTACTGAAGTCTCTTATAGCTAATTCCCTTCGAAGATTTGGTTTTAAGCCACTGAAGAATCGATCATATTTACATTCAGGTTGCATGATAAATCCAGATGCATACCTTCCAAGCCTTGTAAAATTCGCTTCGTATATACCAACAGATTCATCATCCTTTTGCTTTAGTTCAAGAAACTCCTTCTCCATCTTTGTTCGAAGAATATAAGGGAAGTACTTATTGAAAAATAAGCTTTTGAACTCGCCCCATTCCATGGACTCAATTTCATCTCTTTGCCTTGTATTCTTGATAAGATTCCACCATTGATCAGCTTCACCTTCCAAACGATATACTGCTAAGATTACTTTATCATGTTCAGAACATTGAAGAACTGAAAATATCATTTCAGTAGTACTGATCCATTGTTCAGCAACAAGTGGATAAGAAGACCCACTGAATGAAGGTGGACGTTGCCTCATGAAGGACTCAATAGAATATTGTTCCCTTCTCTGCTCATTTGGAAGTCCAGAATGATTCATAGATTGTGTAAGTATAGAAATAAGATTTTTCACTCCATCTCCCATAAAATTTGTTTGTTCAGGAGGACAATCATTGCATTGTCCATTGCATTGATCAACACGGTTCCTTCGGGTTCCGGCCATCGTCTAAAACCCAAAAAGAATACTGTGGGAGGAAAAAATCATGCTAGGGAAAACAACATAATAAAGGGGGAGTACCTTCAATATCTATCATCTTAGGTTTAATTCTATGATCGTTAGCGTAATTCTGGTACTATAACCTATACGTATACTTAACCTTAGGGACATCCCTAGACATACCTTAGAAATATCTCTAGGGATCTCACTAATGTTTTCGCATCCTAGTTTCCAAAGGTTCACTAAACCTTTCCTCTAATACCAACTGTAGAGTCCCGAAGCTTGACGTACATTGACATTACATTACATTTGCGGAATACTTAGTACATAACAAAAACACACACACAAGGATCGTAATAGTTTAGTGTCTTTGGAAACTCGAAATATAATCTTCTAATCCTGGTGAAAGATCTTCAACATCTCCCATAAAGATCTTCCTTTTTTTAATACCTAAAACCTTTCTTTATATCCTGGGGAAAAGAAAACATAAAAGGGTGAGCTCAAATGCTCAGTAAGGGTAAACAAAAAAATATCAATCACATCATATACATAAGCACATAACTTTTGGAAATCTTAACCTGTAAAAGAGATCATAATTTCATAACCTGGGATAACTCATGGCAGTGAAATGTAATCACAATAATCATAACGTAAAACATTAGACTTTGTGGAATGCACACATAATCATAGATAATCATTTCTTATTAGTCAAGACTCATTGACAAGACTATCTTAGTGGACAAAGTCCCTTTATGAACCGAGTCACCCTCGTTTCAGTCCTGTTTCACTGAACCGGTATAACCTACCATTCCAGCCATGTCTATCTCATGAGATATAAAATCTTTACCCAATGAATTGGAGGGAGATATAGGTCCCACCCATCTCATAATGATACCATTCTTATGTGTTTCACAAAATCATAAATCATACATCATTTCATAACCCCTGTAATAAAAAATGGGATTCTTAAACAACATGACATCATAAAAAAATTAATATAAGATAAAGGAATTCATAAAAATATTTCCATCACAACATAATAAAATCCATGTAATAATAGGGATATAAATAGAACCCTTTATTATCTTATATGAAAAATAATTTTGATAAAACACTTGAACTCCATTCTTGAGGAAAATATCATTTCTACTTCAAAAACACTTTCCTTTCTTTAACATGTTATAAAATTTTAAACGAAAAGAAGTTGATTAAAAATAAACTTGAAAACTTGTAAGGAAGCTTCTTGGAAATAATGTTTTAAAAATCCATTCATGCCGTATAAGTTAAAAAAAACATTCTTCTCGTACTTTTGTCGGAAAAGTCAAAAAAGTACGTCGTACAAAAAACGACAAAATATTCCTTTCATATCTTTTACTAAAAACTCAACTAAGGGTAAAATTTTATTTAAAAAATTATAGGTGGATGGAAACAATATTACATATTGAGGAAACATGGATGTGGATGATAAAATACATCCCAGTAAATACCGAAGTATAAATAATCTCGGATAAAAATGAGATTGTGATATTTCCCTTACCTTAGGTCCGAATTGCTTCGTAAGTGTCCTAACCTCCTGTATAATGATTTAAATAATTTCATTGACTTATTACATAATCATACTCATTGTTATGATATCATATATGGTTCACTTATGACTTTATTTTACCCGTTCTTTTGTAAATTCCATGTTAAAGAGTGTTTTGGGTAAAATTGTATCATTTGTCGTCCGTGTTTTGATTTGTAATTATTCATATGAATACTTAGATCATGATTACTTAATTACAGAATATAAAACATGATTTATATATAATATATATTCAGAATGTACATATATATAATAAATCAGTAAATGGAAAGAAATACACCGTTCATGGAGACGGTAGGCCGTACGTACGCATGAACGCTGTTTTCGTTTCCTTATTGAGTTGAATGGAATTAAGTAGATGAAATAAATATATATAAACATAAATCCAGTATCATTATTATGTCATATATTTCATGATTACTTATTATATGTACTTTATAATCATTAATGTGGAGAATGAATCTCATCGCGTCGTGGAGTCGGTAGTCCGTACGTACGCACGAGCGATGATATCATTCCCATGGTCATGGAATTGTGTTGAAGTGTATGTATACTATTTCTGTATCAATATAACTTTATAATAATCATATATAGTTACTCATTACACCATTATACCCATCCAATTAAGGTGGTGGCGGAAAATAGATTACACCACGACGTGGAGACGGTATTCCGTACGTACGCACGCGCGGTGATTTCCTTTTTCTGTAGGATGGATAGAAGGTTAATTAGAGTTGTTTAATATTTATAATAACACATAAGTATATAAGAAATACTGATTTTATTACTTTATCATGAAATAACTAAAGAAGAAGAAGTTTAAGAAGAAAGAAATTGAAAAAGATTGGTAATGGATATTACCTCTTTTTGACGCGCCTTCACTTAACCTCCACTTAAAGAACTAAGGATGCTCTTTGAAGAAGACCAAGACCTCTAGGATGATACTAGGGAAGTTGAGAAGAGATTTTGGCAGGGGTTGGCCGAGCTTTAATGCTCAAATTGGTGTGAGGAGGAGAGGGAGTAGGTGCCCTTTTATAAGGGAGGAGAGGGGTACCTTTGGAATTCTTATAAATATTAATTTATAATAAATCTAACCCCACTTAAAAACATCCAAAAATGACTCATATTCGGATATAAGATGAGATAGGGTTTTAATATCATCAACCAATCAAATTTATACATGTTTGGATATTATTTTAAACCTTATCATTTTGATTTATCCTTATTTAATCTATTTAAGTTTATTTGTGGTAATAAAATTCAATATTTTAAATTATAACAAATATTTACTTATTTGTTGTGAATTTTCCATAATCGTTTACTTTATAACATTATAGACCATATAAATTTAAATTTATAATTTTTAAATATTTTTGTGATTTTTAAACAATTTTCTAATATGTTATTTTTATAAAATAACAATAGTGTCAATTTTGACACTATTCATTTATTTGAATTTAAATAAAATATATACAGAATATATGTTCGAAGTAAAAGCTTTAGTGGATTAATAAAAGGTCATATGTATCTATAATATTAGTGGATCACATTAAATTGTTCATATAATATTTATTTTATTATTTTTAAAACCATTTATTTGGTTTATCTCTTAATAAAATAATTACTACAACATTTTTGTATAATTATTTAATATACTTATTTGTTTCATAAAAATTTAAAATAATATCCTATGATGAAGATAAATATATTACCTTTCACAATAATACTTTTATTCTAATTTATCATCTTAAAATCACAATATTTAAATTGTTATATTTATTAAATTATGAAGGTGACAACTTTGGCATCTTTTAAAATAAAATAATATAAGTGTCATAATTTCTTGTATAAGACTCAAAATGGTCAAATATTCGACCATTTTATGATTATTGTTTACATTTACATGACCAATAAGTTTTGGTCAGGGTTTTGTGCCTTTTACGGTCACTATTTGTTTAATAAAAACTATATTCTTGATTTTTCACTAGATAAATAATTTCTGCATCACTATTGTGTCACAATTAATGATAATTATTTAATCCCAAAAAATTATAAATAAATTCTCATGATGTAGATAAATTTTTTATCTTTCTGGAGACTATTCATTTTTGAAGTTTTATGATGTTTATCACTAAGTTAAAATTATTATACTTATAAGATTTAATAGAGTGACATGTTGTAACTTTCGTTGGTTTTAATAATAATTAAATTACTTTCATGGTCAAAAGTCCATAAAATTAATATAATCCGACCCTTAGTTGATATGGGTTTACTTTTCGCCATCAAATAGAATTTTGGCATGTGTTAGGGTAATTTTATAATATTATATTTATCCTTAATTACCCGATTTACCTTTAACTAGGGTAAATAAAATTTACCGTAGTTACTATTAATAATTCCCAAAAATAAAAAGTAGCCTATTAACATAATTTGGACCCACTAATTCCAAATATGGAATCCATTTTTTCAAATTCAATACACATAAGTTGAAGAAATTAAATTAAAAATAATCCCGTTGTCGGATGAAAACGGGTTTTTGTTTAAAACATTGCAAAAGATTGAATTGATTTAACCTACGAATTCAAGGTAAAATCAATGCTAATGACATAAATTATATTAAATGGTAAAAATATATTCTATTTATACTTTAAAACCATTCAATATTATAATTTAACCACATATTATATTACGATGAAAAAAGTTGTTTTTAATTAAAATATAGCGTGTTTTTACTATTCATTAAAATGTGAAAGTTACCAGAATAATATGAAAAATTTATCCAAAGTAAATTTTTATTTCTTGATTCCAAATAAGAATTTTATTTTGTCAAATTTAACTTATAAACATATCAAAAAATAGATTTAAAGTGGGTGTGCCATCAAAAGGCGGCAAAACTGCATTTTTTGAAAAATACTTATTTTACCCGAAAATTTGATTTTGTTCTTATACCATGTTCTAGGAAATGTGTAAGATGAATAATAATGTTATAAAATTAAAATTTTAGTTAATATTATTCATAAAATCAAGTTTATAATAATATTATAATAATATATCGTTGTTTAGTAAAACTCGGTATTGCGTACAACACACGCTATCGAGGAAGGTCGCGATTGCATGTAATGCAAGCCAAGTCAGGGTTGCATGTAGTGCACAACTCCTTTGTTGTTGCGTATAACAGAATCCAACCATATTTTATTTATACATTGAATATATATATATACACACTCAGTGTTTCATAGAATAATTTCTATCAAAATTGTGTGTAACACAATCCAAAAATAGTGTTTCGTATACTGCAAGCTAATTCGGTGTTGCGTATAGCGCAAGGTAATCATGGTGTAGAATACAACACAAGACATTAATGAAATTAAAAGAATATTTTTCATAAAATCTAGGGGTGTTACACATATTAATACCTTCTTATTTTTTGGTTTTAGGTTAACATTGAACAGTCTGAAAAATATGAAATTAATTTTTTTCATGGTTATCAATGTTTCAATGTATTCATGACAAAAAACACATGATATATGATCCAAGGACCATAGATGATTTAAATAATAAGAAAATATAAAATTGAAAATAGTACCTTGCTCGATTTCAAATGGTCACATATTCATATCTTTTCTCATAATAATTTCTTGAAGGAACTAAGGCCTAATCCCTTTATATTTTCCACACATGCATCAGGAGCCTGCATGTATGTGAATATTATGTTAATAGGTGTTATCAAGGAATAAAGCATATGATATTTTTGTCCTAACGACCGTCAGACAACCATATAATCAATCTGGAAAAAAGAACATTAATATGGGAGCTCGAATATCCCATTTTACAATATATAATTTGGTAGATAAGAGATAGATTCTTTCAAATATAACGGAATGAATAATTCATCATATTTCGTGTCTTAATGGATTATATAGGTTAGTTTAGAGTGTTATGTAATTCCCTTAGGACCTTTTTATTACATAAATCATTTAATAGGATCTAAATTACCATAAATAATTTATTAAATATATCATAAATTCATTTTTTATTTTATCACAAACTTGTAACATCAAAAATTTGTACGTGATTATGTTTTAGAAACTAACTCGGATAGTTTCTCCCATTAAATAATTAACGAATCATGAATAATAATATTCATTTTAAGAATATTTATTTTTTAATAAAATAATATATTGTGAATAAAATGAGTAAATATATTCAAATTTTATTATTTTAAACTCTAATAACATTGAATTTATTTACTTTTAAGGGATAATCCAAACTCAAACATCACTCAAACCCTGTAGTGGGTCCCATCATTTCCTAAACACCCATTCACTAGAATAGACCAATATTCTGAATACACATTTCATTTGACCCTCCATGACCTTATCTCGATAGTTGTGAGTATCATTCAAATATTAAGAGAAGAGTCCAACAACCCATTATTGTCCCAAGGGAGATATTATGTAGTCATAGCTATAAAAACCTCTCATACAATCACACATAGTGTAATGTAATGGAATTATCATATGATTTCTCAAAAGGTAAGAAGCATAGAATTTTTTTACCGTACATAAAGTTTTATTTATTATTTCTACAATATTACGAGATTGATTTAGATTTTTTTCTAGGGATATGTTTTTAGAGGAGCTACTACCATTCTAGTCGACTACTATTGAAATATCTCTTCCTATAAAAGGAAGAGAAATGTTTTTTCTTGATAATTCAACAAATTATATATAACTAATGACACACCAAACATAAGCTACCTCACCACAAATAAACTATGATTTCAATAATACACAAATTTATATGATAGGAAGATAAACACTGACAATGATATCAAGTAATGTGACCAATATACATTATTTTAGATATAAATAAATAATTAATCTTATAACATGTAGTGTTATCATTGGAGAGTCAGTACTCATGATCACAAATACTGAAGATCACCATGGCAGACATATTTGGAAGAAGTATCAATTCTTTCAAGCCCCAAAGAAATGGATTGTGGAATATAATTTATTTCACGTTAACATGATGTAGATAAACCATAAGGAATATTTTTAAAACTATATTCATATCATTATTAGGTTTCTCAATATAGTTTTGAACTGTAATAACATATTGTTAGAACATGTATTCAAATGACATGACTATTTATATAGTACAACCATATGTAATATTACTACCATTGTATGTGAAAACACTACTTATATCAAAAATGAAAAGAAAATGGAGATATATAATGCTATTGACATATATAAATAGTCTATTTTTTAAGATTCTGAAGAAAAATTGTATTAATAATGAATTGTAATACTCTTATTTGTCATTGAGTAAATATTTTTGATACAATATAGATTCATAATAAAAAAAATATTAACATTAGTCACATGTAGTTGATCAAAATGATCATATTTCAATATTGTCAATTGATGTATGTAAAGAAGGATAACTCATTTATTTGAGTTATCTGATTCTAGATCATGAAGAAAGTATCAACAAACTAGAATCACCTGATGCACTCTATCTGGATATTTGGTGTATATGATATCAATTCAAATGTTTTTTTGGAGGAAACAACTGATGAAATTATTTATTTAATGATACTCCTCAATTTTTTGAGTGTATATAGAGGAAAAGGGGTAATCCCTTGGGTGAGTCGTGAGAAATCCCAAAAAATGTTGTACTTGTAGTGAGCATTGGATTTTTATTCCCTTGCCTAAATTTTGTATCCATATATTTTTTTACTGAATATTGGCACACCATTATACCGGTGTACTTATGATTCTAAGATGTATTTGATTTTTATTCACGGATTAAAATTGATATTTCCTTGTACTTTATTACATTATCTTTTATAGTTGGTTTATTAATGGAATTCACTAATAGAATAGTTTTTTGTTAATAAAAATATTAGAATATGATTATTTTATGTTAGTCATTGAAAATAAATTTAATTATTTAATTACACCATTATTAACCCCCTCTTAATGTGGTTTTGATATTGTGAAAATAATTCATCATGAAGAACTGTTGTATCATTATCTTGAGTTCTATAGTTTGTTTCTGATAGATTTAATTTACGTTCCTTTAAATAATTGTATGTAAGATGGTATTATAATATTATTATAGTAGGACATGAGTTTTCGTGAATTTTTTAAATAAAATTATTAGTTTTATGTGGTATACTTCATAGATTACCAACATTTAATAGTTTCAATCATATAATATTGAGTTTGTTTTGTGAAAAATATTTAACTGTCAGGATGGTGCTATCTTCTTTAAATTATGATAATAGGAAATGATGTTTGTATTTATTGTTTACAATTATTTAGATATGATACAAATTATTTTATTGTTTTGATAACCATATGTCAATAATAGAATGATTAATAGTGAATTTAATAAGCCCCATTCTAAAATTAATTCTATAATATCATATGTGATGAAATTTTTATACATGGTTATATGTGTGAAATTTTTAGGGAAATGTTGTATATATTTTTCATTTAGATTTTTTTAATTATTTCAATGAAATGTAGTTTGACATCATCAATATTATTTCCCTTTATCAGGGGGAGTAAAGAATAATTAATTTGTGGAGGATTTTCCACAATAAATGAAAATTAATTAATAAAATGGGATACAAAATTGGAATCTAATGGCTAATAATATAAATTTGGGTCTAAACATATGAATTTTTTTGGGACTATATAATCTTTGATGAGTAAGGGAACATGATAAATAATTAAATGATTCAATTCCTTAAATATTATAATGTATTTGATTTATAAGGAAATCATCTATGATTATATGTTGACATCCATGTACAATTTTTTATATAGGTTTATGTGTTAGTAGTATACTTCTAGATTGTTTTATGAAATTAAATAGTCTGTGTCATTTCCCTATATCAGTTCCACCATGTCCTTTATGTTTAGTTACGTCTTAATCAAGAGATTCTTGGGAGAAGGTTTCAGACCACATATACCCATTTCTCATGTTTTAGGGATTATTATATTAAAAATGTGTGGTTATAAGAATATTATATGTATTTATCATCGTGGTAGACAATGAGAAATATCTTTTGTATTTTATTTATTGAAATTAGAGTGGGTTGTGAGATCATGGAGATTCTAGTGGGTGAAAATATATATTATATAATTATGTGTAATGAATCAGTTTTCATGTATTGGATTGTAAATTTGGGGTATATTTTTGTTTATATGGGAAAATTTGGATTCTACTCAATGTTACAACAATATTCTATTGATTTTATTCCATTATTGTAATCAACTATTTGAATTTTATATAACGTTGTAATTTAGCAACCGTAACCACACATCTTCATAATTATATATATATATATATATATATATTTCTTATCTATTGAAAAAATATTAAGGTGAGTAGGAATAGAGTTTTTTTACAATGTTAATGGGAGTTATTTGGTGTTTTCAATGCTGATGAATATATTAATATTTTTATCGATATGTTCTAAATATTTTAATTTCTATTTTTTAAGGAAATGATTTATTTCCTATATTGAAATTATTTTTCAATCCTGTATAGATTGACCTCTTATTTAAAATAATATTCTTTGTCTATTTTTTGTATACTTGCAGTGACCTGAGATGATGCTCTCATTTTAGTTGGTGAAATTGTGATTCAAGTAAAAATTTAATATACATTTCCAATGTAATTATTTGATTTATTTGGTATACACAAAATATAACCATTATAAATATATATTAAAAGGATTCATAGCTTGAATATTTTGTAAATCTTGGGTCAATATACTATAATTTGTTTCCTTCACATTCATTATTATACATGTATATGCTTTAATGGTTTTGTGAAATTTTATTGTTTTCATTATTTTAAGCTAATATATTTGAGGATAATTGTAATTTTTCAGTTTTTAGAAGGCAATTTTTATTTTGGGATTATAAGATGGTGGCATACCATTCTTGAACAGTGGAATGCCAATACCCAAATTCAACTTCAGACATGTTTTGTTAATAACAAATATATAATATTTGATTTGGGGAATTATGTGTCTAATACTAATATGACATGGGTATTAATAAATTATTAAATTGATTTGTCTTATTATTGAAGACACTAACATTATCCCCATTTTAAAAGGAATAAGGTTCATCCCACTAAGTGAATCTATTTATCTTATTTCTGTTTTATCATAAAGCCATGCCAATTTGGAATGTGTTCCATCAAATCCTTGTATAAAATTACTATTTTCAAAAACAAATTATAGAATCTTTGATAATAGTATGAGTAAAATTTATTCAGACATATATTTCATTGATTGAATTGATTTCATTATGGATATTATAACTTTAATGTTTGTATTCCTCTAATGATCAATGTGATTAGGAATATTTATACTTATTTATCCTTTCTTATAGTTACAACTTCAATTATTGATTATTAATAGAGTATTATTTATATGTGGGTGTTGTTTTGTCTATATTACAAAGTTTGTTTATTTGAATATCCATGAATAAAAGGGTAATATGAATTTTTGTTTTTCTTTCATTGCCAAATTTTTTGGGCTTCCCTAAAAATTTAGATATACTTGTGTGATGGTGGGGGCTATGGGATAATATCGTAGAATGTAATATCATTGTTGAGTTAACATATTTTAGTTGATATAGATGTGAATATATAAAATATATATTGAATATAGAAAATATGTTTCGAGATACATTCTTATGTTTTATATTATCATTATACTATCTCATCAATTGACTGGGATACTGAATGAAATTGTTTTTATCCATTAATATGGTATTTATATAATACATTGTTCCTCTTATAAAAAATTAGAATATAGGTATTTAATCGTTTCAATCATCAAGCTGGTTTATGGGTTACATCTATCATGTGATTATTTGAATAACTAACTTCAAGTTCAATGAATGGTTTATTTGGAATATTTCACGGTTGATATTATATTGATATGTGTTTTCTGTTTCAAGTCCACTGACAAGCTAAAAAATATAAATCCAAGATTAATATAATTTGGATATGGTTGGTCATGACACGTCTAATGACTATATTATTTATTATTTGGAGGAAATTATTATTGGGTGTTTTAGGGGAGTTATAAATTGACACAGTATGTGTTTTGGCTGGTAACCATCGACGTGGTGTTAATGGAGAATTTATATTGTTGATTATTCCAAGATTTTAGTTGGTTATTTTATTATATTACATTAATAATAAGTTTTACAGGAATGATTTTTTCATATTAATTTAGTAATTATATTTTTTGGGATGAGGAATATTAGTTCTTTTCAATCAAAAAATCATAGTAACACACATGTGACAATATAATTTAATATTTTTTTCAAGTTATAAATTTAATATATTGAATGAATTATTCATGTACTATCATAGATATGGTAGATCAAGTATAGTTATTGATATTATAGATTCAAGGTGGACTAGATTTCAATGGAATCTTTTATTTTATATCTATATTTTTTCTGGATATAAAAGTTTTTAAATTTGATAGTATCTTTTTATTTATAGTCTATATTACAATGAATTTTTGTTTTTTGATTTAATGTATTAGTAAATTTTTATTTTAAGAATATTTAAATATTAATTTCTTTAATATTTAGAAGTTATATCGTTTGTTCTAGTTTCAATATGTGACCCATTTTCTAAGAAAACTATTTTCGGCATGAAATTATTTTTAGAGGTCGATTTGTCTTTTAGATGTGTTTTTGGAATTGATAGAAGAATTTTTTTCATCACACATTAAGTCACTTTCTTTTAAATGAAAATGTATATTTTAGGGAATGTTTTTATTTTAAATATTTTTAATAAAATGAAACTAAATGTACGGGGCATTAGAAACTGTTCAATATAAAACAATGAAATAAAATGACTACAATTAAACTAATGAAATTTTAAAAATGAATTGGGTTAAAAGAATGGGTGTATTATATGATAATTGATAATTTACTATAATTTTATTTTATTTTATTTTATAATTAGATTTTGTTCACTGTATGTATTTCATTGAGGTTTAAAAAGTATCCAAGTTATACTTTTTACCATTAGGACTTTATATTTTGAACGAATCCTTGAGAAAATAATTTTTAGTCAAGATATAAACCATATATGTGAATTATAGGGTAAAAAAATAAGACTAATATCCCATTTGTGTGTGAGAAAATAGGTATATTTATTCTCTCTAAACTGAAAAGAAAAAGTTCCATACTCAAGATCGTAATCTGATCCGTTATGAAATAACAGACCTTAGGGACTTATTTTAGTAATCCAACTTAAAAAATTAAATGATTTTTATTTTCATAGAAGAGAAGCTACATCGAGGATTAAGTAAGTATCAATCAACTCTTCTTTATTTCTTCTTCTTAACATTATTTTTTCACCAGCACATTCAAAAATAAACCTTATATGAATTATAATGAAGTATTTAAAAATTATATTAATGATTTTAACTTACCAGGAGTATCATGTTTATGATATATATTAATTTTAAAATTATCATTCCCACTCATTCTACAAGGTCCCGTCACAAGTCGGTTAACCACCTACGAAGACTATTCCAAGTAAAAACTGATATCACTCATCACAGATAGATATTATGAGGTATATATAATATATAAACATGTAATTAATGGTATTATAAGATTATGGAATTAATTAAACTCATTTATAATATCTTTAAAAAAATAAGAGAATTTATAATGAAATAATAAAATTGATGTAAAAAATCATATCAAAATGAAAACCCTATAAGTATAGAAATTAAGAAAGATAAAAAATGAATATAATTGAAAACTATTTCAAAAATTATAACAATTTACTTATGTTTAATATTTTTAATAATTTTATGCTCATTATTCAGGAGGTGAAAAAAGTGACAATGTAAATCCAGATATAAGGTAAGGGGATCCTCCGACCGAACTCCTTTTTTTAGTCTTTCCCTCTACAACATAAATTTATGTGTGTATATTATTCTAATGATAATTAAATATATTTAAATAATTCTTAATTTTTTATTTTGGTGATATAAATGTTTCTTCCATGATTTATAATCTATTTACAATGATTTATATAAAGGAAACATTTCTCCAAAATACATGTTTTACTCATCTTGGGTTATTTATTATCCACTAAATAATGATGATGGTCATGAAAAAATCATTTTTTCTTTTTAATTAGGAAACTGCAAATATTATACATGAACATATTCTTAATGAAATAATAATAAAACCCATTCTATTCCTTGGGTTTTTTCGTTACCATGATTTTTATACATTATATGTGGCCAACATGATTATGAAAATATTATGATGTGATAGTTGGGCCGGAAAGTTTTTATCCCTCTAGTGAAGTGGAAAAGGTGATTTATATGATGATATAATTTGTAATATTCATGAACATGGTTATATTTTTTTATCATAATGTTTATGTCAGGATTATGACAATATGTTAATTCTAAAAATGATTCCATATTTGTTCAAAACTATGTTTGGTATTTAACCACTATGACATGATATTTCATTTTCAAGAATTTAAAAATTCCACAACATCATGTCATGTATCCATTTAGATGTTGATGGTAACAAACTAATTATGATATAATGATTATGATTCTTCTCACCCATGTTATATTGATTCATGTCCCTTATTCATCATATTATTAGGCTTTTAGCTCACCCCTCTCTCTGATGAATATCCTCTGGTGACTAAATACACTAAAAAGAACATGATAATTTAAAAGGATAAAAAGATGTATTTTTGACAGTCACTATCAAAAATTTCTACTTATCATTAGTTTATTTGTGGTGGTTCATGTAACCCCTGAAAATTAAGTTTGTTTAAAAATAAAATTATATAGGGGTAGTTTGATTAAACGTCCACTATATATTTTTTTATTTTAACAACTTTTGGGAGTTTTAATTAAATAGCTTCTAAATGTTTTAAAAATCCATAATTCCTCACTCCAAGATCCCTCTACTTGACCCCGACCCCTTCCACACCCTCACTCCCCTAACCCCCTCACTATCCTTCCACGTCGGTGACCCTAACCCCACAACCCCATTCCCATAACCCTCAGATCTTCCTCCTCCCTTCTCCACGATGACCCCTACCCCCATGACCACCACCTCCGACCTCGACCCCTGTGACCCCCCCCCCCCCCCCCGCTGACATCCCTCTCCCTATCTCGATTATCCTCTTTGGTGGTGACATAGACTCCACCCCTCCAACCACCCTCTCCTCAGCTCGAATCCCCTCCACAATGGAAACACATACCCCCTTAAAGGTTCCATCATCCTTACCCTAAATATACTATTGAATAGAATTAGATAGAAAATCATGGGTTATAAAAAGAGTATATAATTTTTTTATTTTATTCAATACCAATTTATTTATCTAATTTAGTTTTATAATTTATTATTTTATGTTTTTAGTTATTTATTGGATTTATCATAATCATTACTTTTTTAGGTTGTATTAAATTAAAGAAACATAAATTTATTTATCATATATGTCAGTTATAGAATATACATCATTCAAAATTTCTAGGGTCTTTTTTGATATTAATGAATTACATTTTGTTCTATATATGTTAATGCCTCCAATATTTGACATATACATAATTTATACTATTTACCAACTCATGACCAATATATGGTAGGGTTTGGGGTCACAAAGACTTTCATCACTTTCCCCAGAATTACGTCTAAGGATAATGTCCTCGAAAATGAGACATTAGACCCTTTGTAAATTTATCTAGATGCTTCATGTTTGATTCATATATTATAAATCATTTAGTTTAAGAAAATATATTTAATAATGATAGAGTAGTTTTGGTTATGTTTAACATAAATGATGATAAATTATTTGTTATGGTTACTGGAATAGACAACATAGTTCCATTAATTTTATTTTAACTAACATCATTTTAAAGAGAACTAATTATATTTCGTAGTTTGTTTTTAGTAAAAAAACTAATTTTGTATCATCTTATTTCAAAATTATAATACACAATATTCAAATTTATGATAATATCATGTCTGTTATTTTTTGATCAAATTTAAGGAACATCTGATTTGATGTTATGTGAACAAAGTTGAAATATATAATTCATGGAAGAACATGAAGTCACACAAAACTAGTTCAAAAGAATATATACATATAGAGTTTAATATTTTGGGTATTCTTGACATATCATTATATCTAAATAAAGTAAACTTTGCATTCATATTTTTAAATGAGTGCTCTTGGTCATAGTTAGATCATGGTAAATGGTTCAGACAATGCTCAATATAGATAAATTTTTAATGGAATGAATATTTCTTAGTTACAACACTATGGTAGAATAAAGTAGTATCTTTTTCTACTATAACAATAATAGAATATGCATATAAAATATCAAGAATTGATAGAACTTTGTCATCTTTAATGCAGAGGTTATTTTCAAATATTCCATCACTAAATAATATTTAATTCAAGCATGTTTCTTACTTCTATTACCATGGTCTTGATTTGTATCCAATCCTGTATAAATCATTATTTAACCTATAAAAATTAATTTTATCTTAACCGAGAAGGAAACTTTATCATCTAACTCTCAATTTAGGAATACATATTTCTTTTGTTTTATACCATTCTAGGGATTCCATTCAAATAAAATGTGGTGATCATCTATTTTATTTCATTATTCATCTATGTTTTTTAGAAATAATAATTTATTTGATTCATGTTTTTATGTTATATATTTAGTAATAATAAGTAAATTGTTTGATTCATCGCATTTTCCTTTATAGTTTTTATGAATGAGTCAACAACAAAGCTGGGTGATTTTTATGTTTTATTGTACCTGTTTGACTAAACCTTTATGTAAATATATATAAATGTATAGGGGGAATATAATACTATACATATGGATAAAATTTGGATTAATTTATGTCAATACGCAACTCGATATGCAATATTTGGATTAATTTTTATATTATGAAATTAAAAAAAGATAAGTGGATAGTAGAAATAAATTTTTGAGTCCTAATTGTAAATTCATGAAATTATTGAATAGAAATGAATTATATGGTAATTTGATATTGAAATAGTTTTGTAATCAATATGTATTTTTTATTTGGTATGGTGAATCAATTTTTTGAAAATAAAAATCATCAAAATACTGTCAATGTAATACAAAGTAACCCGACAGAGGAAAATTCATTACAAATTCTGTTAAATGACAAATTTGGTTCTGCATAATATTTTTTTTTGAATATTTTAATAGATTAATAGAACCATCAGTTGATCGTAAAAAGGTTAATCTATTTCAAAACATTAGTGACCAAAAACATAATTTTTTGTGAAATAGTTTAAGATAAACAACAAGAACTGAATGAATGGTGTTCCAAGTATTTAAAGATGCATCTTATATATAAGATGTATCATGTCAAGTGTATCTACAAAATTACTAACAAAGAAATTTCCATGATTTTAGAGTTTACATATGATGAATATAGTGATTATAATATCCGTGAATCATTCCATGAGATGAAGAAAGTCAACAACAAACATGGACTTGACTATACAAACATACATGCATTACCTAATGATTTTATGATTTACTGGGGATAAGATTCTGATAAAGATAAATGAAATAGATGTTATAGAATAATATGGATTTCAATGAACAACAATGATAGTATACCTCATTTGAAACCCAGGAACAAACAGAAGAAGAGAACTCTTGCAGAGGTATTTTTTTACTTTCCCCAAAAATTATGTTAGAAAATATTTTGTATATCATATATGATTTCATATAACATAATGTTTCATGCTCAAGATAGTAAATATTTCATAATAAGAAATCCAAAAGATTTTAAATCATGGAAGATGTTTGACTCTGTGTCTATATTATTCTTTAGATCGTAGGAATGTACATTTTGGAATAGCTTCATTTGGTTTTAACCCATTTAGTTCTTTAATTACTAATTATTGCATTTGTAGATTTGTTATAACAAACCACACTTTACATACATTGTTATTAATTCAGAATTGAATCAAACTTATTACAACATATAACAAAACTAGGAAAGGACCTTATAGGTATAGAGTCTTTAGAAACTGGGAAACATAAACAACTGGTTCATAAAGCATCTACTTTGCCTCCCACTTATTTCATCATATCTAGTGTCCATTTTTGGAATATCCTACTTAATAACCTTCTTCATGACATGTGGAAATAAAACATACAAAAGGGTGAGCTAAAATGCTCAGTAAGGGTAAACAAAAGAAAAATCAATCACATCATGAACATAACATTTTGGAAATCTTAACCTGCAAAAGAAATCATAATTTCATACCATGGGATAAATCATAGAAGAAACATGTAATCCCAATAATCATAACATAAAACATGTAACTTTGTGGAATACACACATAATCATAGAGAATCATTTCTTATTAGTCAAGACTCATTTCCAAGACTATCTTAGTGGACAAAGTCCATTTCTGAACCGAGTTCACTCCTCGTTTCAGTCCTGTTTCACTGAATCGGTTTAACCTGCCGTTACATCCATGTCTATCTCATGAGATATAAAATCTTTACCCAATGAATTGGAGGGAGATATAGGTCCCACCCATCTCTTAATAAAATCATTCTTACTTGTGCCACAACATAAACTTAAAACATTCATCATAACCCAAAGAATATAATGGGTTTCATAAACATCATATCATCATCACATAATCCATATAAAACAAATGGATATTTCATCATAAGAAAAGTGAAAGCATGTAAATAATAGAGACATTATACTTGAAACGTACACATATGAAATAATTTCATCTTAGATGGAAAATGGTTTTGATAAAACAGTTGAAATGAATTCTTCAGGAAAATATCTTTTCTTCTTCAAAAACATTTTTCCTTTCTTAACATGTCATACAATTTTAATCTAAAAGAAGTTGATTAAAAATAAACCTGAAAAATTGTAAACGAATATTCTTGGAATTTTTTTTTAAAAATCCCTTCATGTCATATAAGTTAAAGAAAACATTCTTCTCGTACTTTTGTCGGAAAAGTCAAAAAGTACCTCGTACGAAAAACGACAAAAGATTCCTTTCATATCTTTTACTAAAAACTCACCGAAGGGTAAAATTGGATTTAAAAAATTTTAGGTGGATGGAAATAATATTACATATTGAGGAAACATGGATGTGGATGATAAAATACACCCTAGTAAATACCGAAGTATAAACAATCTCGGATTAAAATGAGATTGTGATATTTCCCTTACCTTAGGTCCGATATGCTTTGTACGTGTCGTAAACTCCTGTATAATGATTTAAATAATGTTATTTACTTATTCCAGAATCATACTTATTTTTATGATATCATATATGGTCATATTCTTAGCTTATTATTAGTAATATTTCATTACTACTTGTTTATTCGGGTGTTTATTACTTTTTGTTCTTATGCGTGTTTTCTCGAATAAATTATTATCCTTATTTGTAGGTTATAGATAACTCATTTACAGAATGGTATTAGTGTACTATATATCATATTTATTCATTATATTCATTTATATAATCATTTTTCAATGAAGATCATGTAGAACGAGTCGCATCACATCGTGGAGACAGTATTCCGTACGTACGCACGAGCGATGATATCGTTCCCATGATTGTGTAATTGTATTGGAGGGTATGTATACTATTTAAGAATCAATATCACTTTAAAATAGTCATATATAGTCATTATTTACACCATTATACCCATCCAATTAAGGTGGTGGTGGAAAATAGATTACACCACGGCGTGGAGACGGTATTTCGTACGTACGCACGCGCGGTGATTTCGTTTTTCGTAGGATGGATAGATGGTGAAATAGGGTTGTTTCATACATATAATAACATATCAGTATATGAGTGATACTTATGTTATTACTTAATAATGAAACAACTAAATAAGAAGAAGTGTAAGAAGAAATAAAGTTGAAAGAATTGGTAACGGACATTTCCTCTTCTTTGAAACGCCTCTTTGAGACCTCCTTTTAGGGCACTAAAATTGGTCTTTGAAGAAGACCAGGACCTCTAGGATGTATCTATGGAATTGGAGAGGAGAACATGTCATGGGTTGGAAGAGCTTGAAGGCTCAAAGTGGTGTGAGGAAGAGGGGGAGGAGGTGCCCTTTTATAAGGGAGGAGAGGGGCTCCTTTGGAAAAAATAAAAATATTATTTTATTATAAAGTCAAGTTCGGTTTTAAATAGCTCTAAATTGATTTATTTCGAAGATAAGGTGGGTATGGGTCGAAATGCTCTCATAAAATATAATTTAGACATGTTTAGGTTCCTATTTTAACCTTATCATTTAGATTTATCATTAAGTTAAATAATTTTACTTTTACCGTGTCTTCTTGTGTTCTTATACTATAAGGTTAATAATCTAACTATAACATGACAAACGAACCCCAAGTTGTTTATTATTAATATATATAACCTTATCTAAGTAATTTGGACGAACCTTATATTTTTAGGAATAAAATAACAATTAATAATATAATATTTGTTTTAAAAACTATTTTATGTCAATTTTGACACTATTTAGTAAATGATTTTTGTGAAAATCATAACAGAATGATTAGTTCAAAAAACGTAAATTAAATCAATTATAACAGGTCATATTAATCTATAAAATTAGTGGAATTCATAAAAAGTCTCAAATTACATTTATTTGGGTATTTATAACATCAATTATGTCAATATTTCATTAATAATATAATTAATGCATCATCATTGTGTCATAAATAAATTAACTTATTTAAAGTCTAAAAATTACAAATAAAATATAATTATGTAGGAAATATTTTTATATTTCTAATGAATATTTATAGTAGAATTTATCTTATGTATAACCCTATATTAAAAATGATTTTCTAATTAAAATTTTATTTTAACTATTTTAACCCTTCTTTAAATAAATTAATAATAAATGTCCTAATCTAATCCAAGTGGGCCTAAATGGACATATTTTGTTCCTAAGGTTGTTTCTGGTCGAATGAAACTTATCCAATAGAATTAGGACATGTGTTAGGGTAATAATAATATCATTTTTACCATTAATTACCCTATTTACTTTTAACCGTGGTAAATAAAAGTAAAAAGTTACTATTCACCAAAAATTATTTTCATCTCATTGAACCACATTTTAGTTACTGACATCAACCGTGTCTCTCATATTTTTGAAATTTCACTCACAGAAGTGGTAAAATTAAGTTTTATGAAAAATTTAGTTTTTTAACTACCACTTAGTGGTTTCACTATTCATCAAAAATTGAAAGTTTTCAGAAAAATACCAAAATTTCACCCTAGGCTAATTTAGATATTCCGAATCCAAAAATGAAGTCCATTTTGAAAAATAAAATTTATAAAATTTCAAAAAGTGGTTATTTCTATTCATAACGTCAAGTTTTAATAATATTTTAATAGTATATCGTTGTTTAGTGAAGCTCGGTATTGCATACGACGGAAGCTATCGAAGAAGGTCACGATTTCGTGTAAAGAAAGCCAAGAAAGTGTTGTATGTAGAAATAGATTCCTTTGATGTTTTATATAACATAAAAGTCTCGGGTGTTACATTCTACCACCCTTAATATGAATTTTTCCCCCAAAATTCGTCACATTGTAACAAACAGATGAGGATACCTCTCCCTCATCATATCCTTAAGCTCCCATGTAGCTTTCTTATAATTGGTGGGTCCTCCATAAAACTTTCACCAATCGAGTGTTCTTGTTTCGTAGGACTTTTTCGCTACGATCCAGAATCTCTATCGGCTGTTCTTCATAAGAAAGATCTTGCTCCAGCAGTACAACTTCTGAGCTGAGTACATGTGAAGGATCAGGTATGTACTTTTCTCAGGAGAGATACATGGAACACATCGTGAACTTGAGAGAGATTTTGTGGAAGCGCCAATCGGTAAGCTACCTTCCCAACACAATCCAGTATTTCAAAAGGACCGATATATCTAGGGCTCAACTTCCCCTTCTTTCCAAATCTCATGACCCTTTTCCAGGGAAATATTCGTAAGAACACTTTATCACCCACTTCAAACTCTAGGTATTTTTTTCAGTTGTTGGCATAACTTTTCTGTCGACTCTGAGCTGCTCTTATGTGTTGTTGAATAGATTTAACCTTTTCTGCCATTTCATCAATGAGATCAGGTCCTAATAGCTTTCTTTCCCCAACTTCATCCCAGCAAGTTGGAGTCCTGCATTTCTTTCCATAGAGAGCTTCATAAGGAGCCATCTGAATACTGGAGTGAAAGCTATTATTATAAGAAAATTCCACCAAAGGTAGGTGTTGATCCCAACAACCTTTGAAATCCATAGAGAAAGATCTCAACATATCTTCTAGAGTTTGAATTGTTCTCTCAGACTGACCGTCTGTCTGAGGATGATAAGCAGTGCTGAAACTTAACTCTGTATCCAAAGTATGCTGAAGACTTTTCCAGAACGTTGAGGTAAACCTCGGATCCTGATCAGATACAATAGAAAGAGGTACTCCATGCAATCTTACCACATCCTTTACATATATCCCGGCAAGCTGATCCAGAGAGAAATCCTCTCTAATAGAGATAAAGTGTGCAGACTTTGTAAGACGATCAACTATGACCCAGATAGCATTATTGCCTTTGGATGTTTTTGGATGTCCGGTGACAAAGTCCATAGTGATGTTTTCCCATTTCCATTCGGGTATGGGTAATGGTTGTAACATCCCCTTAGACTTCTGTCTCTCAGCTTTAACTTTCTGACAAACCAAGCATCAAGAGACATATTCAGCAACATCTCTTTTCATGCCATCCCACCAGAAGTACTCTTTCAGGTCCCTATACATCTTTGTGCTTCCAGGATGAGTAGAGAATGAAGAACTATGAGCCTCATCCCGAAGCTCCTTCTTTAATTCGGGGATGGTAGGAACATAAACCCGATTCCTGAACTTTATTATCCCATCACAATCAAGGTTGAATTCAGGAACATTTCTCACCTTCTTTTGTAACTCTACATCTTCTTTCTATGCCTCTTTAATCTTCACATCTATAGATGGTTGAACATTCATTTGATAAAGATATGATTTTCCCCTTTCATTATAATTCCAAGATCCATCCTTTGTAAATCCATAAATATTGGATCTTTGGTGATCCTCATCATGGATAAACTGGCATGGTCATGTCGACTTAATGCATCTGCCACCTTGTTTGCTTTCCCAGGGTGGTAATGGATTGAGCAGTCATAATCCTTAATCAGCTCCAACCATCTTCTTTGGCGCATATTCAGCTCCTTTTGTGTAAAAATATACTTTAAACTTTTATGATCAGTATAAATGTCACACCTTTCTCCATAAAGATAATGCCTCTAAATCATTAATGCAAAGATTACCACAGCTAACTCCAAATCATGAGTTGGGTAATTTTGATCATGTATTTTCAACTGTCGTGAGACATAAGCTATCACCATTTCATTTTGCATAAGAACACACCCCAAACCCTTCTTGTATGCATCACTGTAGATCACAAACCTTTCTCCACTACAAGGCAGTGTGAGAACAAGTGCACTGGATAACCTTCTTTTCAACTCC
This sequence comes from Viscum album, assembly GCA_963277665.1. Lineage (NCBI taxonomy): Eukaryota > Viridiplantae > Streptophyta > Magnoliopsida > Santalales > Viscaceae > Viscum > Viscum album. The sequence goes on from OY728164.1 coordinate 154,588,127, forward strand.
TTGAAATTATCTTCACAATCCTCCATCCAAACAAACGTAACTCCTTTCCAAGTCAACTTGGTGAGTGGATTATATATTCATGAAAAATATTTCACAAAACGTCGATAATATCCAGCCATACCAAGAAAACTTCGGATCTCAGTCACTATTGTTGGTCTCGACCATCTTTCGATAAACACTATTTTTGTTGGATCCTAAGATATCCCCTCTTTTGAGATTATGTGACCCAAAAATGAAAATTTTTGAATCCAAAATTCACAGTTGGTAAATTTGGCATAAGGGTTCTCTTTTCTCAGGGTCTTCAATATATTTCTCTAGTGATCTTCATGTTCTTCCTTGCTATTTGAATAGACAAGAATATCGTCTATAAAGAATACCACAAACTGATCAAGATAGTCTCTAAAGACTCTATTCATCAGATCCATAAAGATAGCAGGGGCATTAGTAAGACCAAATGGCATCACTATAAATTCATAGTGTCCATACCTTGTATGGAAAGACATCTTTATTATATCCTCCCATTTGACCCTTAATTGATGATACCCTAAACGAAGATCAATCTTGGAAAAGTATTGAGCTCCGCGTAGTTGGTCAAATAAGTCATCAATGCGTGGGAGAGGATATTTGTTCTTGATAGTGATCTTGTTGAGTTCTCAATAATCAATGAAGAGTTTCATTGATCCATCTTTCTTCTTAACAAACAGAACAGGTGCTCCCCATGGTGACGCACTAGGGCATATGAACCCCTTATCAAGATTCTCTTGGAGTTTCTTCTTCAATTCCTGCAACTCAATTGGGGCCATTCTATAAGGTGTCTTTGAAATATGCAAAGCTCCTGGTATGAGTTCTATTGAAAACTCAACTTCACGATTTGGTGGAAGACCCAGTAATTCCACTGTGAAGACATCATCAAACTCCCGTACAATGGGAATATTCTTAATCATGAGTTTCTCACCAACTATTTGAGATAAATAAACTTCATTTAGTGGAATCAATACCCATAAAATGGAAAAAATTTCCACTGGAAGGTTATGTTCATCCTTGCATCGATAGACAATCATAGATTGATCTGGAATATGAAATGTGACTTCCCTTCTTTGGAAATTGATATGAGCTCCATGTAGAGAAAGCCAATCCATGCCAAAAATCACATCAAATTATACTATAGGAAGGATCACAAGATTTTCAGGAACCACATTCCCACAAAATTCAATCGGAGAAGAATTATAAACTTTTGATGCGACTTTTGTGCCATTAGGGGTTGTCACAGCTAACTCAACATCTAATTGTTGAGGTAATACGGTGATATCCTTAGAAAATTCTTCAGAAATAAAGGAGTGGGTGTATCCAGAATCAAATAAAACATTTTCTACTATACAGTGGATTGTAAGTGTACCTTTCACCACATCGGTATCGTACTCCACATCGCTAATAGAAATTGCATGTGACTTTCCTTTGTCTTTAGCCTTAAGAGTTTGTTGATGTCGACCATCATCATCAACCCTTGGATTTGGGCATTGATTGGCATAATGCCCCATCTCCTTGCACATGAAACATTGAAGTGTAGTAGGTTCATTCTGTGTATCCCTTCCTTTTTTTGCATCATTAGACATCTTCTTCCCATCATTGTGGAATTCAAATGCCTGATGAATTTCCTTTCCACATTTGAAACATTTACTTGTCCCTTTAAGACAACTCCCTCCATGTTTCTTTCCACACTTTGAGAATAAGGGAAAAATCATCTTCTTTTCAGTGTGTTCTTTAGATTTTCCTTTGAATTCCATTTTCCTCTTCTTATCAAACCCATATGACTGATGGGTTACTCCAATCTCCATCTCGACTTTGAGAGGACATCGAACGATTTCCTAGTATCTATTGAAGTCCCTTATGCCTAACTCCCTTGAAAGACGTGGTTTTAAGCCACTAAAGAATTGATCGATCTTACTCTCAGGTTGGATAATAATACCAGAAGCATACCCTGCATGTCTTGTAAAATTTGCTTCATAGGTACCAACAGATTCATCATCCTTTTTCTTTAGTTCAAGAAACTCCTCCATCTTTGTTTAGAGAATACGAGGGAAGTACTTATTGAAAAATAATTTCTTGAACTCGTCCCATTCCATGGACTCAATTTCATCTCTTTGCCTCGTATTCTTGATAAGATTCCACCATTGATCAGCATCACCTTCCAAACGATATAGTGCTAAGATGACTTTATCACGTTCATAGAATTGAAGAACTGAAAATATATTTTCAGTAGTACTAATCCATTGTTCAGCAACTAGTGGATCAGTAGACCCACTGAATGAAGGTGGATGCTGCCTCATGAAGGAGTCAACAGAATGTTGATCCTTCCTTGGATCATTTGGAAGTCCTGCATGATTCATAGCTTGAGAAAGTTGTGTGAGCATGGCTACAAGATTTTTCATTCTAGCTCCCATAACGTTTGGTTGCTCAGGGGGAAAATCATTGCATTGCCTGTCGTATTCCACATTAACACGGTTCCTTTGTGTTCCAGCCATTGACTAAAACCAAGAAGAATAGTGTGAGCAACACTAATTATAATAGGAAAACCACATAATAAAGAATAACATTTCACACGTAAGGTATTATCCTAGGTTATTCATGGACATTTTTAAAACACTAATATTGTGTTCTATGCTTAGACTTATCCTTAGGTTTCTTACTAAGGCTTTCACATCCTAGTTTCCAAATGTTGACTATACCTTTCCCCTGATACCAACTGTAACGACCCATACTTTACATACATTGTTATTACTTCAAAACTGAAGCACACTTATTACAACATATAACAAAACTAGGAAATGACCATATTGGTATAGAGTCTTTAGAAATTGGGAAACATAAACAACTATTTCATAAAGCATCCACTTTTCCTCCCACTTATTTCATCATATCTAGAGTCCCTTTTTGGCATATCCTACTTAATAACCTTCTTCCTGACCTGGGGAAATAAAACATACAAATGGGTGAGCTCAAATTCTTAGTAAGGGTAAACAAAAGAAAAATAAATCACATCATGAACATAACATTTTGGAAATATTAACCTGCAAAAGAAATCATAATTTCATACCATGGGATAAATCATAGAAGTGAAATGTAATCGCAATAATCATAACATAAAACATAGAACTTTTTGGCATACACACATAATCATAGAGAATCATTTATTATTAGTCAAGACTCATTTCCAAGACTATCTTAGTGGACAAAGTCCATTTCTGAACCGAGTACACTCCTTGTTTCAGTCCTGTTTCACTGAACCGGTTTAACCTGCCGTTCCAGCCATGTCTATCTCATGAGATATAAAAACTTTAGCAAATGAATTGGAGGGAGATATAGGTCCCACCCATCTCATAATTAAATTATTCTTACTTGTGCCAAAACATAAACTTAAAACATTCATCATAACCCAAAGAATAAAATGGGTTTCATAAACATCATATCATCATCACATAATCCATGTAAAACAAATGGATATTTCATCATAAGAATAGTGAAATCATGTAAATAATATAGACATTATACTTGAAACACACACATATGAAATAATTTCATCTTAGATGGAAAATGATTTTGATAAAACAGTTGAAATGAATTCTTGAGGAAAATATCATTTATTCTTCAAAAACATTTTCCCTTTCTTAACATGTCATACAATTTTAAACTAAAATAAGTTGATTAAAAATAAACTTGAAAACTTGTAAATTAATATTCTTGGAAATTTTGTTTTAAAAATCCATTCATGTCGTATAAGTTAAAAAAACATTCTTCTCGTACTTTTGTTGGAAAAGTCAAAAAGTACCTCGTATGAAAAACGACAAAAGATTCCTTTCATATCTTTTACTAAAAACTCACCGAAGGGTAAAATGGGATTTAAAAAATTGTAGGTGGGTGGAAATAATACTACATATTGAGGAAACATGGATGTGGATGATAAAATACACCCCAGTAAATACTGATGTATAAACAATCTCGGATAAAAACGAGATTGTGATATTTCCCTTACCTTAGGTCCGATATGCTTTGTATGTGTCTAAACCTCCTGTATAATGATTTAAATAATGTTATTGACTTATTCTAGAATCACACTTATTTTTATGATATCATATATGGTCATATTCTTAGCTTCTTATTAGTAATATTTCATTACTACTTGTTTATTCGAGTTTTATTACTTTTTGTTCTTATACGTGTTTTGTCGAATAAATTCTCATCCTTCTTTTTAGGTTATAGATATTTCATTTACAGAATGGTATTAGTGTACTATATATCATATTTATTCATTAAATTCATTTATATAGTCATTATGCAATGAAGATCATGTAGAACGAGTCGCATCACATCGTGGAGACGGTATTCCGTACGTACGCACGAGCGATGATATCGTTCTCATGATCGTGTAATTGTATTGGAGTGTATGTATACTATTTCAGAATAAATATCACTTTACAATAGTCATATATAGTCATTATTTACACCATTATACCAATCCAAGTGAGGTGGTGGTGGAAAATAGATTACACCACGGTGTGGAGACAGTATTCCGTACGTACGCACGCGCGGTGATTTCATTTTCCGTAGGATGGATAGATGGTGAAATAGGGTTGTTTCATACTTATAATAACATATAAGTATTTGAGTGATACTTATGTTATTAATTCATAATGAAAAAACTAAAGAAGAAGAAGTGGAAGAAGAAATAAAGTTGAAAGAATTGGTAACGGACATTACCTCTTCTTTGAAACGCCTCTTTGAGACCTCCTTTTAAGGCACTAAAATTGGTCTTTGAAGAATACCAGGACCTCTAGGATGTCTCTAGGGAATTGGAGAGGAGAAATTGTCAGGGGTTGGCAGAGCTTGAAGGCTCAAAGTGGTGTGAGGAAGAGGGGGAGGAGGTTCCCTTTTATAAGGGAGGAGAGGGGCTCCTTTGGAAAAACTAAAAATATTATTTTATTATAAAGTCATGTTCGGTTTTAAATAGATCCAAATTTATTTATTTCTAAGATAAGTTGTGGATGGGTCGAAATCCTCTCATCGAATAGAATTTAGACAAGTTTAGGTTCCTATTTTAACCATATCATTTAGATTTATCATTAAGTTAAATAATCTTACTTTTACAGTGTCTTCTTGTGTTCTTATAATATAAGGTCAATAAACTCACTATAACAAGCCAAAAGAACCCCAAGTTGTTTATTATTAATATATATAACCTTATCTAAGTCATTTGTCCAAACATTATATTTTTAGGAATAATATAACAATTAATAATATAATATTGGTTTTAAAAACTATTTTATGTCAATTTTGACACTATTTAGTAATGGATTTTAATGAAAATCATAACATAATTATTAGTTCAAAAAAAGTTAATTAAATCTATAATAACATGTCATATTAACCAATAAAATTAGTTTAATTCATAAATAGTCTCAAATTACATTTATTTGGCTATTTATAACATCAATTATGTCAATATTTCATTAATAAGATAATTACTACATCATCTTTGTGTCATAAATAAATTAACTTATTTAAAGTCTAAAAATTAAAAATAAAATATAATTATGTAGGAAATCTTTTTATATTTCTAATGAATAATTATATTTTAATTTTTCTTATGTATAACCTTATATTAAAATTGTTTTTATTATTAAACTTTGATTTTAACAATTTTAACCCTTCTTTAAATAAAATAATAATAAATGTCCTAATCTAATCCAAGCGGGCCTAAATGGTCATTTTTTAATCCTAAGGTTGTTTTTGGTCTAATTACACTAATCCAGTAGAATTAGGACATCTTTTAGGGTAATAATAATATCATTTTTACCCTTAATTACCTTATTTACTTTTAACCGTGGTAAATAAAAGTAAAAAGTTACTATTCACCAAATATTATTTTCATCTCATTCAACCACATTTTGCTTACTGACATCAACCGTGTCTCTTGGATTTTTGAAATTACACTCAAAGAAGTGTTAAAATTATTTTTTATGAAAAATTCAGTTTTTTAACTACCACTTAGTGGTTTCACTATTCCTCAAAAATTGAAAGTTTTCAGAAAAATAGCAAAATTTCACCCTAGGGTAATTTCGATATTCCCAATCAAAAAATGAAGTCCATTTTGAAAAATAAAATTTATAAAATTTTAAAAAGTGGTTATTACTATTCATAACGGCTAGTTTTAATAATATTTTAATATTATATCATTGTTTAGTGAAACTCGGTATTGCGTACGACGCAAGTTATCGAGGAAGGTCGCGATTTCGCGTAAAGTAAGCCAAGCAAGTGTTTTGTGTAGAAAAAGATTCCTTTGATGATTTATATAACATAAAAGTCTCAGGTGTTGCATTTGTTCTGATCTACTATAATATACCTTCATGGATGTGTGTGAATAATAAATTATTCATTATTTTGATGATTATTCATGGATATAAAATTCTTGGAAATGACATTGATGTATACCTTAAACCTCTAATAAATGAATTGTGATAATAATGGGATTCTTGTTTGGAAACATATAATGATTCAATGAGACAACTATTCAAAATGCATGCTTTTTTAATTTGGACAATTAGTGACACTACTAGAATATGAAATGTATCTGGTTGGAACACTCGTACTAGTTTCACGTATCTAGTTTCTAATTTTTATTTTGATCCTAAATGATTACCTCATAGTATAAAATGGTGTTTTGTGTGTTATCATCGATTTCGCAATGCTTCTCAAAAAATTAGGTCTAACAAGACACGATTCAATGGAGATTTAGAGATTATAAGGTCCACAAAAGAGTTATCTAGTTCAGAAATCATGGTAAAGTTAATGAATGTTGATGAAGAATTTGTAAACTTTTATCAGTTTAATACAGGGGAAAGAGGTATAAGGTACAATGTCAGAAGAAGATAGAACATATCAATGGAAGAAAATGAGTATATTTTTCAATATTCCTTATAGGTATTTTAATTTGATACATCATAATCTTGACATAATGAGTATTGAAAAGAACATATTTGAAAATGTTTTTTTACAGTGCATAATAAGAAGGGTTAATCGAACAATCACCTTAATGCTAATAAGAATTAGGATTCAATGTATATAACACATGGTTTATGGGGAAATGATAATGGAAAGTATACTTTAGTTATTTTTGCAATTAAAAATAATCAAAAATACACATTCCTTATAAATTTTAATAAATTTAAAAGTGAAAAATGGATATTCAAGTAACAAATCAAGGGGCATTGACCTAAAACATCAAAAGTTACATGGATTAAAAACTCATGGCTCACATATTTTGATGGAGTAGTTTTTTTCCATTGGGTTTACATAATACATTACATGAAAAAGAAAATATGATTCTAGTTTAGTTTTTAACTTTTTCATAGAGAAATGTAAAAAAAACATATAAATCCAACTGGGCTTGATAAAAATCATGAAATAATTGTCTTGAAACTATTTCATTGAGAGATGTTATTTCCCACATCATTCTTCACAGTCATGATTTATTTGACATTTTATTTGGTTAAAGGATCTAAACCTAGTAGACCAGTACACTATCAATAGATGTATCTAATTGAGAGGTACATTTATATTTTATTAATTTTCATTCATGAATTCGATTTTATAAATTATTGAATAAATGTTTTTAATAAGTTTCTTACTTTTTTCATTCTGGTAGAAAGGTCATTTGAAATCATGTGTGAGGAATGAAGCTCAACAAGAAGGTTGTATTATGAAGGTTATATAGCTGAAGGGTTCTTTTCCTTCTGTTTTAGTTATTTGGATGGGATTGATATTAGATTCAACCATGATAGACATGTTGATTACATCTCCACTAATTATTATTTTGAAAATATGTCATCATTATTTCCAACTATTTAACCACCAATTGGAATGTGGTAAAATTTTACATGAACTGAATTGGGGTTTCTACAATAACATAGATATGTTATATGCAATAACATTATTTTAGATCCATATATGGAATAATTGCAACTCCAAATAAAGAAGTAACTCTTGGGTCGAGCTAGAAATGAGTTAGAATTAAAAAAATCTATTAATAAGGAACTTGTCAAATGGTTCACCATTCATGTAAGTACAAAATCATATTAAAATTATTGATGTGTCATTATTTTTTTATGCTAAAAGTAAGAGTTCATAACATTTTTATAAGAAATTAATGTTGATAGTCGAGACAAAATATAAAATGATTTGATGTTATTGGATGGAGGTAATCTTTGGTAGGATAAGATATTTGATGCCTACAATATTAATAACCTCATGTTTCATAAAATTTATTGTGAATAAGACTTGAAAACATAGAATAGTGGTGTATTTACATCTAAAGAGATGTGATACTACTAGATTCTAAATAATATAATTGAATTAAACTATGATGGTCAGTTTCCAGTTTTCTTATTCAAATTAAAGTCCTTCAAAATTGATAGGGGTATAATAAAGGATTCATTTCATTTTACATATATCAACTTATTTCACATAATGGATATAATTGAGTGTGCAGATCATGATTCATATATCTTGTCTTCACAAGTGAATATGGTTTATCATATGGATGATGATATACATTAAGTTTGGAGTGTGGTTGTAAACATAAAAATTGAGATTTATATGATATAGATGATGAAGATCAGTTTGTTCTTTGAGACTGTAAACCTCAACAACCAAAAAACAATGAACAATTTTTTTCAGACAATATTGAAATAAAAAAACTGGATAGATTTGGTGTGAATGATGGACTCATTGCAATTTTTGTTGATAAAAATGAATATAATGTTGAAGAATATAATTCAATGTATAAATTGATGATGAAAATATATTATAAATTCTCATTGATAATATTTTCATACATATATATATATATATATATTTGTTTTTATTTTTTGAAATGATTTTATTTTTTCAATTTTTAAACTTTTAATATCACTTAACCATTTGAAATGAAGGAATGACAAGAAAAATAAATTCAGGACCCTATCCATTTTGAATCTCGGAGCACTCCACCATTGCCATCATCTTCAGTGGATCAAAATGATTCTGTTATACCCAAGACTGCAAGCATGCCAACTGTTTCCCTAGATTTCATTAGTATCCCAACACATGATTCACCATTAATAAAGGAGCAGTTCATCACCCATCTATCCAAGGGATATTGGTGAGTTACTATTACTACAATGGATGTTAATTTTCAAAAAAAAACTTTATATTTTATTAAAATTTTAATGAATTCATCAAACTGATAAAGAAAACCATAGAAGGATTAAAAATATAAAAATTGCAGTTATATGAGATGTAACCCACTTTAGGATTATCATTCCGTTCGATGAGTTTGGGGTGGCTAAAGATGACATTGATGGTAAGTTATAAATTTCATAGATCATGTACACATTTGAAAAGTACGCATACAACATCCATAAATAAAACTAAAATGAAAATTTTATATAGAAAATATGAATTCCAAGTCATATTGGCAACATATTGTGTTGTATTTTTGTGTGGTTGATTTTAACCCATGAAAAATAAATTATATGTCATTATCAATAATTTTAAAAACAATTCAAACTTTTTCACTACAATTTAACTCTGTAAATACTTCTGAAAGGTACAAAAGGCATTAAAAACAAGTTTTGGGGGGTCAAAACTAGAGAAACAAGGTCATATTTCATAGAAATCATGGGAAAATGACTGTATATTTAGTTGTGAAATGTATGAACCAAAAAAACATCATTATGAATACGGGTTTCCCATTATGGTCATAAATGCTTTTTAGTGTTTTAAAACACTAAATTATGTGTGGAAGGGTGAAAAACCTAGAAAAGACCCAATATTATTGTGAAATCAGGGGAAAACTCTTTTGGGATGATTTTGGTTTGTACACATTGACAACATATTAATCTGGTGTGAGGTTTTGTTAGAATTTCTCGGTATTCACTTCTGAAAGGTACAAAATCCTTTAAAAAAATTTAGGGGTTAGAAACATAGAAAATAGTGATACATTTCCCGGAAATCAAAGGAAAAAAACTATATATTTCATTGTGAAATGTAGGACCTGATGACACTTCATTTTGAGTTACGATTTTTCCATTAGGGGTGTAAATAAGTTTTTAGTGTTTTAAAATATTAAAACATGTGTCGAAGAGTCTAAAAAATAGAAAATGACTTTAGATTGATTTTAATCATGGGATAACCCCCAATAAGTTTTTTTTACATTTACAAAGAGACAAAACATCAATCTGATGTGCATTTTGGTTGGAATTACTCGATATACTCATCTAAAAAAAATACAAGCCATAAGAAACAAGTGTTAAGGGGGTAAAACCAATCAAACGGTGTGGGATTTCCCTAAAATAATTATTTGTAAATGTTGGAATCGAAGAAATATAATTTTAAATTAAAATTTTATGTTATTTATGAAAATATATTTTTAGTGTTTTAGAACACAAAAAATTAAATTGAATGGTCAAAACCAAAGATAATAACCACGAAATGATGTGAAATCAAGGGACGATGGCCATAGATTTAATGGTGAAACTTAAGAACTGACATCATTTCATTTAAAATTATGGTTTTCAAATTATGGAAATAAATTTGATTTTTTTGTGTATTAAAACACTAAAACATGTGGAATGATAAAAAAATATAAACTAAACTCATATTGATATAAAATCTTGGTAAATCCACCCATGAGTTGTTTTGGACATGTATTTATAGAAGACACATCATTCTGACATGCGTTGTGGCCAAAATTACTTAGTATACTATTCTATAATGTAAAAGAGCCTTTAAAAACAAGGGATGGGGAGTCGAAGCCTAGAAAATGACATCATATTTCCCTAAAATAATAGGACATGGAATGGGGATTTAATTGAGAAATGTAGTAAATTAATGAATTTCATTCTGAATTACAGTTTTTCTGTTATGTCCATTAACACATTTTTAGTGTTTTAAAATAGTAAAATGTTCATAGAATGATCAGAACTATATACATTGACCTCATATTGGTGTGGAATTATGGTAAAAATAATGATGATTTTTTTACATGTACACACATAAAACATGTCAATATAATGTGTGGTGTGGTCTGAATTATTCGTTGTACACATTTAAAAGGTACAATAGCATTTAAAAACAAGTGTTGGAGGGGGGGGGGGGGTCAAAAATAGAGAAACAATGTCTAATATTCATAAAATTATAGGAACATGATTTTAGATTTAATTTTCAAATGAACAAACTGACACCATGTCCTTCAGAATTAAGATTTCCCTAGTGTTTTAAGACACTAAACCACTTGTGGAACCATCCAAATGCTAGAAAATGGAATCACATTGAAATGGAATCATGGAAAATCCACTATAGAGTTAATTTTGATTTGTAAGTGTAGAAAAACAACAATATTATATGTGGTGTGTTCGAAATTACTTAGTATAAACTATTTAAAGGTACACAATCATTTAAAACAAATTAGGGGGGTCAAAACAGGAAAAACGATGTAAAATTTCTCTAAAATCATGGGATAATGAATGTAGATTAAATTTAGAAATTTATGAAGTGATGGAATATCATTCAGAATTTTGGTTTTCTGATTCTGACCAAAAGCTCATTTTTAGTATTTTAAAACACTACAGCGTGCATGGAATAGTAAAAACCATTGAAAACAACCTCAAAATGATGTGAAATCATGATAAATCTATCGCTAAGTTGTTATACTTGTCTTCATGTAAGAAATACATCAATATGATGTTTGGTGTAGACATAATTACTCGTTAGACACATATGAATGTTATAAAATCCTTTAATAACAATTGTCGGGGGGGGGGGGGTAAAATGAGGAAGATGAGGACATGTTTCCTTGAAATCATGGGACAATAACCATATATTCATCTTTGAAATGTAAAAACCAACAACACATCATTATTGATTATAGTTTTCTTATTTTGGTCATAAACAAGTTTTTGGGTTTTAAAACATTAAAATGTCTGTGGAATAGTGGAAACCATAGAAAACAACTTCCTATTTATGTGAAATCATGTGATTTAACTGCAAAGTTGTTTTAGAAATATAGGACATGTTGTGATATCAAAACCCTTAAAAAAAATTTATTAAGTAAATTCTAGGAACACTGAATGTCGCTTAAAAAATAAGTTAGAATATTTAATTATCACCTTTTAGATTGATATGTTGAATCTTATATTAAAATGTTATGTTTGTATTATTAATGCATTTTTCGTTATATATTACTTTTTACGTTAAAATTTCTTCTATTTGATTAACAAAATAACAAATTTTAGGTTCATCATTCTGAATGTAATCTATGTCTTTTCTATTTCACATTTATTTTCTTAAATGTGATAGATTTCATTATAGGTGGTCGATGCTTCCTGTAGGTAGGATATTTATAGATCCGATCCATGAAATTCTTTAGAATCCACTCATGATGGTTCTTCAATTTCATGGTATGTTATTATTTTATCAGTTACTCTACTGTAATTATGGGTTTTTATGTGTATTTATTATTTTTTGTTTTATTTTTTATTATAGGTTGTGAGTTGACCTGGTTGGTTTTTGTTGATGAGACGATATAAAGGAATATAGATACAGTGGAGGTCATGACATGGATATAAATATGGAATGGGATATTATTAGAAATAGTTTATATGTATATTGACAAATGTATGGGTTGAATGAAATTGAAGTTATGATAACTAGATGATTGTATATGACTCTTTATATATGATATATATATGATGGGTTTGTTATATATTTTGGTTTTAGTTTATTAAATTTCAATTTTTTTATGTTAATGTTTTTTTATTTAATTTTTTACAATAAAATAAAACTAATTTAGTGGAGGTTTAAAGTAACATCCACTAGATAAATTACATATAATATGTTTTGTGGCAGTTATGCTTAACTATTGCTAATATGTTCTATGGATGTTTCATTTATTCTCATTATACTTTCTCTACACATAATTTTTTTAAAAGAAATAACAATAAATAAACAAGTAACCACTACTAAATGATGAAAAAATGACACATAAAAAAACTACCAAAAAATTAAAAAATCCTCCACTAAATGACTAGAGATCATGAAATACACAATGATTTTAATAAGAGTCGCTAAACTAATCGGAGTCAGTTTGAACTGCATATAGTTCATGAAGAAACTGCCTCAATTACAACATTTTTATATTGAGTGTTTATTTCATTTTATGTATAATTTATAAATATATGTTCTTAATTTCTCTGAGACAGTATCCTTTGTATCTTGGATTGTATTACTATTATGTTTTATATCTAATAATTGAAGTAATATTCAAGTAAAAAAATTAGGTTTTTTATATATAACATCAATTATATGATTTATTTAATTTTGGATTTATGATTATAATTCATTAGGAAACTACCTTAGGATAAGATTAATTATATGTAAATTTCCATTAAAACTTATTTTATAAAAACGCTAAACATAGAGATTCCATAAGATTTGAATTTATTGTTGACTTGTAAAAATAATTATTTATTTATTCATGGTTTATTAACATATCATTTTCATAACTTTTCTTTTTTAGAAAATGGTGGGATCCAAGGGAGACCAGTCCAACAACCCACACAAGGGACAATTCAATGATTTCCCAAATGACATTCCAAATACAATGAGTGGTGGAGTTCAAAACATCATAGGGATGAATAACTAGTTTTTTTAGTCTATGAATAATAACCTGAACCATATGGAACATCCTCCTTCATCAAATATGGATCAATATACCATTGATTCCTTTGTATAGTGATGAACACCAACATATAGTGGATCATTTGACCCCCTTGTCATTTAACAATGAGTTAAATCAATGGAGAAGATCTTTTCTATGCTCCAATATTCATAGAAGGAGAAATATTCACTTTATATTTATATTTTTAATAAAAAATACAATAAATAATGTAATTTGATAAACAACACCAATAAAAAGGATAAAATTTACGAGATGAAGTCAGAATTCATTAATAAAATGTTTCTTAAAAAGTATTTCCATGAAAATCTTTGAAAAAATATTGAGAGAGAATCTATATATCTGAAGAGAATGGATGGTGAATCTGTCACAGTTTATGAAGACAACATCAGAAGACATGAAAGATACGCCTTCAGTTTTTTATTAAAAATAAAAAAAAATAGAATGATTCAATTCTGTTTGGAAACCATGCTTCCAAAAGTATATAGTTATTAAATACTTTGGGAGTTATGAATAATTTGATGGATATTATCTCAAAGTAGAGATAGGATTTGGAGATTATACATTCGAACAGGGGGATAAGAAGAGAAGAATGGAATTTCTAGCTTTTTTAAAAAATAACAAAGGAGAAAAATAGATATAACTACCCACATGTCATAAATGTGGGAAGATCCATCCTTGGAATTATCTCAAAGGGACGAGTAAATTATTCAACTGAGATAGAGAAGGCCACCAATATCATGAATGTTAAAGAGACATAAATATATTGAACAACATAATGGAGGAAAGGATGTGACCTACTAATGCAACACACATAGGTCAATTCATTAACTATAGGATGGTAAGACACAAAAAAATATGGTTCATGAAATCACATGTCATTGAGGGTATTCTTCATTATTCACTACCCAATGAAAAAGAGGAAGGGAAAGCTAATTCCATCACTACTATAGATGTGGAGCATGAAAATGAAGTGATAAATGGTATAATTCATATTCACTCAGGGATAAAATTTTATTTATTTGATTCTGGTTCTTCACATTTCCTTTATATCATATAATTCTGCACTAATTTTTGAATCTAGGCCCTGATACAGTGAAGTAGATATATCTATGAAAACACATAATAGTAGAATCATTATACCCAAGTGTTGGACTCTTATCCTGTTAGTACATGTGGGATGATTCTTCTATATCATATTTCAATCCTTCCCATGGTGGAATTTGATGATATAATAGGCATGGATTGGCTCTCATTATATAGAAAACATATCAAATATCAAGGAAATGAAATCACGTTTCATATAATGAAAATCCAATTCTCTAATATATAATCAAGGAATAATAAGAATCTATTTTTTGAAAATCTATCAATGTTATTGGTGTTCAAACCAAATGAATAATCACAGATTGTCTAAATGGTTGAGAGAAAAAAGGTATCAAACTATTGGAAATGACCATTATTGTGGAATACACAAATTTATTTCCCAAAGAGTTCCATGTACTTCCCCTAGGTCTTGAGGTAGATTTTTCAATAGATCTCATAACCATAGAAACTCTTATCTCATAATTGCCATGGTGGATTCCCACGATCAAACTAGTCGATCTTAAGAATCAGCTACTATAGCATTTAGACGAAGGATTCACATGACCTAGTTAATTACCTTAGTGTTATACTATTCTATTTGCCAAGTAGAATGAAAGAACAATGAGGATGTGTATTGATTATTGGGATATCAACAAGATTACCCTAAATAAAATGTATCCCTTACCGATTAATTATTACTTTTTTGATCAACTATGTGGAGCTCAATAATTTTTAAAGGAGGATCATCGTTATGGATATCATCAGCTAAAGGTGAAAAATGATGATATTCAGAAATCAGCATTCTGTACAATGTATAAGAATATTAATTTCATATCAATTGCCTTTAGACATACTAATTCCACTACTATATTTATGGATTGGATGAATTGAGTATTTAGATACCACCTCAATGAATTTTTGGTAGTGTTTATTGATGATATTATCATTTAATCCAAGATAAATTGTGAACATGATGACCAACAATGTATTGTGATTGTGACATTAAGTAAGAAGATTTTTTTTCTTTTCTTATAAAGTGTGACTTTTTTCTGAGACATGTCACTTTCTTTGGGGAATTGATCACATGTGAAGGAATTTTAGTATTCCCTTAAAAAAAGGAAATTGAGGATTTTCCCAGACCCACTAGTGTCATGGAAATATGTAGTTTTTTTGGATTAGTATGGTACTACGAACATTTTGTGAGAAGATTCTATTGATTACATAGATTGATAACCATGTAATCATAGAAAGGGTTAAAGTACTAGTGGATGGAAGTATTTGAGGAAATCATTAAGGAGTTAAATTAATGGAAAATAACTACATCGGTACTCACAATACGAATAAATGGGGATGTTTTTGTGGTACAAAGTGGTTCATAAATGGATAGATTAGTTTTCTTACTCATGAAGAAGGATAAATTGATACACTATGCTACATGCCTCTTGAATATCAATGAGTAGAACTATCCAAATAATGATAAATATTTAGAACTTGGGTTATTCTCACTGAATATTTAGCAGCACTACCTATATAGTGAGAGGTGTGATATTTATTCATATGCAAAGAGACAAAAGTATATATTCATATAGGAGGAGTTAAACATTAATCAAAGTGTATTATTATATCTTATAAAAGGCTATGATTTCTCTATTCACTACCAGCCTCGAAATGATAATTAGATAGATAATTTTATTAGTAGAATAGAACATTATACATTATCTATTATGTGGATTTGGAACAACCCTAACATCATGGATATGAAATGAATAGATTTGAAAATCATAACAGATGTGAATACAACATATCTTTCCCAAAATATTGAATAATTTCTTTTCCAAGAGAAGATCAAGGAGGTACAAAGGGATGATCTGAAACTAAAAATCATGCAGAAATATGTAATGTAAGGGGAGATACATGAGTACATCATTTATGATGATGATGTGATTTAGTTTAGAATGAGTATTTGTGTGCCTTCATCACATGAAATAAAAATGAGATTATAAGAATGGACATGTCTCACCTTTAGCTATCCATCCTGGAAGTAAGAAGATGTGTTATGTTCTTTGAGAGAACTTCTTGTGAGAAAACATGAAGACGGTTATTTTAGAGTATATATCCTTATTATTTTTAAGTTAGCAAGTTAAACAAGGGTGATATAAGTTAAAAGGAAAGATGAAACCATTTACTATACATGTGGTAAATGGTATAATGTCACCATTGACACTGTCAATGGTTTATTGAATTAAACCAAATAAAATAATGTGATATGGGTTGGAGTGGATCAACTAAAGAAAAATTCCCACTTCATTTATATTTAAGAATATTTATCTCTTGATCAAAATTCCGTGATATATGTGAAGGAAGTGGTGTGGATTCTTTGGGATCAACATTCAATTGTCATTGATCATGATATAAGGATTAGATAAAAATTATAGTGAAATAATCAACATGATTTAGGTACTTAATTGAATTTCTTCATGTCCTATCACCCCCAAACGTATTTCTAATTTGAAATTACTATTTAGATGCTCAAGGACATGCCGAGAGCCTGATTAATGGAATTCAAAGGTGGATAGGTTCAATATCTCCCATTTGTCGAGTTCTCAAATCAAAATATATTACACTCAATTATTCCAAAAATATCTATGTTAATCTTTTTTTGAATAGATGTATAACTCCAATCAATTGATATGATGTTAGGGAAAAAGATGCTTAGGGAAGACCCTATGAATGAGATAATAAAGAAATTTCATGCCATCCAAAAGTAGATAAAATCTTTTCATATTATTTATAAGATCTATTCTTACATCAATCAAATGTACTTAGAGTTTGATACGTGTGAAAAAGTTATCCTTCAAATATCACAACATTATAGAGTCATATGGTTTTGAAAGAAGTTAATTATTAACCCAAGGTACATCAACCCCTTTAATATCCTTAATCATATAGGAGTAGTGGCCAATTAGTTTGAACTTCCACCAAGTTTGGATCTTGTTAATGTATTGTTACACGTATCACTCCAAAGGAAGTAGATACATAATTCATCACGTGTATTGAATCTAGAGGTTGTAAAACTAAAGAACAACATCTCAATTGAAGAGAAGTTGGTGAAGATCTTAGACCACAGAAAAAAATTCAATGTAATAATACAAATCACTAGTAAAAGATTTGTGGAGGAACCATAAGTATGAAGAAGAGAATTGAGAACCAAATAAAGCCATGAAATGGAACTACCCTCACAGACTCTCAACTATGATTATGATTTGGAATTTTAGGGATAAAATTTCTAAATGTATGAATAATGTTTCAACCTATAGATTATAAATTATATTTTTCTCTTAAAATAAAGATGTGTTATAATATAATATGTAGTATCATATACATAATGATATAGAAAATAATTTATTTCATTAAAAATATTGTCACATTAGTTGGAAATTAAACCATTTTAAATTCCAAACATTACAATTGTACAATAAATAAAAAAAATCTAATCTAGGAAAATATAGATAACACAAATCCACTAGAATCATCTCCCCCACAACCAATAGTATAGAAAGAAGGAAAATATTAGTAAACATGTCAGATTTATAGAAAATGGAAATATTGAAGTTTCAGTGTAATTTAGTAGAATAATGAATGAATGAAATCATTGGTATTTATATGATTTCTAAAGATTGTTGGAATAATAATATTATCTTTTTAATGGTAAAATGACTGTTGGGAATAATAACCCTACCTTTGGGAATAGTAAAAAACTGTTGGGATAGTAATTTGACTAAAAATAATAAAATTTAGCATAAACAAAATCTATCGGGATTAAAATATGTAAATATAAATATTATAATGCCCAAAAATAAATTAAATAAATAAAAAAATTCATATAAAATATAATTACATTTTTCATAAAATGATTTCTAATGTATTAAGTCAAAATCAGAATTTTAATATTAAAAAATAATATTATATTTCATATAATATTAGTCTGGTAAAACTAATTTAATTTTTGAGATATCTGGTCAACCTTTATATGTGCTTTTTTTGTAATTTTCTAAAATTCTAAAATTTTCTACTAAATATAAAAAATACTGGTTTTCACATTATCAATGTATGTTAAATTACATCATCCCTAATGTAATAATAGAAAAAATATTTTCTAGAAATTGGGAATAGGACATATATTATTTAATTTCATAAATAATTCATTAATATAAAATCAACATAAATTCCAAACCTAACATGTATTTTCCAAAACATAAATTTATATGTGATCCCTTGGAATAAATTTTTTCATTCTATCCAATTACCATCATAATATATTGATGAATTAAAAATAATAACGATGTTTAAATACTTAAAAATCATTAAATTATATTTATATAAGATTTATATTTCAAAATATTTACTATAATAGGTTTTACCTTTGATATGTTTTTTTATTTAATAGTTTACACTAAAAATACCCATCTCGCCATGTATTAATAACCCAACTCCCTCTTATTGGAAAACCACTGCTCCCCGACCTTAAAAATTTTATCTTATGCCAAAATAATTCCTATAAATCCACATATTATTCAAAATTACATTGTAAAGTAATCTAACTGAAAAGATCAAGGGATTTTTAATGTCGTACAGGAGAAGTCACACCGAAGATTAAGTGAGTATCGATCAACTCATATATTTTTCTTTTTGTTTTTGTTTTTTTCATCACCCATATAAAATAAATACCTTATAATATTAAATAGGAAAAAATATAAAATTATTTTAATTATTTTAATCTATTAGAAGTATCATATTTATGAAATATATAAATTTCAGAATTCAATTTCACATATTTTCGAAAATGTTCCGTTAATGGTCTGTAAACTAACTACTGAGACATTACCATGTTTGCACTTATAAAAATCATCATAGATGGATATTATGAATTATATGTTATATGTAAAATTTTAATTATATTTCTTATATTCATATGAAATTAAATATACTAATGTATAACGAATTCATACAAAATTTCTAAAATCGAAACAGAAAGGGAAAAATTAAGAGAAACATGATTTTAGTATAATTAATATATAACCATGAAATTAAGAAATATAATCACATTAAAATAATTAGTAATTATATTTAATAGTTACAATAATTTACATCTATATCAAAGATTTAATAAATATATATTTATTATTTTGGAGAGGCCAAAACAGAATAAATAAAATAGGATTTAAGGGAATGAGATTCTCATACCCCACCCCCTTTCTACGGGCTTTTCTTTTTTTACATAAATTTCAGTATTGAAATTCCTTTAAGGTTCTATTAATATCATTTTATTTTTATTGATTTTTTTTTATATATACTTGTTACCATCTTTTTTTATAATCCAAATATAATGATTTTCGGAAAAGCATTTTCTTTACAAAAAACTCCTTTTACTTTTCTTGAATTGTTTCTTCTTCACTGAATAATGTAATGGTTATTCCTAATATGTTTTCCCTTTTTCATTTGGTAACCCAAAATCTTATTCATGAATTTATTTTTAATTAAATCTTTAGGAAACCCTTTCCCTCACATGGGTTTATTTCATGATTATAATTGTTATAAATTCTATCTAGAATGCATGATTATGTAAATAGTATGATGTAACTGGTGGGAAAAAATTATATAGTCCACCCATTAATTATTTAATAATATTTTTATTTGATATAATTTATTATATTCATTAATATTTTGCTATCTTTTTTACAATTTTTTTCAAGATTACACGCATATTTTATATGTGAAAAAGTTTCTTTCATGGTTCAAAAATATGTGTGGTATTTGACCACTATAAAATGATGTTTCAATTTTAAGAACATCCAAATTACATAAATTTATCACATATTTCCCTCATGATGTTGATGATGATTTTATGTTTTGGATATGATTGTGACAATTTTTCTCACCAATGTAATATTGACTTCAGTCTCTTATTCACCATCTTACTCGGCTTCTAGCTCACCCATATCTTGGAGGTATATCTTCAAGTGTCTAAGTTTTGTAAGGATAATCTAATAATTTAAAACATTAAATAAGAAATATTTTTTATAATATTTAATTTTTTCATGAAGAATGTGTATATTCTTACTTTTCCTAGACACAAAACCAATAGTTCTTGGATTGTATATCTATGGTTTTTTTATATTAAAAATTTTGAAATGGTAATCTATGAAAAATATGGTTCACTATATATTACCTAATTTTAATATTAATTAAAATTAATTTCATTAATTATACAAGAATATTTGTTAAAAATTATTATTTAAATTATGAAATGAACAATTTAATAACATTATATTTGTCTGGAAGAAGAAATGTGAATCACAATGTTATCACATTTTTTACCTACCCTATGAACATTTAAGATCTATAGGTAATATATTTTAGGTTAGTAATGGGATAACAAATTAACTACACCAAAGAGTCAATCATAGTGATAATAAAAAAAATATGTCAAAAAATACTAGGTAATACTTGATGTCAATAAAAAAATTCATTATTCAACCATGCCACTAAATCCCCTTATTTGTGTGTGCAAATTATTCCATTCTGATAATTCCATTTAATATTACGTAAATATATTTCACTTAATAAAATTTTGGTTTATTTAGTTCTTTTCCACTAAACTAATTATATCCCCTTGTAATATAACT
The DNA here is from genome assembly GCA_963277665.1 of Viscum album. Classification (NCBI taxonomy): domain Eukaryota; kingdom Viridiplantae; phylum Streptophyta; class Magnoliopsida; order Santalales; family Viscaceae; genus Viscum; species Viscum album. The sequence continues at coordinate 154,609,667 of OY728164.1, forward strand.
CTCAAAACCCACTCACTTATGGATTACTAGAAGTCAATTAAATAGGCCCATCCAATGTGTTACATTGTTTTATTTGACTTTTTTTCTTTTTTTACAATTAATGAATATAGTTTTTTTATCGCAACATTACATGTCAACCATATGTCAATCTTTTATTATTATGTAATAAATCTAATAGGAAAATAATATATAATAAACCATTATTGAAATTGAACTAAAATTATCATGACTTATATTTATGATCAATTATATATGAACAATTCAGATTTTGTTATACCGTCGAATGATGTTTTGGGATATAAAATTATACAAGTTTCTTAAAAAACAATGTAATAGGGTATTAATGTGGCAAGTTATTCCTAGAGATTTAATGAACCCCATCATTTAAAAATAATTGTTTTACTAAAATAATAAATCAATGAAAAATTATTCATTATAGGCAGATCATATTCATGAAATGATTTTCTTTTAAATGTAAAAAAAATTATAAAATAGTGAATTTTGACATGTATTTTCCTGAAATTCCATGTTGAGATATAAATTTACTATGAGTATTCTTGTTAAAAAGTATCTAAAAATGTTTAGAAAATAATGAAAAATGAAATTAGATGAAAAAGCACAAACACACAAAAACATCCGAACAACAAGACCAACAAGAGAGAGAAAAAATAATGATATCATAAATAAAAAACATGAAACAATAAAAATATGTGATATAAAAAAAAATAAACATACAATAAGAAAAAATAGAGATATTTGAAAAATATGACAAAAATGGGAAAATGAACCCACAAAAGTCCTAACTGAATCATGAAATTATATACCCCATACTCATAGAATTTTTAGTGTCCTAGAGTAGTGAATGTTAAAGAACATGTGAAAAGTGAGGAAATAACCTAATGGGTTTCACAAGGAGAGAAACTGTTGAAGTTAATATTCCTTTATTTTTTAATTTTTAAAGATTTCATGGAACTGATTTAGTATCATCCAATTGAAATAAATATTCAATCAAGGTTTTTAATTTTTGATTTGAAAAACTCCTCAATGATAGAAATTATAAAGCTTACCCGGGTAAAATTGCATCCTTTAACTATGGAAAATACATTCTCACTAATGGGTAAAATTTGGAGAAAGGTGAAGAAGTCATTTAGTACTTGTTTCCTTCCTTATAAATTCAAGATTTCTCATATTCATCTCATTGTATTTCCTAAAAATCATAATGTTATATTCTTCATTGAGAATCGACACTAGAAATTTTAAAATTAAATTTAATTATAGATCAACAAACCTTATTCCATATTCAAATGGGAGAGGTGAACAGTCATTAAAAATTAAATATGATGTGTTTAGATTCTAATGTGAGACTATAAAGTGGTAGTATAAACCCAAAAAGAATTATCCACTATAAAACTAAAGTAACATATACAACTTTTATACATTATTTCAATGATATTTTTTTTCTATATAGACATATTAAAAATCCAATTTTTTTAGTGGTGATAAAATATTTAAAAATGATTCTCAACCCTATATAGATGTAAAAGATCTGGAATTTGATGATGGTAGAAATGAAAACCCTAGAACCTAATGATTAACCTCGAAAATCCAATCATATAAATTATTTGAGTTCTAAAAAATTCAAAAACAATCGTATATTTATCAATTATTATGTATTGTGATTCTATATATTTTATCACATAATAAACTCTACCATTAATGTACAAGATGTAAAATGAATAATTAAATGACCTCAAAAACTCAATTACACAAAAGTATTTCCTAGTATAAGAAGTCATATTGAAGAATATTGTTTATATTGGGAACATTATCTATCCTTTGACTAATTGGAAAATATTTACAAAAAAACATGGGCATCCCAAAATAGAGATGGATAAAATATTTATGAATCATGAAACTAGAATTAGATTCATTTTGAACCAAAGTGAACCCCACATGGAAAGGAATAAAAACCATTAGGGTAGACTGAAACTTACTATAGGGAACACATTTCAAATGAATAGAATAACCACATGTATTCCAAAATTAATGTACACACAATAATTACAGTCGATACTCATTTTATATATGATAATTTGGGATTCAATTAAAACAATTGATAATATAAGATGATACCATATAATTTATAATGCCTTCATACCTAGAAATATCATCTCTCACATGACAAAATTGATCATCAAGAAATTATCATTTATGGGAATGTAGAGGGATGAGTCAAAATTTTTGTATGGAAGAATCCTACTGATATAACTGGACAATACATTCTCTACAAAATTATTATTCCTAATTTATAAAATTCATTATTAGAAGAGCAGAATCTCTAAAGAGGTATTAACTAAACCTATTATCTATATATAATTCACTACTATCTACAATAAATTGTATATTGATAAGTATGCATGAAGGAATATTTCATGTATTCCCCTCCAATTAATTAAATGTGAGAAAAATATTATGTGTATTACAATATGAAGTATTCAAAATCACTTAAACCTGTTATTAATTAAATTTTTACATGGGATGTTATGTAAGAGTTTAGATTCATCACTGTATATAATATATTTACTAGCCAATAGCCATTTTTCATGAATTAAAAATGGATTAATAATTGAAAAAATTACATTATGGATTCCTCAATTGTTATATAAATCATTTCTATGATATGGAAATGGTTCGGTTTGAGATTTATTCATTTTTCTTTGATTACCTTCTACCTAACGATCTCTTAAATTTCTTCATTTTCATTATAGGTACTATAATACCATTGAGAAATGGTGATTCCTAACAATATGATGAATGATTCATAATATCATGTGGGTATACCATGGATATGGGAGGATTTTTTCCACTATTATTACCATTATAATGAAAATTTGAGTATATTATATTGTGAATGAGGTGAATTAGTGGATATTTACTATACGTTATAATGGTTTACAATAGCTTCTTCATTTCTGGTTTAATCATTGATATTATAATTATTGAGTTGGAGATCCTCAGACATGGGTCTAAATAACATCTACTTCATCTAATAATTTTTATTAGACTCTAAGAATAAAATTATGTTGTATTAGGGGAACAAATATTATGATTTATGAAATCAGTTGAAGAAATGGAGAGGAAAAACAAATCCTTATTTTTTAGGATTTTTTAAAATGTCTAAAAATGATTTAAGATTATGTTTTGTGCTATATAAAGTTAACCATGACCTTGACCATATGAATCTAAGATGTATAAGGGTAACCAACTAATTACCCTTACACATATTGGTATAAATAAAGTTTATCTCACCTTACCCTTACATAGATTGGTCAGTGTAAGGGCCATCAAAAGATACCTTTGTGAATTAAGGGATTCAAAAATGTTGTTTTGATTGAAAATGGATTTCATAAATTTAACCAATTTATTACCTATATGAGATAAGACACATAATGTAAGTGGAGTTTTTCTTGATGTAATGGGAATTTTAAATAGTTCTTATCATTATGTGAAATAGCACATGAAAAGGTATTGTTTTGTTTAGTAGGCGTGCATGAAGGTTCTCACTAGGATATGTTTATGTGAGGGATCCGGAATTAGATTAACCAAGCACAAAGTGTCTATATAAGGGTTTAGAGGGTATAAAATTACATAGAATATGTATTTTGAGTAAAGGGAAATAGAATTGTTTTTAAATATTGTTTTTAAATTCCTAAATTATATTAATGGTATATAAAATTGTTTAAAATCAATATAAAAGGAATTTTTGGAATATTTTATTTATAAAGGATTTATAATTAATACGATTTTTTATATGTGGTTTATAATTAATTTCATAAAACTTTATAAATCTTTTATTTTCCCAAAATAAAAAATGACAGCATTTTAATTACCTTTAATCCAAACATTGTAGCATTCCATATTATCTAGAAGTTAATGATTTTTTAGAATTCATAAAAAATAATTTATAAAGCGTAATAAATTATGAAATAGGACTAAAAAATAAAATGCTTCTCATTAATTTATGAATTGTCTATATTTAATTAATTTTAATTGTTCGAAACAATTGAGAACCATGTTTGGATATTATTTTAGCAACACTGAAATTTTTTTTATGATTAATATGATAACTTTTTTAAATAATGATAATTTATATAAGATTTAGAAAATTTAAAATATTTATATAATAAAAATTGAATAATAAGTAGTTTTTAATTCATAAAAAATCATTTATTTAAAATTGAGATTATATTTAATGATTAATATGAAATATTTTATAGTAAAATGAATATAAATTGTTTATATTCATGATTATGTAATATTTATAATGTTAATTAGGATATTATAAAAAAATTAGTTATTTTTTATTTAAGCGTTGTTAATAAATAATTATATAATGTTTATATATTTTAATTCTTCATTAACTAATGTTTTATTCCATACCATGCTTATGTTTATAATATTCTTTATGAAAAATGAATACTATGTATACATGAGTTTATATAAAAAATTTATTCTATCATAAATCCTTGCATTTTCAGGACAATAACGACTCTATAATGGATATATTTCTACATCAACATCAAATTGTAGGTTGTGTAAAATGTTACACATCTATATGGTTGTAAAAAATTGGTTTCTTGGAGGGAATATGATTCCAAATTAAACTACTTAATGTAATCATAAATAAAATTGAATAACATGATATAAATGGGGTGAGTAAAATCAACTTAAAATACTAAGATTGAGATTACATTCATAGAAGCAATTGTACTGACTTGGATCATATAACCGAGTTTTTAATTCTAATCATGCATATCCATGGATTATCTTGTATAAGGGAATAATGTAATAAGTTGCACTTAATTTTACTGATGGGTATCTCATAACTAACCTAGGATCCCCTTTATCTTCCCTATTTAGATTATTTTAGAATTTTATTTATGTCACACTATCTAGGAGATGCTTCTTGGATAAAGTTACTTGACTAATAGAGTTGGGTTTATCTATAAGGTGGATCTGACACCGCATTTTCCAGTAATCTATCCACAATTAGAAACTCTAGGGAATGAGGTGATGTTGTACCTTAAAAGATATATGGGGGATAAATGCTAATGTGACCCAAAACATAGTGAGATTTTTATATTAGACCACTAACGGATATGGTGGATTTAAAATAGGACGTTCATTTTCATGATATTCCAATTAATAAAAGAATTTATTTTAATTTTTTAAAAAACTATACTAATTTTAAAAAATCATTTTTTGTAGATAATATCATCATCATCATCATGATAACATTTTTATCAATCATTGACAAGATGATACTTAATATAATTAGTTTTTAATTTTGGTAACCAAATAAACATTCTAAATGAAATATTTCTGATTTAACAATTGTTCATAAAGAAAATTCTACATGTAATAAAATTTACTTCCTTAGTAACCAAGTATTTTAATTTTTCAACCAATTAATCTAGATGAATATAGAAGAATATAGTGTTTCAATTAAGTTTTCATGTAATTATTGATACAATGGAAAATAAAATCACATATTCCACTAATATAATAAATATTATCAGATAAATCCATTTTTTAAAGTATTATAGTCTCATATACTCTATAAGATTATGTGCATCAATTGATCACTAATAGAAATTGAAGATATAGCCACAGATCTATAGGCACGGTTTTATAGATCTGTGGTTATAGTATGTTTATAGCAACGGTTTAATTATCATACCATGGAAATTATTTCTTTTCCCACATAAGCATTGGGCTTCTCCTCCCCCGATACGCGACCCCTCCTCCCTCGACCTCTTTGCGCCCTCCTCCTCCACCGAGCTCCTCCTCGCCAACCGTCGCCACAACCACCCCCCTCGAGCTCTCCGCAACCTCCTCCACACCAAACACCATCGCTCCTTCCCCGATCCATGACCATCTTCCTCCATCTACCTCTCTGCACCCTCCTCCTCCCTCAACCTCTCCATGCCCTCCTCCCCACCGAACGCTGCCGCTATCAGTGTCACTTGATTGTTCACTCTAGGAATGAATTTCCTTTTTATTCCTCTAGGTTTGGATTCTTTAGTTTTATCTTCCTTTAAAAAATCATTTTGTTCTTAAACATTGCAGTGAAATTATTATATTTGTTTTGTGCATCAATTAGAGAATGATTGAAGGGAAACATCCTATTTAGGATCATTTGTATATAGAGTTCAACATATCTAGGAAGTATGTAGAGTTTATTTAGTTCTATGTCAATTATGAGTTCAAAGTAAAGAAATCTATTATCTAAGAAACCCAAGTGGATTACTGTTCTTCAAGTTTTATTCAATGATTTTATTTACTAAATTATTAGAGGGAGTCTCGATCTATGGGTAAGATCAAGTCTTTTGTTATCACTCAAATTGAGGATGGATGAATGTTTTTTGTTCTTTTGCTGGTGATACGGTCGATATCAAGATACCTACGTCATATACAAGGGATGTTATCTATAGCTGGTGAGGATAATCCAATCATAAAGACCGGGTATCATGGTAAGGTAGAATTCCGTGATTGTATTAAAGAATTTATTTGAAATTTGATCAGGAATAGTATTCTCAGTCTTCATCTAACACTTATCTTGAGGAGGGATGAGTGTGTTCTACTTATTTTACTAGTAAGTAATTGGTGGTCATAGTATAAATGGTGTATGCAGGGGTGGTCATCCAAACTCAGGAATCAACATAGGTGAAACTAGGAGCTTGGGAGGATAATTCAGACACATGGGGCATAATTATCTTAATGTTATCATCCTATGATAGTTTTGGAGCAGGTAGTCGATAATATGATAAGATGAAGTCCCAATTATCAAAAGTTTCTCCTTATCATATGTAGACCTCATCTAAAAAGGGTTCACCTAATTTTTTTTCTTGAAACTGCTTTAGAAAGTAATAATATGGATGGGAAGTCTTTGAAAATTTATGGTTCTAGTAACAATAAAAAGGGTAAATTGATGGATATGAAAGGAAAACCCAGAGAGAATAAGGAGAATCCCCGGATGATATTGGGGAGGGGGGGGGGGGGGTAGGGGGTGGCTGAGGGTTGGTTGGAGGGGTTGGGGGGAGTGGTGCAGGGGGGCTGGTGTGGGGGGGTGGTGGTGCATGGGGGAAGTGGGGTGGGGGGGGGGTGGGGGCAGGGGGGTGAGGGGTTGGGGGATGGTGGTGACGGGGGGGGGGGGGGTGGTTCAGGGGGTTGTGGTTCATGGGGGAAGTGGGGTGGGGGGGATGGGGCAGGGGGGAGGGGCTGGGGGATGGTGGTGATGGGGGGGGGGTACTTGGTACTGTATTAGAAGTGGGAAAACTATTTTAAAACCTAAACCATTGATTCCTAAACCATTTAAGTCTCCAAAATCATTGGAAAAAATAGAATAACCAACATTAGAAAATGAAACAATCAGAGCGGGATAGTGAGTGAATTGGTTAGGTAATGTTGAAATTAAACCAGAGGAACATGAGGAAATTGTTTATGAGTGTTAAAACATGGAGAAACGTGATTTTCTAAATTCAAAAGAGAGAAGTTTGACATCTTGGAAAGATTTTTCTCACTATTATTGAATTATTTATGGGAGAGTGTCAAGAAAATATAGCAGATTCAAGATTTTAGATGAATACATAACAACCCTCAAAGGTAGACACATGTAATCCATATTATGAATAATGAGATTGATCTTTCTTGTCGACACTAAAATAATAGGTAGAAGATGGACTTGATGTGGCCATTAGATAAATAACCTCATTCCCACTTATAAATATATTGATCTCAAAAAAAATTATTATATATCATAATGGTTTTTGACTAGTTAATTGTTTTATATGGTGATGGTGTATAGACTACTATTTTGTGGTTGAGGAGACATTCCCCCATCAAAATCAATGGATTTAAATAATTTTTTATTTTCATTTCTCTAGTTTGATTTTTATGAAATCATATTGTTTCCATATGAGTAGTGGATTATTATCTATGCACCATTGAATTTTATCATGGTTTTATCTATTAATTTAGTTTACACATAATTCTACCACAATTTTCATTCATTTCTAATATGATTTAGGAAAGTGAGGGGTGATAAAATAGTGATCAATAATTCTCAATTACCATGGGTAGGTGTAAGTAGCACATCAAAAATCATTTTTTTCACTTCCTAAACCTAATACACTAAAGCGAGTGTGAATGGATTGAGATATTGGGTCAGTCTAGGGTATTATTTTGGGGGTGAATTTATTTTATAAGAGATTATTATATAATTAATGAGAGAATTATATAAGGTAACTGGTCATTATATTCATCATTTTTCACTTTTATTTTTTTTAATCCATGAAATTTTGCTTCCACTCCATCATTATTTAATAATTTTAATATTAATAGTGTTGTATCAGTGTAGGTGTAAGGAGAATTAATGATTATATCATTCCATGCACTTGTGCTTCACTATCAATTTTCACCATAAAATGTAGTATCTTTAATTTTCTATTATATTAAATTTCCATATTGGAGTTATAAATTAGTGGTAATCATGTTTTGAGGTCATAATCATATCTACCTATTGAATTAGAAATCACTGGTGTTTTTCCTGCTACACATTGATAAACCTTTTGGAATCATGCTTTTGTTTAAGGACATTCTTATTGAAGAATATATGTTAATGCCTATCTGATAGGATGATTTAAATTTTTGTTTCATATAATCATGCTAAGTTGAATCCACATTTGATTAACTTGGACAGATTGTTGAACATTGTTGATTTACTTGATGGTGAGGTTGTTCCAAGAGGAATATGAAGACCTTTTTTTGATGAAGTGAAACACAAATAATTATGTAAGAGCGAAAAAAGTGGATGTAGCAACATGATTTTCTATATGGATTTTTTCTGAACCTTTTGGTGCATAAAATGAGTCCATTTCTTCTTTATATGAAGTTTTATTATAAGTCATGATTGTATCCTCTTTCAATTTTTTGATGGTGCATGCTCTTTGCATGTCATGTTTTCACTTTATCTTGAACCTTCAATTTTTCCCGGGGTACGGGTTGGAAAACCAACTCATTAATTTTTTCACTTTTATAGTTCATTTTCTTTTCATTGAATATTTACCTATCAGAAATAGTGAGTTTAAAATGGGTGTTGTGTAGCATGTGGTCTAGGGTTTTCATTCCTGGATTCAAAAGGGAAATTTTGACTTCTGATTGTCTTCCTAGACATGTTCAACTTTTTAATTGATATAATTACTATATATTCATCTTTTTAATTCTTATTGTATCTTCAGGAATATTTTCATTCTCACGATTTATTGCAAGAACAATTTTTCCAAGAGGGGGGGGGCTTTGCAGAGGGAGGGTTGTCAAGGAGGGGGGTGTCCAGGGGGTGGTGGGGTTGTCTATAAGGGGGGGGGGTGTCCCAGGGAGTGTCTAGGAGGGGGGCAGGGGGGGCAGGGGGGGGGGGGTTGTCCAGGGGGTGTCTAAAAGGGAGGGGGTAAGGAGGGAGGGGGTGTTCAGGAGAGTGACCAGGAGGGGGGGGCTGTCCAACGTGGTGTCTGGGGGGGGGGGTCTAGGGGAGTGTCCAGGATGAAAGGGTGTGTAGGGTGAGGGGGAGGGGTGAAAGGGGCGGGGGGAGAGGTGTAAGGTGGGGAAGCGTGTGTTAGGGGTAGGTGGGGGTGAGGGGGGGTTAGGTGCAGGGTGGGTGAAATAGCTTCTTGGTAAAAAATAAAAAAACATCATGAGTTTTTAAGAATAATATAGATAAATTTGATTTAATTCTTGGTTTATTCATAATAGTTTAAATCATTTTGATTTGATCTAAACAGTGTTGTTTGAAAAATAATGATCCTTCTTAATGATCATGTTATTTAGTATTGGGATGTACATATCAATCTGAATATTATTTTTTCATTGTTGGTTATGGATTCATGTATTATTTATCATGTATAGTTGACACACTGATCACGTATATATAAGAAGTCGTTATATCTCATGTCTTTTCAAACTATTTACTTATAGGTGGATTCTTATGTTGAGGCCGGTTCTATCCACCACCATTAATGATTGTGAGTTCAACATCAGATTTGAGTATGGTTTATTATGTTTTTATTCTTTGGACCAATTTTAATTGGGGATTTTTTGATTTGTGGGTTCCTTATATTTTTTACAGCGTTTTGGATTTTATTGAGGTGGATTCGAGTTGCCATTGACAAAGTCTTACATGTGCATGCATAGATAGACATATACATATATAATTTCTCCCTTTATATATATTCAGTCATGGTAGAATGAATATATATATTGGGGCTAGGGGTGCTTATATATAAATATAAAAAATGGATACATGTGTAAGTGTAAAAGGCTATATGCAAATATAAACATATATCTAAGGACCCCTTGTGCATATTTCTCCATGAAAATATGTACATAAGGGATAGGTGTCTTTATATATTTGTGAAGATTCATATGCGTGCAACAGGAAAAAAATGAAGATTCGATTTGTCGTCAAAAGAAAATGCACCTTGAGGTTAAGGTAGGTTACCTCTACCAAAATCATTAATTTGCATTCTATAATTAGTTGATTGATTTGAAAACATGTTTCCATAATTTCTTTATTGCTTTAGAAAATTATTTTATAATAAACACTAGTTTTTTCATGAAAGAACATGAATGTAGCCCTTGAGAATATTTATAGACATTTTTTTAAATGAATTAAGATTTAAAAATCAACTAACAAAAAATGATGGTATCATCCGCGATCATCAGTTGAGATTATCCTGGTACAAGATTCAAAAACCTAAATGAAGCTACATTTCCTTCATGAATTTTCTTATTAATATTTCTGTAATGATTATCTTGAGATAGGATGAATATGTTTATGGATATGGTATCTCCTTGCCTAGTCCCCAAATATATATGAAAAATCTGAATATCTTCCCTAATAAATAAATGGACATCCATGGTAAGCTAAAGAACCTAAAAAAGAGTTTTAATAAATCCACTAGAAAAACCCATGCATGATAACAATTTTATGATAAAATACCATTTTACTTGATCATGGGATTTGTCAAGGTCCAACATAATGGAAATATTGGATGTAGTGTCACTTTGTTTCAAATCACCAATCATCTCTTTGGAAAACCGATAGCACCCTGGATTGTCCTGCCATTCAAAAACACATGTTTTTTATCTAAAATATATTATAGTAGAAGTTGGGAAAGATTCATGTTAAAAACACTAGCCAAAACTTTATAAATAATTTACGAAGGATGATTGGTCTCTATTAACTCAAAGAAGAAGGATCTATATGTTTAGGGATATGAACCAAGGAGGTGGATCTGGCCATGCACAGGATGCTTCCACCCCAAAAGATGTCATGCACCACTGCCTCTAGATATTTTTTAACTAGTTCCCATGAGTCAACATAGAATAAACCATGATAAACTTCAGGATAGGGTGCACTATAATTTAAATGATAAAGCACTAAATAATGTGTCTCATGCTCCTCCGAAACTAAAACCAAGATGAAATTATCACTAATAGTCACTACTCTGGGTATGGCTTCAGAAAGATCTTCTTGACAACCCAGATAGCCACTAAGAAGGGCGGGTCCCTGTAAGAAGAGACTACAATTCTTATCATCCAAACATAAGACTTATTCATGAATAATATAGAATGAACTGTATTTCCATAGAATATTGGGTGTGGTAATTATTTTCTTCTCTTTGAGGAAATCATGAAAAAAATGTGGTGTTTTTGTATCCTTTTTCAAGAAACGTGACACATGATTGCTTACAAGTTGAGATTTCATGATCTAGGAGCCTTTCCACCAATATATTCTTATTGTGAACTAGTTCATTAAAAATAAAATCGTTCCATACATTCTTTGTAGGGGTGCTAGCAGGGGGTAGGGAAAACTGGCAAGGGGGTGGTCTACAGGGGGTGGGGGAGGGGGGCAGGGGCAGGGGGGAGTGGGGAGGTCTGTAGGGCAGGGGGAAGGGGGGATGGGGGTAGGGGCACGTGGTAGTGGGAGTAGGGGTCTGCAGGGGAGGGGGAGGGTGTGGGGGGGGGGGGTCTGTAGGGTAGTGGGGAGGGTGTAGCTACAGTGCAAGGGGTGAAAGGGGGTGGGGCAGGGGGTGTGGTTAATCTCTATAGGATTCATTAATCTTAAACAAGGTTTAATAACCATTAAAATCCATCTCTAACTCCCCGATTTCATCATAATTAGGTTTCTTCAAATATACCGTCTAATTTATAACAGATTTCTTTCAATAAATAATGGCATGATATCACTTGCAATAAAATAGGTTTTGTATGATTCCACTAGTTGTTATTTTATGGCTTTAACACCTTTTCTTTTAAAAATCCAGGCCCTTATGCCCAATTTTTTTTTTCATTATAGCTTATAATGATAGATTTGGATCATGCAATATGTCCTCATTTTGGTGGGATGATTCCACTACCACATTGCAATATGTCCAGGAGGGGGGTGTCCAGGGGGTGCAAGGAGGGTCTGTAGGTGGGGTGGAGGGGGGGGGTGCAAGGGGGGTTTGTAGAAGGGGGGATGCCACTGCCCGGGATGGGGGGGGGGTGCAAGGGGGTCTATAGGGGAGAGGGGCTAGGGGGAGGGTATTTTTCCAGGGTGGGTGGGGGCTGTCTAAGAGGGGGGGTGCAAGGGAGTCTACTGTGGGAGGGGCAGGGGGGTCCAGGAGGGATGGGGGGCTGTGCAGGGGGGTCTGCCTAGGGGGGTTGTAGAGACCTAAAGCTTGACTTTCATGGACATTACATTACTTTTGTGGAATAATTAGTACACAAAAAACACACACACACAAGGATCGTAATAGTTTAGTGTTTTTGGAAACTCTGAATATAATCTTCTAATCGTGGTGAAAGATCTTCAACATCTCCCATAAAGATCTTCTTTTTTTACCTAAAATATTTCTTTATATCCTACGGAAAAGAAAACATAAAAGGGTGAGCTCAAATGCTCAGTAAGGGTAAAAAAAATAAATATAAATCACATCATATTCATAAGAACATAACATTTTAGAAATCGTAACCTGCAAAAGAGAGCATAATTTCATAACATGGGATAAATCATAGTAGTGAAATGAAATCCCAATAATCATAACATAAAACATGATACTTTGTGGCATACACACATAATCATAGAGAATCATATCTTATTATTCAAGACTCATTTCCAAGACTATCTTAGTGGACAAAGTCCATTTCTGAACCGAGTCACCCTCGTTTCGGTCCTGTTTCACTGAACCGGTATAACCAACTGTTCCAGCCATGTCTATCTCATGATATATAAAATCATTACCCAATGAATTGGAGGGAGATATAGGTCCCACCCATCTCATAATGATACCATTCTTATGTGTTCCACAAAATCATAAACCATACATCATATCATAACACATGTAATAAAAATGGGAATCTTAAACATCATGACATCATAAAACAATTCACATAAGATAAATGAATTCATAAAAATAATTCCATCACAACATATTAAAATCAATGTAATAATAGGGATATAAACAGAACCCTTTATTATCTTAGATGGAAAATAATTTTGATAAAACAATTGAACTCCATTCATGAGGAAAATATCCTTTCTACTTCAAAAACATCTTCCTTTCTTAACATGTCTTACAATTTTAAACTAAAATAAGTTGATTAAAAATATTATTTAAAACTAGTAAAGGAAGATTCTTGAAAAAAAAAATTTAAAAATCGATTCATGCCGTATAAGTTAAATAAACATTATTCTCATACTTTTGTCGGAAAAGTCAAAAAAGTACCTCGTACGAAAAACGACAAAAGATTCATTTCATATCTTTTACTAAAAACTCACCGAAGGGTAAAATAGGATTTAAAAAATTACAGGTGAATAGAAATAATATTACATATTGAGGAAACATGGATGTGGATGATAAAATACACCCCAGTAAATACTAAAGTATAAACAATCTCGGATAAAAATTAGATTGTGATATTTCCCTTACCTTAGGTCCGTTTTGCTTCGTAAGTGTCCAAAACTCCTGTATAATGATTTAAATAATGTTATTGACTTATTCCAGAATCATTATTATTTTTATGATATCATATATGGTCATTTTCTTAGCTTCTTAGTAGTAATATTTCATTTCTACTTGTTATTCGGGTGTTTATAACTTTTTGTTCTTCTGCATGTTTTGTCGAATAAATTCTTATTCGTATCTTTAGGTTATAGATACCTCATTTCCAGAATGGTATTAGTGTAATATATATCATATTCATTCATTCAATTCATTTATATAATCATTATTAAATGAAGATCATGTAGAACGAGTCGCATCACATCATGGAGACGGTATTCCGTACGTACGCACGAGTGATGATATCGTTCCTATGATCGGGGAATTGTATTGGAGTGTATGTATACTATTTCAGAATCAGTATCACTTTATAATAGTCATATATAGTCATTATTTACACCATTATACCCATCCAACTAAGGTGGTGGTGGAAAATAGATTACACCACGGCGTAGAGACGGTATTCCGTACGTACGCACGCGCGGTGATTTCCTTTTTCCGTAGGAAGGATAGAAGTTTAATTAGAGTTGTTTCATATTTATAATGACATATCAGTATATAATAAATACTGATGTTATTACTTTATCATGAAACAACTAAATAAGAAGAAGTTTAAGAAGAAAGAAATTGAAAAAGATCGGTAATGGATATTACCTCTTTTTGACGCGCCTTCACTTAACCTCCACTTAAAGACCTAAGGATGGTCTTTGAAGAAGACCAGGACCTCTAGGATGATACTAGGGAAGTGGGGAAGAGATTTTGGCAGGGGTTTTCCGAGCATGAATGCTCAAATTGGTGTGAGGAGGAGAGGGAGGAGGTGCCCTTTTATAAGGGAGGAGAGGGGCACCTTAGGAAAATCTCAAAATATTATTTTATATCAAGGTCAAATTCGGTTTATAATGGTTACAAAGGGTCTTATTTCGAAGATAAAGTGGGTATGGGTCGAAATAATCTCATCCAATAGGATTTATACAAGTTTAGGTTATTATTTTAACCATATCAATTAGATTTAACTCTAAGGTAAATAATTTAACTTTTACCGTGTCTTTTTGTTTTCTTACACTATATGGTTAATAAACTTACCATAACAAGCCAAACGATCCCCAAGTTGTTTATTATTAATATATCTATCCTTCTTTAAGTCATTTGGCCGATCCTTATATTTTTAGGAATTAAATAAGAATTAATAATATAATATTTGTTTTAAAACCTAATTTATGTCAATTTTGACACTATTTGGTACATGATTTTTATGAAATTCATAAAAGAATTATAGGTTCGAACCAAGTTACTTATATCAACACTAACATGTCATATTAACCTAGAAAATAAATGTAAGTCATAAAAAGTCTCAAATTACATTTATTTGGGTATTTATAACATCAATTATGTCAATATTTCATTAATAAGACAATTACTGCATCATCTTTGTGTCATAATAAATGATAATTATTTAATCCCTAACAATTATAAATAAATTCCTATGATGTAGATAATTGTATTATATTTCTGGAGACTATTCATGTTTGAAGTTTCATGAAGTTTATCACTAAATTAAAATTATTATACTTATAAGATTTAAGAAAGTGACATGTTGTCACATTCCTTGGTTTTAATAATAATTAAATTATTTTCATGGACAAAAGTCCACAAAACGAATCTAATCTACTTTTATCTATCCAATAGGATTTTTCCAAGTGTTATGGTGATTTTATAATCTTATATTTACCCTTAATTACCCGATTTACCTTTAACTATAGTAAATAAAATTTACCGTAGTTACTATTCACAATACCTAAAAATAAAAAGTATCTTATTAACATAATTTGGACCCACTGATTCCAAATATGGAATCCATTTTTACAAATTCAGTACACAAAAGATTCATAAATTAAATTAAAATTAATCACGTTGTCGAAAGAAAACGGGTTTTTCTTTAAAACATTGCAAAAGATTGAATTGATTTAACCTACGAATTCAAGGTAAAATCAATGCTAATGACATACATTATATTAAATGGTAAAAATATATTTTATTTATACTTTAAAACAATTAAATATTATAATTTAACCACATAATATATTACGATGAAAAAAGTTGTTTTTAATTAAAATATAGCGTGTTTTAACTATTCATTAAAATATGAAAGTTATCGGAAAAATATCAAAACTTTATCTAATGTAAATTTTTATATCCTGATTCAAAAGAATAATTTTATTTTGTCAAATTGAACTTATAAACATGTCAAAAACTATATTTAATGTGGGTGTGCCATCAAAAGGCGGCAAAACTGCATTTTTTGAAAAATAGTTATTTTACCCGAAAATTTTATTTTGTTCTTATACCATGTTCTAGAAAATGTGTAAGATGAATAATAATGTTATAAAATTCCAAATTTATTTAACAATACTCATAACGGCTAGTTCATAATAATATTATAATAATATATCGTTGTTTAGTAAAAACCGGTATTGCGTATAACACACGCTATCGAGGAAGGTCGCGATTGCGTGTAATGCAAGCCAAGTCACGGTTGCGTGCTGTGCAAGAATCCTTCATTGTTTCGTATATCATAATCCAACTATATTTCATTTATACATTTAATATATATATATATATACTCAACGTTTCATAGAATAACTATTATCAAAATTGTGTGTAACACGATCCAAGAATAGTGTTGCATATACTGCAAGCTAATACGGTGTTGCGTATAGCGCAAGGTAATCTTGGTGTAGCATACAACACAAGAAATTAATGAAATTAAAAGAATATTTTTCATAAAATCTCTGGGTGTTACATTCTACCCCCCTTAAAATGAATTTCACCCTCGAAATTCGTTGGGGTTATAAATGGTTTACTATTCGATAGTTTCTTTAATAGAAACCCACATCGTAAAAAGGAATAGAAAAACCAATATTTAAAAACAAAAGCATGAAATGTAATGGTTACCCAAATAAACTAATCACTGGGTTTCCACATAGGTGAAAATATGGATATGGAAGTGAAATATAACCATCATGTTCTGATGGAGAGTGGTAGAGAACATGGCTATGAAAAAGCCAACAATCACAAAGCCATATATTTGTGATTATCTAAGGTACCATCTAATTCATCGGATATAAGGGCAGTAGGACAACATTTTTGGTTTTTCAAGATCATTTCCCTAAGGTTGATAAAATTGAAATTAGAAGAAATACTTTTGTGATTTCGGTGTAGTCTCACTGTTGGTCGTTCTTTGGAGAATTTCCACTTCATCTCTTAAATAAATGAAGTTGAATTTGTCATTCGTGATGTGATAGCAGATCATGTGATAGAATGATAGGTCATTCCATCTGTCTCAAACAAAAGGTTAGAAAAGTTATCAAAAATACATAAGTCCATCTATAGTGAGATTAATCATATATGGTTCCAAAAATCAACTTATACTTCATATATCATACCGCTTAATAAAATAAAACTATTTTCTACTAACCAGGGACTTCCTTTAGGCTAGTGGTAGGCAATAAAGGCCAGTCGCACTTCGGTTGTGGGTTCGATTCCTACGACCTTGTCCGACGCGATGGGCTATCGCTCGTCCTTCAGGTTGTCCTTTTTCTAAAACTCAATTACTATAACATCCCATCAATAATATCGAAAAAACTTTTATCCTTAAACAATAATAAGTTATGTCCAACATAGTCCATTCCAATCTTTAGGCTTATCCATAATACTGCAGTCCACTCTCATAATATAGTGAAAATGATTACCAGAGATTTAATACCATCGTTGATCCCCATATATCATAAGATATGTCTTTTTGGTCACATTCCAAACATTCAAAGGCCTTAATCATGTGTTCTCTTGAATACCCATTGAACCTTAGATAAAACATGAATGCAGTTAAAAGTTAACACTTTCCACATACCAAAATCCTAAAAATTTTATATACTTAAACCATGATATCACTTAGTCCTTATATCAATCATGAGCTCATGAATATGGTCAAATATGTCATTTTCTTGTTTTCCCTTCATTATACGCATATCAGCTTTTTTCTAAAAATATCTCAATCACATTCCATGGTTAACAGTACCATAAAATTATTGAAGACCACAATAGACCAATACATAAATATTCCAATACTCAACATTATTTTGGAATCCCATTACATAAACACTTAATCATTCTACCACATCGTTGTCATATTCAACATCACCAATGGTGATCGCATGTGACTTCCCTTTGTCCATTGCCTTAAGTGGTTGCTCATGTCGATCATCACTAACCCTTGGATTAGGGCATTTATTGGCATAATGTCCCATCTCCTTGCACTTGAAACATTGACGTGTAGTAGGTTCATTCTGTGTATCCCTTCCTTTGATTGCATCATTAGACATCTTCTTCCCATCATTGCGGCATTCAAATGCCCGATGACCTTCCTTTCCACATTTGAATCATTTACTTGTCCCTTTAAGACAATCTCCACCATGCTTCTTTCCACACTTTGAGCATAAGGAAACATTCATCTTCTTTTCACCATTATTCTGAGATTTCTCCTTGAACTCCATCTTTCGTTTCTTGTCAAAACCATGAGATGGATATGTAACAACAACTTCCATTTCTACCTTGATAGCACAACGCACAATTTCTTCATAGATACTGAAGTCTCCTATAGATAATTCCCTTCAAAGACTTGGTTTTAAGCCACTGAAAAATCGATCAACTTTACTTTCAGGTTGGATGATAATGCCAGATGCATACCTTGCAAGTCTTGTAAAATTTGCTTTGTATATACCAACAGATTCATCATCCTTCTGCTTCAGCTCAAGAAACTCCTTTTCCATCTTTGTTCTATGAATACTAGGGAAGTACTTACTGAAAAACAAGTTCTTGAACTCGTCCCATTCCATGGACACAATTTCATCTCTTGGCCTTGTATTCTTGATAAGATTCCACCATTGATCAGCTTCACCTTCCAAATGTTATACTGCTAAGATGACTTTATCATGTTCAGAACATTGAAGAACTGAAAATATCTTTTCAGTGGTACAGATCCATTGTTCAACAAAAAGTGGATCGGAAGACCCACTGAAAGAAGCTGGACGTTGCCTCAAGAAGGACTCAATAGAATATTGTTCCCTTCTCTGCTCATTTGGAAGTCCAGAATGATTCATAGCTTATGTAAGTATAGAAAGAAGATTTTTCACTCCATATCCCATAAAACGTGTTTGTTCAGGAGGAAAATCATTGCATTTTCCATTACAGTGATCAACACGGTTCCTTCGGGTTCCAGCCATCGTCTAAAACCCAAAAAGAATAGTGTGAGAGGCAAAAATAATGCTAGGGAAAAAAACATAGTAAAGGGGGAGTACCCTTAATATCTAACATCTTAGGTTAAATTCTAAGATCTTTACCGTAGTTCTAGGACTATATCCTATACGTATGCTTATCCTTAGGGACATCCCTAGACATACCATAGAAATATCTCTAGGGATCTCACTAACGTTCTCACATCCTAGTTTCCAAAGGTTGACTAAACCTTCCCTTTGATACCAACTGTAGAGACCCGAAGATTGAATTACATGGACATTACATTAATTTTGAGGAATACTTAGTACATAACAAAAACACACACACAAGGATCGTAATAGTTCAGTGTCTTTGGAAACTCAGAATATAATCTTCTAATCATGGTGAAAGATCTTCAATATCTCCCATAAAGATCTTCTTTTTTTTACCTAAAATCTTTCTTTATATCCTGGGGAAAAGTAAACATAAAAGGGTGAGCTCAAATGCTTAGTAAGGGTAAACAAAATAAATATCAATCACATCATCTTCATAAGAACATAACATTTTGGAAAACTTAACCTGCAAAAGAGAGCATAATTTCATAACATGGGATAAATCATAGTAGTGAAATGAAATCCCAATAATCATAACTTAAAACATGAAACTTTGTGGAATACACACATAATCATAGAGAATCATATCTTATTAGTCAAGACTCATTGCCAAGACTATCTTAGTGGACAAAGTCCATTTCTGAACCGAGTCACCCTCGTTTCAGTCCTGTTTCACTGAACCGGTATAACCTACCATTCCAGCCATGTCTATCTCATGAGATATAAAACCTTTACCCAATGCATTGGAAGGAGATATAGGTCCCACCCATCTCATAATGATACCATTCTTATGTGTGCCACAAAATCATAAACCATACATCATAGCATAACCCATGTAATAACTACGGGAATCTTAAACATCATGACATGATAAAACAATTCATATAAGATAAAGGAATTTATAAAAATAATTCTATCACAACATAGTCCAATAAATGTAATAATAGGGACATAAACAGAACCCTTTATTATCTTAGATGGAAAATAATATTGATAAAACACTTGAACTCCATTCTTGAGGAAAATATCCTTTCTACTTCAAAAACATTTTCCTTTCTTAACATGTCTTAAAATTTTAAACTAAAAGAAGTTGATTAAAAATAAACTTTAAAACTAGTAAATTAAGCTTCTTGAAAATAATGTTTTAAAAATCCATTCATGTCGTATAATTTAAAAAAACATTATTCTCATACTTTTGTCGGAAAAGTCAAAAAAGTACCTCGTACGAAAAACGACAAAAGATTCCTTTCATATCTTTTACTAAAAACTCACCGAAGGGTAAAATAGGATTTAAAAAATTATAGGTGAATAGAAATAATATTACATATTGAGGAAGCATGGATGTGGATGATAAAATACACCCCAGTAAATACTAAAGTATAAACAATCTCGGATAAAAATGAGGTTGTGATATTTCCCTTACCTTAGGTCTGTTTTGCTTCGTAATTGTCCGATACTCCTGTATAATGATTTAAATAATGTTATTGACTTATTCCAGAATCATAAGAAATTTTATGATATCATATATGGTCATTTTATTAGCTTATTAGTAGTAATATTTCATTGCTACTTGTTATTCGGGTGTTTATAACTTTTTGTTCTTCAGCATGTTTTGTCGAATAAATTCTTATTCTTATCTTTAGGTTATAGATACCTCATTTAAAGAATGGTATTAGTGTAATATATATCATATTCATTCATTCAATTCATTTATATAATCATTATGAAATGAAGATCATGTAGAACGAGTCGCATCACATCGTGGAGACGGTATTCCGTACGTACGCACGAGTGATGATATCGTTCCTATGATCGTGAAATTGTATTGGAGTGTATGTATACTCTTTCAAAATCCATATCACTTTATAATAGTCATATATAGTCATTATTTACACCATTATACCCATCCAAGTAAGGTGGTGGTGGAAAATAGATTACACCACGGCGTGGAGACGGTATTCCGTACGTACGCACGTGCGGTGATTTCCTTTTTCCGTAGGATGGATAGAAGGTTAATTAGAGTTGTTTCATATTTATAATAACATATAAGTATATAAGAAATACTGATGTTATTACTTTATCCTGAAAAAACTAAATAAAAATAATTTGAAGAAGAAAGAAATTGAAAAAGATCGGTAATGGATATTACCTCTTTTTGACGCTCCTTCACTTAACCTCCACTTAAAGAACTAAGGATGGTCTTTGAAGAAGACCAGGACCTCTAGGATGATAATAGGAAATTCTAGAAGAGATTTGGGCAGGGTTTGTCCGAGCTTTAATTCTCAAATAGGTGTTAGGAGGAGAGGGAGGAGGTACCCTTTTATAAGGGAGGAGAGGGGCACCTTAGAAAAATCTCAAAATATTATTTTATATTAATGTAAAATTCGGTTTTTAATGGTTCCAAAGGGTCTAATTTCGAAGATAAAGTGGGTATGGGTCAAAATTCTCTCATAAAATAGGATTTAGACAAGTTTAGGTTATTATTTTAACCTTATCAATTAGATTTAGCTCTAAGTTGAATAATTTAACTTTTACCGTGTCTTTTTTTTTCTTACACTATATGGTTAATAAACTTACCATAACAAGACAAACGATCCCCAAGTTGTTTATTATTAATATATCTATCTTTATCTAAGTCATTTGGCCGGACCTTATATTTTTATGAATTAAATAACAATTAATAATATAATATTTGTTTTAAAAACTAATTTATGTCAATTTTGACACTATTTGGTACATGATTTTTATGAGATTTATAACAGAATGATAAGTTCTAACCAAGTTACTTATATCAACAATAACATGTCATATTAACCTATAAAATTAATTTAAGTCATAAAAAGTCTCAAATTACATTTATTTGGGCATTTATAACATCCTTTATATCAATATTTCATTAATAAGACAATTACTTCATCATCTTTGTGTCATAATAAATGATATTTATATAATCCCTAAAAATTCTAAAGAAATTCCTATGATGTAGATAATTGTATTAGCTTTCTGTAGACTATTCATGTTCGATGATTCATGAAGTTTATCACCAAATTAAAATTATTATACTTATAAGATTTAAGAAAGTGACATGTTGTCACATTCTTTGGTTTTAATAATAATTAAATTATTTTCATGGACAAATGTCCATAAAATGAATCTAATCTACTTCTCGCCATCCAATAGGATTTTTCCAATTGTTATGGTAATTTTATAATCATATATTTACCCTTAATTACCCGATTTACCTTTAACTATAGTAAATAAAATTTATCGTAGTTACTATTCACAATGCCCAAAAATAAAAAGTTGCTTATTAACATAATTTGGACCCACTGATTCCAAATATGGAATCCATTTTTCCAAATTCAGTACACAAAAGATGCAGAAATTAAATTAAAATTAATCCCGTTGTCGAAAGAAAACACGTTTTTCTTTAAAACATTGCAAAAGATTGAATTGATTTAACCTACGAATTCAAGGTAAAATCAATTCTGATGACATACATTATATTAAATGGTAAAAATATATTCTATTTATACATTAAAACCATTAAATATTATAATTTAACCACATAAGATATTACGATGAAAAAAGTTGTTTTTAATTAAAATATAGCGTGTTTTTTCTATTCATTAAAATATGAAAGTTATCGGAAAAATATCAAAATTTTAACTAATGTAAATTTTTATATCCTGATTCAAAAGAAGAATTTTATTTTGTCAAATTGAAATTATAAACATGTCAAAAACTATATTTAAAGTGGGTGCACCATCAAAAGGCGGAAAACTACATTTTTTGAAAAATACTTATTTTACCCGAAAAAATTATTTTGTTCTTATACCATGTTCTAGAAAATGTGTAAGATGAATAATAATGTTATAAAATTCAAAATTTAGTTAACACTATTCATAACGGCTAGTTCATAACAATATTATAATAATATATCGTTGTTTAGTAAAACCTGGTATTGCGTACAACACACGCTATCGAGGAAAGTCGCGATTGCGTGTAATGCAAGCTAAGTCAAGGTTGCGTGCTGTGCAAGAATCTTTCGTTGTTTCGTATATCATAACCCATCCATATTTCATTTATAAATTGAATATATATATATATATATATATACTCAATGTTTCGTAGAATAACTATTATCAAAATTGTGTGTAACACGATCCAAGAATAGTGTTGCGTATACTGCAAGCTAATACGGTGTTGCGTATAGCGCAAGGTAATCTTGGTGTAGAATACAACACAAGACATTAATGAAATTAAAATAATATTATTCATAAAATCTCGGGGTGTTACAGGGGTGTTCAAGAGGGACGGGGGGGTGTGGGGGGGGGGTGTCCAGGTTAATAATCCACTAGATCATTGGGGGATGTTTAGTTTATTATAAATGTGGATTAATATATCATTACAAATATAAGTGACCAAGTGAAAATCAATAAATCACAAATATTAGTAATTCATATTGGGGTGAAATGTTACGACATTTGGTAAGGCAGTGGGTGAACCAATAGATAATGGGAACTGCCCTATTGAAATATAGGCCTAACAATTACTTGGGGTAAAATTTTAGGACATTTGTTAAGTCAGAGGGTGAGAAAACAGTGTATGGAAACTGCCCTATTGAAAAACATTTATCACAATTACCTAGTATGGGCCACACGATATTGGAAAACCACACTCAAACCATGTGACACATCTAAACAACTACAAAGATAATCACACAGTTTCCTTGGTGAGAAACATGGTTTGAGAAATCATGATAAAACCCGGAAAACAACCTGGGAGACCCATAGTTCAATACTGGAGAGTTACTACATAGTTATTAAAAATTTTCCAAACTTTCTATTTTCATAAAATGTTTCTCCCAAAAATTATAGATTTCATTCCACATTTCTATAAAACATATATAATTTTCATATAGATGAAACAATACCAAAAAAATATTTAAATTTGTCATGTAGGGAAAACAATTCTCCCAACCAATAAGATTTATATCCCTAGAAAGTGCTTAGTATTGTAGAGTCTCAATTAGAGAAGAGCACTACATCCTCATCAATGATTCATGCTCCCACATCCCATAGAACTCCCATTTTCACTTCAACATTACAAAAGTAATGGAAATTGTTTTACCATTTTGTACCATTTCATGGAGATCCATATTCTAAACCTGTCCTGTAATATTGGTTGGGGGTGTCCTTGGGGGGTCCACAGGGGGGGTCTAAGGGGTGTCTAGTGGGGGTTGTCCAGTAGGGTCACCACAGGGGGGGGGGGGGGGGTCCTGGGGGTGCCCAGGGGGTTCCAAGGGGAGGGGGGGTCTAAGGGGGTGTCTAGTGGGGGCGTCTAGTGGGTGTCCAGTGGGAGTGTCTAGGGGGGAGGGGGTGTTCAGGGGGTGTCCAAGGGGGGGTGTCTGGGGGGTGTCCAAGGGGGTGTATCAGGTATGGTGATTATGAAAAAAAATTGTAATCATTATTCTATTCCCCTTCGATTCATTAATGATTTGTTGTTGAACGCCAAGGAAATGTTTTTGGAATCTGTTTGCACTTATGTGTTTGAAAATTCTATATGCACTTATTCTTTATACAACATAGAATTTATATTGAATGGTGATATTGACTCATGCCATATCAAGATTCAATATTTATTCATCTATTTTTTTGTTTAATTTCTTGTTGTCAGGTCCTCTGAAGTAGTAGAAGGATATTTTCACCCTTGATTGGTCTCTATTCATGCGATCTTTAAAACCCAAAACCCAACTCCTGACATTGAATTAAGAAGGTAGACATTCAGATGAAGGGGAAATGTTGTTGAATCCTAATTCTATTGAGTAGGATCAGGATACTGTAGCTTTGAAACACGTTCCACTCCTTCATTACCGTAACTCCAGTTTCTATTTTAAATTTATTGACATTTGTTTTCAGATGTAAACTCTGAATCACTTTTTTAATTTCCTTCATGAGTTCATGTTGATGTTATTGGAAATAAAATGGAATATATATATATATATATATATATATATATATGGTCTGAATGAATAGATAATAGTGGAATATTTATATTATTTCAAATAAAATATAACAGTACCGTGCATTTGCACGGGCTGAGTACTAGTTTGATTTATTTTTAAAAAATTTAAGACTATTTGACATCTAGGGTCACCCAATCCATTAATGTTTGTTTTACAGACACTGATAATTGGGAGCTTGTTATCCAACCATATATCTAGACATTTATTCTCTCATGTAGAAAATAAGAATTTATCGATAACTAATCTTATAATTTCGTTCTATTGATATAGTAGTGTTCCTTTACAGAGGGGGGTGTCTACCCTGGGGGGGGGGCATCCAGGGGGTGCAAGGGGGTGGGGGTGCTGCAGGGGGGGGGGGGTGCTGTCCAAGGGGGTCCAATAGGGGGGTTGATGTTCAGGGGGTCTAGCAGGGGGGGATACTGTCCAGGGGGTCCAGCAGGGTGGGGGGGGGGGGGGTGATGGATGTTCTAGAAGGGGGGATACTATCCAGGGGTGTTCAACAGGGGGGTAGTTTAGTAGGGGTGGTGAAAGGGGGTCCAGCAGGGGGAAAGGGGTGTATAAAGGATGTATAGGGGGGTTGTCCATGGGGGGGGGGGTCCAGTGGGGGGGGGGGGCAGTCCAGGGGGTCCAGTAGGGGTGATGCGTTTTAGGGGGGTCCATCAGGGGGGAGGGTGTTGTCTAGGGGGCTCCATAAGGGGTGGTGAAAGTGGGTTCCAGTGGGGGGGTGAAAGGGGACGTGGGGGTGCAAGGGATGTGTGTGTGTGGGGGAGGGGTCTGTATAGGGGGAGCAAGGGGGTGTCCAGAAGAGAGTGGGGGTGTTGCAAGCGGGGTCCGGTAGGGGGGGATGTTGTCTAAGGGGTGTGGGGGGGGGGTGTTCAGTAGGGGTGGTGCAAGGGGGTCCAGCAGGGGGGCAAGGGGTTTGTAAGGGGACTTGGGGGTACACGGGATGTGTAAGGGGGTCTGTTCAGGGGTGCAGTGGGGGTCTATCTGGGGGGATGTCCAAGGGTGCAAGGGGGTCTGTCCAAGTGTGTAAGAGGGTTCTTCAGGGGTGCATGGGGGTCTGTACAGGGGTGCAGGGGAATTCTGCAGGGGTGCAGGGGGGTCTGTCCAGGGGTCCACCAGGGGGATGATTTTTTTGGGAAATGTGGAAGGATGTATCCATAGTTTCAAACTGTGGAAAAATCCCTATAGCCATGGTTCATGGAACCGTGGATGGTATTGGCATGGCTATAGGTCTATATCCACGTTTTGAAACCGTGGCTATAGGATTGGCCCTATAGCCATGCCAATACCAGCCAGGGTTCCATGAACCGTGGCTTTAACCTATAGCCACGGATTTTGGGCTTATAGCCACAGTTCCAAATTGTGGCTATAGACTAAATTTATAATAGTTGGTGTTAAACATGATTATATATGTTTAAATAATATGTGAGAATATATGTTTCCTTAAAAAAATGTAGGTGTATAATTTAATTATATTTTTATAATAGATATATGATATTGATAGTAAGATTTATTAGTGTTCTAAATATAAATATTTTTATCAATAAAAACTAATTAATGTTTAGGGATTTAATGTTTCATTCATGAGATGGAGAATATTATTTGGTCCATTAATAAATTAGAACCATTAATTCTAGAGAAATGTACCATAAAATGTTTATTTATATGTCAATTATCTCTTGAGAAAACTATGTAAATAATAGATAATTAAATGAAATGAGATGAGTTTTCCTAATACAAATGGTTTATGTTTTTTTTATTTCTATAATATAATATATGGGGAATTGAAAAAATTTTGGTTCTGTTTAATGAATTTATCATATTGTTTCCTATGAAAATATTTTGAAAATATGAATGCATTCAAGGATTATTGTAAAGACCCGCAAATTTCAAGGAAATTTTTTTCTTAATTTTCTTTGGAATTTTACAAGAGCACAGCTTCAGATGTCACCTGATTCCGAGGCCCGGTGTGCCCGGAATCAATTTCCGAAGTTTGGCTCGGGTACGTTCAGTGAACGGACGAGCGGGTTTTTCTATCTTTTGAACCGGTGCCCGGAATCAAATTCTGAGGGCACCGATGAAATCGCAGCGCCGGTATTTGCTTAGAAACGCCTCTTCCGGAGTTGCGTTTGCTCAGACGTGGTTTTTAAATTTTGCGGCTTTAAGTAAGAAATAAAATAAATTTGTGCGACAACTTTATTTTATTTCACTTAAACTGCTTGGAAGCCACTTAAAGTCACTTAAAGGCGGCTTGAACTGAGTTGAACTGGATAGGATGCTATCCAGAAATATCCTACCCCTTGGTAGGATATTTGTGCGGTGGGACCCGCACGAGCCCCGCCGTTTCCTTCGCTAAGTAACGCACCCGCGAAAACCCGTCAAAGTAACTGAAAAGTCAACCGACGCGTTTTCTTTAATTCTTAACAGACCATTTAATTGGGCGGTTTATTTCGTAAATTAAATGGACTGTTTCTTCGTGAATTAAATGGGTCGTTTCTTTCGAATTGATGGATCGTTTCTTAACCGGTTTTGTGTTGGCATGTTTATAAAATAAGACCAACCTAAAAATCCTTGGAAAGGATTTGAGAGAATCTTCGTTCCTCCACCCTCCCCACGAAGAACGCGAAGAACGCGAAGAACGCGAAGAACGCGAAGAACGCCGGAACCGGAATCCGACGACGCACGATCCGCGACGTCAACAGCTTTTCCGCGACCTTCTTCTTCTTCTTCTTCTTCGGTGCCTCTTCTTCCGCGGCGAACCTGCGATCGGCGGTTAAAGGTGAGAATCGAAACTTCTAAATTCTCCCTTCTTAATTTCAATAACAACGGATTTAATTAATTAAATCTATTTGTTCTTGATCCGGAGATTGGCGACGCGACACCGGATACCGCGACGACGCGACGATCTCCTTCTTCCGCGACGACCTCTCGTCCGACGACGACTTCGAGGTAGGGATTTATTTTGGAAAAGTTACCCCTTTTTAAATTTTCTCGTGAACGTTCTTGAAAATTTAAAAATCCGGTTTCAAGCGAACAATTTTATCTTTAAATAAAATTGTTGGATCATGTGTTGATCATCTTATTCTTTTCTCCCGTTGTTTATGATTAACGCGGAGGGAGCGGGTCTAACGAACAAGACCCGGCAACCCTCCGCCGATCTTCCCTTTTTGTGCGGATTTGGCGGACGACGACGAACCGTGCGGCAAGGGCAATCCGTTGTTTCCGCAGTGAGGATCGTCCCCCGAGAGGAGCAACGGCGCAGACGGGAAAGGAATCGGGCCACCAGAGCATCTCCGGCGGCCCGCGGAAGGCGGCGGCGGCGCGGGTCGCCGGCGCGGCGGCGCCGGCGACCGGAGGCGGCGGCGCCCGGCGCGCCGCCGTGGAGATCTTCCGCCGCGGCTGAAGCCGCGGCGGCGGCGGCCGGTTCCGCGGCCGCGCGGAACCGGGAACGGACGCGGCGGCCCGGCCGCGTCCGCGTGACAGGCGGCCCCCCCGCGGGGGCCGCGTTTCTCCAAATGCCGCGGGTCAAACCCGCTGCGGCGGCCTGCTCGGCCGCTCGGCCGAAGCCGAGCCGGCCGGTCCGGTCGGCCGGGCCGCGCCCAGGCCCGACCGGACCCGGCCGAGCCGGTTCGGGCCGGTTCGGGCCGGCCCGGTTCGGGCCGACCCGGTTCGGCCGACCCCAGGGGGGGGGGGGGTTCGGGCCGGGTTGCCCCGGGCCCAGAACCCCCGTTTCGGGCCCTCTTCGGTCCTTCGCCCATATCATGGGCCTGGGACCTCCGATTGACGAACCGTCAGCGGCTACGCGATCCTTGGATCGAGACGGTCGTTTCGGTATATTATACTCAAGGTTTCGGAAGACTTTGGGTTCGGCCGGGTTGGTTCGTACACGAAACCAACCGGGCCCTCGGAGCGGAAACGCTCATAACTTGAGCTACGGACGTCCGATCGACGTACCGTCAGCTGTGGTAGTTTCCTCTAAGTGAGACGGAACTTTTGGCATACTCCGCCCGAGGATCGGATACAGGCGGAGTACGGTCGGGTTGGTTTTGCCCTAAAAACCAACCGGGCCCCTGGGACGAAAAGGTCAATAACTCTCAGACCGGGCGTCCGATTGACGCGCCGTCTGTTGCGTTGAGATCCTGTTGTCGATACAGAACTTTTGGATACATCAACTTCGGACTACGTGTCAGTTGATGTATCAGCCTCTCGGCTCGTGGAGCGGACCCTCCTAAACGAGCTCGCTATGTGCGGGAACCCTAGCGCTGGCTGTGACTTCGACGACAGAGCAGAGATCCTCCGTGGACTGCGACGACGGCAGAGCACAGATCCTCCGTGGACTGCGACGACGGCAGAGCAGAGATCCTCCGTGGACTGCGACGACGGCAGAGCAGAGATCCTTCGTGGACTGCGGCGACGACTGTGCAGAGATCCTCAGTGGACTGCGTCGACTACTGCACTCAGCGATCCTACGTGGATCAGTGCTACCGGTTCTGTGTGAGCCTCTGCCTACAGGTTCTGTGTGAGCCCGATCCTATGTGGGTCCTTACTACCGGTTCTGTGTGAGCCACTGCCTACAGGTTCTGTGTGAGCCCGATCCTGTGTGGGTCTTTTGGGGGGTTAGTACCTATCGATCCTTCGTGGGTCCGACGACTTAGATGGATCAGTGATCATCTTTGACGTCATCTGAAAAAGTATACCTGGTTGAGCTGAATCGTATGTTACTCTCCTTTGTGGATTGTGTTGAACTATCCTTTGTGGATTTACCGTTTACTCTCCTTATGGATTTGAGTCTTGCTTTCCTTTGTGGATTGAGTTGTTCTTGAGCTCGTGAGCAGAGCTAGAATTGGGGACTTAGGTATATGTATGGGCATATACCTAAGTCGAATCAGATGTTACTTCGTGATTGCATCTTTCTTTTGTGCTATATCCTTTGTGGATTTCGGGAGACCTTCGGGGGTCTCGGGGTCCTTACTGAGTAGCTTGTACTCACCCCTGCACGGGCTATGCCCGCACCTTGTTGTGTTGGTTGCAGACGACGGACAGCGCTGATCACGGTTGGGGCGTGGAGCAGGACGGTACCTGGAGGTGGACCACTGGGCGGGACGTGCTCGGAGCGGACGTGGGACCCGAGGAGCCTGGAGGCTATCTGTACCCACCCTTCAGGTGGGATTGCCAGTGGACGACACGAGGCCGCCGTCTTTTCTTCAGTTGCTGTACTTTACTTTTCAGTTGTACTTTACAGTTGGGCTTGTATTTCCGGCCCCCTTTACTTTCTGCACTTTACTTTCCGCTTGCTGACTCTGTGTGGTTGTTACTTATAAAGGCAATGCCTTCCCTGTTTACTGGGATTTTACGCCTTGGTGCTAGTCGCCAGCCCCTGGCCTATGGAAGGCGGGCTTGGGGTAGTCACGGCACGGGCCCCGAGGACGGGTCGTGACAAATTGGTATCAGAGGTGGTCGGTTCTACCGCAAACTCTGATCGTCCTTTCTTTCTATATGAAGCAATAGTGTTTAGTGTATTGAGTGTGGTTATCAGTTCAGGGAGCCCAGTGTTGGTGCGGCGGCCGACGTATCCGTACACCAGGACCCTGACTCCTGATTTCCGACTTAATGCATGAAAACATTGATTGCGTGTGTGTTTCAAGTTTTCTTTGTGATTACTTGTGTCAGCTCACCGGGTATACTGATCTGCTTTATGAAAGTCTCAAGTTTTCCTTGTGATTACTTGTGCCAGCTCACCAGGTATACTGTTCTGACTGTGGTGCTCTTGTTCTCCTTTTCAGGATGGCCCCGCGACGACTGCCAGCTAGGGTTCCGAGTGTAGGGCGCGACGGCAGCCCACCGAGCGACGAGGCCTCGGTGCAGGGCCCTTTGCCAGCAGTGGCACCGGCGGTAGCTTTACCCGCCGAGCCACCGATGCTGCCAGTACCAGACGCTGACGATGCACGTCGCCTCAGGGCACTGCATGAGTTTCAGAGCCAGCGACCGCCCAGGTTTCGCGGTGAGGCGGACCCCCAGGCCGCCGAGGACTGGCTAGAGGCGGTGGTACGGATCTTTCGGCTAGTGAGGACACCAGCGGATCTCATGGTGATTCTCGCAGCGAGCCTCCTGCAGGCGGCGGCAGGACGATGGTGGAGCCTGATGCTCCAGGTTCACGATGAGGCATCCCTGCTCTGGGCGGACTTCGAGAGCCTCTTCCGCTCTGAGTTCGTCCCGGCCACCCTCCGAGCGGTGCGCATCCAGGAGCTTCTCCAGCTGCGCCAGGGCAGCATGACGGTCGCTCAGTACGCGGCGAGGTTCACGGACCTATCTCGCTACTCGACCGACATGGTACGGGACCCCTTCTTCCGGGCCCGGACCTTCGAGCAGGAATTGCGACAGGAGATTCGGGCGTCGCTGATCTCCCTCAGCATTCCGACCCAGGCGGGAGTGCTGGAGCGAGCCCTCCTGATCGAGAGCTTCCTGGCAGAGCCTTCTTCAGTGGCGAGAACTAGCGCAGGGCGGCAGGTAGCTGAGTCTTCGGCAGCGGGTAGCCGACGGATGACTCTCGGGTCCAGGCAGACCAGACCCCCACGCAGACGGCCTCAGGACACCGGCTCAGCAGTGCGAGGCACACAGCGGAGTGCCAGCCTTCCGAGAGGCAGGTTGTGCTACTCTTGCGGCGGGCAGGGTCACATGGCTCGTGACTGCCCGACTCACCGATCAGAGGAGCAGCAGACGGTGGAGGGGCCACCCAGGCAGAGGCAGAGGGTCGACCGTGGCGGTCCGCAGGGAGGAGGCGGACGAGGCAGAGGAGCTGGCCGAGCAGCGGGTGGTGGGCGACGCTTCCAGGCTCTACCCCCACCACCACCAGGAGGGCCACCTCGACCACAGGGAGCTGGCGGGCAGAGACAGGCCCAACTCTAGGCAGTGGAGGCCTACGACCCCGACTTGCCAGAGATGATTCGAGGTACGATCTGTGTCTATTCCACCTTTGCTTCAGTACTTATAGACACAGGAGCGAGTCACTCCTTCATAGCCTCTGCCCTTGTTCGGAGCTCGGAGATTCCGACTGAGCCGTTGGCTCGATCCTTACGGCTAGAGACTCTTACGGGAGCAGACTCGACGATTACACACTGGTGCCGGCGGTGTGAGCTTACTCTAGGAGGCGAGAGCTTCGGCTGGGATCTCCTTGTAGCGGCGTCGAGGCCTTACGACGTCATCTTGGGCATGGATTGGCTATCCACGGTTCATGCCCAGATCGACTGTTTTAGGCGCAAGGTGCGATGTGTTCGCACCGACGGGAGCAGGTTTACCTTCACCGGCGAGAAGGGAACCTTTGCAGCACAGGAAGGACTTCCGCGGAGGAGAGTGCAGCCTATCTCTCATCAGTTGGCTAGCCTCATCCTGGGAGCAGTGGACGTGCGGAGTCCGGCTTTTCCTGCAGTGGTGGACCAGTACGTGGACGTCTTTCCCGACGACGTTCCAGGGCTACCTCCTCGTAGAGAGGTAGACTTTTACATCGACTTGTACCCCGGGACAGCCCCGATATCTACTCCAGCATATCGGATGGCCCCCGCCGAGCTTCGAGAGCTGCGGGTACAGTTGGAGGACTTGCAGAGCAAGGGGTTTATCCGACCCAGTGTTTCACCCTGGGCTTCCCCGATATTGTTCGCCAAGAAGGCGGACGGGAGCTTGCGACTGTGTGTCGACTATCGTCGCCTGAACCAGGTGACAGTGAGGAACAAGTATCCGCTGCCACGGATTGATGACCTCTTCGATCAGCTCAAGGGAGCGCGGTGGTTCTCGAAGATAGACCTCCGGTCAGGCTATCATCAGCTCAGAGTTCGAGACGAGGACGTGCAGAAGACGGCCTTCAGGTGTCAGTATGGCCATTATGAGTTCTTGGTTATGCCGTTCGGCGTAACCAATGCTCCAGCAGTGTTCATGAGCCTCATGAACAGGATCTTCCAGCCATACCTCGACCGATTTGTCGTGGTCTTCATTGACGACATTTTGGTATACTCGACGACTGAGGAGGAGCATGCCTACCACCTGCGAGTTGTGCTAGACACGCTCCGAGAGCACCAGCTTTATGGCAAGCTCTCAAAATGCCAGTTCTGGTTACGTGAGGTCCATTTCTTGGGACACGTCATCTCTGAGGCGGGAGTTGCAGTGGATCCCGCGAAGATCGAGGCAGTGCTAGCTTGGGAGCCACCCAAGAGCGTGACGGAGGTGCGGAGCTTCTTGGGCCTAGCCGGATACTATCGGAGATTCGTGCCAGACTTCTCCAGAGTTGCGGCACCACTCTCAGCGTTGACGAAGAAGGGGAAACCCTTCGTGTGGTCAGACAGATGTCAGCAGAGCTTCCAGGAGCTGAGACAGAGATTGACCAGCGCACCTATCTTGAGGTTGCCTGAGGAGGGAGTTGGATACGTAGTTTACTGCGATGCGTCAGGGACTGGACTCGGGTGCGTCCTGATGCAGGAGCGGGCCGTGATCGCCTACGGATCACGTCAGTTGAGGCCGCATGAGCAGAACTACGCCACTCATGACCTGGAGTTAGCAGCAGTGGTCTTCGCTCTGAAGACTTGGCGGCACTATCTGATTGGCGAGCGCTTCACAGTCTTTTCTGACCACCAGAGTCTCAGGTATATCTTCTCTCAGAAGGACCTGAACCTGAGACAGCGGAGATGGCTTGAGTTCCTCCAGGACTATGACTTTGAGATAGTCTATACTCCTGGGAAGGGGAACGTGGTAGCCGATGCCCTCAGCAGGAGGACGGGCATTCAGCTACTTGAGGAGGCGACGGAGCAGCTGGCCTCCTTACAGATATCCTTCGTGTATAGAGACGGAGCAGCCTTTCTTCAGTCTCTCACAGTCTCTCCTCCACTTCTACAGCGGGTCAGAGAGGCTCAGCGTGGGGACGCTGACTGTGAGACCCGGCGTGCACTGATATCCTCAGGTCAAGCGACTGATGGCTTCACCCTTGGAGCAGAGCACGTCATCCTTTTCAGAGGACGTACCTTCGTACCAGTCGCTTTGCGAGAGGAGGTGCTGAGAGAGTTTCACACTTCTCCCTTGGCGGTACATCCTGG
Organism: Viscum album; assembly: GCA_963277665.1. NCBI lineage: Eukaryota > Viridiplantae > Streptophyta > Magnoliopsida > Santalales > Viscaceae > Viscum > Viscum album. Next base: position 154,644,258 of record OY728164.1, read on the forward strand.
AGTGGCGAAGATGTACCAGGATCTCAGGCGACAGCACTGGTGGCCGGGCATGAAGAAAGCTGTGGCAGAGTTCGTTTCACGATGCCTCACCTGCCAGCAGGTGAAGGCAGAGCATCAGGTACCAGCAGGTTTGGTACAGCCCTTGGAGGTCCCGGAGTGGAAGTGGGATAGCATATCTATGGACTTCGTGACTGGACTTCCACGCACTTCCAGAGGTCACGACTCCATTTGGGTGATTGTCGACCGACTCACCAAGTCGGCACACTTCTTACCCATCAGAGAGCAGGGCTCAGTGGAGAGCTTGGGACGTCTTTACGTCCAGGAGATCGTACGGCTTCACGGTGTGCCATCGTCTATCGTCTCCGATCGAGATGCTCGTTTCACTTCCCGGCTTTGGAAGGGGTTGCAGGAGGCGTTCGGGACGCGGCTCCATCTGAGCACAGCCTTCCACCCTCAGACGGATGGTCAGACGGAGAGGACCATACAGACACTCAAGGACATGCTCCGTGCATGTGTTCTCGACTTTGGTCGCAGCTGGGAGGACCACCTACCCTTGGTGGAGTTCGCGTACAACAACAGCTACCACTCCACCATCGGGATGGCACCATACGAGGCGTTGTACGGTAGACCCTGCAGATCACCGTTGTGCTGGACAGACCCTGGGGAGTCAGCACTCGTGGGACCAGAGATGGTCCGAGCCACGACAGAGAAGGTCCAGATCATCCAGGAGAGGATGAGGACAGCTCAGAGCCGGCAGAAGTCATATGCTGACAAGAGGCGGAGGCCACTGGAGTTCGAGGATGGCGACCACGTCTTTTTGCGTGTCTCACCTCGACGTGGTTTACAGAGATTTGGCCGAGGCGGCAAGTTGTCTCCACGCTTCATCGGGCCTTTCCAGGTCCTCAGCAGGATAGGAGAGGTGGCTTATCGCCTGGCTCTACCACCTCAGTTGCACCGGGTGCACGACGTCTTCCACGTGTCTCAGCTGAGGAGATTCGTGCACGACCCGACGCACATCATCGACTTTGGGGAGCTGGACGTGGACGATGGGGAGACTTTTGCGGAGGTCCCAGTGGAGATCGAGGATCGACAGGAGCGGGTCCTACGTGGGCGGTCGATTCCTCTTGTGCGCGTCAGATGGCAGCACGGGAACCTCCAGGAGAGCACTTGGGAGCGGGAGGCTCAGATGCGTGCTCAGTACCCCCATTTGTTCCCCTAGTTTTTGATGTATCTTTACGGGGACGTAAAGCCCTGAGGTGGGAGTAAGGTAAAGACCCGCAAATTTCAAGGAAATTTTTTTCTTAATTTTCTTTGGAATTTTACAAGAGCGCAGCTTCAGACGGCACCTGATTCCAAGGCCCGGTGTGCCCGGAATCAATTTCCGAAGTTTGGCTCGGGTACGTTCAGTGAACGGACGAGCGGGTTTTTCTATCTTTTGAACCGGTGCCCGGAATCAAATTCTGAGGGCACCGATGAAATCGCAGCGCCGGTATTTGCTTAGAAACGCCTCTTCCGGAGTTGCGTTTGCTCAGACGTGGTTTTTAAATTTTGCGGCTTTAAGTCAGAAATAAAATAAATTTGTGCGACAACTTTATTTTATTTCACTTAAACTGCTTGGAAGCCACTTAAAGTCACATAAAGGCGGCTTGAACTGAGTTGAACTGGATAGGATGCTATCCAGAAATATCCTACCCCTTGGTAGGATATTTGTGCGGTGGGACCCGCACGAGCCCCGCCGTTTCCTTCGCTAAGTAACGCACCCGCGAAAACCCGTCAAAGTAACTGAAAAGTCAACCGACGCGTTTTCTTTAATTCTTAACAGACCATTTAATTGGGCGGTTTATTTCGTAAATTAAATGGACTGTTTCTTCGTGAATTAAATGGGTCGTTTCTTTCGAATTGATGGATCGTTTCTTAACCGGTTTCGTGTTGGCATGTTTATAAAATAAGACCAACCTAAAAATCCTTGGAAAGGATTTGAGAGAATCTTCGTTCCTCCACCCTCCCCGCGAAGAACGCGAAGAACGCGAAGAACGCGAAGAACGCGAAGAACGCCGGAACCGGAATCCGACGACGCACGATCCGCGACGTCAACAGCTTTTCCGCGACCTTCTTCTTCTTCTTCTTCTTCGGTGCCTCTTCTTCCGCGGCGAACCTGCGATCGGCGGTTAAAGGTGAGAATCGAAACTTCTAAATTCTCCCTTCTTAATTTCAATAACAACGGATTTAATTAATTAAATCTGTTTGTTCTTGATCCAGAGATTGGCGACGCGACGCCGGATACCGCGACGACGCGACGATCTCCTTCTTCCGCGACGACCTCTCGTCCGACGACGACTTCGAGGTAGGGATTTATTTTAGAAAAGTTACCCCTTTTTAAATTTTCTCGTGAACATTCTTGAAAATTTAAAAAGCCGGTTTCAAGCGAACAATTTTATCTTTAAATAAAATTGTTGGATCATGTGTTGATCATCTTATTCTTTTCTCCCGTTGTTTATGATTAACGCGGAGGGAGCGGGTCTAACGAACAAGACCCGGCAACCCTCCGCCGATCTTCCCTTTTTGTGCGGATTTGGCGGACGACGACGAACCGTGCGGCAAGGGAAATCCGTTGTTTCCGCAGTGAAGATTGTCCCCCGGGAGGAGCAACGGCGCAGACGGGAAAGGAATCGGGCCACCGGAGCATCTCCGGCGGCCCGCGGAAGGCGGCGGCGGCGCCGGCGACCGGAGGCGGCGGCACCCGGCGCGCCGCCGTGGAGATCTTCCGCCGCGGCTGAAGCCGCGGCGGCGGCGGCCGGTTCCGCGGCCGCGCGGAACCGGGAACGGACGCGGCGGCCCGGCCGCGTCCGCGTGACAGGCGGCCCCCCCGCGGGGGCCGCGTTTCTCCAAATGCCGCGGGTCAAACCCGCGGCGGCGGCCTGCTCGGCCGCTCGGCCGAAGCCGAGCCGGCCGGTCCGGTCGGCCGGGCCGCGCCCAGGCCGGACCGGACCCGGCCGAGCCGGTTCGGGCCAGTTCGGGCCGGCCCGGTTCGGGCCGACCCGGTTCGGCCGACCCCAGGGGGGGGGGGTTCGGGCCGGGTCGCCCCGGGCCCAGAACCCCCGTTTCGGGCCCTCTTCGGTCCTTCGCCCATATCTTGGGTCTGGGACCTCCGATTGACGAACCGTCAGCGGCTACGCGATCCTTGGATCGAGACGGTCGTTTCGGTATATTATACTCAAGGTTTCGGAAGACTTTGGGTTCGGCCGGGTTGGTTCGTACACGAAACCAACCGGGCCCTCGGAGCGGAAACGCTCATAACTTGAGCTACGGACGTCCGATCGACGTACCGTCAGCTGTGGTAGTTTCCTCTAAGTGAGACGGAACTTTTGGCATACTCCGCCCGAGGATCGGATACAGGCGGAGTACGGTCGGGTTGGTTTTGCCCTAAAAACCAACCGGGCCCCTGGGACGAAAAGGTCAATAACTCTCAGACCGGGCGTCCGATTGACGCGCCGTCTGTTGCGTTGAGATCCTGTTGTCGATACGGAACTTTTGGATACATCAACTTCGGACTACGTGTCAGTTGATGTATCAGCCTCTCGGCTCGTGGAGCAGACCCTCCTAAACGAGCTCGCTATGTGCGGGAACCCTAGCGCTGGCTGTGACTTCGACGACAGAGCAGAGATCCTCCGTGGACTGCGACGACGGCAGAGCAGAGATCCTCCGTGGACTGCGACGACGGCAGAGCAGAGATCCTCCGTGGACTGCGACGACGGCAGAGCAGAGATCCTTCGTGGACTGCGGCGACGACTGTGCAGAGATCCTCAGTGGACTGCGTCGACTACTGCACTCAGCGATCCTACGTGGATCAGTGCTACCGGTTCTGTGTGAGCCTCTGCCTACAGGTTCTGTGTGAGCCCGATCCTATGTGGGTCCTTACTACCGGTTCTGTGTGAGCCACTGCCTACAGGTTCTGTGTGAGCCCGATCCTGTGTGGGTCTTTTGCGGGGGTTAGTACCTATCGATCCTTCGTGGGTCCGACGACTTAGATGGATCAGTGATCATCTTTGACGTCATCTGAAAAAGTATACCTGGTTGAGCTGAATCGTATGTTACTCTCCTTTGTGGATTGTGTTGAACTATCCTTTGTGGATTTACCCTTTACTCTCCTTATGGATTTGAGTCTTGCTTTCCTTTGTGGATTGAGTTGTTCTTGAGCTAGTGAGCAGAGCTAGAATTGGGGACTTAGGTATATGTATGGGCATATACCTAAGTCGAATCAGATGTTACTTCGTGATTTCATCTTTCTTTTGTGCTATATCCTTTGTGGATTTCGGGAGACCTTCGGGGGTCTCGGGGTCCTTACTGAGTAGCTTGTACTCACCCCTGCACGGGCTATGCCCGCACCTTGTTGTGTTGGTTGCAGACGACGGACAGCGCTGATCACGGTTGGGGCGTGGAGCAGGACGGTACCTGGAGGTGGACCACTGGGCGGGACGTGCTCGGAGCGGACGTGGGACCCGAGGAGCCTGGAGGCTATCTGTACCCACCCTTCAGGTGGGATTGCCAGTGGACGACACGAGGCCGCCGTCTTTTCTTCAGTTGCTGTACTTTACTTTTCAGTTGTACTTTACAGTTGGGCTTGTATTTCCGGCCCCCTTTACTTTCTGCACTTTACTTTCCGCTTGCTGACTCTGTGTGGTTGTTACTTATAAAGGCAATGCCTTCCCTGTTTACTGGGATTTTACGCCTTGGTGCTAGTCGCCAGCCCCTGGCCTATGGAAGGCGGGCTTGGGGTAGTCACGGCACGGGCCCCGAGGACGGGTCGTGACAATTATTTAGTCAATATTCTAAATGATGTAAATAAATATGAACTAAGAATATTATTTATATATCATAAAGATTATTATATAGTCAATTCAATATGTTAAATGTTCAAAAATAAAGATGAAAAGTTGTTTTTATGTTAAAAAATTTTAGTTCATGAAACCAATCATGGTCTTAAAAAGAATGTGATCATTTAACGCTGTTATTTCTCATTTGAATGAACTCCATTAGATATCATATTATAGATCCTAGTGTTATGATTTTAGGAGTACCACCAACGTTATAACATGGATAAGAAATTTGAAAAGCTATTTTTCAGGGATTTTCAATATAGAAGTCTCAATACGGTGTGTATAAGAGAAATATGGGGTGACCTATTATATTTGATGTGAGGGGAACATTAGAATTTCTCAGAAGATAAAATTATAATATTGTTATTCTATTGAAAAATGTTTCTAAATATAAATAGACTAAAATATATGTTATTATTTTGTTAAAATACCATCATCATATAAAATTTGGACATGTTATTGTATCATTTTAAACATTTTCTTTTTTAATTAACAGTTTGGATAATGAATTATAAACTGAATTGTAGTAACATATATTTAAATATTGTAGGATTTAAATCTTTTTAGATAGAGAATATTTGTTTATTAAGGGAGAAGGGTTGAAATTTTTTATCATATATTATCTAAATTTTATTCTTACAATATTTTATTGTTTTTTTTGAATAATTTATTTTAATATTATTATGATAAAATATCATTAATGTCAATAGTGTCACTATTCACTAAGTTCGATTTAAATGTCATAAATAAAAATTTGGAAATAAAATATATCCCATAAATAAAATAATATAAAATATGAATCTAAAAAATTCAGGGAACAATACAACTAATTAATGTTATATTACTTTTATTATCTATAAATACATATATAATATTTTTCATTTAATTAAATACATACTATATAATCCTCGTACAAGTATTTAAGAAAATTATTTAATCCCTAAATTTTTTAAAAATATTACCATCATGAAATTAATTTTATTCTGATAAAAATATGTATAAATATTTATTAATAAATTATTTTTCCCAATGCGAAAATATAATATATATTTTGAATTATGAGAGAGAAATTATGTAACTTTATTTTCTTGAATTATTATATAGATTATTATCATGGAAATGTGTATATTAAAAAAATATATTAAGTTAAAAATGTGATGTTTTTTTAAATTTAATTCATAAAATAAGAATTAGGATTAAAATTATCTCCCTATAACAAATTTTTAATTTTAATGAACCTGATTAACCCTTTACCTTGGTGTTAAATTTTACAATGATAACTATTAACATTGATATAAAATAAAAGTGTATGTTTTCACAAATTTTAATATCCTAATTCAAAATATGGAATTTATTTTTTCAAATAGAATTTCAAATAGTGTAATGAAATAATATTAAAAATAAACATGTACATTATGATGAAAACTCTATTTAGAAAAATACTATTTAAGCCTAAAAATAGATTTCATCTTATCCCTTGCATAGAAAAAATTTAGATGAATGATAAACCATTTTATAGAATATATAATATAGTAATTTGAAAAAATTCATTCAGTTATAGTGATAAATTTAAATTATTACGATTAAAACTCAATTCAATCATAAAAATTGTTTTTTCAGAAAAAATAACATCTTATATATAAAAAATATTTTCATACCAAATTCATTAGTAAATTACAGTATAATAAATAAAATTATATCATTTTTAATATAATGTAATAAATTAAATTTCAAATTTATTCAAAAAAAATTATTTTAGTATTATTATTCATTAATTTAAAATATTTTTTTCAATAAATTTTTTAATTTTCATTATTTGATGAAAAATTAATATTTTTAGAAAACATTAAAAATTCCACAAAAAGATTAATTTTATATTATTATTTCCAAAATTATACCATTTTTATAAAATAAAATAGTTAAATTTCAGTAAAATCGTCATACAAATTCTCTGAGAATTTATTAAAACCAGTATTTGAGAAAACATATTTCTGATGAATAGAATGAATTTCATAAAAAAATTGAGTAAATAATTACAAAAAAAATTATAAATACAACTCCATTTAGTTAGAAATTTATATATATTTATATTATAAATTATATTTCCCTATTCACTCACAAAAATTTATTTTTTAGGTTATAATGATCATATAAAAATATTTCACGGTATGTTTGGGAAAGGTATTGCGTATAATGCATGTTATAGAAGAAATTAAATTTCATTAGAAAAAAAATTCATAAAAATCTCATGCGGGAAAATGATCATCACCTTAATAAATTGTATAAAAAAATTGAACATGTTCTTCAAAATTGGGGGTTTTAAACATGATTTTATTAAAGAGATATCGCATTATAATAAGGGTGAATAAAAATCTAGAATGGTTGGAATGGAAAATTTGAAGGTTTTCAGGAATTACACATAACTAGGTTTAAAAATAGGGAAAAAATTAGAAATTAAAAATATGGAAATGGAAGTAAAAAATTAACACATAAGGAAGGATAAAGAGTTAGAGATAACATGGTTATAATAATATTAATTACTAAAAACCCATAAATCTATAGCGAACTTGCCTTTTCTTACATTACTATTAAATCATTTTAAAGACAAACAACATAATAGTATTACACATAGAAGATTCAAAGGTTTAGTGTCTTAGGAAAACTAGGACCATACATAACAATTACAACATCAGGCATAAACATTTATTTAATTTCTTCTTCTTTAGCTTCTTATTGGCACCTGTCCTCTCCATCGTACATGTAGCCACCTAAGGATATACATAAAAAGGGGTGAGCTAGAAGCCCATTAAGAGGATTGATAAGAAGAATATACCATGGGGTGAGCCTAATCATAACATGGGAAAAATATCATGAACACGAGAGGAAGCATAGATATAAGACTTGAAATGTGGAAATGCATAATAATGAAACATCGTGTCTTAGTGGTTAACTACAACACATACATGTGAACCAAGATAGAATATTGTTGACACATAATTTCACATTTACTCATGAGATTAATCATTTTACCCAATTCATTGGAACACTGGCTAATTTTGGGCACACCCGTCACATTCAAACATTCATATTGCGCTATATAATTCTGGGTGCACCCGTCACATCATAATATTATCATTATCATGCATGCAACATAGAACATAAATCAATGATGAAAATAACTAAACCATGGAATGTAGTGGCCTTAATCTCATAAGAACACATTTATAAACTTTGGGTTCCCAAATCAAAGAGGGAATAACATACGTGATACAAGAACTATCAACCTTGAATGAGATGTAAATGGCGAGTTATTAGAAGAGGATTTCTTTTGGAAAACATTTAGTTTGACATAAAAAATAGTGATGAACATGTATATACTAGAAAAGGAAATAAAATGATGAAAAAATTATTTTTAAGGAGTAACCATATCAAAAAAGGAGTGAAAGATGAAGAACCCGAAGAAAGAAAATCGGGTTCGAGAATTTCCCCTAACCTTGTATCTGAATGCTTCATTCTCTTTAATGTCCTATATAATGACATTATATTATATAATTAGAAATACAGAACCTTTTTTACATTAATATGGTTCATTATGGTTTCATTAAGTTATTTTATGTGCCTTTGGATGAGTTATAGAGTTTTAAAACATTGTTAGAGAATGATTGTTTTTATGATTTTCTTGAGTGGTTCACTTGTATTCTTAAATTGATGTTCGGGTAGAACATGGGTAAAAAACCATAACTAATATTACATGTTATTAATGATATTACAAGAGTTTTAATGATCTTATAATGAATCATATTATATCCATGTGGATGTATCATTAGATAAGAATCAAATGATGATTGTTTGGGTTAATTTGAGCGATTTTTCGATCATAATGAACTTGTTTTATTTTATCACTAGAAAAATGGTCATAAGAAAGTTCCAAAACATAAAATAGTAAATAAAAAATAAAAAATATTCTTGTTCAACAATAAAAATGGGTTCATTACCATATATTAATGTAGAAGTGGAAGAATAAAACATGTCGTTCTTGAAGGTGATAAATTAACACCTCACGAACAACGATCTCTTTAATAAAATAAAAGGAAGAGGGAAAGGGGGTTGTATGATATATTATCTCATTAGAATCATAAAATTCCATTATATGTATAATAAAGGAGTTAAAATACCATTTGGATGAAGATAGGTGGGGAGAGATCCAGAAATGAACTTGAACGTGAAAGGAAATTAAAGGAGAAGAGGGGGAGAAATTACCTCTAAAATCCTCCTCTTGAGATCCTCCTTAAGGAAGCTAGGCTTGGTATTTTGACGAGAACATAAGATCTTGAGCATGGGAGAGGGCCTAGGGAGGATGTTAAGGAAGTGTTTAGATAAGTATTGTATCTTTAGAGGTGTGAGGAAATGTGGGTGTGAAGGGTGGTTTTTATAGTGGAGGGGAGAGGGGCTTCCATAATATAATATTAATTAGTTTATCAATTTACCCTAAGATAGAGAATAGTGAGTCATCTATGACCAATAATAGTAATTATATCATGTTATCCTGAACAAAATGGGATTACATCAGTAGGAAATCACACATGACTCTATAATTAGCTTATTTAGCTTATTTTTGTAAATTACGGTATTTCACTATTCATAAAAAATTCAAGTATTTCAGAAAAATACCAAAAATAAACCCCAACCATTTTTTGATGTGTAGAATCCAAAAATGAATTCCATTTTTCAAATACAATTTTATACATACGATTAATTTAATATTTAATTGAAATCATGGTTTATTACTAAATAACAGTTTTAAAACATTTATTTACTTATTCTAAAATATAGGTACATCATTCTTTCACTTGAATATTATTTTTATACTATAACAACTAAGGTTAGTATTTATTAGTGTATATAACTATTCATAATGGTATTTTACTATTCCTAAGGGTATGTTACTATTCCTAAAAAAAAATTAGACTCCAAAAATCATCTTGAACACAACCGTATATGTCAGATTTTCAAAATTCCAAACACAAAAGTGAAAAACTTATTTTTAAAGGTCACATATCACTTTGTAGTTCATTATGTTGTGTTTTCATGTTATTTTATGACATAATTATAATAAGGGAATTTCCATTTAAAAACATTGGGTCATTACATTCTTTCCCCCTTAAGAAATTTCGCCCCCGAAATATCACTTTACACAAACAGATGAGGGTGTTTCTCCTTCACTACCTCTCCTGGTTCCCACGTTTCTTTCTCAAACCTATGGTTCCACCATAACACTTTGAAAAGATGAGTTTTCTTGTTGCGTAGAACCATATCTCTCCAATCCATAATCTCTATGGGATGTTCCTCATAAGAGAGGTCATCTTTCAGTTGTACCACCTCTGAGATTAGTACATGTGAGGGATTAGGTAGGCATGTCCTCAAGAGTGATACGTGAAACACATCATGAACTAGAGCCATATTCGGTGGATGTTCATATTTGTAGTCCACGACTCCTATGCGGTCAAGGATCTCAAAGGGGCCAATGTACCTTGGGATTAGCTTCCCATTCTCCCCAAATCTCATGACTCTCTTCCATGGAGATATTCGTAGGAATACTTAATCTTCACTGTCAAACTCCAAGTCCCTTCGACGGTTGTCAGCAAAGCTCTTTTGCTGACTCTGAGCAGCTTTGATGTGTTTCTAGATGACTTGATCCTTTTCTGTCATCTCTTGCACAAGATCAGTTCCAAGTAGTTTTCATTCTGCAACTTCATCCCAACAGGTTGGAGTTCTACATCACTTTCCATACAAAATTTCATATGGATCCATCTGAATACTTGAGTGGAATCTATTTTTGTATGAGAACTCAAAAAATGGGAGATGTTGATCCCATCCGCCTTTGAATTCTATATAGTATTCTCTTCGCATTTCTTCAAGAATCTGAATAGCCCTTTCAGACTGGACTTCAGTTTGGGGGTGATAGGTTGTGCTGAAATTTAATTCAGTACTCAAATCATGTTGATGGCTCCTCCAGAATTTAGATGTGAACCTTTTATCATGTTCAGAGACAATTGAGAGTGGAACATCGTGCAGTCTCACAACTTCCTTCACATATATCATTGCACGTTTTTCAAGAGAGATATCATTCCGAATAGTGATAAAATGGGTAGTCTTGGTGAGTCGATCAACCACAACCCATATCGCATTATTTCCCTTTGACGTCTTCGGGAGACCCATGAGAATGTCCATAGAAACATTTTCTCATTTCCACATGGGTATAGGCAATGGAAGCGTCATACCTTTGGACTTTTGTCGCTCAACTTTAAATTTCTGAAATACCATGCACCTTGATATATATTCTACAATATCCTTCTTCATGTTTTCCCACTAGAAGTGTTCTCGGAGATCACAATACATCTTGGTACTCCCAGGATGGATAGAGAATGTTGAGCTATGTGCATTGTCCAATAGATCCTTCTTTATCCAGGGTGATGAAGGCCCACAAAGTCGCGTTCCAAAACAAATCACACCATCATCATAGTTTTGTAACTCTTACACCTTCCCTTCCTTTAATGCATTCACTCTCTTTTTTATCTCCATATCTTCCTTTTTTGCTTAATCTTCTCTTGGATGGATGGTTGCGCAATAATTTGGGAAAGGTAGGATGTATCCCTTGCACTTATGATTTCTAAATCTACTCTTTGTATATCAAAGAATATAGGGTCTTTCTCAATCCACAACATGGATAGAGTTGCATGTTATTTTCTTCTTAGAGCATCTGCTACCTTCTTTGCCTTTCCAGGATGATAGTGAATAGAGAAATCAAAATCCTTGATTATATCTGACCATATCCTTTGACGTATGTTGAGCTCCTTTTGTGTGAATAAATACTTTAGGCTCTTGTGGACAGTGTATATGTCACACTTCTCGCCATAAAGGTAGTGCCTCCAGATTTTCAAGGCAAAAATCATGGTTTCCAGCTCTAGATCATGCGTTGGGTAGTTTTTCTCATGGATCTTCAACTGTCGCAAGGCGTAGTCTATCACATTATCATTTTTCATGATTACGCAACCTAAGACTTTTTTTTGAATCATCACTGTATATCACAAAACTTTATCCACTTTTTGGTAGTGTGAGTACTGCTGCAGTGATCAGCCTTCTATTTAGCTCTTTGAATCTTCCCTCACATTCTTCTATCCAGACATACTTTACCCCTTTCATGGTTAACTTAGTTAGCGAGCATGACAATCGTGATAATTTTCTCACAAAACGTCGGTAGTACCCAACTAATCCAAGAAAACTACGGATTTCCATGACACTCTATGGCATGTGCCATTCCTCATTTGCCATTGTTTTTTGAACGATACATCGAAATTCCCTCACTTGTGATCACATGTCCCTAGAACGTGACTTGTTTCATCCAAAAGTCACACTTTCTGAACTAGGAATACAAAATCTCCTTTCTTAATGTCACCGACACAAGTATTAGATGTTTTTCATCTTCTTCCTTGCTCTTGGAGTAGATGATAATATCATTAATAAACACTACCACAAATTTGTCAAGGTAATGTCTAAAGACTCTATTCATCAAATCCATGAAGATTTTAGGGGAATTAGTAAGTCCGACAGGCATCACCAAAAACTCATAGTGCCCATACCTTGTACGGAAGGCAGTCTTCTAAATATCTTCCTTCATCGCCTTTACCTGATGATATCCAGAACGAATATCCACCTTTGAGAAGTATTGAGCTCCTCTTAACGGATCAAACAAGTCATAAATCCTTGGGAGTGGATAATTGTTCTTTATGGAGATCTTGTTGAGTTCCCTATAATCGATACAGAACCGCATTGGTCCATCCTTCTTCTTCAAAAAGAGCACTGGCGCACCCCAAGGTGATGCACTAAGGAGTATGAACCCTTTGTCCAGATTCTTTGTCAGCTACTTCTTTAACTTCTCCAGTTCGATAGGACCCATCTTATAGGGACACTTCCAGATAGGAGTAGCTCCAGGTATGAGATCAATTGAGAACTATACCTCATGATCCGAGGGAATTTTGGGTAACTCATTGGGAAATACATCATCGTATTCTCTCATGATGGGCATTTCCTCAAGGTTGGAACTTTCCTTCAACTCAACCATTTTGGCGAGGTATGCTTCTTCATAGTGAATCAACACCCACACCATTGAAGGACTTTTCAAAGGATATTCATGATATTCCTTGAATTTTTAAAGGAGCATGGGATGGTTCAGAATATGAAAAGATATTTCATTTTCCCTATAGTTGATATGTGCTCTTTATAATGAGAGCCAATCCATTCCCATTATAGTGTTGAATTCTACCAAAGGAAGAATTACAAGATTTGAGGGAAGAATGTTCCCACATACACCAACAGGAGAGGAGTCAAACACTTGGGTTTCAATGATTTCACCACTTGGTGTTTTTAAAGATATCTCTACTTCAAGGTATTGGGGCTTCGATTCTACAGTTCTAGCAGACTTGAAAGATATAAAAAATGTTTTGGACAAGAATCAAAAAAGACTTTTGTCATTCAAGCGTGAATAGGAAGTGTACCTTGTTCGACTTCATTATCATGCTCCACCTTTGTAGTAGTGATTTCATAAGCGTTCCCTTATTCCTTTGGCTTTGGTGGCTACTAACGCTGATTACCCTTAAGAACTCGAGGTTTAGTGCACTGGTTTTCATAGTTCCATGGATTTCTATAGTTGTATCATTGAACCCTGAGTGGTTCTCTTATTTCATCGGCTACATTCTCATTCCTTTTCATGTCTTTTCGACACTCTTGAGGATGTTGTCCTTCTATCCCACACATGAAACATTTCCCCATCCCTTTGAGGCAGTTCCCATGGTGCAAGTTCCCAAATTTTTGGCATGTGGGTCGTTGAGTTTTCTTCCCACTTTTTTCATTTGATCATCCTGACTGAAACTCCATCGTTCATTTCTTATCCCCTTATCCATGGGACCATTCTACAAACTCCATCTCCACTTTGAGGGCACATCAAACAACTTCTTCATATCTCCTAAAGTCTAGAACTGTAAGATCCTTTCGAAGGTGTGGTTTTAATCCACTAAAGAATCTATCAATTAATTATCATTGTTGATAACAAAACCTGAAGTGTACCTTACAGGCGTTGTGAAATCCACATCATAGGTTGTGACAGATTCTCTTACTTTTTTCATGAGTTCTATGAATTCTCTCTCTATATTCGTGAAAAGTGATCCTGGTAAATACTTGTTACAAAACATTATTTTAATGTCTTCCCATTCCATATCTTTAATTTCCCCCTTGGCTTGGTGTTCTTAATCAAATCCCACCATTGATTGGTTTCTCCATTTAGATGATAAACGGATAAAGTAACATTTTCCATCTCAGAACAATGAAGCACAAAAAAGATATTCTCCATGGAGTTGACCCACTATTCCGAAACCAGTGGATCGGAGGATCCACTAAACGTCGGTGGTCGTTGTTGCATAAAACATTCGATAGCCAGTTGCTCCCACTTTGGTGAAGGAGGATGTTCCCCATTATTATGGTTATTGTTCATAACCTAAGATAATTGGGTAAAAATATCCATGAATTTTTTAACTCCACCTCACAAATCTCTGGGGATGTTGTTCGGGCAATCGTTGCATTGGCCCTCGCACGAGTTGTTGGCCTCGTGTCTCCCGGTTCCCACTATTTTCTAAAATAAAAAATGTTAGAACAAAACATAAGTAAAAAATTCACGAATAAATAACTTATTAATTTTCACTATTTATAATAAAAGCATAACATATGGTATCCCTATGTAATGATTCATGTGTGCCTATTTGTACTTAGTCTCATGCTATAGGTTTTCTCTAGGGTTCACCAATAATAATTCCCAAATTAACTAAACCATTCCTCTGATACCAAATATAGAGACCCTGCCTCTTATTAAATTACTATTACATAATTTTAAAGGTAAAAAACATAATAGTATTACACATAGAGGATAAAAAGGTTTAGTGTCTTGGGAAAACTATGACCATACATAACAATGACAACATCAGGTATAAACATTTATTTAATTTCTCTACCTCTAGCTTCTTATTGGCACTTGTCCTATCCTTAGAACATATAGCCACCTGAGGATATACATCAAAAGGGGTGAGCTAGAAGACCAATAAGAGGATAAATAAGAACAATATAGCATGGTGTGAGCATAATCATGACATGGGAAAAAGATCATGAACATGAGAGGAAACATAAATATAAGACTTGAAATGTAGAAATGCATAAAAATGAAACATCATGTCTTAGTGGATAACTAAAACACAAACTTGTGAACCAAGATATAATCTTGTTCACAACTCATTTCACATTTACTCATGAGATTTATCACTTTACTCAATTCATTGGAGCACGGTAAAATTCCAGGCACACCCGTCACATTCAAACATTCATATTGCGCTATATAATTCCGGGTGCACCCATCACATCATAATATTATCATTATCATGCATGCCACATAGAACATAACTATCTGATGGAAAGTAATGGGTTTCATATTATAAGAACACATTCATAAACATTGGGTTCCCAAAACAAAGAGGGAATAACATACTTGATACAAGAACCATCAACCTTGAATGAGAAGTAAAATGTGAGTTCTTAGAAGAGGAGTCCTTTTGGAAAATATTTTGTTTGACATAAACAATAGTGATGAACATTTATATCATTGAAAAGGAATGAAAATGTTGAACAGATTATTTTTAAGGAGTAACCATATCAATAATGGAGTGAAAGAGAGATAACCAGAAGAAAGAAAATTGGGTTTGGTAATTTCCCCTAACGTTATATTTGAATGATTCCTTCTCTTTAATGTCTTGTATAATGAAATTATATTCTTTAATTAGAAATAAATATCCTTGTGTACATTAGTATGGTTCATTATGGTTTCATTAATTGATTTTATATGTCTTTGGATGAGTTATAGAGTTTTAAAACATTGTTCGGGAATGTTTGTTTTTATGGTTTTCTTGAGTGGTTCACTTGTATTCTTAAATTGAAGTGCGGTTAGAACAGGGTTAAACATTAATAACTGATATTATATGTTATTAATGATATTACAAGAGTTTTAATGATCTTAGAATGAATCATATTATATCCATGTGGATGTATCATTTGATAAGAAATAAATGATGATTGTTTGGGTTAATTTGAGCGATTTTTCGATCATAATGAACTTGTTTTATTTTATCACTAGAAAAATGGTCATAAGTTAGTTCCATAACTTAAAATAGGAGATGAAACATATAAAATATTCTGTTTAAAACATAAAAATGGTTTAATGACCTTATCTGAAGGTAGAAGTGGAAGAAGAAAACTTGTCATTCTTGAAGGTGATAAATTAACACCTCACGAACAACATTCTCTTTAATAAAATAAAAGGAAGAGGGAAAGGGGTTTGGATGATATAATATCCCATTATAATCATAACATTAAATTACATGTATAATAATAGAGTTAAAATACCATTTGGATGAAGATAGGTGGGGAGAGATCTAGAAATAAACATGAACAAGAAAGGAAAATAAAGGACAAGAGGGAGAGAAAATACCTTCTAAATCCTCATTTTGAGATCCTCCTTAATGAAGCTAGGATTTGGATTTTTATGAGTCCAGAAACTCTTGAATGTGGGAGAGGGTCTAGGTAGGATGTTTGGGAAGAGTTTACAGAAGGCTTTGAGCTTGAGAGGTGTGAGAAAATGAGGTTGTGAAGGGTGGTTTTTATAGTGGAGGGGAGAGGGGTTTCCTTAATATAAAATTCATTAGTTTACAAATTTCCCCTAAGACAAGGAATAGTGAGTCATCCATGAACAAGAATAGTAATTTTATCATGTGATTACGAACCAAGTGGGCTTACATCAGCAGGACATCACACATGACTCTATAATTATGTTATTTTTGTAAATTACGGTATTTCACTATTAATCAAAAATTCAAGTATTTCAGAAAATTCCCAAAATTTTACCCCAACCATTTTCTGATATGTAGAATCCAAAAATGAAGTCCATTTTTCAAAAATAATTTTTTAAATATGATTAATTAAATATTTAATTAAAATCATGGTTTATTACTAAAAACATTTTTAAAACATTCATTTACTTATTCTAAAATATAGGTACACCATACTTTTACATGAAAATTATTTTTATAATATCATAGGTAAAGTTAATATTAATTAGGGTATATAACTATTAATAAGGTTATGTTACTATTCATAAGGGTATGTTACTATTCACTAGAAATTAGTTATGTTTTATTAGACTCCAAAAATCATCTTGAACACAACCGTGCATGTCAGATTTTCAAAATTCCAAACACAGAAGTGACCAACTTATGTTTAAAGGTCACATATCAATTAGTAGTTCATTATGTTTTGTTTTCATGTTATTTTATGAAATAATTATAAGAAGGGAATTTCCATTGAAAAACATTTGATCGTTAAAAAATCTATGAGGAGTAAAGTGATAATTGATTAATTGGAAACTAAGTTAAAAGACTAAGATTTTATTTTAATATCAATTTCGTAAAGCTGAGGTATTCTTTTAATATAAATTTAAAATATATTTAAATCATTTATTTTCAAAATATAGGAACAATATCATCAATTAGTTGTTTTTTTATTACTTTTCATTCCGTCTCTTAATCAAAGAATATAATATCCAAGATGGTTTTTCCATGTATAAAGAACTAAAATTAACGTTTTAGGGATCATAAGACACATAAAATTATGAAAAGTCACAACTACAATCATATTATATTTATTAAATCAAATATTATTAGAAAAATTTATATAATATAATACAGTAATGTATAAAACATAAAAAATTACCCCAATGTTTCAACTGAATCATTTTCACAATGTTTTTACCATACATCTCCTCTAAAATATGTTGGAGAAAATTCAAAACCAAAAAATTGAAAATGATTTGATAAAATATTTATCCCCAAATAACACAAAGTGGAATATAATGTCACATAGAAAACATTTGAGTACTTTGGTCAAATACTATCTAAAAACATACTAATTCCCTAATCACTATAAAACATTTATGAAAAAATATATCCTATAGAAAAATAATATAATCTTTTTTCCCACATAAAATCACATACTGTTGAATATACTCCATAAATCAAAAAATACTATAAAATCATTAAATATGACATATATTACTTTTTTATCAATTCAATAGTCAATTTAATGTTCACTGACACTATCACATTCACTTCAATAATGTCAATAATCTCTTTGTTGTTACGAAACATAATTAACTGAACATTAGAAACATATTATGGTTTATCATTCCCTTAATCATGTGTCATCAAAAAATATAACCTTACCACTAAATATTTATTCCTTGTTATTATTATCATATAAAATATTATTTCAAATCATTAATAGAAAATATTAGAGAAACATCCCATAGATGGTTCATGATTTTTATGACAATAATATCATTAGAATGAAATAAAAAAACAAGTAATTATTATTTCTAAATAGGTAAAAACTTCAATGATTCCACATTATTCTTCAACAATTATTCTTGATTCATTGTCATATTCCCCAATACATCATTCCTAAAACATGAAATATGAATAATGTCTTATGATTCTTCAACCATAAGTTATTAATTATTCATACTTTACACATAAGATATATTTTTAAAACAAACGAAACATTCATATATCATTCTTAGTATCATCATTAACATTAGTAAAACCATAAATCTCCACATTAAACATTAACATGATTATTTCATGTTTTACCCATTAAATAAAAATGAAAATCATATATTAAAAAAATAATTAGCGTGGTAAACCACATAATTAATAAATCTAATGAATCCTTATTTCAATCAATGAGACATTAAGTTTAATATAGGTCATTAATGATCATAATTAAAAATCTTTATGAAGTGTTTTGAAGTGATTTTTAATTACCAAAATATATCGCTAGGATTAGGAAAATTTATACATCAAGTACCATTTTCATGCACTAGGAGTTAATCGAGTTAAATCCCAATTCACACTTTTCATGGTTACTACCCCTTATTATAACTATACGAAAGAAATATCCACTTGTAGTATATTAAAATGGAGGTAATTTCATGGAAAAACTCTCTTCATTATTCACTAAAATTCTAGTACAATTTTCTATTTATAAACATATCCTTAAAAAAATTCGTGGCCTAACACTAGTAAGCCTATAGTGGGGTTCTTGATACCATTACCTTGGAATGAGATACAAGTAAATTACATCCCAAAGGACTGAATATTTTATTATTTTTGGTAAAATAGACACAGACACTAGTCTTGTATTATAAATAAATATAGTAATTAAAACATAATTTTTTTGGATAACTTTATTTCATCTATAATATCCTTTCATATCATTCTTAGTTAACTTCAAGGAATCCTTGGAAAATTAATATTAATATGGGTGATCTCAAATTAATAATAAGGGTATGTATAGTAGAAGAAATAATGAATCAATGAGAATAATCATTATGTCAAGGTTAATATATGAACACACATTCCACATAATTAATAAACTTATATGAGTGTATGTAAACAATATGGAATAGTAATAAATGGTAACAAATTCCATTCAAATAACTAGATAAGAAAAATTAGTATGGAAAGGTAAAAAACAAAAAACACATGAAATTTAACATGTGAATAAAATGAATTGATGGACTTTTTGAGAGTGAAAATATCATGGATAAGTAATTCAAAATCGAAATGATGGAAATGCTTAATTATTGGATGTCATGTGTGAGGAACATGAAAACCTATACAATCAAGTCCATTCATTAGATGGTTTAATACTATAGGTAGAAACCTGTTTAATTTTTAGAACTATTTCTTCACATGAGAACATTTCCATGCATCGAGGGACTATATAATGTATGGTCCCCACACTTGATTGAATGTACAATGAATTCCCTATATCAAATAATAGATATAAATAATAAAAAATATTCATTATCAGATATCCGTATAGAATATATAATATTGATTTATCAATATTTCCCTAGATATTCAAATGATTATCAAATGAAATACTATATATAAAAATAATATAGGGTTTATGAAATAAATATATCTATGAGAAATGGTAATGATAATTAGGCGAGATTCAATGTGTAATGATTATAGAAAATTAATAATTTCCAAGGGCAGTAACAATTGAATAAATTAGATGAATATTAATACTATCTTTGGAAAAATAAATCATTAAAAAATAGAGGAATAATATGAATGGTATCAATAAAAATATCCAATGTGTTGTAAAATAAAGGGGTTTTTTCATTATTGAAGGAATATAATATGAAAATATGTGTAAAAAGCATTCTTAATGAAAATTTTCTTTTTCATTTGGGATTTTTTTTTTGAAATAGTTCTAATTGGAAGTATCTTTTTAAAAAAATAATTAAAAAATCCATTTAACATAAAAATAGAGCTTCAATGAATTGAAGTCAGGTAATGTCGTACTTGTCAAACATTGTAAAAGGAAAATTTCATTTTCACAGTAAAAAAGCTTAAAAAATTACTTTTTCGAAAATTTTTAATAAGATTCCCTTGTAAAATTTGTAAATGAAATAAGGGTGAAATTTTATTTAATAAATAAAGTTTAAAATTTTAAAAAAATTGAAAATATTTTAATAAAACATGGGTTTTAGGAAAAAACAGGTTATTCGGCTAAATTGATAAATGAATTCATGTTTTCCTAAATACATTTTCTAAATAAAAATATTTAAAAAAATTTAGAAAATTTTATTATTACTTGAAAACATTAATTAGTAATCAAAGGATAATAAAAATTAATTATTTTTTATTGAATAATGATCTTATAAATTCCTTTAATGGGATTTTAAGAGTAGGTAATCTCGATTAGAATGAGATTCTGAGATAAACCATTAAAAATTCCATAACATTGATGTGAGAATCAATAAATTAATAGATTATGTGTGTAAAATGTAAATCCACTTATATGAAGTGGAAATAAATCTATATATAGTCAAATTAATTATAAAAATCATCATATAATATTTACAATAATGAAGAATTAATATAACCCAATGAAAACCTAAATTGGGTTATGAAATTTATTTAACAGTTGGTATATTTCGAATCACATTCACCATGAAATGAATAATTTTAAATAAAAGTCTAAATAACATGAAGATAAATGTCTTCAGGGAATAAAATATAATATGGGAAGTATATAGACCTCACAAAAGAAATAATTGATGAAAATGTTGTACGCCTCGTGGTAGGAAATGTGATACAAGAATATCTTACCTTGCATTTCCTTTCAGATGAATGTATATGATCATTCAATATAACGGTTTTAGGCATGTAATTAACATATAATATAAATATAATAATATTTATAATATCATTGAATTTATTTTTTTATAATATCTTATTACCCATTGTTTAAAATATTTCATCAATTTTACTAAATCGTGTGGTAATCGCCTAGTTTATCGAGTATTTTTTTGACTTTTTTACTTGATGATCCAATTAATTTGATTGGGATTTAATAGTATCAAGAACATAAAACATGATTTATATATCATATATATTCAGTATATATGTAATTATTATAATCCATAATATTTTGATATTGTAAATGAAACGCTCTATTAATGGAGGTGGTAAGGCATACATACGAGTGAACGCTACTTCCACTTCTTTTTCATGTTAATACAACGAAACTTAAATGATATAAACATATATTAAAATTAAAATATCATATTTAATACATATGTTTCCCACATATTAATTAATATCATACTGTATATATTCCATGTATATCGTGAATGAATAACATTTCTTTGAGGATGAGCTAGTCCACATTTCCACAAAAGTGTTTTCATATTCGCAAATATTGGAAAGAATCAAGGTATGTGTTATAAAATAAGTTAATAAGTATAAAGATATTGTAAATTTCATTAATTCAAAATATAAACTACATGTCCATCATAATTATCACCATGATTGGTGGAAAAGGAAGAACAGATAATCATCGTTTCGTGAGACGACAACCCGCTGTACACAAGAATGTTTTGTTCATTACCCATTAGATGGAGGTGTGTGTAAGTGTAGGATGAATGTATAAAATATAAACACCTATGTATACTGAGGATACTGGGGTTATAAAATAGTAATTATTTAATAATATTTGAGGGGTGTAGAATGAAAATTAATCAAAAGAGCCTGAGAAAGGATGTTACCTCTTCATTGGGTAAAATCTTTTGGTTTGCACCGAATTAATTCACTGGATGAATTTATGACAAAATAAATGCTTATAGGACAATTTAAGAGATTTTGGGATATTATTTTATTAAATTTCCATCTATATAAATATTTTAAAATATTTGAATAAGTGGTTTGTGTGAGTGCCTTTTTATAATAGAGGTGTGACAATCTAGTAATTTTTTAAAATGGGAATTCAACCCACGTTTTTCCTTGTAACATGGCACCAATAATGAAAAAATTTAAACCAGTATAGTATAAGATCAAAATATGGAATTAAAATGTATTTGGACAAGTTTCTAGGTCATTTTGGTTCGAATGTTTAAGGTATATTATGTTGCTTTTCAATTTTCCCTCTTAATCACTATCATTAATTTTTTACTTTCACAATTATTTTTGGTTGAAAAATAATTCAAAATAATTCGAAAATAATTATTTTAATTATTAAAAATATGGAATCCATTTTTTAAAATTCAAATAATATTAGTGGAATAAATTAATTTAAATTTAATATCGCTGATGGGATGACAAAGCAGATTTTAAAGTGACCGTGCTAAAACTTTTTCAATGTTTTTATATAAAATTTCTCCATGATATTTATTACAATGAACTAAATTGGAATAATTTATTTTTAATTGATATAATTATTATTTAATACCCAAAAAATACAGTTAAACTTATAAATAATTTTGTTTTGAAAATGAAGTCTTGAATTTAAATTCAGTATTTTTTCATTATTCATCAAAATGTAAAACATCATACAAAAATACCAATAATTCAAAATAAAATAATTTTAAAACTGCAATTTAAAAAAAATATTTGGACATAAAATTTTTTACAGTATTTTTAAAATTAGATTCAAAATATCTTATCTATTAAAAGGCAGTAAAACTGCATTTATAAAAATATATTTTTTCATCTGTAATACTAAGTTTGTTTTTATATTGCACTTATCAAATATTATGAATGAAAATAATTAATATTTTACTTAATATATAATTTATATATAATTCATTAAAAACATTCATTAGTATTAATTAATTTATTTTATTTTGATAAAATACTATATTAGAATAAAAATATTCCCTTTATGTTGTTCTTATTATAATTAATTAGTAACGAATGATTTCATTTTTTATTTTTACAAAGTATATTTTTTTATAAGTTTTTTATACTATTCAGAAGCAGTACTTGTAAAACTAGGTTATAACCTAATATATTATATAACAAATTTTAAATATATATTGTTGTTCAGTAAATCTCGGTATTGTGTGTAACACAATCTATCAAATAAAGTCTTTGTTATTTGTAACGTGTGATAAATTAGTATTTCATACATTAAAATATATATCATAGATTTAATTTAATAATAATGGTAATTATATGCTAATTTATTGAGATATTATATTATGATATTCCCTTGGTGTTGCATGTAATACATTCTATCAAATAAAATATTCTTATTTTAGAACATCAGTGTATTAATTTCTCCCCAAAAAATTAAATTAAATCCTAGAAATTTGAACATGACCATGAAAATATATTATTTAAATATTTACTGTTTTGTAATCCAACAAAATAAGAAGGGTTTTCAAAACATCCTCTAGAAAAAAAGAATGACAAGTACATAGGTAACATTGACTAACATAACAATAAGATTCAACATAGGATAACATTAATGCAAAGTAGATATATGTATGTGAAATAAAATCAAAAATATTTATAGGGATTTATTGAGGTCATCGATAAATAAAAATTGAATAAATAATGGAATGTTGAGGGACTCAAAGCTATAAATATTTGATGATTTAAAACACCACCAATTCAATATTAATTCATCTATTTAGATTTTTTATATCCTTTTTCTAATGTTGAATAAATATTTTACTATGTAATAATATATGGAAATATAAATACTATATATGTTTCAATTTCATAAGAAAAATTCAATATTTTGGTTGTGCTTCAATCAGATTATAATCTTACCCTAGCATTGTGAAATGGATATCCAAAAATTTACATTGATTCTTGAACCACTAAAATAAACCATTAATGGGTTAAAAGGCCCAAAAATGTTTGGAAAGAAATTATATTTTCCTATAACTATTCTACAAATATAAGATGGATAATACATTAATCTATAAACCTAAAAAGATAAACTAGTAGTTTATGGGTTCATGTCTGGGGCCTTTAATAGATTTGATGGGACTTCACCTGGCATACTGGTTTTCCTTTTCCATATTGATATAATTTGAAAAATAAATATGATAGGGATCTATTAAATACATCTAAAATCTAAATATCCTATTAATTATGGTTTTTAATACACATACAATACATAAATAAACAATATGGTTTCCTTCCACACATGTCTTTCCTTTTTCTAGAGGTTATCCTTTAGAAGAGGGAATTGATTTGGGTAATGCCCAGGTTCCCCACATTTATAGCAATGAATAATAAATTTTTCATTGGGATGATATTTATTTACTACCATCATACTATTCATTTTTAGTTCGAAATAATTTGGTTAATGTCTTTATTTCCCAAACATAGTGAATATCTCCATTACATTGAGACACTTTCCTGCATGTCTCCCTCTACCTTTCTAGTATGATGAAAATAGATCATTATTTTCTCTATGGTCTCCACCAATGGAGCTCTTAGTTAACTATACCCTTATATTCTATGGTGATTTTTGGATTAGGTATACTAATATGTTTTTAAAAATATTTAGGTAAAAAAATTGGAATAAATAAGATATCGTTCACTTCTCTTGATACCCCCTAATTTTCACCGCCTTGTCCATTATGTTCATATTTAACGATATTCCTTTAGGTTATAACCATTGACTAAAACCCAAAAGCATAGTGTGTGTAAAAATAATCATATTAAAAAAAGCATATAATCATTTATAGGATATATAAATTATGAAACCATATGTTTAGTCTAAAACACTATAGGTTTAATCGAGTTTATATATTTTCATCGTATATTCAAATCCATCATAATTGTTTGTAATGAAATTGTGAGTTATCCTAATAATATCCCCCAGTAATGTCAACCCATGTGCATGATAAGTGATGTTTTCATGTACGAGGTTACTCCATAGTTAGTCCTGATGCAACTTTTTAGAGTTGTTTACCCTAGGTACATCTGTGCCAGAGCCAATTATACTATTATTATCCTGAGGGTGTTGTATTTATAGGAAGAGACACATAATATCTACCATATAAAACTTCTATTATGTTATTTTACATATCCTCAAAGTCTACCTAAGTTTTTTTCTCCATTCTATGATTTTTTAAATCTAGTTCACATGGATTCTACAAAATTTTCTCTCATACCAAATATAGAAACCTGTCACTAGTAAACCTGGAGTTGATGTCATGCTACCATTACATTGGCATAGGATACAATTAAATTATGTCCCAATATACCAACAAAGTTTAGTTGTATTGTTAAAATATATACATACATGAGTCATGTATTAAAAATTAATATACTAATTATGAAATAATTATATTTGAACAATTAATTTATTTCATCTAGATCATCCTTAAATATATTTCTTTGTAAACTTCAGGGAATAATAGATAAAGGTAACATAATAAGGGTGATCTCAAATGCTTAGTAAGGGTAATTTCATTGGAATAAATAAAGAATTAATGAAAATAAATGTAATGAACCAATGTTTTCAGTGGAAATATAATTTTTATATTTATATCATATAATCACATAAAATCACAACACAATGAACTACTAAGTACTATGTGACCTTTAAATACATGGTTCTCAATTCTGTGATTTAAATTTCAAAAATTTGACACACACTGTTGCGATCAGTAGGATGTTTGGAGTCTAATGGAACAAACATAATTTATGGTGATTTGTAACCTAACATTATAAATAGTAACATACCCTTCTGAATATTAATATGATCCCTATGAATAGTAAGTTTTCGAATAAGAATAGTAACTTCACCCATGAATTTATAAATAAAATTTAGGTATCTTAGAAGTGATAATATGACCATATTGAATGTATTGGTATTTTTGTAAGTCACAAATAATTAATTACAATTAATCAATTAATTTAAAAGAAAATTTATTTTTCTAAAAGAAGTTCATAAATTAATAATTTTATTTCTTCTGGTTTTAAGATAATTTTATAAGGCCCTATGTAATTTTTCAAAGAGTTATAAAGCCGGTTGTTGATTTAAATTTTTATTTTCAAGTAAATTTTTTATTCTAATTAAAAAATAATATATTTAAATTTTATTTTCTTTTTTCCAAAAATGAATTTCATTTCAGGATTCTACATGTTGAAAACATATAGTGTGAATTTTTGTGATTTTTTTAAAATACTTGATTTTTAGTGAATAGTAAAATACGATAAATTAGGATAAATGATAAATACTTGAATTATGGTGTAATGAACTAATGTATCACTGATGAAAGGCCATTTTCTAGAACTCACATGCACAGATTTCTTTTTTTGTTCATGTAATCCTTACTGTTTCTGGTCTTGAGGTAAAATAATATTCTAAGGAATTAAATATTACGAAAGCCCTACTCTCCTCCACTATAAATACTACACCTCCTTACCTCTTGTCTTCACTCCTCTAAATCCTTTTTCCATACCTATATTTTACACAAATACCTTCTCAATATTCTCCCCCACGTCCAACATCCCTTATTATCTTCAATTCTCCAAATCCTCTCCACATAAGAGTCTCTCAAAGAAGACTGATTCAAGAGGTAAATTCCTCTTTTTTTTCTTTTCATGTTTATTTGTTTTCTGTTAAATTCTTACCTCTCCTCATAAAAATGTTATGAAAAATATAGTACCTTTCATGTAATGGAATTTTTATATGATAATAAAATAATTTTTTTATCATCTCTCATTTACTCTTCTTTTATTTTTGTAGTAAAGACACCATCCGAGATGTGTTAATTTACCACATTCAAGGACGATGGGTTTTAATTTTCTGTTACCATCTTCTATTATGAATATAAAATTATTTTCATGGTGAAAAAAGACCATAATATATGTATTATGCCTCATCTATGGTTCTGAAATCCTTTTGTACACATTGTTTTGGTTTATAAAACAAAACATGTTCATTATGGTAAAAACACGTCAACTA
Organism: Viscum album; assembly: GCA_963277665.1. Classification (NCBI taxonomy): domain Eukaryota; kingdom Viridiplantae; phylum Streptophyta; class Magnoliopsida; order Santalales; family Viscaceae; genus Viscum; species Viscum album. The sequence continues at coordinate 154,671,575 of OY728164.1, forward strand.
ACTCAAAAGGTTGTCCCTAATGTTTTATAGAATGATTCATCATGACACTAAGTAACCAAATATATTTTTTAACCATGTAAACTTATGGATGTTTAATAATTAAATATATCTTCAATTATTGACTACCACCATCATCACACATGTTTATCCAAACATGAACTTATCATTAAAATCATGTAAGAAAATTGGCCCAAAAAATGAAATTGAACCACTTAACCTATTAAAAATCCTATCAATGAACTTAAAAAGGGAATACTAAATCAATTAAAAATAGAAGAGGTTATGGAATTATTAATTAATTAACCTAATTTTTTTATTCAGGTCATTAATAAAAAGTGGAAAACACCATTGGACATAAGGTAAGGGATCCTCTCTATTTCACTTTTATTCAAGAATCTCATCTATGTTCTGACCTTTTGAATGTAATTCATAATTATGTGGTAGGATTTAAAACCTTACGCATAATTCCATCATGATTTCTAAGTGATTAGAAACACATTTCTCTCTTTTGAAGCACTCTTAAGAACACCAAGTACCATGGTTATGCCCTGACCCCAATTTCCCAGAGTCTATGCTTTATTACATAACATTGGCATGATCACAAGAGATCATGTCCCTAAACACTGATCAGTTTAGTATCCTGGGATGTAATAGATACATACATAAATTTTACATTAAATTATTAAAAAAATATTGTTTCTCCTTTGAAAACACTCATATCGCATAGCATATCCCTGCAGGTCAGTCATAAAAAACTTCCTCGCATCTTGAAAAAAAATTAAACATAAGAAAGGGGTGAGCTTAAATTTTTAGTAACGATAAAAATATAGTGTAAACTAAAATAATAAGAAGAAACATTTAATATAATGTATAATACTAACGCACAAGCCTTTTAATCATAATATTCACCATAATATGGAAATGATAAATCAAATAATTCCATTTACTTATTCACATGGATATTATACTTGATGAATAATCACATTTAATATCAATAGCTAATCAAATAATGATAGAATGCATAATTCCAGACATCATAACCATATTTTCAATACATTGTCCCAAGACACTAGTTTATCTTTTGAGACGTACTGATGCATTGAGAGGCTATGGCGGGCCCAGCCCGTCACTTACTATGAACAATGCATTCCCCACATGTAAAGGGTGAAACATAACATAAAAATTCATATTAAAACTATCATAAAAAATGTTAATACAATAAACATATACCATGAATGTTATAAAAAAAGAACATCCACAGTCAAACATTTCATTACTCATTCAAAACAATATGGAAGATTTTTTATAATAAATCAACCCTAATAAAAAATAATATCATATAAAGGATATTGACATAAAGGAAAATAATCACTAAAACTCTTTGAGAGAAATATCCCTTTTATTGAAATCATTTAAAAGTATCACAATTTATAAAGAAAAATAATTTAAAATATATTTTTATATCAAAGTTTCTCATTCCACTTTGAAACTTTTTAAAGTAACTGACATTTTAAAACCATCGTGTCTATATAAATAAATCATTAAAATTGTCTTGAAAACCATCATCATTAATTAAATAGATTTAGAAATATAAATCATTAAAACATTTAAAATGATGATATTTTTAAAGAGTCACTTCCGTAAAACCGTATTTTTTTTAAATCATTTTTATTAAACATGGATATGGATGATAAATAAGTCCCAACAAATACCTACACATAAACAATCCCGAATAATAATGAGATTGGAAAATTAACCCTTACCTTGTACTTTTCCTTATTAAAGGGCACGTTAACCTCATATATAATGTTTAAAGTATTTTTATTACATATAAAATAATAATATACATAAACATGATATCATATATGACCTTGTAACATTTATTTGTTAATAATATTTTAGTAGCATCATTTTTTCTGGAGTTAACTGATTCGTTTTCCTTTATGTGTTTTTTAACATAATTCATGTTTGTTACAAATATTATGTATTTCATTCATATACAGAATGATATTAAGTTCCTAAAAATTATTTTTAATCATGAAATGAATATTAATCTTGAATTATTTTTATGGGGAACACATGTCATCACGTCGTGGAGGCGAAAATGCGTACGTACACACACATGGAGACTTTTTCATTATATTGATGGTGAAGTAGTATTTAAATGGATTTTATATTATATGTAATGAATCATTAAAATTTTATAAATATTATTTACATTAATTATACTCATTATTATACCCATCCAAATAAAAAGGTGTTGAATAAAAAATAACACCACGACGTGGAGACGGTAAGCCGTACGTACACACATATGGTAACTTTGTCATTCATAAGATGGACAAAATAATGAATATGGTTATACCATATTTATAATAACATATTAGTATGTATAAGGTAATGTAGTTATTATTTAATTATGGGAACAACAAAGAAAGTGTAAGTAGAAGATGAAAATAACTTTGAAAGTAGAGATAAAATAATTACCTCTTCTATGGGCACTTCGTTTTGACTTGAACAAAAGGGATCCATAAGATGGATTTTTTATCAAATTAAGGCTGCTATATTTATGTAAGGGTACTTGGGGGGAGATTTGAGCAGTTTTTTCATATCCAAATGGTTTTGTAGGTGTGAAATTAAAATAAGAGGAAGTACCCTTTTATAAAAGGGGTGAGGGGAACTTTAGAAAAAAACAAGAAATATTAATTTATTATATATATTTTTTGGTTTCTATTATCTAAAAATAGATTTATTTCGAGGATATGGTTTTTATGGGTCTAAATACTCCCTACCAATAGGTTTTAGACAGTTTTAGGTCACTATATTATCATTATCTTTTAGATTTGACTCTTCATTACATAATTTAACTTTTACCATGTCTTCTTGTATTTTTATACTAAATGGTTTTTATAGTTACTATAAATTGTTAAGAGAAACACAAGTGGTTCATTAATAAAATATATAACATTATATAAGTCATTTGGATGATTTTATATTTTTAATACTGTTATATAATTTACTAAAATATTATTTAAAAAAACTCATTTATGCCAATTTTGACACTATCTTTTATTTGGTTTTTGTGAAAGTAATAACAACTTGATTACATTGAAAATAAATAAATTGAATCAACCCAAACATGTCATATTCACATTTAAAATTTCTGGATGGCGTAAATATTTTCAGTTTACATTTATTTTTATATTTATAATATCATTAATTTTATCATTTCATTAATAAAATTATTACTAAATCATCATTGGGAAATTTATAAATTAAATTATTTAATGTATATAAATTATAAATAAAATACCATCGTGTATAAATAATATTTATATTTATAAGTAATATTTAAAGTATACTTTATCTTATGTATAAAACTATATTAAAAATGGTTTAGTTATTAAGAATTGAATTTAACCATTTTATCTCTTCTCTAAATAAAATATAATAAATGTCATAATATAATCCATTTTGATAAAAAAGGATCATATTTTGGTACTAAGGTTGATTTTCGTCGAAATATATTTATCCAATATAATTAGAAATTGTTTTGGGGTAATTTTATGTTATTATAATATTATTTTTAACTTTATTTACCCTATTTACTTTTATATGTGGTAAATAAAATTCAAAAGATATTATTCATCAAAAATTATTTTAATCCTATTGAACCATATTTTTCATAATGATGAAAACCTTTTGATTTGTATTTTTGAAATTCAATTCACAGAAGCGGTAAAATTACGATTTATGCAAATTTGCAAATGTTCCTAGAAGGTGGGTAAAAGATGTTAAAAATATCAATACCATTTTTTATCTAATCTAATTATAAAATGACACAAATGAATTAAACTGGACCTATATATGTATAATGTGTTTATTTTAAATTTAAAATAAATTTCAAATTAAAAAAATTATTTAAATGAAAAAGTCGGTTTTTAGGTATTATGCTGTATTTTTCAGAATTCATAAAAATTGACTGTTTTCAGAAAAATACCGAAAATTCACCCTAATATAATTTTGATAGTACGAATTCAAAAAATAAGTATATTTTATCAAAATAAATTTTTATGAGTGTCTAAAATTAATTTTATTATTGTTCACAAAAGAACATAAAAAAGTAATTCTTTCATGAAAATAGTTTTCATATATAGATAACAATTTTAACAAAACATATACATTTCATTATAAATATGTTTTATTTTTTTGAAAACATAATAAACACCATCTAAAATTTATTTTTTACTATTCATATAACAATATTTTATTTATAAATAAATATATCTTTTTAATAATTATAATACTAATGTGTTTTTCCCAGAAACACAATATTCTGTATAATGCAAGACAAGTTGGTGTTGTGTTCAATATAAGCTATTAAACTACATTAAAGAGATAATGTACTATGAAATATTAGTTTATTACATTCTACCCTCATTCAATAAATTATGTCCTCATAATTTGAAATTGATCTTCAAAAATAAACGTTTGAAAATAGAAAATACATTTGTGGAAAACCCACATTGAAAATTTGGTCAGCGAAATTTAGACTTAATAAGAGGAAAAGGTAAATGGAAAATCACCACCAAATAAATATTTAGAATAGGATAATATTGGTGGAAATTATAGAAACATAATTAGAAGAAAAACTTAAATATTTATAGTGAGTGATTGAGGTCATCCATGAAAAATAAGTGAAAAATAAATGGAAAATTAAGGGCCTCAAATCCCTAAATCTATGACGTTTTATAGTATCATCGGTTCAAAAAAACATAAGGTACTGGGAAAAAAATTCAAGTAATTTTTCTGAAGAGGAGGGATTAATTTACTATCAAGATGAGATGTCAAGAAAACAAAATTGATTTCATTAACTTTCATAATCAGAATCTCACCATTTAGTTGTGCTTCGATCTATTTTCACTTCATCCCTTACACTTGGAAATGAATGTTCAAAAATGATTTCCTTATACATGAAGTGCATTTTACAAATCATAAGGTAAAAAAGTATTTATATATTCCTCTAGATGTTTTCTAAAATCAAAAAAGTTATGTCAAAGTCTACAATAAATTATACTTTAACATCAAACAAAGTATCAAGTGCACAACATACTCCATTCAAACCATAAGACTTATCCAAAATAATTTTTTCCATACTCATAGTCCAAAAATTTATATGGGAGGTAAAAACAAATAAAATATCTTTTTCCACATAATAACATGTGAATAACTTCATCATGTATTCTCTTAAAACATTTAAACACACTAGATTAATATAAAACATTATTTAATACAATCAGGTTCCCTTATTACTTAAGGAAAACTCGATATACTCCTTAAAACCAATAATTTTATAAAATCCTACAATGATGGAATAAAAAGAAATTAATTTGTTCCAAAGTAGTCAAGAATATCGAATATAATTTATCGAAATCAATCATCTCTTATTTTAAAATCACTACCTTATAATCAGGACCACATTAGGGTTTATCTTTCCCTCAACCATGTATTTTCCAAAAAGTTCAACTTGCTATTGAGTCACTTTTTTTAGTACCATACAATCTAAAATCCTCTATGAAATAGTACTACAATACAATCCTTATTTATTTCCACTATTCATATAAACTGTATATCATTGATATAACCCTCAAATGACATAATTTTTCAATCATGAAGCACAAACTCATTAATTATTCGACATCGACAATAATAATAGATTATGCTTATCCTTGATCCTTTTGATTCTTCTGAGTTATATTTCCTTGACACATAGGATATTTATTTGTGTAATTCCCATTTCACTAAAGTTGAAACCTTGAATATTTGTCTTTTCTTTGTTCTATTTGCATTATTTTTCCTAATGACACTTTTCTCCATACTTATAACAAACACCTAGTCCTTTCAAGTACATCCTAGGGTGATTATTTCCACAGTTATCACATATTGAAAAATCCTTTCCCATATTCCCTGTATCCAACATTATCTCATCCATCATATTTTTATCGGGCTTCCCTTCAAATCCATAGGACTCAGAAAATTATTTACTTATATTACCAACACATGATACTATTTACTCAAACGATAAGAATACATGGGGGGCTATTAACCTTGGAAATGTTGGCATAAGACCATGAAAGATAGGATCCTTCTAAATCCTTGGAACATGTGAATCAGTGGGGCAGTCATTCCTTATACTAGGCGTAATTTCTAAACAATGGCATACACTTTATTAGGTTATGAATCATAATGCATGATTCTAAACTGGGGAAATACTTAATAAAAATTTAAAAAAAAACTATTCAAATCTAATCTCAAAATCATAAAAATGGATTCTTTTCAGACATATTTAATCAGAAATTCCTCATATTGGGTTGAAATGAAATTGTGAATTATCCTAAGAATATCCCCTGTGAGTGTCAGACCAGGTGCACAGTAAGGCCCACTGTCAGGTACTAGGTTTCCCTGAGTCAAGACCGAAACACCTTGTTGGAGTTTTCACCCCCAAGTATATCCATTCCAAAACCATGTCCACTTGTTGTATCCATACAAGGATGTATTTCTTGGAATATTCACATAATCCCCACTTTACAAAAATTCTAGGGGTTCTTCTATACTTTTCCTCAAATTCAATCTTAGGGTTATGATACATAATCTAAGTTTTCTAAATCTATTTCAAAGTTTATTGATAATATTACTCTGATATCAACTGCAATACCTTGACCCCAACAACCCAGAGCCAGTACATGATTACATAACATTGTCATGATCACTAGAGGTCATGTCCGGAAGACCGATCATTTTAGCAGCATTGGAAGTACATGATACAAACATAAATTTTAAATTACATAAGTAAATAAAAAAAATATTGTGTCTCCTCTGAATAGACTCATATCCCTTAGCCTATACATGTAGGTCATTCAAAATATACTTCTTTGAATCTTGGGAAAAATTAAACCTAATAATGGTGTGAGCGCATATGCTCAGTAAGGACCAAAATATAGCATAAACTAACATAAATAAGCATCAAAATTTAATCCAGTATTTATGAAAAAAACAAAAGACTTGTAAACATAAAAATCAACATAATATGGAAAAGGTAAATCAAATAATTCCATTTACATATTCACATGAACAAACTACTAGATAAATAATTATAATCAATATCAATTTCTAATATCATATTGATAGAATGCATAATATAAGGCCCCAGCCTTAAACCTTAATTAATCTTGAGTTATTACAAGATTACACATTGAGGATCTTTTCAGGTTTAGAGTTTTAGAGAATTAGATCATGAAAGTTGCATTACATTCCACATTTAAACAAAGTGGTTACATAAAAGACAGAATTCATTCTTCCCATTAACGGAAACATATTTAAAATATAACACAGATTCTTTCTTGACACATCCTTAACACTATCATCACATCATGTACCTTTCCCTTGACCTGTGAAAAACATTTCAAAAACTTGGGATGAGCATAAAAAGCTCAGTAAGAGTTATAAAAATATGGAAAGGAAATATGAGTTCATATATACATTAGAATGAAATCACACTTTACACATAAAACATAGGCATATCAAATCATGAATAAATCATAGAAAACATAAGACATAAAGTTAACTTGAGGCATTCATAACATTCTTATGTATGGAGTAACCCTCTTGGTTACGTTTGGAATACCCATCATAGTATATTCCCTAAATCTCTTCGGAGAAACCCTAACGTTTCACTCCTTCACGTTACCCAATGCATTGGAGAGCTATATCGGGCTCACCTGCCCATAGTTTATCACGGAACCACCCGTTTTCATAACAATGCCCAAGAACCATAAAATAAATGTATCACATAAAACATGCATAAAGGAAACATAACATTTCCACATTTCAATCACAATATAACATTTTAGTATATTTAAATAATGAATCCATTCAAAAAGAAACCATTTCCAAAACCATTTAAAACATTTAATAAAGATATTTTTGAATCAAAGTGTCCCATACCACCTTGAAGCTTCAAATTTTATGTAACACCCCAAGATTTCATAGTGTGTTATTTCTTCAAAATAATTCAATAACTTGCACTACACGCAACACCGAGTTCAATCACACCATGACTTACCAAAGGAAAAAGCCATTCAAAAGAGGTTAAGAATATTATTGACTAAATTTTAAACTTTATATAATCCTTATAATTTTAGATTCCATATTATGAGTTTCTTAGTCATAATGCAAGAACAGATTCATTTTCAGTATTGAACTTTTATCAACTTTTAATAGTGAAACCTTTTTAAATACAATATTTTAAACTTTTTGACTAAATGGGGACATCAAAAAAATTTAAAATGAAACATCCCAAGCTTCCAAGGTACGCTTTCCTTTGAATAAAACGGTAGCGTGTGTTATACGCAACTTCGAGTTTTAACACACACCACAACCGATCAAACTAGCCGTTATGAATAGTAATACATAAATTTTGAAATTATATATATTTTATATTTTAAAATGGACTTTATTTTTGGATTCGGAATATCGAATTTTGCCTAAGGTGAAATTTTGGTACTTTTCGGATAACTTTCATATTTTGATGAATAGTGAAAATTACTAAATTTTAATTAAAAACAACTTTTTTAATCAAAATAATTAATAGTGATAAATTATGAATTTGAGTGGTTTTAAAGTATATTTAGAATATATTTTTACCATTTAATATAATTTTGGTCATTGGACATAATTTTACAATTAAACCGAACATAAACAAGTGTCAATCTTTTGGTAGTTATTATCTCTTAAAAACACGCTTTTTGTTTTGACAGCGGGAATTAATTTTAAATTAATTTCTGCCACTTCTGTGTTTTGAATTTAGAAAAATGGATTCCATATTTGGAATCAGGATGTTCAAATTGTGTAAATAGGTAACTTTTATTTTTAGACATTTTGAATAATTACTGCGGTAAATATTTTATTTACCATGATTAAGGGTAAATCCGGTAAATAAGGGTTAAAAAATAATATTATAATAATACTAAATTACCCTAAAACGTGTCTTAACCCTATTGGTTGATAAATGGTCGACCATGGGCATCTTTGGGTCTATTTTGGGACCCCATGGATCCACTTGTAAGTGATAATGACACATTATATTAATAAAGCTAAAATAAAAATAAAAATGGTATAAGCTTACATCTTTTAGAAGAACAATTTTTACATAGGGTTATACATGTTGGATTTTCGATTATAAATATTCATTAGAAAGCTAAAAAGATTTCATACATAATGATATTTTCTTTATAATTTTTAGACATTAAATAAGTTATTTTATTTATGACACAATGATGATGCAGTAATTACTATTATAGTGAAAAATTAAAATAATTGATATTATAAATACCCAAATAAATATAATATGAAACTTTTAATGAATTAAACTAATTTTATACGCTAATATGATATATTAGGATTGATTTAATGGACTTTGTTCGAAGTAATCAATCTGTTATGAGTTTCACAAAAATCAACTATTGAATAGTGTCAAAATTGACATAAAAGAGTTCTTAAAACAAATATTATATTATTAATTGATATTAAATTCCTAAAAATCTAAGGTTCGGCCAAGAGACTTATATTATGATAGGTTAATCATTAATGGACCACTTGGGGGTCTCTTGTATGTATATGGTAAGTCTATTAACCATATAATATAAAAATACAAAGAGACATTGTAAAAGTGAAACTAATTAACTTAGAGTTAATACTTAAAGATAAGGTTAATATAAGTACCCAAACCTGTCTAAATTCTATTGGATGAGTTGTTTTCGACCTATCCCCACCTCATCCTTTGAATAGTCAACTTTGGAGCCTTTAGAAACCGAATATGAATTTATTATAAATTAATATTTCTAGCTTTTCCAAAGGTGCCCCTCACCCCTCTTATAAAAGGGCACTCCTCCTTCTCATTTCTTCACACCTCTAAAGCCTTTTGGTTCGGCCAAACTCTGCCCAAATACTCTCCCAACATCCCTCACTACAACCTAGAGGCCTTAGTTTGATCAGAAAGCCAACCTAAGGAGCCCTTTTGATCAAATCAAAAGGAAGAACCCGAAGAAGAGGTAATGATTTCACCACCCTTTTCTAAGTTCATTTCTTCTTCCACTTCTTCTTCCTTTGTTCTTACCATTCTAAAATAATAACTCCATTATCTCACATATACTGTGATGTTATTATAATTATGGTACAACCATATTCAGTATTCTATCCACCCTTTGAATAACATGTCACCATACGTGCGTACGTACGACTTACCGTCTCCACGTCGTGGTGTAATTGTTATTCAATATAATATTATTTGGATGGGTATAATAATGATGTGTAACTCATGTAAATAATAAATATAACATGTTAATGATTCTGTATATATGATATACCATTCATTTATATATTATTTTAATATCAAAAGAATGATATTGTCGCTCGTGCGTACGTACGGACTACCGTCTCCACGAACGCGATGAGATTCATTCTCCATCGTAACCATTCAAGTATAATTATCATTTGATGATTTAAAAATGATTTTTAAGGACTAGATATCATTCTGGATATGAATAAGATACAACAACCATGGATTATGTAACAAAACATATAAATAAAATGAGTAAGTTAACACCCGAAACGACGATAATTCTAAGATATTATTAACAAATCAATGTTAAAAGATCATATATGATATCATATTAATATATATGATTCTTGTATAATTTAATAACAATTACTTCACCATTATACAGGAGGTTAACCTACCCCAACAAAGGAAAAGTACAAGGTAAGGGTTTACTTTACAACCTCTTCATTATCCAAGGTTGTTTATACGTAATAATCTACTGGGATCTCTTTATCATCCACATCCATGTTTCTTAAAAATGCATTTCAAAACATTTTTACTATTTACTAGAATATGAGTTAAAGTCATTTATACCCTTTTTGACTTTTTATAAGAGGTTTATAAAGGAATCTTTCCGTCGTTTTCAAAACAAGGTCCTTTTTAACCTTTTCGACAGAATTGAGGTAAGAATGTTTTTTTAACTTATACGGCGGGTGCGGTTATTTTACGCCGTTATAAAATCTTCAAAGCATTCCTTACAAGATTATAAGAATATTTTCAAAGAAAATGTTTTATTTTATATGGATCTTAAATGATTTCAAAATAAAAGGAGATATTTCTTTAAAAAGAATTTTGATTTCATCTACGTCAACATCCTTTGATGGATTTTAAGATTATTTGAAGTCGATTTATTATGATACAAAACTTCTATATTGTATTGAAGGTTTTGTGATATGTTTGACTATGGATGTGCTATTTTTATACCATTCATATTTTATGCTGAAATTATTGACATTTCGTATGCTAGTTTTAATACGAATGTTTATGTTATGTTTAAACCTTTTCATATGGGAATGCATTGGACTTAATAAGTGACGGGTGGAGCCCGCTATAGCTCCTCGATGCATCGGTAGGTCTCATGAGACAAACTAGTGTCTTGGCACAAGGCCTTGACAAAATCTTATTTGTAGTCTTGGCACGAGGCCTTGACTATGTGGTTATGATAGTCTGGCATTATGCATTCCAACATTGTGAAAGTGGTTATTGATTTTTGCATGTGATTATTCGATTAGTAGAATATCCATGTGAGTAAGTAAATGGCATTATTTCATTTTATTTATGCCATACCATGTTGAAAGTTCATGTTTGAAAGGCTTCTGTTTTAGTTATACATTGCCTTAAAAGTTTATTCTTATTTATGAAAGTTTCCGCTATATTGTTATCCTTACTGGGCATTTGAGCTCACCCCTTTTCTATGTTTTATTTTTCCCAGGAAGTGAAGAAGTAAGTTATGAATGACCTGCAGGGATATTATGTGGGGATATGAGTGTGGATTATGGAGACAATATGTTGTTGTAGTAGTTTTTCGTTTAATGATGTAATGTAAAACTTATGAATATATCTAGTGTTTCCAAGGCTACTAAACCAATCGGTCTTTCGAGATTTGATCTTTCTTGTGATCATGCCAATGTTATGTAATAATGCACCGACTCTGGGTAACTGGGGTCGGGGCGTTACAGTTGGTATCAGAGGAAGTTTAGTACAAACCTTGGAAGCTAGATTTGGATAAACTCTGATTAGAGCACGTAGACCTAAGATGAACTTTGAGGATTAGTATAGAAGAACTTCCTAGAATTTTGGTATTGTAGAGATTTTGTGAGTTTTCCGAGCAATACATCCCTGTCTGGATACGAGCAGGTAGAGGCGGCTCTGGCACAGATGTACCTAGGGGTAAAACCCGAAAACACCGCTTTGAGCTAGACTCGAACGGGAACTGGTGCACGACAACGGGCCTTGCTGCACTCTTGGTTACGACACTCCCGGGGGATATGCTTAGGATAACTCTCATTTTCTTTACAAATCATTTTGAAGGGATTATGAGTATATACTTCCTCAAAGAAAACATTCTTATGATTATGGATTATATCCATAAATAGTTCAATTTATGTTAGGTGTTTTATAAGTATGGGATTATGTATTTTGATTCATAAACTGATCTAGTTTATGCCATGGTATAGAAATGGCGCCCAGTAGAAGGAATGAGAACTCCAGAAATACACATGATTCAAAGAGAAGGAAGGATCATATCTTTCATGGTCTTAAGCTAGAATTTATAAGAGAAATAGTCTCCCATGTATTATCATCATATGAAGAAATAATATCATGTGTTGATAAGATATGTAAAGAGTTTACTGAGTCCTATGGCTTTGAAGGGAAGCAAGAGAAGAAAAGGATGGAAGAGAGAAAGATGGATAAAGGGAAGAGGGAAAAGAAGAATTTTCCCATATGTGGTAACTGTGGAAAGAAACACCCTGGAACTTGCCTGAAAGGAATAGGAGTTTGTTATAAGTGTGGAGGAAAAGGGCACAAATTACGTGACTGAAAGGGTAAGAAAATGGTTTTAAATGTACAATGCTTCATTTGCAAGGAGTTTGGACACTACGCGAACCTATGTCCCAGTCATCAGACTATGCCGCAAATGATGCTATTGGATAATAATCAAGTTATGATACTACCACAGATGAAGAGGAATGATTAGAGTTATTATGTTGATTATGTCAATTGAGTGTTGTATCAACAATGTACTTGTTATAATAATTATGGAGTATATAAGGATTGTACTGTAGTACTATTTCATTAAGGACTTGAGTTTGTGTGGAACAAAGAAAAGTGACTCAATAGAAGGTTAAATTTTTGGAAAATATTTGGTTGAGAGAAAGATAAACCATAATATGGTTCTGATACCGAAGTAGTGATTTTAGAATAATACATGATTGATTTGGATAAATTATATTGGAAGTTCTTGACTACCTTGAAGCTGATTAATGATTTGTATATTCCATCATTGTGGGGTTTAAAACATTTTTGGATTGATGAAGTATATCCAGCATTCTATATGGAATAAGGGAGCATGAATGTAATCAATAAGGATTATGGTAAATCAGGATGTTTCAGTGTTTTAAAAGAATACATGATGAAGGTATTAATATTCTATTACAGGGTAAAAAGGATCTACATTATGTTTACCTTCCTTATAAATGTTGGACTGTGAGTCTGGATAGAAGTATTTTGGATAAATTCTAAGTTTGATATTAATTTTGGACTGCCATAAAAGGACAACCCGGAGGTCGGGCGGCAACCCGTCGCGTCCGGCAAAGCTGCGAGACTTGAACCCGCAACCGAAGGGCGACAAGGGTGTATCACCTACCACTGGCCCACGAGATGTCCTGGATTAAATAATTTAGTTTTTATTAAAAGATCTTGTAGATGAATTATAAATTCGATTATTTTGGAACCCTATACGAATAGTGTAAATAGAATTTTTTTTACGTTCTATTATGTTTTAGAGTGAAAGATGAGTTTGTGGTAGAAATTTATTAATGGATAAAACTCTAAAGTATGTATACCTCCTTATGTTCTTAGCCAATCTCATAAATAAATTCCACAACATTAAGAAAAGGAACTTAGAACAAAAATGTTGTCCTAGATGGTACCTTAAATCATCACTAATTTATGGCTTCGGGATTGTTGGCCTTTTCATAGCCATGTTCTCTACCACTCTCCATCAGATAATTGATGGTTAGATTTCTCCTCCATATCCATATTTTCCTACATGGATCCCTAGTATGTGTTATTTTCGGTAATCTTCATACTTTCCACTCTTTAGTTTAAATAGAGGCCTCATTAATTCATTTTTCGATGTGGGATTTCAACTAAGATATTTTGAAATGTCAAAAATGTGTTATCCCAATACCCTATGTTTTGTTGAACCGATGGTATTTCAAATCATCATTGATTGATGAGTTTAAGGACCTCAATTATATACTTGTTTGTGATTGATGACCTCAATCACTACCTATAAATATTTACGTTTTTCCTCCAATTATATGTCTCTAATTGCCACCAATGTTCTCCTAATCGAGATCATAATTTGGTGGTGACCCTTTCATTTCTCTTTTCCTCATAATAAGACTAAATTTTAGTAACCCAATCTCCGATGTGGGTTTTCCCACAAATATATTTTCTATTTTAAACCTTTTATTTTCGAAGAACAATTTCAAATTGCGAGGACGCAATTTATTGAAGGAGGGGAGAATGTAACACCCCAAGATTTCATAGTGTGTTATTTCTTCAAAATAATTCAATAACTTGCACTACACGCAACACCGAGTTCAATCACACCATGACTTACCAAAGGAAAAAGCCATTCAAAAGAGGTTAAGAATATTATTGACTAAATTTTAAACTTTATATAATCCTTATAATTTTAGATTCCATATTATGAGTTTCTTAGTCATAATGCAAGAACAGATTCATTTTCAGTATTGAACTTTTATCAACTTTTAATAGTGAAACCTTTTTAAATACAATATTTTAAACTTTTTGACTAAATGGGGACATCAAAAAAATTTAAAATGAAACATCCCAAGCTTCCAAGGTACGCTTTCCTTTGAATAAAACGGTAGCGTGTGTTATACGCAACTTCGAGTTTTAACACACACCACAACCGATCAAACTAGCCGTTATGAATAGTAATACATAAATTTTGAAATTATATATATTTTATATTTTAAAATGGACTTCATTTTTGGATTCGGAATATCGAATTTTGCCTAAGGTGAAATTTTGGTACTTTTCGGATAACTTTCATATTTTGATGAATAGTGAAAATTACTAAATTTTAATTAAAAACAACTTTTTTAATCAAAATAATTAATAGTGATAAATTATGAATTTGAGTGGTTTTAAAGTATATTTAGAATATATTTTTACCATTTAATATAATTTTGGTCATTGGACATAATTTTACAATTAAACCGAACATAAACAAGTGTCAATCTTTTGGTAGTTATTATCTCTTAAAAACACGCTTTTTGTTTTGACAGCGGGAATTAATTTTAAATTAATTTCTGCCACTTCTGTGTTTTGAATTTAGAAAAATGGATTCCATATTTTGAATCAGGATGTTCAAATTGTGTAAATAGGTAACTTTTATTTTTAGACATTTTGAATAATTACTGCGGTAAATATTTTATTTACCATGATTAAGGGTAAATCCGGTAAATAAGGGTTAAAAAATAATATTATAATAATACTAAATTACCCTAAAACGTGTCTTAACCCTATTGGTTGATAAATGTTCGACCATGGGCATCTTTGGGTCTATTTTGGGACCCCATGGATCCACTTGTAAGTGATAATGACACATTATATTAATAAAGCTAAAATAAAAATAAAAATGGTATAAGCTTACATCTTTTAGAAGAACAATTTTTACATAGGGTTATACATGTTGGATTTTCGATTATAAATATTCATTAGAAAGCTAAAAAGATTTCATACATAATTATATTTTCTTTATAATTTTTAGACATTAAATAAGTTATTTTATTTATGACACAATGATGATGCAGTAATTACTATTATAGTGAAAAATTAAAATAATTGATATTATAAATACCCAAATAAATATAATATGAAACTTTTAATGAATTAAACTAATTTTCTAGGCTAATATGATATATTAGGATTGATTTAATGGACTTTGTTCGAAGTAATCAATCTGTTATGAGTTTCACAAAAATCAACTATTGAATAGTGTCAAAATTGACATAAAAGAGTTCTTAAAACAAATATTATATTATTAATTGATATTAAATTCCTAAAAATCTATGGTTCGGCCAAGAGACTTATATTATGATAGGTTAATCATTAATGGACCACTTGGGGGTCTCTTGTATGTATATGGTAAGTCTATTAACCATATAATATAAAAATACAAAGAGACATTGTAAAAGTGAAACTAATTAACTTAGAGTTAATACTTAAAGATAAGGTTAATATAAGTACCCAAACCTGTCTAAATTCTATTGGATGAGTTGTTTTCGACCTATCCCCACACCATCCTTTGAATAGTCAACTTTGGAGCCTTTAGAAACCGAATATGAATTTATTATAAATTAATATTTCTAGCTTTTCCAAAGGTGCCCCTCACCCCTCTTATAAAAGGGCACTCCTCCTTCTCATTTCTTCACACCTCTAAAGCCTTTTGGTTCGGCCAAACTCTGCCCAAATACTCTCCCAACATCCCTCACTACAACCTAGAGGCCTTAGTTTGATCAGAAAGCCAACCTAAGGAGCCCTTTTGATCAAATCAAAAGGAAGAACCCGAAGAAGAGGTAATGATTTCACCACCCTTTTCTAAGTTCATTTCTTCTTCCACTTCTTCTTCCTTTGTTCTTACCATTCTAAAATAATAACTCCATTATCTCACATATACTGTGATGTTATTATAAGTATGGTACAACCATATTCAGTATTCTATCCACCCTTTGAATAACATGTCACCATACGTGCGTACGTACGACTTACCGTCTCCACGTCGTGGTGTAATTGTTATTCAATATAATATTATTTGGATGGGTATAATAATGATGTGTAACTCATGTAAATAATAAATATAACATGTTAATGATTCTGTATATATGATATACCATTCATTTATATATTATTTTAATATCAAAAGAATGATATTGTCGCTCGTGCGTACGTACGGACTACCGTCTCCACGAACGCGATGAGATTCATTCTCCATCGTAACCATTCAAGTATAATTATCATTTGATGATTTAAAAATGATTTTTAAGGACTAGATATAATTCTGGATATGAATAAGATACAACAACCATGGATTATGTAACAAAACATATAAATAAAATGAGTAAGTTAACACCCGAAACGACGATAATTCTAAGATATTATTAACAAATCAATGTTAAAAGATCATATATGATATCATATTAATATATATGATTCTTGTATAATTTAATAACAATTACTTCACCATTATACAGGAGGTTAACCTACCCCAACAAAGGAAAAGTACAAGGTAAGGGTTTACTTTACAACCTCTTCATTATCCAAGGTTGTTTATACGTAATAATCTACTGGGATCTCTTTATCATCCACATCCATGTTTCTTAAAAATGCATTTCAAAACATTTTTACTATTTACTAGAATATGAGTTAAAGTCATTTATACCCTTTTTGACTTTTTATAAGAGGTTTATAAAGGAATCTTTCCGTCGTTTTCAAAACAAGGTCCTTTTTAACCTTTTCGACAGAATTGAGGTAAGAATGTTTTTTTAACTTATACGGCGGGTGCGGTTATTTTACGCCGTTATAAAATCTTCAAAGCATTCCTTACAAGATTATAAGAATATTTTCAAAGAAAATGTTTTATTTTATATGGATCTTAAATGATTTCAAAATAAAAGGAGATATTTCTTTAAAAAGAATTTTGATTTCATCTACGTCAACATCCTTTGATGGATTTTAAGATTATTTGAAGTCGATTTATTATGATACAAAACTTCTATATTGTATTGAAGGTTTTGTGATATGTTTGACTATGGATGTGCTATTTTTATACCATTCATATTTTATGCTGAAATTATTGACATTTCGTATGCTAGTTTTAATACGAATGTTTATGTTATGTTTAAACCTTTTCATATGGGAATGCATTGGACTTAATAAGTGACGGGTGGAGCCCGCTATAGCTCCTCGATGCATCGGTAGGTCTCATGAGACAAACTAGTGTCTTGGCACAAGGCCTTGACAAAATCTTATTTGTAGTCTTGGCACGAGGCCTTGACTATGTGGTTATGATAGTCTGGCATTATGCATTCCAACATTGTGAAAGTGGTTATTGATTTTTGCATGTGATTATTCGATTAGTAGAATATCCATGTGAGTAAGTAAATGGCATTATTTCATTTTATTTATGCCATACCATGTTGAAAGTTCATGTTTGAAAGGCTTCTGTTTTAGTTATACATTGCCTTAAAAGTTTATTCTTATTTATGAAAGTTTCCGCTATATTGTTATCCTTACTGGGCATTTGAGCTCACCCCTTTTCTATGTTTTATTTTTCCCAGGAAGTGAAGAAGTAAGTTATGAATGACCTGCAGGGATATTATGTGGGGATATGAGTGTGGATTATGGAGACAATATGTTGTTGTAGTAGTTTTTCGTTTAATGATGTAATGTAAAACTTATGAATATATCTAGTGTTTCCAAGGCTACTAAACCAATCGGTCTTTCGAGATTTGATCTTTCTTGTGATCATGCCAATGTTATGTAATAATGCACCGACTCTGGGTAACTGGGGTCGGGGCGTTACATTTTAAACCATTAATATCCATATAAATAAATCCTTAAAACCATTTTGAAAACATGGATATTAATAAGAACAAATAATTAAAACATTTAAAATGATATTTTGGTTAAAGGGGTTTTACCAAAATTAGAGACACTTGAATACAATAATTGAGGAATAACATTTAGTCATAACTTTATAATATCCTGAGAATAAATGGATTCATGATATAATACTCCAAAGTACAGTATATACACCATATAAGAGTGAATTGGTGCATAACAACAGTGAACCCTCAATAGAAATGTCAAATGTGATGAAATCCCTTATAAAGAAGGTATCCTTAACTTAAGGACAAATCAATCTCAAAAATATGTGTGACAAATATAAATACACCCAATATAAGTGGATATTAAGTGTAAAACAATAAAAGGTCATTCACACATATTCAATGGATGACATATTCAATGACTACATGTTGAACCCAAAGAAATCAAAATTGGGTTAAAAAGTTCCCTTGACAGCCTAACGGCATCACATCAAAATGAGTTGATGAGAGATAAAAAGAGTATCTCATCACTTGGACATAAAAATTACATCAATAAGGATATATGAGAACATATCCCAACATAACAATATGTAAATTAAAAGACCCAACAAAAGAAGTCTTTTAAAAAAAGAGGAGGGTGGAAGGTTCCCTTACCGACTTTGGTATCTTTCAAAACATACACCCCATGAAAGAAGGACAATAGACCATTGATGTAAATACTCATAAACGAAAGTATATTACACAAAGAGTAGAATAATGGGCAGTACATACACCACTCAATAGAATTTATGGAAAATGTAGCATAAATCTCACGGGAATAAAAGTGAGATGAAAAATCCATTACGAAAACTCGGCAGCCTAACGGCGCCACATAAAACTTCCGAATATGGATTGATGAGATCAAATAGTGTATATCATCACATTAAAATAAAATGTACAGAAAGAGGAATATAAAAGAACATCCCCCAACATTACAAAGAGGAGCTTAAAAGAAGTGACATAAAGGAGAGTACTTAAAAAGAAAGAGAGAGGTTAGATCTCTTAAGAAAGTTCGGCAGCCTAACGACGCCACTCAAAACTTCCAAAATGGATTGATGAGAGAGAATAGGGTATCTCATAACATGAACATAAAAATTACTGTAAGTGTAATATAAAAGATCATCACAATAACAAGGAAGATGATCTTTAAAAGGAATGACATAAAAGTGTGTACTTAAAAAGAAAGAGAGGAGTAGGATCCCTTACCTCGGGTCCGACTTGACTCGATCGTTCTTTAATCTCCTGAATAATAAACTTGAGTTAATTTCTACTTCCTTAAGAACCTTTTTCAAGTTCATTATTCCTTTTATATCACATATTACCATGTTATAAACATTATTTAATCATTTAAGTTAATCATGTTTGTTTTGTCGATATTTGGTTCTTAAGTCGAAAGTGGACTTCTTACAATTACATGATGTTCGTGTGGTCAAAGGTTCATTATATCCAGAATGACATTCCTGATTTGGATATCATATATATCATATATATCCAGAATATATATGTATTTATAATATTACATAATCATTTAGAGGTAAGAAATGAAATGCACCGTTCATGGAGACGGTAAGCCGTACGTACGCATGAATGCTACTTTCATTTCTTTGTCATATTAATGGAATTAAAACTAAATGAGAGGTATGTATATTTTAATTAAAAAATTATATTCATCATTTAGATGTATCATTCATCATATATATCCATTATATACATGTACTTATAATATTACATTACATTTGGGGATAAGAAATGAAATGCACCGTTCATGGAGACGGTAAGTCGTACGTACGCATGAATGCTACTTTCATTTTTATCTCATACTTTAATGGAAAGAAATAATAATGATATAGAGGTATATAATAATTCCAGTATAACATCATATATAATAACATTAAATCCATCCTTTATACGTCCCACGTATGGCATTAACGAATCACATCACTTTGAGGGGGCGGTAGTCCGCACTTCCTAAAATGAAGATATCGCGTATACCCATAATGGAAGCCATAAAGGTAAGACACAAATGAAAAATACAGAAGAATAAGTAAAACAGAAACATATTATATATCATCTATAAAAATAGTGACATCATAATGGCCACCTTAGAAGGTGTTAAATGAGTATTGAACAATCATCGTTCCGGGAGGCAGAATTTCACCATCCACGGAAACCGTATGTTCTTTAACCATTTGATGTAGTTGTGTGAGAGTGTAGCTCGAATAAATATTATAACAACACCCTAGTATATTTAAGATACTGGTTTTGTTACAAAATAAGTAAATAAAAAGAGTTTAGGGCGATGGAGAAGCAAAATAAAACAAATGAACATGAGAGAATGAATTACCTTTAAAAGTGTAACTGCTTTTGATTTGAGCCTAAAGGATTTCTTTGAAAGGATTATGCCCAAAGGAAATCCTCTAGGATGAGGAGAGGGATGTGGAGAGAGTAAATGGGCAGGGGTTGGCCGAGCCAAAGGCTTGAGGAGTGTGTGAAATGAGGTAGAGGTGGGGGCCTTTTATAAGAGGAGAGGAGGGTCACTTTTGGAAAGTAAGAAATATTACTTTATTTGAAAATTTGTTTCGGTTTTAAAAGGTCCCACATTGATATAATTCGTGGATAAGGTGATCAGGGTTCGAAATCCACCCATCCAATAAGTTTTGGACATGTGTAGGTCATAGAGTTTACATTATCTTCTCATTTTATTTAAATCGTCAGATAATGATGTCATCGCTGCATCATTATGATGTCATAAATAATTTAATTTATTTAATGTCTAAAAATTATAAAAAAATTACTATGATATAGGAAGTCTTTTTATATTTCCAATGAATATTTATAATAAAATATCTGACTTGTATAACCCCATTTAAAAATTGTTTTAGTAAAACATATCATGTTTGTGCCATTTTTTACATTAACATTAAATAAAAGGTATTTATGTCATTTTCCAACCAAAGTGGCTCCATGGGGTCCCCAAGTTGACCCATGACTTTTCTTGGTCGGCCATGACACAACCAATGAGTGTACATATTATTAAAACATTATTTTTACCTTAAACTACACTAATTACCTCTAATCGCGATTAAAAACTCAATAAGTTACTATTCACCAAAAAATTATTTTTATCCCATTGGACCACATTATACTTCTTAATGACAACCATGTATGTTGGATTTTCGAAATTCAAAACACAAAGATGGCAAAATTTTATTTAAACGGAAAAATCAGTTTTTATAAGTACCACTTAGTGGTTTCACTATTCATCAAAAATTGAGGTTTTTCAGAAAAATCCCAAAAATTCACCCTAAGCTATATTTGATATTCAGAATTCAAAAATGAAGTCTATTTTACAAAATTCAAAACATATAAGTCACATTAATTAATTTAATAATTAATTCCCGCTGTAAGAGCAAATAGCGTGTTTTTATGAAACAATAAGTATCAAAAGATTGACACTAGTTTAAGTCTGATTTCAAAGTGAAATTAATTCCAACGACCACTATTGGATTTAATGGTAAAAATATATTCTAATTTCACTTTAAAACCAATTCAAAAGATAATATAATAATATAAATATATTATATTAAAAAGAGGTTTTGAATTAAAATACAACATTTTACACTATTCATTAAAAATGAACTTTATCGGAAAGATACAAAAAATTTACACAAAGTAAATTTTGATGTCCCAATTATTAAGAAGAGTTCTATTTGGTCCAATAGAATTTATAAGAGTGAACAAAGATATATTTAATGACGTTTTTCCATCAAAAGGTGATAAGTGAACCTTTAGTGAAAACTAGGGAATATATGCCTAAAATTGAATTCTTTCCGTATTTTAAGCCTCTATCCTTTATTGGATAAATGTAAAAACATTTAAAAACATATATAATCATATTTTAGTTATTTATATCCATTCCTGCCATTACAACGGCTACATGTTAACTACCATTTAAAATAATATTATTTTATTATTAGAGTGCAACGTAAGATTCCGAAGAAACTCGTTGTTGCGTGTTAGGTACGCCATCGAGCATAGCATCCCCTTTAAAGTCATATTAATATTTTATTCACAAATATGGATAAATATGAAAATTTCATATTCTTTATTTAACTGGGGTGTTACATCCTTCCCCCCTTTTAGGAATTGCGTCCTCACAATTTTTAAAATTGAGCTTGGAAACATCCTTGAAAGTCTCACATCGGAACAAGAGTCGGTAAAAAAATCACTTTAAAATAAAGGATGATAAGTACAGAAGTCACCCGAGTTAACCCATACTAGGATTCCATCTAGAAAAACATGTACATGGAAGAAAAAGCAAAGGGTCATGTTCCTGAGGGAGAGTGATAGTAAACATGTCTAGGAGAAAGTTAACAATGAGAAAATCACAAACTTGTGATGGGTTAAACAGTATTCGATTCCCCAGTAGGAAAAGTTAATAGACAACATTTTTGTTTTAAGTTACTTTTTATTGAGTAATTTATTAATAGGGAAACATAATCACTTATCATGTTGACTTTTAACTTTTACACAAAATCACATTTTCTCCAAAAGACGAGTATTTAGGAAGACTTGTTCACATTAAGAGTACTATAATCAACTTCTAGATAATCACCTAATCCAAAAAAGAGAACTATATACTTCCAATATCTTTAAACCTTAACCATAACAAAAACCAAAAATGTTAGTACAAGGTCAGCTAATCCAGAAAAGGATAACCCATTAAAAAGAAAATCCATGCTTAATCTCCAAAATTTGTCCAACAAAACCCAATGTTCAACGAGGACCATCCGATAAACAATTTGTCCATAAAATTCATCAAAGTAAACCAATATAAGATTGAAACCCAAATATTTGATGTATTTAGTCACATAGTCTTCCAAGATAAATCGTAACATTTATCTCCAAACAACATCAGTTGCTCCTAAAGTCTCGTATTGAAAAGTAATTAATCTAATCACATATCCTCCATGATAGGTTAATCATTTTCATAAATAACCCAAAATCAACTTACTATTAATTCATAAAGTGATATAACTAAAAATAATCAGTCAAACTAACCGGAGACTTCACGTAGTCCAGTGGTAGGTGATAAATACCAGTCGCACTTTGGTTGTGGGTTCGATTCCCACAGCTTTGTCCGACGCGACGGGTAGTCACACGGTCTGCGTGATGTCCTTTTTCCAAAACTATATAATTCTTAAAACATTCCCCAAAATGAGATAAAATCTTCAAAGATGATCATAACATATTTTAACCTCAACTTTATCTCATGCCTTTCGTTTTCCATCATAACATATAATAACCCATAATTACCTAAAAATTAAGGATCATATAAACTCGAATGGTTACCTTTATAATTATTACCTGAACTTCCATATCGATTGGTCATCTTGAACATGATGCATTACAGAACATATCAAGGTTCAAGTGGTTGATCATGACTCCTTGATAGTTGGTTTAGAACAACCACGAGTTTCCTCATTGAATACCCCATTTCGTCCAGTCTCTAAATCAAAGAACCACCACAGTTTCCTTCAAACCAATTGTCTCTTTGGTGCCTGCTAGATTCATCCATTCACTAAAAACAGAAATGTCAGTGTGAGTATATCAACAAAACCATCATGTACTAATGAGGAAGGTAAACACTAAGAGACACTTACTCATTCAATTTATCTAAAACTAGGACTCTTTCTGAAAACCTAACCATTATGGTAATGTCACTTATGCTTAGAGAATACCCTAACCTCTAAAGTTATCTAAACCGACCTTTGATACCAACTATAAGGCCCCAGCCTTAAACCTTACTTAATCTTGAGTTATTACAAGATTACACATTGAGGATCTTTTCAGGTTTAGAGTTTTTGGGAATTAGATCATGAAACTTGCATTACATTCCACATTTAAACAAAGTGGTTACATAAAAGATAGTATTCATTCTTCCCATCAACGGAAACATATTTAAAATATAACACGGATTCTTTATTGACACATCCTTGACACTATCATCACATCATGTACCTTTCCCTTGACCTGTGAAAAACATTTCAAAAACTTGGGATGAGCATAAAAATCTCAGTAAGAGTTATAAAAATATGGAAAGGAAACATGAGTTCATATATACATTAGAATGAAATCACACTTTACCAATAAAACATAGGCATATCAAATCATGAATAAATCATAGAAAACATAAGACATAAAGGTAACTTGAGGCATTCATAACATTCTTACGTAGGGAGTAACCCTCTTGGTTAAGTTTGGAATACCCATCACAGTATATTCCCTAAATCTCTTCGGAGAAACCATAACGTTTCACTCCTTCGCGTTACCCAATGCATTGGAGAGCTATATCGGGCTCACCCGCCCATAGTTTATCACGGAACCACCCGTTTTCATAACAATGCCCAAGAACCATAACATAAATGTATCACATAAAACATGCATAAAGGAAACATAACATTTCCACATTTCAATCACAATATAACATTTTAGTATATTGAAATAATGAATCCATTCAAAAAGAAACCATTTCCAAAACCATTTAAAACATTTAATAAAGAGATTATTGAATAAAAGTGTCCCATAGCACCTTGAAGCTTAAAATTTTAAACCATTAATATCCATATAAATAAATCCTTAAAACCATTTTGAAAATATGTATATTAATAATAACAAATAATTAAAACATTTAAAAGGATATTTTGGTTAAAGGGGTTTTACCAAAATTAGAGACACTTGAATACAATAATTGAGGAATAACATTTAGTCAGAACTTTATAATATCATGAGAATAAATGGATTCATGATATAATACTCCAAAGGACAGTATATACACCATATAAGAGTGAATTGGTGCATAACAACAATGAACCCTCAATATAAATGTCAAATGTGATGAAATCCCTTATAAAGAAGGTATCCTTAAATTAAGGACAAATCAATCTCAAAAATATGTGTGAAAAATATAAATACACCCAATATAAGTGGATATTAAGTGTAAAACAATAAAAGGTCATTCACACATATTCAATGGATGACATATTCAATGACTACATGTTAAACCCAAAGAAATCGAAATTGGGTTAAAAAGTTCCCTTGACAGCCTAACGACATCACATCAAAATGAGTTGATGAGAGATAAAAAGTGTATCTCGTCACTTGTTCATAAAATTTACATAAATAAAGATATATGAGAACATATCCCAACATAACAATATGTAAATTAAATAACCCAACAAAATAAGTCTTTTAAAAAAAGAGGAGGGTGGAAGGTTCCCTTACCGACTTGGGTATCTTTCAGAACATACAACCCATGAAAGAAGGACAATAGATCATTGATGTAAATACTCATAAACGAAAGTATATTACACAAAGAGTAGAATAATGGGCAGTACATACACCACTCAATGGAATTTGTGGCAAATGTATCATAAATCTCACGGGAATAAAAGTGAGATGAAAAATCCCTTACGAAAACTCGGCAGCCTAACGGCGCCACATAAAACTTCCGAATATGGATTGATGAGATCAAATAGGGTATCTCATCACATTAAAATAAAATGTAAAAAAAGAGGAATATAAAAGAACATCCCCCAAAATTACAAATAGGAGCTTAAAAGAAGTGACATAAAGGATAGTACTTAAAAAAGAAAGAGAGAGGTTAGATCTCTTACGAATGTTCGGCAGCCTAACGGCGCCACTCAAAACTTCCAAAATGGATTGATGAGAGAGAATAGGGTCTATCATCACATGAAAATAAAAATTACAGTAAGTGTAATATAAAATATCATCCCAATAACAAGAAATATGAGCTTTAAAAGGAATGACATAAAAGTGTGTACTTAAAAAGAAAGAGAGGAGTAGGATCCCTTACCTCAGGTCCGACTTGACTCGATCGTTCTTTAATCTCCTGAATAATAAACTTGAGTTAATTTATACTTCATTAAGAACCTTTTTCAAGTTCATTATTCCTTTTATATCACATATTACCATGTTATAAACATTATTTTATCATTTATGTTAATCATGTTTTTTTTTGTCGATATTTGGTTCTTAAGTCGAAAGTGGACTTCTTACAATTACATGTTGTTCGTGTGGTCAAAGGTTATTTATATCCAGAATTAAATTCCTGATTTGGATATCATATATATCATATATATACAGCATATACATGTATTTATAATATTACATAATCATTTAGAGGTAAGAAATGAAATGCACCGTTCATGGAGACGGTAAGCCGTACGTACGCATGAACGCTACTTTCATTTCTTTGTCATATTAATGGAATTAAAACTAAATGAGAGGTATGTATATTTTAATTACAGAATTATATTCATCATTTATATGTATCATTAAGCATATATATCCATTATATACATGTACTTATAATATTACATTACATTTGGGGATAAGAAATGAAATGCACCGTTCATGGAGACCGTAAGCCGTACGTACACATGAACGCTACTTTCATTTCTATCTCATACTTTAATGGAAAGAAATAATAATGATATATAGGTATATAATAATTCAAGTATAACATCATATATAATAACATTAAATCCATCCTTTATACGTCCCACGTATGGCATTAACGAATCACATCACTTTGAGGGGGCGGTAGTCCGGACTTCCTAAAATGAAGATATCGCGTATACCAATAATGGAAGCCATAAAGGTAAGACACAAATGAAAAATAAATAAGAATAAGTAAAACATAAACATATTATATATCATATATAAAAATAGTGACATCATAATGGCCACCTTTGACGGTGTTAAATGAGTATTGAACAATCACCGTTTCGGGAGGCAGAATTTCGCCACCCACGGAAACTTTATGTTCTTTAACCATTTGATGTAGTTGTGTGAGCGTTTAGCTTGAATAAATATTATAACAACATCCTAGTATATTGAAGATACTGGTTTTGTTACAAAAGAATTAAATAATAAGAGTTTAGGGGTTTGGAGAAGCAAAATAAAACAAATGAACATGAGAGAATGAATTACCTTTAAAAGTGTAACTCCTTTTGATTTGAGCCTAATGGCTTCTTTGAAAGGATTATTCCCAAAGGAAATCCTCTAGGATGAGGAGAGGGATGTGGAGAGAGTAAATGGGCAGGGTTTGGTCAAGAAAAAGGCTATAGGAGTGTGTGAAATTTGGTAGAGTTGGGGGGCTTTTATAAGAGGAGAGGAGGGGCACTTTTGGAAAGTAAGAAATATTACTTTATTTGAAAATGTGTTTCGGTTTTAAAAGGTCCCACATTGATATAATTCGTGGATAAGGTGATAAGGGTTCTAAATACACCCATCCAATAAGTTTTGGACATGTGTAGGTCATAGATTTTACATTATCTTCTCATTTAATTTAAATCGTCAGATAATGATGTCATCGCAGCATCATTATGATGGCATAAATAATTTAATTTATTTAATGTCTAAAAATTATAAAAAAATTACTATGATGTAGGAAATCTTTTTATCATTCCAATTATTATTTATAATTAAATATCTGACTGGTATTACCCAATTTAAAAATTGTTTTAGTAAAACATATCATGTTTGTGCCATTTTTTACATTAACATTAAATAAAAGGTATTTATGTCATTTTCCAACCAAAGTGGCTCCATGGGGTCCCCAAGTTGACCCATGGCTTGTCTTGGTCGGCCATGACACAACCAATGAGGGTAGGACATGTTTCAAGTTCATTTCATATTATTAAAACATTATTTTTACCTTAAACTACACTAATTACCTCTAATCGCGATTAAAAACTTAATAAGTTACTATTCACCAAAAAATTATTCTTATCCCATTGAACCACATTTTACTTCTTAATGACAACCATGTATGTCGGATTTTTGAAATTCAAAACACAAATATGGAAAAATTTTATTTAAACGGAAAAATCAGTTTTTATAAGTACCACTTAGTGGTTTCACTATCCATCAAAAATTGATGTTTTTCAGAAAAATCCCAAAAATTCACCCTACGCTATATTTGATATTAAGAATTAAATAATTAAGTCTATTTTAAAAAATTAAAAACATATAAGTCACATTAATTAATTTAATAATTAATTTCCGCGGTCAGAGCAAATAGCGTGTTTTTATAAAACAATAAGTATCAAAAGATTGACACTGGTTTAAGTCTGATTTCAAAGTGAAATTAATTCCAATAACCACTATTGGATTTAATGGTAAAAATATATTCTAATTTCACTTTAAAACCAATTCAAAAGATAATCTAATCATATAAATAAATTAGATTAAAAAGAGGTTTTGAATTAAAATACAACATTTTACACTATTCATTAAAAAAATGAACTTTATCGAAAAGATACCAAAAATTTACACAAAGTAAATTTTGATGTCCCAATTCTTAAGAAGAGTTCTATTTGGTCCTATAGAATGTATAAGAGTGAACAAAGATATATTTAATGACGGTTCTCCATCAAAAGGCGATAAGTGAACCTTTAGTGAAAACTAGGGCATATATGCCTAAAATTGAATTCTTTCCGGATTTTAAGCCTCTATCCTTTATTGGATAAATGTAAAAACATTTAAAAACATATATAATCATATTTTAGTTATTTATATCCATTCCTTCCCTTACAATGGCTACATGTTAACTACCATTTAAAATAATATTATTTTATTATTAGAGTGCAATGTAAGATTCCCAAGAAACTCGTTGTTGCGTGTTGGGTACGCCATCGAGCATAGAATCCCCTTTAAAGTCATATTAATATTTTATTCACAAATATGGATAAATATGAAAATTTCATATTCTTTATTTACCTGGGGTGTTACACATAATATCAGACATCATAACCACATAGTCAAGGCCTCGTGCCAATAATACAAATAAAAATATTGTCAAGGAATTGTGCCAAGACACTCATTTATCTCATGAGACCTATCGATGCATCGATGGGATATAGTGGGCCCAGACCATCACTTACTAATTCTAATGCATTCCACATATGAAAAGGGTGAAAAATAACAAATACATATATATTAAAACTAAAATAAAAAATGGTAATACTTTTACCATATACCATGAATGGTATAAAAATAGCACATACAAAGTAAAACATATCATAACTCATTAAAAACAACTTGGAATATTGTTTTATAAAAAATCAACGTCAATCAGGAATAATATCAAAGGATGTTGAAATATATGAAAATTATAATAAATACTTTTTGAGAGAAATATTCATTTTTATTGAAATAATTTAAAAGTCTCATTATTTATAAATGAAATAATTTATAAGATATTTTGGAATCATAGTGTCCCTTATAAATTTGAATCTTCTGAAATGAATTAACATTTTAAAACATTCATGTCCAAAAAAATAAATCATTAAAACCATTTGAAAATACAGGGAGATTAATTAAATAAATTTAAAAAGATACATCTTTAAAACATTCAAAATGATGATATTGTTATATATTCCATTCGATAAAACCATAAAATATTCCTTCTGAATTTTTTTGATGAATCACAGATATTGATGATAAATATGTCCCAGTAAATACTTACACATAAACCATCTCAAATAATAATGAGATTGAGGAATTTACCCTCAACTTATACTTTTCCTTAGTTGAGGTTATGTTAACCTTCTGTATAATGGTTAAATCATATTTATTATGTATACAATAACCACATATATAAATATTATATCATATATGATCTTATAATATTTCTTTATTAATAATACTTCAGTAGCATCATTGTTTCAGGTGTTAACTGATTCATTTTCCTTAACATATTTTGTTACAAAAGTTGTGTTTGTTATGGAGGGGATGTTTTTGAATCTTATCCATAATGAAATTAAGTTATTAAACATTATTTTTAATCATCAAATAAAAATTATTCTTCAGTGGTTATGATGGGGAATGAATCTCATTGCGCTGTGGAGACGACATGTCGTACGTACGCACGATGGATACTTTTTCATTCAGTTGATGGTGAAATCCTATGTAATTGATTGTTATTTTATATATAGAAATTAATTATCATGTTATATTTATTATTGACATCAATTATACTCAATATTATACACATCTAAATAATTATGTGTTTATTAAAAGACTACACCAGCACATGAAGACAGTAAGCCGTACATACACACATATTGTGAATTTGTTAATCATAAGATGGATAAAATAATGAACATGGTTATAAAATATTTAAAATAACATATTTTTATCTAAAAGGTAATAGATTTATTATTTTATTATGGAAACAAAAAAAGAGAGGAAGTAAACGAAGAAAAGAACTTTGAAAGCGGTGATAAAATAATTACCACTTCAACAGGCGCTTCCTTTTCATTTGAACAAAAGGGATACATAGGTTGGATTTAAGATCAAATTAATTCTTATAGGTTGAATTTAGGGTAGATGGGAGGATATATGATCAGTTTTTGGTTGATCCAAATGGCATTGGAGGTGTGAAATTAAGAGAAGGGAAAGTGCCCTTTTATAAGAGAGGGGAGAGGCACATTAGGAAATGTTTGAAATATTAATTTATTATAAAATTATTTTCGGTTTCTAATAGATAAAAATGTATTTATTTCATGGATATGGTGGGATGGGTCTAAATTATCTCAACCAATAGTTTTTAGAAAAATTTAGTTCACCATATTAACCTTATCCATTATATTTAACTCTTGGATAAATTATTTACTTTTTACCATGCCTTCTTGTATTTTTATACTACATGTTTAATATAGTTATTATATAATTATAGGAGAACCTCAAGTGGTTCATTAATGAAATATATAACATTGTATATTTCATTTGGCCAAACCTCATATTTTTGAGTCTATTATATAATTTAGTAAAATAGTATATGTTTTAAAAACACATTTATGTCAATTTTGACAATATTTAGTATTTGGTTTTTGTGAAAGTAATAACAACTTGATTACTTAGAAAAAATACATTTAATAAACCCTAAAATTTTATATTCTCCTATTAAATTCTTGTGTGGAATCAAATGTTTCAATTTACCTTTATTTTAAAATTTATAATATCAAATAAGTTAATAATTCATTTATAAGCTAATTTATGCATCATCATTGTGTCATAAATAAATGTAATTATTTAATGTCTAAAAATTATAAATAAAAAATATTGATGTAGGAAATATTTTTATCTTTCTAATGAGTATTTATAGTCGAATTTATCTTTTTCATGACACTATGTTAAATAACTCTTTTCTCACAAATGGTTCATCGAATAAGAAATTTTACATCACCGATAGTTCCGGGAGGTGGGGTTTACACTAGGTAGGGTATAACCATTGCGAGTGGATGACGTTAGGTCATATCACATCCAAAGATAATTTAATTGGGTTAAATATTTTTGTTGGCCGTTAGAAATAATAATAATTTTATTATTAATATTATTATTTGCATTGAAGACATCAGATGAAGATACACTTCTATAATTAATAAAATTACCGCGCTATAAATAATAACCTGATAAAGTAATAAATATGAAATTATTAATTTATCCAATTAATTAAAAATGCACAATCAATATTTATTTAATAACTGTTATCCTTTTTGTTAATGGTTTTTGTCATTAAAATATTAATGGTGTCATTGATGTGTTAAATTAAATAATAATAATAATTTTAATTATTATTGTTATTATTATTATATTGGGAGAAAAACATTTATATATATATATATATGAGGTGTATCTATTTATGAAGGATTAAATATATATATATATATATATATATATATTTATATATAGTTATATATACATGTGTGGTTGTATATATATGAATATGAAGATGTGTGTACGTATATATAACACGTATATAAATAGGTTGATATTTATTTCTAGGTCAGATAAAATATTATTAATTACCTACATAAATTCATTTAACATGTCGACTTAAATCAAGTTGTGGGATTTTATGTCTTTAATCCAAATATTTAAAATGACTTAGGGCATGTGCTTGCGCACCCTATTGTGGGTCTCAGACATCTATTAAAATTAATTAAATGATTGTTCATGCTTTATATAAAATATTACGTCACACCATAGCACAAATTTCGGGTTAAAAATAATTAAAAATTATTAATGGAAATTAATGGAATTTAATGAGGGAAAAAATAAATATTAAAATAGATATGGTTAGAGAGAAATTAAATATAACTAAAATGGGGTAAACTCGTTTTAATTATTTATTTCATTTCTTTACCATTTTATTATTGTTATTTTATTTATTTCCTTTTTATTTATGTTTCCTTTTTCTTTTCATTTCTTTCATTTTTTTCTTTATCAACTCCTCCTCTTCTCCTCCTCTCCTGTGCGTGGCACACCCCTCTTCCCTAGGTGGTGGGCACCACCCTTCTCTTCTTTTGGAAGACTACATCTCCTCTGTCTGTTATCCATTTTATTCACCATTAGGTGCGAAGTAAAAATAATGAATATTCTAACCTTCATTAAGTGGAATCGTAGGTTTTGGAAGAGTATCCTATGCACAGTTTGTCGTTGAAGAATTTTACCCTATTTTGGGGATTTTCTAAAATCCTCTTTTTTTCTTCTGTTTTAGGTCGAATAAAATACTACCATAGATCATAGAACCATCTACAAGTATAAGGTAGGGTGTCTTCCCTCTTTCCCTTCATTTCGTTGCGATTTATAAAAATGCACCATTGTTCCATTAGTCGGTGCCTATCGGCTTTGAGAAAATTCACCCAAACTCTTTAATTTATTTGTTTCTTCTAGTTATTTCAGACCTTTTGATCATGAATTAATTTGTTTAATTTTTTTTAATGTGGTCTGACACCCCTTTGGGTGTGCCGACATGGTCGGTATAAATTCTGTTAGCCCGAGTAATAAATTCATTTAGTTTCATGTATTCCACTACATATTTTTGTTGTGATTAATACACAAAATTATTTTAGAATAATTATGAATATTGAATTATTGGATCTTTGATAATTGTTTTTTCGGAATTATTTAATTATTTAAATGTGAATTCTCGGGCATTTAATTTAATTAACTTCATGTGTTGGGTAGCCAATTTTTTTTGTTGAATTTAAATAAATAATTTATATTAATTATGAACCGAGAATTGTTGGACTCTTGGAAGTTGGTTGTGCTGAATTATTTATTTATTTAAAAGGTCATTTATCTATTTATGTTGATTATGTAACTTTCCTTGTTAATATTATTATGCTACAATATTTAATTTGTACCTTGTTATGCATGTTGTATCTGGTTAGTTTTAGTGTTGTGAGTTTATATGCTGATTATGTCATATATGCTGCTGTGAAAACATTAATTAAATTTAGGGCATGGAAAAGAGGTGGGTCCCGTATTAAGGGCCACAATTAGAACCACTTTTTTCTGACGGGTTACATATATGTAGAGGGGGGTGGTGTCATTGGCTTGGCCAGACCGAGGATTTCCTGGGCTTTCTAATACTTAAGAGTTATATCGGTTCCAAAAGGGCCCATAGGGATGGATCTGTTGGAAATGTGGCTAAGGTAGCCTCAGATGACACTCAAACCCTTTTAGCGAGATTGGGACGAACTCAGGGTAATTCCATGACTCAAGCGATACATGGTCTTTCGAAAGATTTCCTTGGACGGGCTCGGTGGATTGGATAAATTGAAAGATGTTTTGTAGTGATACCTTCGAGACTGGATTGGACTCCAAATCTCAACATGAAACATAATAATGATGCACTTAAGGTTTGTATAATTTCCATTTGAGTAACTTGAGAATTGAGATATTCTTCTTATATGTGGATGTGCACCTGGTTGACACTTGACTTAGACCCCATGTTAAAGCCCAAGCTTGAGGCATGCATCTTTCTTGATTACCATGTTTCATTCTAGGTTTTATATATATAAGTGTACATGAATTCTATTGATAGGTACCATTTCAAACTACCTACTTTGGCTGAAGTAGGTGATTAGGCATGGGTGTCGTTTGGAACTCAGGCCGACTTATTTATTTTGTTTCACTTAATTAATTATGTCAGAATTTATTTGTAACGGAACACTGTATTTTATCATTGCACGAAATGGAAATATTTATACACCATGGGTGTCAGCCTATTGGGATTTCATCTTACACCCTACTCGGGTGTCATTGACACCCGAGTAGATTATATGATTGCAGGTATTGACAAAGGGAAGTGTGCTGCTTCCGATTCTTGATTGATTATTGCTTCTTAGGATGGAGACTGGGGCAGAGGACTGAGCCTTGCTCGTGATAAAGTTTTGACACTTTGTTTCTTTTCATTTTAGTTGATATCATCCTTGGGTTCTGTTTTCTGTACTTTCAGTTTAGACATACACCATTACATGACATCGTTTTGGGATCTTCTACCCTTGATTCTTATTCAATTTGATTATACATATTGCTTCTGCTATAGTTTATTCATTTAGATGCTTCCATTATTTATTATTAATTATTTTTTACTTCCCCCATGATATTACTTATTACCTATGAGCACGTTGTCTCCCCCTCAGACACAAAAAGTCCCTCACTACTAGTCAATAGTCTTTGGCATTCTGGGAGATGCGCTTGATGTCTTGTGACACACCGGTCTAGCAATCGTCTTAGAGGTGAGTCATGTCAGGATATTACAAAGTGGTATCAATGGTGGTATTTTCCTTTGTCTTAATGTTTTGGGTTGGTAGACAGGAGACAAGGAATGTGTCGGCGCTTGGTTAATATCCATGTTTGGGACTGATCACCCCATGTCCGGGAAATGACCAAGTGGCAAGGGTTGGGATTTTTGTTCATGCTTTTCGATGTTATAATTGATATGATTTTACCTCGAGTGATTTGGTGTAATTTCCGTTGCATATGAATTTATGGAATTTCTGATATTTTACCCTTGGCCTGCTAAGGTAAGGATAAATTATCGCATGCATCATAATCGGCACATAAGAATTCAATTGACATGCATAGTTCCATGCCATGTAGTTGAATTTTAGGCTGCCAGTTGATTCAAATTGTGTGCCTTGAATGCATTCCACGCCTTTTATTTTTTTAGAATGCCTTTTTAGATACCATGTTTCAGTGATAGATTTAGCATGCTAGCCTATTCCCTTGCTGCCTGTTTAATACCATGTTGGTCTTGTATCTTGCTTTTATTCCTATTAGCATGTCTATGTGATTAAGATATTATGATTATGTGATTACAACATGTCTCTCTATTTTAGATTCTTGTAGTTACTTGATAGATTGTTTGTTATGTAATTGGTTTCTTTTGTAAAATTTATTGGTTTTCTTTGAATGAGTTCCAAATTCCAAAAACTATAAAGTGTATAGTTTCTTATTAATTTGATAGCCACCCATAAATCTACCCTGATCTGTTTTTGAACATGTTATAATTTCAAATTAATTTGTTAATTACCTAAAGGCACAACTAGGACCAACTATTCTAGTGGATTCATGTTTCTTATGAGATAACCTGGCATGGGTGTTGTGACTCTTAATAATTAGACAACATTTTTGGGTTTCATTCTAATGAAACAAGGTCAGCTTAGTGGGACCCTTGTAAGTTGTCTTCTCTTATTAAAAGGATTTAATGTGACATATTTCCAAATTTATGAAATGATTTCAATTAATGTAAAAATTTTAAATATTGAGTTTTATAAAACTTTCATGTTTTCTCTTAAGGTGTTCTTTAAGATCACTTACCCTATGTTTTATTTGGAAAAATGGTACATGATGTTTTGATTAAATATTTTTATGATTTAAGATTAAATGTGATTAAATATAGAGGGATTGGATATGGAACCGATAGCAATGTCCTCTATTTAAGACCCTTGTATAAGGGTAGTTTGAGTTTCTCCTTGAGTTTCTTTGGAATAGAGCCATTCTCATGCCATTATCCCTAGCCAAACTACCTTTCTTAAAATGAAACCCTTGTTCAGACAGGTTTTCATGTTTCCCGTGACCTTTGTTTCGGGCTTGAGCATCGGGAAATTCACATTTTCATCATGTTAGGTGTGCCTTAGGAATGGTCCATTTCTTTATAGGTTCTTCAACCCACTCTTCTCTATTGTGATAGATGATTCAACATGTCTTCCTCGGAGTTAAGAGTCATCTTGATTCTGTATCAGCTCGGGGTAGTATGCATTCATGTATGTCGTATCTTCTAGTTCTTAATGTTGCGATGAACCAATTGAGTTCAGTGTAATCATCAAGACGTACGCTGCTAAATATGTTTTGGGTCATCTTAGTAGTGTAGTGTCTTCTTGTGTTAATGGAATCAAGTTCGTCCCAATGCTTGGGATGAATTCCATAGACTCGAGTGTTTTGAAACGCCGTCCAGTTCGGTTGGGTTCTCATTCCTTTTGTTTAAAGGATTTTCTTCTTGTAATATCCTAACCCTCGTAGTGTACTCTTCCTTAAGTGATGAGCACGTCCCATATATTTCTTTCGTCCTTGATACACTAAGAGAGCATCGGTCTTACAATATGTTAAATCTTTAAAAGTCATTGGGCTTGTTTAGGGTGGTTTTCTCAATGTGGCAGGTTGACGCATCGTTCTTATCGAGGCTTTGGTTAGTCTTGATTTACCATTGGATTTCCATGTAGGAATTATTTGGGAGAACTCTTGTACACCAATTGTTCATCTAACTTGACCGCCAGGCCGATGCCGCTCTAGGCTGAGTCAATGTTTCTATATGGGAATCTTTACCTTGTACCAACATCTCATTCATAAACTTGGAGTAGAGACTACCTTGTATTAGTTCCATTCACTCATGTCTTGCTGATTTTAGGTTACCCTAGACTTTTTGTCGGACTCAGTGATGCCTAAATCATGGAATGTCCCTAGAGGTCAGGTATGAACTTCGATGGACATGTTCACGGTAAATGTGAGATACCATTGAAGAATACATCACAGTTTATTCAATAAAACACTTGCCATATAAGCTGAGCATCTTCGTAAATGGTCCGTCGGAGTGG
This sequence comes from Viscum album, assembly GCA_963277665.1. Taxonomy (NCBI): domain Eukaryota; kingdom Viridiplantae; phylum Streptophyta; class Magnoliopsida; order Santalales; family Viscaceae; genus Viscum; species Viscum album. The sequence continues at coordinate 154,709,398 of OY728164.1, forward strand.
ATTGACCAATTATTTCTTTTGGTCAATAAACTGGTAAGTGAAGTAGCTTTTTTTGTCACGTCGTTAGGTGAGACAAGTGCAGTTTGTGTCGACCAGGGCATTTCATAAAAAGAGGGCTCGACATTGGATTTATGGGGAATATGGAGTTAACCGTTTTATCCATTTCATAAATCAGGTGAGAAGCATCTCTAGAATTCTTAAGGGTGTGTCTATTAGTAAATTTCGAGGTGGAAGGTATCATGATGTGGAATTTTCCACTTTATAGCTTTAAATCTTGAGGTGGGAAGTTACTTTGACCAAATGATTAATGAGAGGACGACATAGTCATGTATCTATCTAAATGTGTTTGGGTATGTATCGTCTCAGTGTTTTAGTTGGAGAATGATATTTTACTTGGATCTTAATGGTTATTGGGACGTTTTCCTAACCAATTCTTGAACACGCGCTGGGAATTTAGAGATGCAACACAACCTTCTTTGCGAGACTTCATGACCCTGTAGATCGTGTGAGAGTTATGTTTTTTCCGAAGGCTTCTTGGGGATGAGATGTTCTAAGGTGGGTTGGTTGTAATGTTCCGTGTTTTGAATCGAATTAAAAAGCTAAGGAAATTAAAATTTTCCATTAATTGGGTAGGCGAGTTTTAAAACTGAGCATCCGAACATTTTCTTTCTAATAGTTGACACTGCAGCGTTGATAGAATAAAAAAATTTGTTTATTTTATTAATACACATGTTTTTTTTCAAAAAAAATTAAATAACTCTCAAACGGTTTGTCGTATGAGAAATCAGAGACCACAGTTAGGTCTATAATGTCGGGTTTACCCTAGGTAGGGTATAACCTTGATTCGTATTGGGTGTTTGGAACCCTAGCACATGATAATTGGATCATTATTTTTAATTAATTAATTATTCTTTTTTTTATATAACAAATAATTATTTTCTCAATAATTGTGCATCGAATGAGAAATCTGACATCACTGATAGTTCTGGGATGTGGGGTTTACCCTAGGTAGAGTATAACCTTTGCGAGCGGCAGATGTTGGGTCATATCGCATCCAAAGATAATTTAATTAGGTTAAATATTTTTGTTGGATGTTATAAATAATAATAATAATTTTAATAATAATATTATTATATGCGTTGAAGACAACAAATGAAAATACACTTCTATAATTAATAAAATTGTCACGGTGTAAATAATAAATGGGTAATGTAATAAATATGATATTATTAATTATTTCAATTAAATAAAAATGCGCAATCAATATGGATTTAATAAATGTTATCTTTTTTATTAATGGTTTTTTTCATTAAAATATTAATAGTGTCATTGATGGGCTGTGTTAAATAATAATAATTATTTTAATTAATGTTATTATTATTATATTGGGACAAAAAAATTGATGAATATATATATGAGGTGTATCTGTATATAAGGTATTAAATATATATATATATAGTTATATTTAAATGTGTGGTTGTAAATATATGAATATGAAGATGTGTGTGTATATATATATATATAATATATACATGGGTGGATATTTATTGTTAGGTTAGATAAAATATTATTAAATACCTACATAAATGCATTTAACATGTTGGCTTAAAACAAGTTGGGGGCTTTAAAGTTTTTAATCCAAATATTTAAAACGACCGAGGGCATGCGCCTGCACCCTCTGTTGCGGGTCCCGAACATCTAGTCAAATAATTTAAATTATTGTTCCGGATTTATGTAAAAAATTACATCACGCTATAGCATAGCGTTCGGGTTAAAAATAATTAAAAATGATTAATGGAAATTAATAGAATTTAAACAGGGAAAAAATTAATAATAAAATATATACGGTTGGAGAGAAATTAAAAATAACTAAAATGTAGTAAGCTCATATTAATTATTTATTTCATTATTCACCATATAATTTTCATTATTTTATTTATTTCTATTTTATATTATTTCATTTTCCTTTTCTTTTCTTTCTTTTTTATTTATTTATCCTCTCCTCCTCTCCTCCTCCTCTCCTGTGCATGGTGCACCCTCCTCCCACGGTGGTGTGCACCACCCTTATCCTCCTCCGGAAGACTACAATTACCCTATTTTTTAACCGTTATCTTTGCCGTTAGGTGCATACTAAACCTTAGGGTAAGGCTAACCTTGTGTAAGTGGAATCGTTGGTTTTCGTAGAGTATCCTACATACAGTTCCTCGCGGAAAAATTTTACCTTATTTTGGGTTTTTTTCATCTGAAATAATCTTTTTTCTTCCGTTTTAGGTCGAATAAAAGCATACTACAGATCATAGAACCATCTATGAGTATAAGGTAGGGAAAATCCTCTCTTTCTTTCCATTTCATTGTGATTTATAAAAATGGACCGTTGTGCTTTTAGTCGGTGCCTACCAGCATTGGGAAAATTCATCCAAACTCTTTAATTTACTTATTTCATCTAGTTATTTCAATGCTTTTTATCATGAATTAATTTGTTTTATTTGTGGAAATGTGGTCTGAAACCCCTTTTTTGTGCCGACGTGGTTGGTATAAATTCTTTTTGCCCTAATATTTAATTCATTTAACTGCATGTATTGTGAAACCTATTTTTGTTGTGTTTAATTTAAATAATTATCTTAGAATAATTATGGACACTAAATTGTTTGATCTTTGGTAGTTAATTGTGATGAATTATTTAATTATTTAAATGTTCATGCCCAGTCATTTAATTTAATTAACTGCATGTGTTGTGAAAACTATTTTTGTTGTGTTGAATTTAAATAAATAATTTTGATTAATTATGAACCGGGAATTTTTGGACTCTTGGTAGTTGGTTATGTTGAATTATTTATTTATTTAAAAGTGTATTTATCTACATATGTTGATGTAGTATCTTTCATTGTTAATATTATTATGCTTCAATATTTAATTTGTACCTTTTGATTCATGGGTGTATCTGGTTAGTTTTCAAGCTGTGAGATTATAATTTGATTATGTCATATCAGTTGCTGTGAAAACTTTTACTAAATTTAGGGCGACGAAATAAGGTGGTTCCCATATTAAGGGCCACACTTAGACACTCTGTTCCTGACTGGTTACGTTTATGTGCTGGGGGTCGGTGTCATTGGATTTTCCGGACCGGGAATTCCCCAGGATTTCTAATAAATATGAGTGATACCGGTTCCAAAAGGGATTATCGGGATGGATCCATTGGTAATGTGTCTATGCCACCCTCGGATGACACGCGGCCCCTTTTTTCAAGATCGGGATGGACTCAGGGTAAATCCATGCCTTGAGCGATACTTAGTCTTTTGAAATATTTCCTTGGACGGCCTCGGTGGTATTTGATAAATTAAAGGATTATTCGTAGAGATACCTTTGGGATGGGATTGAACTCCAACACTCAACATGAACCATAATAAGGATTCAATTAAGGTTTGTATTTTTTTTTGAGTCACTTAATAATTGAGATGTTCTTCTGATATGTGGAAGTGCACCTGGTTGACACTTGACATAGACCCCAAGTTAATGCACAAGATTGGTGTATGTCTACTTCTTGTTTACCTTGTTTCTTTCTGGGTTTTATATATATACTTATTTGTTCATTCTACTGATAGGTACCCTTTCAGACTACCGGCTTATGCTGAATTAGGTGATTAGGAACGAGTGCCGTTTGGAAATCGGGCCGAATTATTTATTCAATTATACTTAATTAATTGTCTAAAATTTTTATGTAATGGGACACTACATTTTTACATTTCATAAAATGGAATGGTTTAGATAGCTTGGGGGCTGGATTACTAGGATTTTATATCACATCCTACTCGGGTGTCTTTGACACCCGAGTAGATTATATGATTGCCGGTATTGACAAAGGGAAGCGTGTCACTTCTGATTTCTTGATTGATTAATTCTTTTTAGGATGGAGACTGGGGAACAGGACCCAGCCTTGCTCGTGATTTGGTTTTCGCAATCTGTTTCTTTTCTTTTTTAGTTGATAGAATACTTGGGTTCAATTTTCTGCACTTTCAGTTTAGACATACATCATTGCATGACATCATTTTGTGAGCTTCTGCAATTGATTCTTATTCAGTTGGATTATCCATACTACTTCTGTTGTAGTTTATTCATTTATATGATTCCACTATTTATTATTAATTGTTGTTTACTTCTTCTGTGATAATACCTATTACCTGTGAGGAAATAGTCTACCCCTTGGACACAAAAAGGCCCTCGCTGCTAGTCGGCAGCCTATGGCATTCGGGGAGATACGCTTGAGGTCTTGTGATGCACCAGTCCAGCCATCGTCTTAGAGGTATGTCGGGTCGGGATGTTACAAATTATCCCTTTACTCATAATTTTCATTAGTCAAGGGTACGTTATCCTTTTGTATAATCATTAAATCATTGTAATTAGTTATACAAAAACCAAATACATAATTATGACATCATATATGATCCTCTAATATTTCATTGTTAATAATATTTTAGTAGCATCATTGTTTCGGGTGTTAACTTATTCATTTTTTATTATATGTTATGTTATATAAGACATGATTGTTATAGATAGGAAGTATGTGACTCATATACTGAATGATATTAATTTCTTAAAAATTATTTGTAATCATCAAATGAAAATTATTCTTGAATGGTTATGATGGGGAACGAATCTCATCGTGTCGTAGAGATGACAAGTCGTACGTATGCACGCATGACCACTTTTTTATTTGATTGATGGTGAAATAGTATGTAATTGGATGGTATATTATATATACAAAATAATTAACATGTTATATTTAATATTCACATAAATTATTCTTAATATTATATCCATCTAAATAATGAAGTTTTGAAAAACAAAATACACCACAACGTGGATACGGTAAGTCATACGTACGCATGCATGGTGAATTTTCAGTTATAAGATTGGTAGAATAATGAATATGGTTTTACCATATTTATAATAACATATTAGTATGTATAAGGAACTGTATTTTTTCATTTTAGTATGAAAAAATCAACAAAAGAGGAAGAAGAAGAAGAAAAGAACTTTTAAATTGGTGATAAAATAATCACCTCTTCTTTAGGCGATTCCTTTTGATTTGAACAAAAGGGCTCATTAGGTTGGATTTATGATAAAAATAAGGCTTCTAGGTTGATGTGAGGGTATTTGAGAGGATATTTGATGAGGGGTTGCTGATACGAATGGATTTTGAGGTGTGAAATTAATATAAGATAAAGTACCCTTTTATAAGAGATGTGAGAGGCACTTTAAGAATAGCTTGAAATATTAATTTATTATAACATTATTTTCTGTTTATAGTATCTAAAAATGGATTTATTTCTAGGATAAGGTGGATATGGGTCTAAATACTCTCATACAATAGGATTTAGGGAATATTTGGTCACCATAGTAACCTTATCTTTTTTATTTAACTTTGTGTTAAATAGTTTATATTTACCATGTCTTCTTGTATTCGTATACTACATGGTTAATAAAGTTACAATAAAATTCTTAGAGAACATAAAGTGGTTCATTAATGACATATATATAACTATCTAATTCATTTGGATGAACCATAGATTTTTAGGACTATTATATTTTAATAAAATTGTATTTGTTTTTAAAAACTTATTTATGTCATTTTTGTCACTATTTAGTATTTGGTTTTTGTGAAAGTAATAAAAACATTAATACATAAAAATAAATACATTTAATCAACCCTAAAATGTAATATTCTCCTATAAAATTCTTGTATGGCAACAAATGTTTCTATTTACATTTATTTTAAGATTTATAATATCAATTATTTTAATCATTCATTAATAAGGTAATTACTTCATAAACCTTGTGTCATAAATAAATTTTATTATTTAATGACTAAAAATTTTAAATAAAATACCATGATGTTTTAAATTTATTTATATTTCTAATGAATATTTATAGTGGAATTTATCTTCTTCAGAACCCTATATATTAAAAATGATTTAGTTATTAAAGTTGGAATTTAACACTTTTAACTCTTCTTTAAATAAAATATAACAAATGTCCTAATCTCATCCAAGTCGATAAAAAAGGGTCATATTGTCCTCCTAAGGTCTATTTTGGACAGAATACACTTGTAAAAGAGAATTAGAACATGTTTTGGGGTAATTTTATGTTATTATAATATTATTTTTTTCCTTTGATTACCCAATTTTCTTTTAACTATGGTAAATAAAATTCAAAAAGTTTCTCTTCACCAAAAATTATTTTCATCCTACTAAACCAAATTTCTCTTACTAATGAAAACTGTGTCTATCAATTTTGTGAAATTAAATTCATAGAAGTGGTAAAACTACATTTTATGCAAATTTTCAAATGGCCTTAGAAGGTGGGTAAAAGACATTAAAAAGTTCAATAACAATTTATAAATGTAATCTTATTATAAAACGACTCAAATGACTTTAATTGGAATAATATTTGTATTATGTGCATATTTTGACATTAAGATAAATTTTAATTAAAAAAAATTATTTAAATGGAAAAGTTAGTCTTTAGGTACTATACAGTATTTTTTCACTATTCATCAAAAATTGAATGTTTTTAGAACAATACCAAAAATTCACCCTAAGATTATTTTGAAATTATGAATTCAAAAATGAGGTCTATTTTGACAAATTTTATTTTGTCGGAGTTCCTAAAATTAATTTTATTATTGTTCAAAAAAGGACATAAAAAGTTTTTGTTTTAATAAAATAGTTTATCAAAATATATAACTATTTTAACAAAACATATACATTTCATTATAAATGTGTTTTATTTATGTGAAAAAATAATAAATAACAATAAAAATTTACTTGTTACTATTCATATTAAAATATTTAATTGTTAAATAAATATATCGTTTAAATAATTATAATAATAATGTGTTGTTTTGTAGACCCTAAATATTTTATATAAAGTAAGAAAAGTTGGTGTTGTGTGAAATATATGCTATTAACCTACTTTAAAAAGACAGTGTACTATAAAATCTTGGGGTGTTACAACCATGATGATAATTTTTGAGGAATTCTACCTGAGTATTCTTTATTCCTTTGGTTTGACTTAATAATTTTTTTTCAAAATGAAGGTATCTTATCAATTTATGTGGATCTTATAAATTTTTTTTCATGTAAAAAAATCATTTATCAGGACCCTTCTATCGTTTACTCTTTGAGATATAAACGTTTTTAGGTGATTCCCTCCTCAAAACTTCCTGATAAGAAAAATTATGTTAAGATATCTTCTTGAATTATTACTCGGTTTCTAGTGCACTATATCTTTTGTTTTAAGCCATTATTGTCTTTAAAAAATAAGTGCATTTTATTATGAAACACTTTTGGGTTTACATCTAGTTGTGTATAAAGCAGTGTTCCCTTTTTTATTTTGAAGGACAAATAATATTTTCATTTAAACCTTTCAAAATTGATTTAACGCTAAAAGATCATAAATACTTTTCTTAAAATTTGTCACATCTAATTCACATCTCTTACCATTATACATTCCTATTTTACCTTATGAATGTCCATGTATATTTTACTTCAGTTCTTTCATGGAGACTTTTATGATACTCCGATTTGTTATGTCTGATGTTATGATTATGATACCAAATATTATCCATGGGTATCCCTTTTGTTTATATATGACTTATTATTTATGATTCATTATTATGAAAACATATTCATGGAATTTCAAGATGGTTGCACCCATATAGCGCTCCAATTTCTTGGGTAACGTTGAGTATCATGATACGTTATGTGCGACATTCTTGGTGGTTAGCCTTGGCTTGTTCTACTATGTGCAATGGTCTTGGCGATTATCCTTGACTTGTGATAAGATGAAAAATGATCTTGGCGGTTATCCTTTAATCGATCTAAATTAATTTTTTATGATTCTGAAACATTAATATGACTCCATATTTATATGATTCCGTGTTTATTCGTTTTTATTCCATATGTTACATGTTTTTTATCACCATGGGATGCCTTTTATCCCATGTGTTAATTCTTTGTTAGTTTTTTTATTCCATTATTGGGATTCCAGCTTATCTTGTTGTTCATGTTATCGCCAGGTTATCTTATGTAGATGTATAAACACAATGGAAGATAGGATATTATTATGGAGTTTAAATAAAATTTTGTTTTTATAATGTTTGATTATGTACCTAGTCATTCAATACACTATACTTTACAATCCTTTGCTTGTACTCTGTTGTATAATTATGTTTAAAATCAAGTAATGTTATATTTAAAAGGATAGGGTCTCTATAGTTGGTATCAATGTGTGGTCTACTTATTTTTGGAGGTTAGGATTAGAGCACCATATTGAGAACTTTAAGGATGATACTAAGTTTAAAAAACATCCCTAAATTTTGGTAAATATAGAGGAAGTGGTTTATCAAGGAAACACATCCATGTAAGGGTAGAAATAGGTAGAGTTGACTATGACATAGATGTACATTGGAGTGAAAACTATGAAAATGAGTCTCAGACCTGACCCGGGTTATCCTGGAACATGAAAACAGGAATTTTTTCACTCTTGGTTTGACACTCCCGAGGGATATGATTTGGAAAATTCATAATCTTGGTATAATCCATTATTAATGCAATTAAAAAATTTCCATAAGAATATATGTTTAAAAATAGATCAATTATAACATAGATTAAAACATAGGGAATACCAAGTTATGATATTTTTCTTCTTTACAAGTTTATCCTTTGGTGTTCAATGTTTCCCTTTTTATGCTGAATATCTAAGTACTCAATCCCTTTAATTTTATGTTTTTTTCATAATGAATTTCATGAAAAAGAGGAACACATGCCAATAATCAATTTGATAGAGAATGTGATGATTTCCCTAATGATATGCCTGATATGATGGGATCGAGTGCTCAAAACTTTATGATAGTACTTGCTCAGTTTGCTCAAGTTATGAATAATAACATGAATCATGTGAAACACCCTCCTCCTACAAGGATAGAGAATGTTTACGTAGAACCATTCATGCTGAAAATGACACCCATGTTTAGCTAATCTACTGATCCCATCCTCGCATAACATTGGATTAACTCAATTGAAAATATATTATCCCTCCTCCAGTGCTCGGATGAAGAAAAAGTTGTACTAGTAGTCATCTTTTTGATGGGGAATATCATCAATGGTGGACACTGATCAATAATACAATGTACAAAGTGGAAGTTGATTCCATGTATTTGGAAGAATTAAAGAGGATTTTATTCAATATATATTTTTCTCAAGCCCTCTATCTCAATATGGAAAGAGAGAACCTCAGACTCAAGCAGAAAGAAGAAGAGTCCATCAGGGCGTATGAAGAAAACATTACATGACTTGAAAGGTATGCCTTTAGCTTTTTTCATGAAAACAGAAAGCGATGTGTATCTCCTATTTAGCGGACTAAAGTTGAGTCTATGATAAGAGTTAGAGGTTCAAGCATTTGACAGTTATGGGGTCATTGTCTATTGTTCCCTGAAAGATGAAATGGAGATTGGAGACTCTTAGTGGTCTCATGGGCCCAATGACAAGAAGTTGAAAATGGAGTACAACATGGGTGGTTCAATAAACAAATCCCATGATTTAAAAAATCCTGAATATCCCACTTGTAAATTTTTTGGGAAAACCCATCTTAGGAACTATCTAAATGGAACTAAGAATTTATTCAAATGGGGAATAATGAGACATCTTTCCAAGAACTGCTGAAGGGATATGAAGAATCCCATTAATTTGGAAGAATAAAGGATGTTTTAGATCAACAATCAACCAATAGTGTAGTGATACAACTATAAGGAGCATGGGAATTATTAGAACAATTGCACTTATCCAAGGGTTGTTAGAGGAAATCAACAACATCCTCCAAGGCCACAAGGAAGGGATTATTCTATCACTAATACTAACATAGATTCGAACAACGATGTGATGAAAAGTTTTCTCATTATTAATTCAAGAATAGTGAACATACTATTTTATTTTTTTCTATGCATTATTACATATCTTGCAAGATTAGTAGAACTAACCAAACAATACATCAAATTTTGGAGGAAAAGTTATCTGTGAGTACAACGAATAGGGAAATTATTATGTCAATGGTTTATAACTCCTCCCCAGATTACATTTGGGGAATGAACCCTCTAGAAAATCTTTTCATAATTCCATTAGTGGAGTTTGAAGAAATCTTGGGAATGGATTGGCTATCTTTAAACAAAGCCAACACCAATTTTCAAGAAAGGGAGATCACTCTTCAAATTTTTAAGAATCCTCCATATTGTTTACAGTGTAAGGGTAGGATGAATCTCCTTTAGAATTAGTGTCTCAAGTGTGGATACAAATTATTTATGAGCAAGAATATCTAGCTCAAATGATTGAGACAAAGGATAAGATCACGCAAAAAACATGCTCAATCATTGTTGTTTTCCCCTAATATTTTTTGGACTTCTATTGATCATGAAGTTGACTTATAAATTGATATTATTTCTATATATTTGAATATATGAAAAACACCTTATTGAATGGAAATTTTTGAGTTGGAATAGCTGAACAAGCAGTTTTAGGAGAATTTAGACATGGGTTTTATACGCCCCAATGCTTCACTAAGGGGTGTGCCGATCCTCTTCGTCTGGAAGAAGGATGGATCAATGTGCCTCTACATTAATTATAATGAGCTCAAATAAAATCACTAGAAAGAAAGATTATCCCCTTCAAAAGATATATTACTTGGTCGATGAATTTTTTGGGGCCAGTTATTTCTCTAAGGTGGACCTAAGGTCAAGATATCACCAATTAAAGGTGTGGAAGAAAGATATTCCCATGACCGCCTTTTGAATGATGTATGAACACTATGAGTTCGTAGTTATGCATTTAAAACTCACTAAATCTTTATAAATTTTCAACTATTTAATTAATATAGTCATTAGTGATTACCTCGACCAATTTTTGGTAGTCTTTAATGATGATATTCTGATGTACTCCAAGAGAAATTTTGAAAATGTAGAGCATTTGAATACAATGCTAAAGACATTGTCAATGGAGAATCTATGTAACATGTTAAGTTATCAATAGTGAAGGGATATATATGGACCCTTCCAAGAACAAGGCAATTGGAGAGTGCCCGAAGTGAACATATGTAATGGAGATCCGTAGCGTTCTGGTTCTAGTAGGGTATTATCGAATATTTTTGAAGAAATTATCATTATTTTCAAACCCAATGACCATGACGACAAGGAAAAGAGTAATATTTTTCTACAATCAGGAATATGAAGACTACTTTAAGGTGTCTAAAAATAGGCTAATAACTGCATCAGTACTCACACTCCAAAAAGTGGATAACTCTCTGTGGTATACAATGATGCTTCAAAGAAAGGCTTAGGTTGTGTGCTAATGGAAATGATAAAGTGATATCTTACACCTCATGTAAGTTGAAGATATATGAGTAAAACTATCCCAATAATTATATGGAGTTGGCGGTTGTGATCTTTGTGTTGAAAATCTGGCGGCGTTATCTCTATGGAGAGAAGTGTGAGATATATAGTTTTTACAAGTGTTTCAATCATATATTCACACAAAATGAGCTTAATATGAACCAATGAAGATGGATATATCTCATCAAGGATTATTAATTCTCAATCCAATGCCATCCCAGTAATGAAAATAAGGTGGTGGATGTTCTGTATAGAAAGGATTCTACGTCTTTATCAATGATGAAAATTGAAAAGGTTCTGATCTTCATAGATTATAGAGCATAGACATGGGAATCATTAACAAAGGAACATCATCAATCCTTTCTCAAGTTATTGCTCAACCATCCATCATGTAGAAAATAATGGATGCTTAATTAATTGATGTAGAACTTCAGAAAATGGTGGAATCTATTAAAAATGGGAAATCCTATGAGTTCAAGATTGACAAGGATGGATTCATATTGTTTGGGCCAGGAGCATGTGTACCATCTAATCCAGATATAAAGAAAAATATTTTTAATGACACACATATCTCGACCGTCTCTATTTACCAGGGGAGATCAATGATGTATTGATATTTGTGATAAAACTTTTTGTGGGACAATATTAAAAGAGATATTACTGAATACACATCAATGTTCTTGGTATGTCAGCAAGTGAATGAATAGAGTAAAAATTCTAAGGGGAATATGCACCAACTATCAATACCAATATGGAAGTTGGAGAACATTACCATGGACTTTGTCCCCATATATCTAAAGACATCTAGAAGAAACAATGATTTATGGCCTATTATGGATCATCTTATAAATATAGCTCACTTTATCACAATTCAAGAGGACTTATGATTAGATAAATTTTCGTGGATATATATCAATGAAGTGGTAAGGATGCATGGAGTACCACTAACTGTTGTATCCGATAGAGATCCAAGATTCACCTTGATGTTCTAGAAAATTATCCAACATGTTCTATGCACTATACTGAACTTTAATACGGACTATCATCCTCAAACTGGTGGCCAATCTGAGTGGACTATTCAGACACTAGAATATATGTTGAGAATATGATCTATGGACTTAAAAAGAGAATGGGACCAAAGTCTTAAACTAATTGAATTCTCATATAACAATAGTTTCTAATCAAGCATCTGAATGGTACCACATGAATCCCTTTATGGAAAAAGGTGTAGAACCCTGGTGTGTTGGGATGAAGTCTTTGAGCATAAGCAGCTAAGACCTGAAATGGCTGACAAAGTGGTGTTGAAGGTGAAAACCATTCAGTTTCACATTAAGGAAGCCCAAATGTTGCATAATAGTTATGCAGACAATCATTAACATGACCTCATGTTTAATGTTGGAGATGTCATATATCACCACATATCTCATGCGAAGAATGTCATGATATTTGGGAAGAATGGAAAGTTATATCCTAGGTACATCAACCCCTTTTAGATTCTTGATCGTGCTGGTGTTGTGGCCAATTGACTAACACATACACCTACTATGTTCAAAGTATAAAATGTCTTTCATGTATCCATCTTAATGAAGTACATACTAGATCCTTCGCATGTACTATATTCAGAGGTGGTACAATTGGAGAATGATCTTTCTTACAAGGAGCAACCAACAAAGATCCTGGATCATAGATATAATGTTCTACGTAACAAGAATACTCACCTGGTCAATGTACTACGGTGGAACCAAAAGTATGAAGAGGCAACCTTGGAACTAGAGAAGTAAATGAAGGAAAGTTACCAACACCTCTTTATGTCTTAGAATGTAAAACAAAATTTCGAGGGTGAAATTTCATAATGGGGGATACTATAATGACCCAAATTTTTCAATTGAAATTTACATCTAATAATTATGTCATATAATCACATGAAATCTCATCACAATGAACTACTAAGTACTATGTGACCGTTAAACATAATTTTGTCACATCTGTGATTTGAATTTCAAAAATCTAACAGACACTGTCGCGATTAGTAAGATGTTTGGAGTCTGATGAAATGAACACAATTTTTGGTGAATAGTAACCTACACTTATGAATATTAAACCACCCTTATGGATAGTAATATAACCATTATTAATAGTAAATTGTCATAAAAGAATAGTAACCTCATCAATGAATGTATACATAAAATTTTGTCGTCTTATAGGTGATAATATGACCATAGTAAAATTATTGGTATTTCGGTAAGTCAGAAATAATTTATTACAATTAATTAAATAATATAAAAGAATAAGTATTTTCCTAAAAGGTGTTCATAAATTAATTATTTTTTGTTTTATGATATTTTCAAAAGGCCATATTTAACTTTTTAAAGCATTATAATGTCGGTTATTATTTTAAAATCTGTATTTGTTATGTAAATTATGATTATAATTAAAAAATAAATTATTCTTATATAGAAAAATATTTTTAAAAATTGTATTTCATTTTTTTATTTTTCATCTTGATAATCATTTAGGGTGATTTGTTTTGATTTTTCTGAAATAATTGAATTTGTTTTGAATAGTGAAACATGATAATTTACGATAAATGTTAAATACATGAATTATGAAGTAATTAGCTGATTTATGGATGATGTAATGCCATTATCTCTAACTAAAATGAAAATAATATTGATTTTGGTCATGGAATCATCACTATTTCTGGTCTTTAGGGAAAATAATAAACTAAGGAATTTAATATTATGAGAACCCTTTTCTCTTCCACTATAAATATCACACATCCTTAACTCTTCTCTTCACTCCTCTCAAGCCTTTTCCATTGAAACTATTGTGAACAATTCTCTTCTAAATATTCTCCACACGTCTAACATCCCTTATTCTCTAAAAAATACCAAATCCTCTCTCATTAAGAGGGTCCCAAGTAAGATTGAATCAAGAGTTAAATTCCACTTTTCTTTTCTTTAATTTTATTTTCCAGTTCATTTCATTTCTTTTCTATCCTTAAATATCCTCATAAAAATTTATTGTCAACTACATTATCTTAAATATAATATTATTTTTTTATCATAATAGAATAATTTATTATCATCTCTCCTTTACTCTTCTTTTATTTTGGTAGTAAAGACACCACCTGAGATGTGTTAATTTACCATATTCGAGGACAATGGGTTTTAATTTTCCATTACCAACTTTAATTATAGTTATGAAACCATTTTAATGGTTCAAACAGACCATAATATATATATTACGACTTTTTTATTTTTGTGTAATCCTTTTTTACATAAGGTTTTTGTTTATAAAACCAAACGTGTTCATTATCGTCAAATGTTTCTAATTAACCCAAAAGGTTGTACTAAAGTTTTATATAATGATTCAACTTCACTCCAAGTAATAAAATTAAAATATCCAAAATTTAATCATATGGATGTTCAATAATAAAATATAACTTCAATTCTGGTCATCCACCTTCATCAAACATGTTTATCCGAACATGAATTGATCATTAAATCCATGTAAGCCAATATAACCAAACATTGAAATTGAACCACTCACCCCATTAAAAAGGAATTGAATGAACATAAAAATGGTATAATAAATAAATTAAATATAGTATAGGTTATGTAATTATTAATTAATAAACCTATTTTTTATATTTAGGTCATTAATAACAAGTGTAAAAAACCATCAAACTTAAGGTAAGGGATCCTCTCTATTTAACTTTTATTACAGAATATGCTCTATATTATGACCCTTTACATGTAATTCCTAATCATGGGGTATGAATTCACACATTTACTAGAATTTGCTAATTATTTATATGTGACTATAAACTCATTTTTTCTCATTGATCCTTCTTAAGTACACCCGATACTATGCCGATTATCAGTAAGGATTTCTACCCAAATGACCTTTATTCCATCAGGCTACCTTATATTTATTTATTCCAAAATGAATTTATCTTATATATTTATTTCAATATTATAAATAATTTTTAAATATAAAAAATTCATTTTTCAAGACCCTTCCATAATTCTGTCTTTGGGAGATACATGTTTTTAAGTGATTCCCTCCTCAATACTTCCTGACAGGCAAACATGTTTAATGGGAACTTCCAGAATTCTTACCCAGTTTCAAGTTCACATTATCTACTATTTTAATCCACCATTGTATTTATGAAATCTATCCATTTTATTATTAATAAAATCTAGGTTCACTTCTGGTTTTGTATAGTGTATTGTTACCTTTTCTATTTTAAAGTCTCTATAGTATTTTCCATAAAACCTCTCAAAAATGTTTTAATGATAAATCATCTTAAATACATTTCTTACATGTTGTCACTTCTACTAGACATCACTTACCATTATATATGACTATTTTAACTTATTAATTTCCATGTATATTTGAGTTCTTTTATTTTAGAGACACTTTTATGATACTCCGATTTGTTAGGCTTGATGTCATGGTTATGGTACCCAATCCTTTCCATGGGTCACCCTTATGTTTATATATGATTGATTATTTATGATTAATTTTGTGGAAAATATATTCATGGAACGCTAAGATGGGTGCACCCAGATAGTGATCCAATTCATTGTGTAAAGTTGAGTCTCATGAGATGTTGTGTGCGATGGTCTTGGAAGTTAGCCATAGCTTGTGGTACTATGTGAAACGGTATTGGCGTTTAGCCTTGTCTTGTGATAATATGGGAAAAGGTATTGATGGTTAGCCTTGACTCATACTGAATTAATTTTTTATATATCTACCACATTACTCTGACTATATTTTTATATTATTTTATTTTCATATTTTATGATTCCATATGTTACATGTCTTATTTTATTTCATCATGTCATGCCTTTTATCCCATGTGATAATGCTTTGTTTTTATGGTTATTCCCTTACTGGGCTTTTAGCTCATACCATTATTCATGTTATCCCTAGGTTATCCTATGAAAATTTATGAGGACAATGAAAGATATGACCTCATTATAGAGTTTAAATAAAAATTTGTTTTTATAATGTTGGATTGTGTACCTAGTCTTCAAAGGCACGAGACTTTATGATCCTTGGCTTGTACTCTGATGTATAATTATTCTTAAAATCATGTTATTTTATATGTAAAAGGCTAGGGTTTCTATAATAATCAATATAGAAAGGAAAATATCTAAACACACAAACTATGTAATCAATAAACAGATAAGGGAGTACATAAACAATATTTAATGGTAATAAAAAATAACACTTGACTTTAAAATAACTAGATAAGGAAAAAATTAATATATAAAGGTATGGAACTAAAATAACATTCCATTTAATCAATAAAATGAGAATGAAATGCATACAAATACTTTTTCTTATTGAAAATATCCTGGATAATAAATACTATATCAAAATGAAGGAAATTAGTGATTGTTGGACATCAGGTTTGAGTCACATGGAAACATATAATATCCAGAACATTCAAAATATGGGTTGAAACTATAGGTAGAAACCTGTTAAATTTTCACAACTAATTTGTTTCATGAGAACCTTTCAATGCATCGAGGGACTATATAATTTCTAGACCCCACCCATCAAATAATGTCTAATGTTGTCCTTATATCGAATATTCAATTTAATTAATAGACAATATGCCTTATAAAATATTAATAATGAATAAAGAATGCCGATTTTTTCAATTTTTACTCATATATTCAAGTAATTTTCAATGTAAACACCATATTTAAAAATGATATATAGATTAGGAAATAATCATATCCAAGATAAATTATATAGATAATTATGGGAAATTAAATGTCTAATGATCATATGAAATTGAATATTTAAAGTTAAATAAAAATGTAATCAATGAATTTATTTTCAATAATATCCCTTTATAAATCAATTATAAACTATCAAAAGGAAAAATAAATATCATATCAATACAACATATCTAAAGAGAAGTAAAAAAATGGATTCTACAGCTAAATGATGTTAATAATATAAAAATATATTTTAAAAATATTATTTATGAGAATATCCTTTTAATTATGAAAACCATTTAGAAAATAATTTTCATTGAATATAACTTTTAAAAACATTTTCTTTAATAATTAACCTTTTAAACCATCAACAAAATGATAGTGGTTAATTTGGTACATGTAGTCTATGGTAAATAGAACATTCTAATTTCATTGTAAAATGTTGAAACAAATTCCTTGTTTGGAAAGTCAAAAGATTATCCCCTTGAAAATATTACAAAGAAAATAGTAATAAATATTTATTTAACAGATCATTCTAAAAATGATTGATTTTTTTTGAATTAAATTTCATAAACTATAGTTTTTACATGAAAACCAATTCGCTAAATAAAGAGAGAAATGAATTGAGGTTATACTAAAAACATTTTCTAAATCATTTTGAGTACCAATTAGAGTATAATAAAAGAAAATTTTTTATTGAAAAACGATCATATAAATTCCTCTAATTAAATTTCATGAGTAGGCAACCTCGACTATAATGAGTTTGTGAAATAAACCCTTAAAGATATCATATCGTTGAAGTGATAATAAATCAATGAATAAATTATGTATGTCAAATATAAATCCAAATATATTAAGTTTAAAAACTTCAAAAATTTTAAATGTCATTATACTCATAATAATATAATATTTACAATAATGAGGAAGTAATATAACCCAATGAAAATGAATTGCATTATGAAATTTATTTTATACATTCCATATTTTGAATCCTAATCCCCATAGAAGAAATAATTTCCAATAAAACTATAAATCCCATGAATAATAAATTAATCATTATATAAAATAAATTAGGGTAGTTATATACACCACACAAAATAAATAAGTGGTGAAAATGGTGTATTCCACACAAAATGAAATTTGATACAAGATTCCATTAACTTGGATTTCATTTAGGATGAATATCATTTAATCTACTATATAATGGTTTTAAGAATATAAATAACATATAAAAAAACTAAATTATATTTATAATATGATATATTATATCTTTATAAAATCTTATTACCCATTACTTAATAAAATTTCAATATTTTCACCATTTAAAGTGTTAATTAACTAGTTTTTTAGTATGTTTTGACTTTTAACTTATTTTTCCTATTAAATAGATTATGTTTTAATAATATATATAATTTGAAAAATTATTTAAATATAATATATATATTTATAATATAATTATTTATAAAAATCCAAAATATTTAGAGATATGAAATGAAATTTATGGTTTATAGAAATGGTATCCCATATATATGCATTAATGCTACTTCCATTTATTTTTCATATTAAAAGAAATAAAATCAAATGATATATATGTATATTATAATTAAAGTATCATATTTATTTCATATATTTCATTTATAATTATTAAAACCATACACGATACATTCCATGAATAGTGTGAATGAATTACATCGCCTTGAGGAGGTAGTAGTCCCCACTTCGAGAAACGGTGTTATCGTATTCCCATAAAATGAAAAGCATAAATGTATGTCTTATTAAAAAATTTAATAAATAAATAAATTATAAATATAATATATATATATATATATATTATATAAATAGTATTTCAATCATAAATTCATACATTAAAGTGCTAAAGGAATAACAAACAATTATTATTTTATGATGCAGTAGTCCACCAAACACACGAACGATATGTCCGTTCACGATTAGATGGATGTGTGTTTAAGTGAATGTAAAAAATAAAAATAAAAACATATAAGTATATTTATGACACATAGGTTAATATATAATAATGAAATTATAATAATTTATGTGTTGGATAATGGAAATAAAACTGATGAGTTTGAGGAACGATGTTACCACTTTTTAGGGTAACACCTTTTGAAATGCACCAAAGGGATTACTTCTATTGGTTTCATAACATGTAGAGAATTATAGGTTTTGTTAAGGGATGATTTTAATAGATTTTAATTTATTTTGGGTGATACAAATCTCACTGTAGGTTTGAATAAGTATTAGGGGTGAGTTATTTTTCATAGTAGAGGAGTAGTGAAATTCTTGTAAATTTTTGAAAAGGGAATTCCACCCTTGTTTTTTCCATGGAAATTGTATCCAATAATGATCCAAATTATATAAAAGGTAATATGGGGTAAATAAATGTCCATAAAATATATTTTGGTGAATTTTCTAAGTCATTTGGGATGTAATTATTAATGTTTAGTTCCTTGTTAATCTAATTTTCCTCAAAATCGATGTAATTAATTTTAATTAATTTATGTAATATTTACGGTGAAAAATAATTAGAATTTATTTGAAATTATATATTACTATGATTACAAATTTGAAATCAATTTTTCCATATTCCAATTCAATAATTAGAAGAAATTAATTTAAATATAATCCCATGAACGGGAAGAAAATACATGTTTTATGTAATATTTTTCAGAAGATAGCTGTGTTTTTATATAAAATTTTACTGTGAACCTTATTCCAATACCATAAATTTGATTAAAATATTTATAATTGAACTAATAAATGTTTAAAACAAAAAATATATATTTTTACTTATAAACAAATTATTCAAAAAAGATGTTTTGATTTTAAATTCTATATTTTGTCCCTTTTCATGAAAACATAAATCATAATAGAAAAATACCAAAAAAATAAATCTAACATAAATTTTATGTTCTAATTTAAAATATTAAGTTTATTTTTGCATGAATGTTTTTATAAAAGTATAAAAAATTGGATTTAAAATACGTTCTCCATTAAATGGTGGTAAACAATCCTTTATAAATATTTAGTTTTTCATGTGTAATATGACGATTTTTCTTATCTTATTCCAATGAAATCTATTGGATTAATATCAAAAATATTTCACTTAATAAATAATATATATGCATATATATTTATATCATTAATATCATTCACTAATAATAATTAATTTAATTTATTACGAATAATTTCTTTTGTGAGAATAAATATAGTTTTCTATAATAACATTCCATTAATATTAAATTGGTTCTTATTTTAATTAATTTGTAGGTAATGAATTTATTTTATATTTTTATAGACCATATTTGTTTATAAGATAGTTAATAATTTTCATAAAAACTATTTTAATGACTTGTTCATAAATTAATATATTAACTATAAATTTTTTTAATATAATATGTTGTTCTGTAAAATAGGGTCATGCGTATAACACATGCTATAGAAAATAGTCTCTATTGCCTGTAACACAAGTTAACACATTATTTATTGCATTACAAGATATATTAAAGATTATATTTATTTTAAAGATTAATTATATTATAATTTCATGCAATATGATATATTTACTTATTTGATTGGTGTTGTGTGTCATACACGCTATCAAATATAATGTTCTTATTTTTGAATTTTGGGGTGTTACAAATTTTCTAGGAGTTATTAATATATTTTTTCAAATATTTGGTCCAAAAAATTACTAAACATTTCCTTTTATACCATCTAATTTTTCTTAATATTTAATGAAGAAATATTTCTTTATTTTAAATGATTGTTCAATAATATTCTCAATCATTCTCCTAAGGATTGTAAATGATTATTGTCATTGAAAGATTGCATACATAAAAAAAATTCTTCATAATATAAATACTTCTCTATCCAGTTAGTTCTTAATTACTGGAACCCTTATTTGACAAATCATTTATAAAAAGAATCTCTTCATAACCTAGGAAACAGAAATATAGGAAATGGTGAGATCAGATGCCCAGTAAGGGTAAATTACAGAGATATCAATGATCAATAGAGAATAAAATGAGTATATAGGTCTAAAAACATGATCATAAAATTTTAAAATAATACCAATGATATCATAGATGATAAAATTTAGTCAAAGAATAAATCAGGATAGTTCATAATACATAAATCATACAAGAATCAAAAAACATAATCCATAAGATTATAACATTATCATATGACATAAGTTTATGGGATACACATAGGTATATGAATTCAAATTTTTAGTTCACAATGATCATTTCCAAGACTATCTTAGGAAATTGGTTTTACAACCCAAACCAACATAGTAGTATAGGTTTAGTCAAAAAACCATTATATAAGTTAAGGTTCACAACCTATACTATCATATTGGATATAGTTCATTTTTGAATTCGGATTACTTCCCATTCAATTATTTTTTATCTCATTAGATATAAATATTTAACCAATGAATAAGTGGGATATATATTTTCTTCCACACCAGTCACATATCAAAAACCATATATATGTGTGCCAAAATATCATAAAATATTAATCATAACTAATCCCATGAAAAGAAAATAGTTTTATAATCATTTCATCATAGAAAAAGTCATGAAACAGGTATGGGTTTCATAAATGTATTATCATAATAAATATAAGACATCCAATGAGTTAATAAGGATAAAATACATATACGATACCCCTAGTAAAGTATATGTGAAATAAATTATTATATTCATTGAGTAATATAAATACTATTTTAATGTTATGGAAAACATTTTGAGGAAAATTTCATTTCCAATTTGGAAATAAATTTTAAAAAATAGAATATTCACAAAATATTTTAAAATAAATTTATTTTAAAATATAAATAGATAATTATAAAATTATCTTTATAGTATTTAGTGGTCATGATTTTTAAGAATTTCATTATTTTGTATAAGTTAAAATAAATCATTCATTTTAAAAAAGTCAAAAAAGTACCTCATTGAGAAATTTACAAAAAATTACATTTAAAACCAATTAAAAAAATTAATAAAAATCAATAAATAAATTAAAAAATTATCTTATAATAGTAAAATCATTATTTGAAACATTTTTAGAAAACATGGATGTGGATGAAAATGTTTTTTAGATCGAAGATATAAATATATTTTATTTTATCTATAAAAAGATATTTTTGGGCTCTTAAGTACATAAGTTGAGAAAAATGAAAGGAAAATATGAATTAAAAAAAATAAATAAACACATGATAATAAAATTCATGATTTCTTGAGATATATAATATAATATTTTATCCTTATAATATAAATTAAAAACAATTCCAATAAACTTTGAGATTTAACGAAAAACCATAAATGATTTGGTACCTTTTGAATAATAAGACCCATAAAAGAAAAAACTACAAATGGATATGTAAATCCACATAAATTTAATAATAATAATAATAACAAAATTACATTCATTTTCATTATGTAAACCACATAAATGAAAAAATTGGAAATATTATATGTGTGTCAAATAAATTAATGGAACACAAAAATCACATACCTTATGTCCAAATTCCATTTTATGTGTTGGAAAATCCATTATAATGAATATAGATATATTATAAATATATTAAGTAACCATGATAATATATATTATATCATTTATTATTTACTTATAAATTTTTTCACGCTTTTGTTAACAATTCTATTTTAAAATCACTGTCTCAGGGGATATCTGCTTTGTTTTTCAGGTATGTTACAGTTTTGTTGATTTGATCCTTGTACATTGATCATTATTATATCATATTAATAATTTTATTAATGATATAAAAATTTTCTATATACATTAAATCCATCATTATTTCAATTCCATAAAAACCAAAATGAAAACTGAATCACATCTGTTCATGGAGGTGGTCGTTCACACATATACACGTAAAACGTTATAATTTTAGTATATTTTGGAAGGTAATAAGGTATATATATTATATTATCATTATATATGTATAATTATTTCACATTTATCATATATAAACAACAACAAAAATACCCATTCATTAATTATGCTAATAAGAAATTAATAATGTCATTATGTGGAGACTATTACCCGTACATACATAAAATTGATATGTTCACGTCTTATTCGATGGAAATAGCATGAATAAAGGTTGTTGAAAAATAATAATAAAATTTAATTATCTTATGATAATGAAATTATTAATTTTTCTTGAATATTATATATTTATATGATGTATAATAGGAATTAAAAAGAATGTTATCAGTTAAAGAAATTACCTCTCCTTTGGAAGAACTCCTTTGGATCTCCCCTTATGTGTCATATGGTCAGTATTTTGGGTATACAAGAAAATATATAATTTTTATAATGTATCTTAGATTGTATTTTTTTAGGTTATGGTCAAAATATAACCAAAAATGTGATTTGAAGAAGAGAATGGTGGGTTCCCTTTTATAAGGGAGATGAGGGGCACTATTAGAATGTCATCAATTATTAAATTATTCATAAGTCCTTATCAAGAAATATTCATCCAATTTTACATATATTCAATGATAAGAGATGATTTGGTTATAATTACATCAATAATTTTTAATGGTTTTGGTTACATTTAAAACATTATAATATTCATTAACCACTTTGTTAGCCAATTTTAACCTTAATTGCAGAAATGGATTTTCACACTTATGTGGTAATAAATATTCATATATGTAAAAATTAGTTCATAAATGGGATAGGGTTAAACATTAAACATCATATTATCCACCTTGTCTTATCTAATTTTTTTTTTAAAAACATAATAATTTATAATTTTGAGAAAATTTCATGAATGCCAATTTTGATAGTTTTTATTAAATTTTACTTAAAAAACATAAATAATAAGTTTGATTTGGAATTAAATCCCTTAAAACAGAACTAATATATAATATTATTATAAAAAATCAATGAACAATATAAATTAGTCAAAATTTAATACTTTTATTATCATTTAAATCATGCGTATTATTTTTCTATAAATTAAATAAACACTTTATAAGCATTTCCGAAGCCTTTAAAGAAATTTTTTCATTACTAAAAATTATTAAAAATTAATAATAATGAATTTAATTTACATACATATAAAATTAATATAAATATTCATTTGTAAATTAGTTTTATCATTATCCGAACATAGTAGAAATATTTAAATCTTAGAGAGTGACATTTTGAAACATTCTTTGCTTTAAATATTATATTGGTATTCTTCATGAAAAATAGTCAATTAAAAAATAAATTTAGAGCCTATGTTTATAATTATCAAATTAAAATCATTAAATAATTATTTGGAAGAATATTATGGCATCATAAAAAAATTTGAACCTATATTAACATGATATACACATTACAAAGGTGATAAATTTTACTAGAGTTACTATTCATATTTACCAAAACTAAAAGGGGAAAATTTACAAACTTTAAACCTCCTGATTTATAATATTGTTTCCTTTTTATAAAATTACATTTCTAAAGGTGGATAATGTTTTCTTCAGAAATATGCACCCATCTGGTGATGAATATAAAATTTTAGAAAAATAAACATTTTAAGAATAAAATTTGTTTTATTCTTATCCCGTGAATAGAAAAAAAAGTTCATGCTTTAAATTTTTTAAATAAATATATAATATATATATTTCATTAAAATCATCCACCAATAGTAATATATTTAATTTTTTATGACAACGATACATTTCCTACAAAAATATCATTTTTTAGAAAAATGTCTTCTACAAATTAATATGTTTTTCTAACATATTCATGTATATATTTATTTCAAAATTAGTTTATGTTTAATAAAAATGAACTAATTAAAATTTTAAAACAATTATAAAATAAAATTGTAATTTGTAAATGCTTTAGAGTAAAATAATTTAAAAAAATGATTATCTTTCACTATTCAGTGAAAAATCAAACTTTTCATAAAAATCAAAAAATAAAACCTATTGATAATTTTGATATTATTATTTAAATATTTATGTTGTTTTTATAAGACAAAACTCATTAATATCTAAATAATAATAATATTATTTTCTAAAAAATTCAAAGAAAACATATTTTTGATGAATATAATGAATTTACAAACAAATGACTTATTAATTACTATGAATATAACAATAAATTTATATTGAGTGGGGCCTTTATATATATATATATATTTAATAATTTAGTTTATCATATTTGTACTGAGTAATTTAACAGCTAGGATGTATTGGTCATATAATAATATTACGTGGCTTATTTTGGAATGATGTTGCATATAAGGCATTCTATATATGAAATTAAATTTAATTGAAACTAATATTTCCTAAATTCATGGTATGATACATAGAATTATTAGTTATCTCATATAGTTGGAGTTAAACTCAACATCAAATATATTCTTATTTTATGGAATTTTTGGTGTATTTACTATATAGTTTTCTAGTGTTCCTTTGACTTGTGAAGTTGTGTGTTTTGAATTAATAGCTGGGGATGCAATAATTTAGAAGAAGACATATAGAATAGACTCTATTAAGATGTTTTAATCAAAGAAGAAACTATACAAGAATATTAAAGTGGGATTTATTCTTCCATTTGTGTCACCATGGGTTGCACTTGTTCCTTTTGTTAAGATAAGATTTTGATCAATCAAACTGTAAATTGAATATCTGGAACATATTGATGTCTAGATTAAGAATAAGTAACTTTTACCCCATATTGTTGATTTGTATGATCAAATGTGAGGATGTTAATACTTTTCCAAGATTTACCTTTATTATGAATACTCTTAATTGTGGATCAAATCTTAATGCAAACCTAAAATAACCATTCATATAACTTATGTTAACTCTGATTTTATTGTGAGTCCATTTGGAGTTACAAATTCCCCTACCATCATTATGGATTTAATTAATATAGTCTTTAGAAAAAAACATAATCAATATTATTTGGTACATATAAAATATGTTTTTATATACTCCAAGAGTACAAAAATAGATTGAATATAACTTGAGAATTGTCTTAAAGACGACGAGGAAGGAGAATCTATATTCCAAAATCACTATGTGTAAATTTTGGTTACATAGTGTAATATTTTGGGAAAATGTGATCACATGTGTGGGAATATTAGTAGATCATTATAGGATGTATGTTATTAAAAAATAAAAAAGACCAACCATTGTTATTGAGAGCTATATTTTTCTTGGATTGGATAGATTTGAATGATTTTTTATGAAAATTTTCTATTGAAGGCATAATACTACCTCCATGTTAAACATAGATGCAAGTTAATTTCCCTTGGAAAGAGGTGTTTGGGTAAAGTTTCAATGAGTTGAAGAGAAGTTTGTTGAGTTCACCAATATTCAAAATACACCATAGAGGAAAAAGGTGATTAATCTATAAGAATGCATGTAATAAAGTATTGAGATATGCTCTTATAAAAAATAAAACTTTAATGGTCTATGATACTAATTAATTTAATATTCATGAGAAATTTTACACGAATCAAAATTTGGTGTTTGCTGCAATGGATTTTTTTATTGAGGATATAGAGGTATTATCAATTTAGTTAAAGTTATGATATATATACTAATAATAAAATCATGAATTATGTATTCACATAGAATTATTTAAATATTAATAAAAGGATATTGTTGTAATTGATTAATGATTATCACTTCACAATATATTACTACTCTTCGAAAGTGAATAAATTGACTGATGATTTGATTCAAAAATATCATTCTAGATTATCAATGAAGATAATCATAAAATATCAAAAAAAATTGGATTTGAAAATGATAACCATTGGAATATTAAAGAAACATGAGAAATATTACATTTATTAATTGAGTGATCAACCATCTATCTATAACATAAATAAGTAGGAACAAAAAGGAAGATTTATTGTTGTAAACGATATTTAGAAATGTAACTAATTTTATCCTTGATTTTGGTGGATTGATATATTTTTGGAATAAGGTAGGTGTACCTATTTTACAATAGATATATAATGATATGTTTCATTAATCACATTTCTCATGATACTCAATTCATCCTAGTTGTATATATATGTATAGAAAATGGATGTATAATTTATATAATAATAACATGGAGAGAGTTATTATGAATAACATGTCCATATTCTTCCTTTATTAGTATGTTATAGATGAGAGATAGAAGTCTATGGGGGTGTTAAAACCATTACCAACAAAAAAATGAAAATGGGAAAACATGTCTTTGGATTTTTTTATAGGAACCTCATTACATCTAAATAATATAATGTTATTTTCATTAATGTTGGTCACCTTATAAATATACCACGTTTCTTTATTATCATATAATTTTTATTTCAAGATAATTTTCAACATATATACATTAAATAAGTAGTATGATTATTTGTTGTACCACATTCTTTAGTATATTATTAAGACCTATGGCTCACCTATATATTCTATATAATCCTTAAATAATATATTGATAAAGAGTTGTATCTTAGTACTTCCTATAATCCTCAATTGGATGGTCATATTTAGATAAACATTGAAACCTTATAGGTTATTCTATGATATTATACTTTAGAATTAAGTGGTTGATGAGATCATCATTGTTTTCCTATTGAATATAATTATAACCACAACGTTCATTGAATCATTTATATGGATTCTTATGAATACCTATATAGAAATAAGTGAAAACATCAAACATTTTTAAATGAAGTTAGATAAATAAATATATTGCAACATGATCTAGTTGATTAAATGAATGATAAATATAGACCAATTAAATACAGTATCCTGGATAGTTAGTGTTGTTAAATGAGTTTTGTCTACAATCATCTGTGATATGTAGAATTTAAATTTGGTGAGATGTTTTTCTTGTGATTTTGTTCAATGAAAAAGTTTATTATAGTGAGATATAATAAAATGTTGATCCCTAAGTATATGATGCACATTGATATTAATGATTTAGTATGAATGGAAGCTTATCTCATGGGGATTCTTCCAAACCCATCTCAACTTCATTATGTGTCCCTTTTGTCTCTTTTGAGGAAGTAAATACCTTATCCATAAAATTTAAATAAATAGTGGATTATTTAGTAGAGAATTATCTTTCATTTGAAGTAAAATTGATGGAGAATCCGGATCATAGAGAGAATGTGTTTCAAAAAAAGATCACTCACTTGGGCAAAGATTTATATAGAAACCATAAATTTGAGGAATCTACATGGGAACTTGAGAATGTTATAAATTAGAAGTATCCACAGTTTTTGGTATCAAATTAATGAAGTTCAATGGGTTAAAATATTTAAAGGGGTATAATATAAATTTTTTTTATATGTATTCCATTGAAATAAATATGAATTATTTGATATGTTTTATTAAATACAACCTTGTGTCTTAATGAACCATGATATATAATGACTGTTATATCGATTAATTACAAATACAATATAGGTAAAATTTTAACCAAATAATTTCACAATTAAAATACATATTTCTCTAAAGAATTTTTTTAATAGGTGCCATATATTATTATTAAAAAATATATTTCTCACCATTTAAAATTTAGTCCTTATTAAATGTATTGGTAATTGAAGAGTATTTATTCACGGATTTGTTTATCTAATTCTTAATATTATAGTAAAAAAATAAGAATATAAAACATGATATTTTTTAGGGACCTTTTTATATATGAATAATCAAATTTTAACTGAATTTATTAAATAATTAATTATAAATTAATTATGTTTATGAAATGATAATACTATATATTTAGTATGTTAATTTCAGAACAATTTAATAGTTTATGAATGAAATTAATGAAATTAAACTCTATTTAATGCTTCAAAATGTATTTTTTTCTAGAAATTTGATTCCTTGTATTTTTTTATGTTTAATATTAAAAAAATTTCTTCCAGTTATAAAAATTAAATTTAATAAAATGGAATTAATATTTGGAATCATCATATCCAAAATTGGTATAAAGGCCAACTTTATTATTTTATATTGAAGAGTAAATTAGTAAATAAAGAATACAATAGTTATAGATAAAACACATTTACAAGGGGTTTATATAACATATAATGGAACATATTAAACATAAACATTCCTATTTATTACATTTTTTTATATTTCACCCTTATATTATATTATCTTTGAATTCTTGGCAATTTTTTCCACTTTTACAATAATGTGATATTATATTATTGAATTAGTTTAACTTATTAAATGATTTTCCTTATAAAAAAGATTCCAAGATTAATTAAATTCATTGTTGACCTCCTCTTATTTTTGTAGAAATAACTAAGGAAGTCCTAAGGTGCAACGTAAAGGATGTCTGTCAAAGAAGAGGTAATCATATTACATATCTCTTTCAAGGTTAATTCATTATTATTATTACTCTAACACTATTGTATCCATCCTATGATAATTAATCATATATATTAAATATACTAATATGTTATAATTATTATGGTAGAATAATGTTCCACATTCTCTCCATCCAATTATAAATGAAAGAATAAGTCGTGCGTACGTGTGGACTGCTACCTCTAAATATATATATGATTTATTATTTATATCTACCATTCAAGGATGGTTATTATGATACATTTATTATTTTTTTATGATATATGAGACCTAATTATGATTTATTAATTATAATACCATACCTACCTTCTTACCATAACATCATTTCGAAATTGATAATATCACATGTGAGTACGTGAGGAAAACCACCTCTTTGAAGCTATGTGATTAGGTTTTGAAAAAAATGGCTGATTATAAATTTTTTAATAATGACAAAAAATAAAAATTATGACCTATTTAATATTTTATAGAATATGTAACCCTGAACAATGTGAAAGTACCATAACTTTTAAAAGGAAACATTCATGAAAAAAGTAATTAACATCCAAAAAGTTGATGATAAATAATTATTGATATTGAATAAGAGATTTAATATTGTATGTGAACCTTGTATAGAATTATAATTATGAATATAGTTCAGGTGTATAAGTATAATAAATTTTAATTTACTATACAATAGGTTAAAATCACATACCATGAATGTTGTATTTTAGATATGGTTTTCTCATCAAACAATTATTTCTATAAGTCATATTCCATATTTACCACATGTTTGTTTTGTATGGAGCATATACTACCCCATTAATATGTAATATCATGAATATATTTATATTCATACTATATAACGTTTTATTAGATGTTATTTCTTTATCATATGGGTTATTATTAAGAAGGTACAATACTGGTAATAGTTTTATGTTACAATCTTATATTTTACCCGAATCATTTATACAATTTTTAATGATGATATTTTATTATATATCTCTCAATAATGTGATGTGATTTCATATCCTAGGATAATTTCAAGAGATTAAATGTTTTTCATTAATTTTCACCAATTTAATTACTCTAAATAACAAAATATTAATTTTTTAGGAAAACTGACTTTATATATCTCTTTGTTCAGGAAAGTTTTTTCTTCCATGTCTATATTATCCTTATAGTGATTACTATATTGTTTTAAATTTTCTAAAATGTTTTATTAGTGATATTTTTTCCCATATTTTACTTTATATGATAAGGTTTAAAAATAATTTACTTTTCTTTCACTAAATGATGTAATTTTTTCCAATGCTTTGAAAATAATTTTTATTTTAATTTATACCACAAGAACTAGTTCTCCTTACACCATAAGTACTATTTTATTTGAATCTTACTTTAACTATATCCCAAATAATTTTAAAATAAATTTTTTTCTTAATATTATTTAAATTTATATATTTTAAATAAGTGATTTCAAAATATAAATGGTATTTTCATCATGAAATTCCCTAGTGATATTTTAAAAGTACTTTAATTGACAACCACATTATTTTATGTATCTAATGATTTACTCACTATATGATCCAATGATTTCATTTATATTATTTCATGGGACTTTTAATTGTTACTTGGATGAAATCTTGATGAAATTTTCATTCTTTTACATAATTAATAGTACAAAAGAATGACCAACGTTTTCATGATATTTTGGAATATATATGAAGTCATTATGATTATATGTAAGTTTAGTCCAATAAAACCTTTAATCAAATTGGGTAAAGAATAATATTTTGACATAAATGCATGGAAACCCTAGTCTTTTATATATAACATTACATGATTTTAATCATAATTATATATCAGAGTACTTTCCATGGATCATAATGTCTAGTGTCTTGGATGACTATGTACATAAAACCGAAAACATGGAACTTAATAAAACACAACATTATTTAATCTTTATTGAGAGTTCCTAACATCCTTTGACCCCATACATCTGTATATGGTACCCTGGGGATCACATGAACAATTGAATGATCTCAAATCCTAGTAAGGAAATAAACATAATATTAAGGCTTTAAAACAAGGGTTAGAGATCATGACATAATGATATAAAACAACATAGAGAATCAAAACATGTAAACATGGGATCATATAGAAATGAATTCATAATAATGTAGTATCAACAGAAATCATTAATTTGGAATGATTTAAGTATCGTTTTCCATAGGAGAGCACAAGTCAAGGATTCCAACCTAGACCATTGCACATGGTTGCACAAGTCAAGGATAACTACTAAGACCATTGCACATAATGGCTCATGAGACTCAATATCACCCAATTCATTAGATAACATTGTAGGAACACCAAGCTTAAAATGTTCATGAATATTATTTCCTCATAAATAATGATATATAATCATTCAAACAAAAAATATGGTAACCCTTAGAGAAAAATGGGTATCACATTCATGTCATAAATCAAAATGAATGGGTGTATCATAAAAGTGTCCATCATTGAAAAGAATTTAAAATTACATGGCCATTAATAAGGTAAAATAGGCATATATCATGGTAAGTGATTTCAAACATAAGTAACACCATGTAAGCAGATCATTTAGGAAATTCCTAGCTTTAAAACATTTTAGTATGGTTTTAATGAAACTAATAAAGAGCATTGAAAATCGAAAAGGGGATAAATATAAAATTTTAAGTGAAAAATTAAGGTTTTAATAATAAAAATAGTTATTTTATAAATACAATGGAATCATAAAAAAAGGTATAGTGCACATGAAATTGGGTAAAAATTTGGGAAGTTCCTTTTGAAATGGGTTTTCTTTTTGGTAAGTATCGAGGAGGGAATCACTAAAACACTTGTATATCCAGGAATGATTCTGAGAGATGGATCATGAAAAATGAGTTTTTAGCATATAAATAGTATGTATATATTGTACATAAAATGAAAATACAACTTCATTTGGCTAAAAATAAATATAGAGAAACTATAAGGAATAAAGACGGTTCGGGTAGAATCCCTTGGGGAATATCGGCATGGTATAGAGTGTACATAGAAGGGATTATTGAGAGGGAAATGGATTTATAATATTTTATACATCATGAGGGAAGTAATGGGAAGGTGTTAAATCAAACCCCATCATTAGGAATTACACATAAAGGGGCACAACAGAGAAGATATTCTTGAAAAAATGTGAGAAATAGAGTATCCCTTACCTTAAGTACGATAGGGATCTTCGCTTGATATTAGTGATATAAATAATCAAATTATGTTAATTAATTAATAATTAAAGGAAATAATAAATATGTAAAATATTTAGTTTACAATTTTTTATTCATTCAAGTCCTTTTTATGGGTTAAGAGGTTCTATTTCATTATTCAGGTCCGTTTGTTTTCTTATTTTTTTACGATTCATTTACGAATTTTCATAAACAATGAATCCTGTAAAATGAGGGTTGTTGTCTAGAAATGGAGTTATATTTTATTATGAAACATATATAATGTTACATGGTTGTAACTTTAATCTTTCTACTTGTATTTATTTTGAATCATTATATAAACAATTAATGATAAATGCTTGGATGAATTTTGATATTTTGCTCACAATTAACTTGTTTTGTATTATTATTTTTCATCATGTGTGGAAAAGGATTCCAGAACATCAAATAAGATAAAATAAATTTAGAATAGGCAGGTTCAACAATAGAAATGGTTTCAAGGCCTAAATTGAATATGGTAATAGATATTGAAAACCCATCATCCTTGAATGTTGTAAATTAACACATATTGAATAATGTCTTTACTACTAGAATAAAAGAAGAGTAAAAGAGAGATAAAAATGAATAATTAAATTATAAAAACAAAATTAATGTACATGTAAGATAATTTAGTTGTTAAAACATTTGGATGTGGGTAGGTAAGTATAGAAAATATAACCAAGGAAAATTCAAAGAAAATTAAAGAAAAGAAGAGAGGAATTTATCTCTTCATTTAATTGTCCTTGAGATCCTCTTAAGGGGAGAGGATTTGGTATTTTGAGGAGACAAAGGGATTATGGATGGGGGGTGGATCATGGGGAGATATTTAGTAAGAATTTATGGAAGACAAAAGGCTCTTGAGGAGTGAAGTGAAGAGGGGAGTGTGGGTGGTTTTTATAAGGGATGAGATGTGGGTTTTCTTATTTTTTTAATCATCAGTTAATTTTTTACATAATACAAGAAATAGGGATGAATCCACTAAAAAAATGGTAATAAGTGCATGTGAATTCGAACAAATGTTTCCAACATTAGTCATGATTCTAGGAATAGTTCATTTGGATGATAATGTATATATACGGTAAATTACTGTATTTCACTATTCTACAATAATTCATGTATTTTAGAAAAATCACAAAAAATCACCATAACTATTTATCAAAATTTAGAATAAAAAAATGAACTCTATTTTTCCAAAGTATTTTTATAAATACTATTAATTTAATTTTTAATTAAATTCACAATTTACATGAAAAACACAGATTTGAAAACTATAACTGATTGTGTAATGCTTCAAAAAATTACATAAGGTCCCTTAAAATTATCATAAAACCAGAAGACATAAAATTATTATTTTATGAACACCTTTTAAAAAAAAATACCTTTTCTCTTAAATTAAATACTTCATTGAAATTAATTATTTAGGACATACAAAAATACGAATAGTTTTAATACGGTCAAATTATCACTTATAAGATGTATAAATTTTATTTATACATTCATGTGTGATGTTACTATTCTTTTGGATGATTTAAGATTCACAAAGGTCTTATTATTATTCATAAGTGTAAAATTACTATTCATAAGTGTCAGTAACTATTCACCAATAATTATGTTTGTCTTATCATACTCCAAATATCAAACTGAATGTTACTGTGTATGTTAGATTTTCAAAATTTAAATCACATAAGTGACAATATTATAGTGAATGGTCACATATTAGTTAGTATTTCATTGAGTTGTGATTTCATGTGATTATATAACATAATTATAAGAAGGTAATTTCTATTTGTAAAATATTGGGTCATTACATTATTTCCCCGTATGAATGTTTTCTCTCTAATATTCGTTTTTCATTCTAAGACATAATCAGTTACTGGTACTTTTCCTTAATTGCCTCCTGTAGTTCCTATGTTGCTTCTTCGTACTTGTGGTTCCACCATAGTACTTTGACCATGTGAGATATCTTATTAAAAAGAATTTAATCTCAATGATCCAAGATCTTAACTGGAGGATCCAAATAGTGGAAGATGTTGGTCCCATCCTCCTTTGAAGCCCATAAAACATTCTCTCAACATATATTCCAATGTTTGAATAGTTTTCTCATATTGGTCATCAGTTCAAGGATGATAGGATGCATTTATGTTCTATTCAGTACTTAGAGCATATTTGAGACTCTTCCAGAACATATAGGTGAATCTCACATCTCTATTAGATACAATTGGTAGTGGTAATACATGATGAATTACAAATTCTTTGATATATATTTGTGAATTTTGATCTAATGAGAAGTCCTCTCGAATTGAGAAAAAGTGAGATGTCTTTATAATAGGATCCAAAATGTCCCATATAACATTGTTTTCTCTATATGTACTTAGAATTATAGTGAAAAAGTCCATGGTAATGTTCTCCCAATCCCATGTTGATATGTTTAGTCATTACACCATCCCCATAGAATTTCGTCTTTCAGCCTTCACTTTTTGACATACCAGACTCTTTGATGTATATTCAACAATCACCTCCTTCATATTATCCCACCAAAAGTTCTCTCTAAGATCTTGATACATCGTTGTGCTCCCTATGTGAATATAGAGGGCTAACTTGTGTTATTCATTCAAAATATAATTCTTTATCTCTGGATAAAATGGTTCACATAATCGTTACACAAATTATACATCTCTTTCCTCATCAATCATGAACTTAGAGGATTTATTATTTTTAATGGCTTCCACCTGTTTTTAAATTTCCACATATTTTCTTCAATAATCACTTATTTTATCTATAAGGGATGGTTGAGAAATCAATTGATAAATGGTTGATGATTTTACTCCATTAATTATTCTCATGTCCATCTTCTAGAAATCTGTGAGGAATAGATCATTTTCAATTCTCATCATTGATAAAGATGCATGATCCTTTCTACATAGGGCATATTCCACCTTATTTTCATTATCTGGATGGTTGTTGATTGAGAATTCATAATCATTGATGAGATCTATCCATATTCACAGGTGAATATAATGCTTTTTTGTGTGAATAAGTATTTGAGACTATTATGATTAGTGTATATCTCACACTTCAGCCCATAGAGATAATGCTATCATATTTTTAATGCAAAGATCATAGCCGCCTACTCTAGATCATGTGTAAGATAGTTTTTATTAAGTAATTTCAGCTACCTTGAGACATATGCTATAATATTATCATTTTTCATCAACATGAATTTTAATCCCTTCGTTGAAGCATCACTATACACCATAAAGAGTTCCCCACTTATTGGGGGATTGAGCACTAATGTAGTGATTATACTCTTTTTCAACTCATTAAAACAGTCTTCACATTCCTATGTCTATAAAAAATAACTCCCTTCCATGTTATCTTGTTCATTAGGTTTGAAAATCATAAAAAGGTCTAAAAAATTCATTATTAATATCTAGTTAGACCCCAAAAGCTTCGGATCACTATTACAAATGTTGGAATTGGACACTCTTCAATCACCTTTGTCTTGGAAGGTTACATAGATTTACCTTTACTAGTGGTACCATTCCCTAGAATGATACTTCCTCCATCTAGAACTCACATTTACTATACATTGAATACAACTACTCTCTTCAGAATGTTTTTATAAT
Source organism: Viscum album (assembly GCA_963277665.1). Classification (NCBI taxonomy): domain Eukaryota; kingdom Viridiplantae; phylum Streptophyta; class Magnoliopsida; order Santalales; family Viscaceae; genus Viscum; species Viscum album. Next base: position 154,745,836 of record OY728164.1, read on the forward strand.
AACATTCTGATGATCCTTATATTCCTCCATCCTCTTAATGTATATCAGAATATCATCGATAAAGACCACAAAAAATATATCGAGGTAATATCTAAAGACTCCATTAATTAAATCTATAAAAATTTATAGAGAATTAGCGAGTCTAAATAGAATAACTATGAACACATAGTGTCCATACCCCATTCAAAATGAAATCCTGGGAATATCATCTGTCCCCACCTATAATTGGTGACACCTAGACTAAAGGTCCAACTTAGAGAAATAACTGACCCGACGAAGATGATCAAAAAAGTCCTATGTTCAAGGGAGGGGATATTTGTTCTTTATGTTGTTTTTGATAAATGATAATAATCAATGTCTAGGTGCATTGATCAATCATTATTCTTGAAGAAGAATATTAGTGAACACCATAGTGAAACACTTAGTCATATAAAACACTTCTCCAAATTCTCCTATAAATGCTTCTTCAACTCTTCCTGCTCTACGGTGGCCATTATTAAGGTGTCTTTGATAATGGAAGAGATCCTGAAATAAGTTTAAATGAGATCATAACCTCTCGATCAAGGGGAATACCAGAAAACTCATTAGGGAATACATTTTTGTAATCCCTCACAAAGGGCATATATTCGAGCAAGACAATCCCCATTATCTAAATCATTTGAGATAGACATACTTCCTCATAATTATTTAATATCCACAGATGTGAAAATGATTGTAATCAATATTCATCTTCCTCCTTACACTTCTAAATAATTTCAAGATGTTTCTGGATGTGAAGTGTGATATCCCTTTCCTGTTAGTTGATGTTGGATTTGAATAATGATATCCAATCCATTCCCAAGATAGTGTTGACCTCCACTAAAGGAAGTATGATGAGAATTTATTGGAGGTTTAGTCCAAAAAAATTAGCCGGGGATGATTTATAAACCATGGATATAATAATTGTACCCTTCTATATTCTCATAGATAACATATCCTCCAAATTTTGAGGTGGTTTCTGAATACTTCTAATAAACATAGAAGATATAAAAGAATGCGTAGAACTGGAATCAAATAGTAATTTCTCTATTCGTGAATGAATAACTAGTGTACCTATCACAACATCACTGTCTAGCTCCACCTCTATAGTAGTGATAGCATAAGACCATAATTTTTTTCTATGGAGGATGTTAATGATTTCCACCGACAACACTTAGCTTAAGAAAATTGTTCGCATAATTCCCATGATCCTTGTAGTTGTAACACTACACTAGAGGGTGAGTGTTGATCTAAACCCTCATTTATTATTCCACATTAGTGGGATTTTTCATATTTCTTCAACAGTTTTTAACCAAGTTTCCCAACATTCTACATTTTATGCAATTCTTTGTTCCCTTTAAATAGTTATCTGGATGCTTTTTCCAACATTTTTACATGTGGGATGATCATGATTCCTTCCATCATGGAATTTTTGTGTGGGACTGCCAAAGTTAGATATTATTTTCATATTCATTTTATCAGGACCACGATACCACTAAGAGTCTGAAATATCCATTTCTACCTTAAGGGCATAGTAGACCATCTTGTCATAGCTGTCGACGTATCGAATAACCAATGATTTTTGTAGACTCTTCTTTATTCTGCAAAAGAAATGATCCACCTTGCTTTTAATGTTCCAAAAAAGATAGATGAATACCTTAAAATCCTTTTAAAATTTGCTTCATACACCCCAATTGACTCATTTTCCTTTTTCTTGAGTCCAAGGAACTATCTTTCCATCATGAGATTGAGGGTTATATGAAAATATTAATTAATTTTTTTAGTTCCTCTTATTCCATGGAATCAATTTTCTCCTGGGGATTTATATTCTTGATCAGTGTCCCCCGCTTATCAGCTTCCCCATCTAAATGGTAGACTGCTAGAGTGACATTCACTTATTCTTAGTAGTAGAGGATCAATAATTTCTTTTCAATGGAGTTAATCCACTTTTACATGAGGAGGGGATCATATGATCTACTAAACATGGGAGGCTTTTTTTTCACAAATGATTCAACGACAAATTTATCTTTCCTTGGAGGATGATGGTGTTCTACATGATTCATGTTATTATTCTTAACTTGAGCCAGGTGGGCAAGTACCATCTTGATGTTTTCGCTTTGTTCCCATCATATCTAGAATATAATTATGGAAATCTTCATATTCCATATCACATTGATTGTTGGAATGTGTTATTATATTTACCAGCGTAAACTATGAAAAATAAAGTACAATTAGAGGGCTTGAATATTTAGATATTTATCATAGAAAAGAAACATTGAACATAAATGTATAAAATTTTAAAGGATAAGAATATCCTAACTTGTGATTCCTTATGTTTCAATCTATGTTATACTTTATCTATTTCCTAACATATATTCTTATGTGATTTTTTTCATTCCCATAATAATTCTTTGTACCAAGATCATCAATCTACCAATGAATAGCCCATGGGAATGTCAAACCAAGATTGTAGTAAGGCCCATTATCATGCATTAGTTCCAGTTCGAGTCTAGATCAAAGTAGTGTTTTTGTGTTTTACCCCAAGATACATCTATGTCGTAGCCACCTCTAACTATTTGTATCTAGATAGGGATTTATTTTCATCATAAACCACTTACTCTATACTTACCAAGATTTAGGGGTGTTTTCTTATACTTATTCTCATCCTTAAGGTTTTTACTAATGTACTCTATTACTATACTACAAAAATAACTAGATCATCCTTTTATACAGACTATATAAACCTTTTCCTTTTACAGATAACATTACATGATTTTAAGCATAATTATACAGCAGTGTACAAGCTAAGGATCATAATTTATAGTGTCTTGATTGACTAGGTACATAAAATAGAAAACATGGATCTAAATAAAATATTTCATTATTTAATCTTGATAGAGATCTCTTAACATCTTTTGAGCCCTTACACCTGCACAGGGTACACTAGGGATCACATGAACAATGGGACGAGCTCAAAGTGCATTATGAAAATAAACATAAGAATAAGGATTTAGAAAAAGGTTAAAGATCATGACATAATTATATAAATTGGAATAATTAATCATAACATAAAAATATGGGATCATATAACTTGAATTCATAGTAATGTGGAAGAAAAAATTATGAATTTAGCATGAGTCATGGCTTGTTGAACATATTAGAGAACAATTCCACGTTACCCACTAAGACTGTTCCACATGGTAGCATGAGTCAATGCTACCTGCCAAGACCATTGCAAATAACATCCCATGAGAATGAACTTTACCCAATGAATTAGAGAAATATTTAGGGGCACCCACATTAACTTGTTGAGTAATATTATTTACACATAAAAAATCATATATAATCTTTCATACATAAATAGAAGGGAACACCCATGGAGAGAAATGGGTATCACATTCATGTCATAATGGATAATGAATGGGCGTATCATATAATTGTACATGAGATAAAGGAATAAAAACATACATGGAAATTAATAAGGTAACATATTCATATAGCATGGTAAGAAGTTTAAAATAGATGTGAAAACATGTAAGAAGAGTATTTAGGAAATTTTTATCATTAAAACATTTTAGTGTTGTTTTATGGAAAATACTAAAGGGTATTTAAAAATGGTAAGGGAATAATAATTTATATAAAACCAAATGTGAAACATCAAGGTTTTAATAATATAAAGAATTATATTATAACAATAATTAATGATTAAAAAAATGGTAGTGTGCACATGAAATTGGGTAAACATTTGGGAAGTTCCATTGAAACGAGTTTTCTTATTGGGAAGTATTATGGAGTGAATCACTTAAAATAATGCATATATTTGAAAGATAATGAGGGATGGATCTTGAAGAAAAAGTTTTGAGAATATAAAATGTATTTATAAGTTTTATATAAAATGAAAGGACACCTCCATTTAGGTAAAAATAATGATATAGAAACGTGAAGGAATACAGGCGATTCATGTAGAATTCCTTATAGAATATCGGCATGGTATCATGTGTATATAGGAGAGAATTATGAGAGAGAGAGAGATAGGGATTTATAATATTTTATAAATCATTATGGGAGTATGGGGACGGTGAAAAACCATACACCATCATTAGGAATTACACATAAAAGGGCATAATAAAGAATAGATTATTGAATAAATTTGATAAATAGAGGATCCCTTACCACAAGTCCGATGGTGATATTAATTTTATATTAATGACCTGAATAATAAAATTATGATAATTAATTAATAATTACAGATTATATTATATATTTAAAATATTTAAAATAACATTTTATGTTCATTCATGACCTTTTTGATGTTTTAGGTGATTCAATTTCATTATTCAGGCCCGTTTGTTTTCCAGGTTTTGTTTTTGATCGGTTTAATTATTTTCATGAACAAAGAATCATGTAAAATGTGGATGGTTGTAATGATGGGGAGTAATATTTTATTATTGAAAATCCATAAGTATATATGGTGGAAAATTTAATTTTTTTACTTGGAGTGAATTTGAATCGTTATATAAAACATTAATGATAAATGCTTGGATCAATTTGGTGATTTTTCAAACAAATAACTTGATTTGTATTATTATTTTACATCATGTATTAAAAAGTATTATAGAACATGACATAAGATAAAATAAATATTTAATAGTACATTTAAACCATATAAATTTTTTAATGACTAGAATTGATAATGGTAATAGAAATTGAAAACTCATAGTCCTTGAATGTAGTAAAATAACACATCTCAGAGGGCGTATTTACTACTAGTATAGAAGAAGAGTAAAGGAGAGATGATAACGAATTATTACATTATCATAACAACACTACAATAAATTTATGGAACTAGAGTTCTGATAACATTTTTATAAATATAGGTAATGATCAAAATGAGAACCTGGGAACATGAAAAAAATGAATAAAAAGAAGAGAGGAATTTACCTCTTGATTTAATCTTACTTGAGTGCCTCTTAAGGGTATATGATTTGGTCTTTTGAAGATACCAAGGGATGATTGACGTAGGGGAGGAGATTCGGGAGTGATTTGGGTTGAATTTAGGGATAAAACAAGGATTGAGAGGAGTGAAGATAAGAGGGGGGTGTGGTGGTATTTATAGTGGAGGGGAGGAGGGATTTATTAATATTTTAATCATTAGATTATTATTTTTTCATAAGAAAAAAAAGAGATGATTCAATGACCAAAAATAGTAATAAGTGAAATTTAATTCTAATTGAGGTTTCTTACATCATCCATGATGCAAGCAATAGTCCATTTAGCTTAAAATATTATATATGGTAAATTATTGTATTTCACTATTCCAAAAAATTCATGTATTTTAGAAAAATCAAAAAAAATCACCCAAAAGATTTATTGAGTTTTAGAATAAAACAAAGAATTCCAATGTTTAAAAATAATTTTCTAAATATGATTAATTTAATTTTTAATTAAAATCACAATTTACTTAAAAAGCACGGATTTTAACTATAACTGATTGTATAATTCTTTCAAAAATCACATAAGGTCCTATAAAATTATCTTAAAACCAGAAGACATAAAATTGTTAATATATGAACACTTTTTTGGAGAATACATTTTATTTTCAATTAATTAATTAATTTAAATTAATAGTTTATGAGATACAAAAATACCAATACTTTTACTATGTTTATATTATCACTTATAAGATGCCAAAATTTTATTTATTCATTTATGAGTGATATTAAAATTCTTTTGGACAATTTACTATTTATAAGGGACATATTACTATTCATATGTGTAACATTACTATTCATAAGGGTCGGTTTCTATTCAACAATAACTATTTTTTTCTTATAAGATTGAAAATATCTTATTGATCGCAGCCGTGTGTGTTTGATTTTCGAAATTAAAATCACAAATGTGACAATATTTTGTTTAAAGGGAATATAGTAGTTAGTAGTTCAATTTTTTGTTCTTTAATTTGATTATATGAAATAATTATCAGAAGGTAATTTCCATTGATAAAATATTGGTCCGTTTCAAAATGATTACATGGGAGGTTATCCCCTGAAGAAAAGTGTATATATATGAGGCTATCCCACACCTGGAAGAGAGTATGTGGGATGTTATCGCAAGCCTAAATATAGTACGTGGGTGTTTAGACCAAACTTGAAATGTGATGAATGTATTGGTAGAGATCCTTGAAAATTTATTTTAATGATTATGATTATCCCAAATTGTTATGAAAATCTTAATGAAATGTTTGTATGTTTATGACGTGATCTCATGTCCCATGATCATTGATTCTTTCTATGATTCATATCTTATGAATATCAAATGACTTATTCCGGTATTATGAATAATGAATTATTGGGTTACATTTTTCAAATATTAAACTCATATTATTAGACCCTTATTCTCATGTTATGAAAACATATGATCATGGAAAAATATTATTCTTTTTTATCCATATTGATCATCTGAACCCACATATTATTTTTTTCCCTTCCCTAGGTTATGAATAACGATTTTATGTAGGGTGTGTCTTAGTTGTCTACTATGTGATAAAAATTTTATGGGTGATGTAGAATTTTCTTTATGAAATATTGTGTTTACAAATATAATTTTAAAATTTAATAATCCATTATTGTTTTATAAAATGAATTATTATAAGATTTTTTGAATATATATATATATATATAAATTTGAAATTTGAGTATTTTTTATTTTCATAATATCAATATTAATGTTTTATCTGATTCATTGAAAATAGGAATCAAAATAATTAAAATTAATTGTATTTTCTTACCTATCCTAAACCTTATGATTCCCATTACAATCTCTTTCTCAACCCGTATTATGAATAATTTGAACTATTATTTTGCATCTTACTTGTGCTTCATATACATAACATTGGTCATCTAGGTTCAATAACCAATAAATTAAATAATTTAAAGTTATCATATATATGATTGAACTCTTATAGGACAACACATGTCAGAATGTATTATCATAAATGGCCTACAAGTTTAAATTTCCACTATTTTGTTACTTTATTGAACAATCGTTCTCTTATAAAATGTTTTATGAACAATATATCTATATTTAATTTTCCTTCTCATCACTTGGGGTAAATCTTTTATAATGTAATTCATTGATATCATAATAAAACTTTTTTAAACAATATGTTCATATTTCTATTCCATAGTTTATTTTCATCCTCGACATACAAATCACAATAATGAAAAGGATCACCAATTTTAAAAAAATGAATTGTTCTTTTTCTATGGTGTCCATTTTTCATTATTTTCAACACCTAATTATGCATGAATTTTTTATTAAAACAATTTTATTTCCATTATTAAATAATAGTATATTTATTTATATATTATTCAAAACATATTTAAAGAAAATAAAATCATTGGATTTTGGACACTTAACAACAATTTTAGTTATCCCACTCCTTTAATATTATGAGAGATGTCATTTCCAAAGGTTACTACTCCATTATAATTCCTTTAATCATTAATTTGGAGCTCTATATCACCCATTAAGTGAGATAAACAACCACATTTAGGAATCCAAGTGTTACTAATATTTTATTCATTCAAATCAATATCATCAATGATTACAATTTAATCCTTATTCATTTTCTAAAATCCCTTCCCCTTTTCACCATAGGAAATATTTCTAGAATTATTTGTACCACACTCCTAAAAAAATGAGTCAATTAGTAAGTTATTCTACACATATCATATAAAAAATCCTATTTTTCAATGTGGATAGACTTAATGGGATATTCTTCACAAAATTTTTAATTCCTCAACTATTTTTCATATTCCAAGAATTTATTTTTTCCCTTTTAGTTTATCTAAACATTTATTCATTCTGACTCCAAGGAAATGAAATATCATAAAATATGAAATTTATTTCTTCCCATAAATTCCAAAAATTAATCAATTTATAGTAAACTTTTTTCTTCCATATTGATGAGTGTACTATCTATAAAACTATTTTTTCAATACTTTCCTATTAATATAGTCATTATTTATCAGAGAAATAGTTATTATTGATAATTATTTATCATTCATTGATGTATAAAAAAATTTCAAATTACTCTAATTATCCAAAAAAATATATTTATCATTATGAAAAATTTGACTATTAGAAATAATATATTTTGTTTTATTTTTATAGGACCATATTTGACCTACCCTTTTTGGAAAATATTCTCACCATATTGGGATGATTTTTCTCTAAGAAGCACATCATGGTGAAAATAATTATTAAAATTATTTAAATGTTTATTAGTTTTAAGGCATCATGATTTCACCTTATTTAACTTCTTTTAATTTATATTTAGTTTTTCATCACAATAATTCATAATTTTATCTTTTTATAAAACCTCCAAATTTTAATTTATGATTTCATCAATAAAATGATATCACTTTTTGACAAACACTTCTTATCCATGGTTATTATTTTTATTCTCATTCTTCAAAAAAATGTTTTTTTAGATTACTCTTCCACTCAAGATTTTATTAAGTTTAGAAATTTATATATATTACATTGGTTTTCTTTCACTTTCTTCTTCTTCACCATTGGAGGATTCTTAATGGCTTTCAATATGATCAATGCTCTCTAAATATTTCTCAAAATCCTCATCATATAATTGGCTACTTGACGTATAGTATCCTTTATCTTCATATTTCCTTATTCCTCATACCTTCCTTTTATGAATCCTTTTATTGTTTTTAGTGCATTTTAATACAAAAATATTGGGTTTTCCTTATTTTTGAGGTCTGTCTTCTTTCTCATCAGTCTACACATTCCAAAATTCTTATTTGGATTGCTAATTAAAAAAAATACCAATTCATCCATATTTGAATAATTTCATTGTTATGTTACTTTTTTTGTTTTAATTTTTATAATGATAATTAAGATAAGATCCATAATTCTCTAATACTTATCATGTATTTATTTTTTATTTCTCTAATAACAAAAGATCTATTATTCAACTATGTGATTCATTTTTATTAGCGATTAAAAATTGATTTTATCTTTATTATTATTCATTAATGTTTGATCGTTCAACATTTCATAATAACTAATATTATACTATTGTTAAAAAATGGATAAATAATTTATTTATTAAAATGAACATATTTTAGGAAAACAAATTCTAGAAAGTTCCACATTAACTTATTAAAAATAATGATGTCATTTATTTTTTCTCAACAACCTATGATGTTGTTGACTATTTCATTGAGTCTTTTGAAATAGTCATTAATGGTTTAATCTTCAAAAATAATTACAAATAAAAATTTCTAGATCTATATAAATATCATTTCTTCTATAACCCACATATTCCATTATATTACTTTTTATCAATTGTCTAAAATATAAATTACTATTTTAAGTCTCATAAATTCATCATATACTTTTCCTAGTGAAGAAAAAATAATTTAATTTTATTCCATTCCATGCAACATAAAATTTCACTTGTTATTGAAGGATTGGGAACATCTTTCTCATATTTTTTGAATCCTATAGTTGATTTTTTTGACTTCATGGCCATGTGAGAGAGGATAATATATCCTCATATTCATTAATCAACTATAATTTTATCCATTTACATTTTGAATAAATATAATTTAAATATAATTTAAATTCTCCATCATGAATGGAATAATGATCTCAAAAAATGAACATAGATTATTTTATACATGTTCTAGTACATATGAATGGGTTGAATCAATAAAAAGGAGGGTTGAATCCATTGGGAATTTTTTAAATATTTCATTCATTAAAATACATCACTTCAACTTGTTATATTATGTTCTACTTATGTGTTCATTTCTCATCCTTACTTGACTATATCATAAATAAAATTACGTAGAGAACATAGTTTCTTAACAAGGTTCACCCTTATTCTGGGTGACTATATCATTACTTTTATTTGGTCAAGTTGGAGTAAATTATTTTCCCCTAATAAAAATTGCGATTAAAAATTTTCATTTGAAGATTTTATCCTGAACCCAAAAATGGATGAAAAAACAATGCCTCTAGATATATATTATACTAGTTCCAACCAATTGATAAAAATTAACCACCATCATAGTTACAAATATAATCCCTCCAAATCTATGATGTCACATCATCAATATACGACTTCTTCGTCATCTACTAATAGAAATATTACTATCATAGAAATATTTGAATCATCACATTCATATCGACCTTCTTATTCATTGATATACATTAAATATTCTTCATCATCAGTACTATATCATGTGAAAATATGAAATTTTTCATATTTTATAATCTTAATATTCAACACTCTCAATGCTTATCAAAATCCACATTATACTACTTTTTATGGAATACATATAAATTTAAAGATAGATCGGTTCATGGTACCCATTTTTTAATTATTTACATTCCCATTTTTTCAATTAATTAATCATGGAATTTCTCTATAAAAAAACTAAAAAACTTACTTTTATTTAACCATTCAATATGCATGAAAAACATATATAAAATCATACTCTATTTATGAAATAGATATTTCCCATGACATATTCTTGATCACACATTTCTTTATGGAATTATATAAACAACCGAGCTATAACTCATGTTTTTATGGCATATTATTTTTGAATAAATTATAATTAATTAATGTATTTGATTTAACACTACAAAATGTTAATATTTATATATACACAACATTTATTTTATGTTTTTTACATGAAAGACCATGTTTAGATGGAATTACACACATAACCAAGTATAGATATAATTACACGCAACATCGAGTATAGGTTGTGTTCTACACAACACTAGGATTAGGTTTTAGTGAATACAACGCTAATTTTTATTATGTTATGTATGATTTTGGGTTTCTTATATATCCATTATTACATGAAAAGACTGAGTCTTTCCAAACTATAATGTACTTTTAATATTATTATTTAATATGATAGTATTCACGTAGAAATAAAAATGGAGGGAATGTATAAGATTAAAAAATTAATGAATTTATTCATTATCCATGTTTACAAAATGATTAATTTGGTAAGAAACAAATTATATATGAACGTTATAACTATGTAAAAAATTAATCAGTTTTCTAAAAAACAATTTTTCCATGTGAAAAATGAGTTATATCAAAAAATTATAAAAAACACTTTTGAAGAATTATTTTAATGATATATATATTATATTCAATCAACTTATTATCATTAAACTTCTGTGTTTTCTAGAAAAATGATATCAATTAATCTAATTTATGGATAATAGATATATTAGTCTAAAATGTAGTTTTACAGCTTTTTACTGGAATGTTTATATTAAATATAATTTATTATCATTTTATAAGTCATATTTATACAAATAAATGTAATTTTTTAATGTCAAATTTCAAAATTATCATAGGGTGATTTTTGGGTTCTTTCAATGAAGATTCATTTTTTGTTTGGGTAATGAAAAATAGTGAGTTTTAATTTCAAATATCATTTTTGTTTGAATTATTAATATACATAAATTAAATTTTAAATAGAGTTTAAAGTATAATTAGATAAATTGTACATATATAAATCCAATTTAGTTCATTGGAATCATTTTAACATTGATATTGGATAAAAAATGGTTCAATCCATTGAAAAGATTTACATTGAAACTTGTTCATTCATCATACCTACGATATTTATTTTAAATTAATTTACATTACTTGTGTGCATTGAATTTGGAAAAATGGATTCAATATTTGTAATAATAATAATTTATAATTTATAATATGGACAAAATAATATTTTACCAATGTTATTGTTGAGAATAGATAAAATTAATCACTAAGATTAAGAGAAAAAAATGTTTACTAAGAGACTAAACTTTAACAATGAGGGAAAAATTGACCAATAAATTGTCCAAAACCAAATTTTGGACATATTTTTAATATATAACTTATAGGATATATATTGGTCTATTATTGGAGCCACATGAGATGGAAAATAGGTGGTTGGAATTATCCATAATAATTTACAAGTCTTCCACTCGCAACCCTTAAAAAAGGCCACCCTCCCCCACTATCTTCACACCTATCAACACATTTTTCATGGCCAAGACTTATCCATGTAACATACAAAATTACCTAATCTCACCCTAGAAGACATAATATGTGATAAAATAGAGTAAATATAGTATTTAATGAAAACTGAATGGTGATAACTGATGAATAGGTGACCTTCATCAAAACAATATTTTGTATTATTTATTCCTCTAACCCCATTAATTATTTTTATACTGTTAGACCAATTTGGTTAAATATCCTAATATAGAAGGGGGGTAAAATCAAGGTATGAAATATTAAAAACAACATCCCTTTAAGCCATGTATCATCATTAAAAAAAATATTCTCTTCCATTATCATAGTAATGTATTAACAGTAATGAAATAATGCAGGAGAAATGTCAATTTTACTCTGTTCACCCTCAATATGATACATCCTAAGATAATACAATTTCAATTTACAGATTTAACACATTTACTAAGGCTCACTATTAATGCATGGTATGGGAATTATCACTTATATGACCTGTCTTACTACATATACAATGTTTTAGGATATATCACTACTTCCCAAGGGATACTCACTCAATATTCCTTCTATGTATCACTACTAGTTTAAAGGATCACCTTCTTACACTTCCTTTGTGAACATCTCTAGAAAGGATCCACATGTAGTTTATGGACATTCATGTCCCTTCATTGAAGATAATTAATTCATCATCAATTATTGGTTGATGATATGTTGAAGTCTATCTGTAATATACTTTATGAATATAACATAAAATAGAGTTATTCAGAAATTCTTCGAAACACATTTTTAATGCTAACTTCCTTCGTGAAGTTCACATCGGTTTTTCAAAAATACCTTATTCTTCAAAAGAATAAACTACCATTGTGAACCCAATATCTTTTGCGAATCTCACCTCTTTCAAAAAGCATAACCCGCCTGGGTGAACCGTCCTCCTTTCATGAAGCTCAAACACCTTCACAAGTATTTTTTATCCTTCATGAATATCACATATTTCAGTTGGATTATTTTGGCTGTCATGACCTTCAATACTTTCATGATTCTTACAACCTTCGTTCATCTTTAATAGAATTCATAGGATTCCATTCATCATTTAGTTTATCTCATGAAAAACCTTTACGATTCTCCATTATGATTTTGGATTCATAGAGTCTTTGTAAAGTAGAGATATACTTTTATGGAGGGGGTGGGGTTTTGAGGCCTATTTATATTCCTTTCATCCCATTTTGGATCCCTCCATCCTCTTCATCGCCTTTTTTTCGAAGCTATCCAATTACATTTTCAAAGATTCCTATTTTCTTGATGAACGAGTGAAATTTTCCATTTCTTAAATCTTATTATAGTAAATAATATTACCATTAACCCTTTTTTATTTTTTGATTCTCCACTTATCGCAGTATTAGAGATTATCATAAACCCTTTTCACATTCATGACTCTCTACACAATTTTGAAATCTAGCCTTCATGACATCCAATTCCTTTGCAATTACACTAACCTTAAAAAAACTCCAATAATTGCAATACTCATTACTTTTCTATATATTTATGAAGAATTCATAAAAATAAAAAATTCAGGATGATTGATCCAACCATTAAATTTTGGACCAATGTTTTTTAACACTAGAAAATAGAACCACCTTTAAAAAGAACATTTTTGTAGCTCCTCTCAAGAATCTATTCCTATGAATAGGATCTTTTTCAATATACATTGTCACAAATCTATTTAGAATTTCACAACTAACCATAGAATCCTTCATTTCTAAGAAAAAAAATTAGGCCAAAAATTCTACAATGTTACCATGATGGATTTTTTCTCATTATTCTCCTCCACTGGGTTTGTGGAAAACTATTATCAATTTTAAAAATATTAATGCTTCTTTCAACTTATACCAATATTCCATTATAGCCATTCAGATAAAGATCATGGATTTACTCAACAAATAATCTAATACCACATGTTCAATGGATGGCATCAAAATAAAGGGTATTATGCATCATTCATCAATGATTAACTTCATTCCAAATCCACTCAATGGGTTTAATCAAGAATCCAATATGTTGTGATATATTACATTTGATCGATCATATTTAGCATCATCAAATTTAAATGTATCCCTTCTTCTGTGCTCCCCTTATCATCTTATCCCAATGTGTTGATTAGGTAATTCTCTCCCCATTTTTATCCACAACATCCCCCATTGGAAACGAACTAAAATATCACTCCTTTATGGTCTTCTATCTGGTAATGAACACAGATCAACCCGCTATGGAAAAACACACCATACCTCAAGGAAATGGGTTCTCATATCCTCACATTTTTAGGCGAGGGGATTCAATAAGACTCTAATAGTTAGTCGATGTCATACAAATGCTTATATGGGTAATGTTATCATCAGATTTTTTATATCCTATAGTTCTATAAGTACATGCACAAACTTAAAAAGTAATTATCAACATTATTCTTGATAAAATGATACTTGACATCGATTTGTTTTGTACTTTAGTGATGGATTATATTTTTACTACGATATATAGCACTGTAATTGTTTCAATGGATTCTGATCGAAGACTTCACTTCAACTCCCATGTCATCATGTTGTTGTACATTCACAATAGCTACATGAAATATTGAGTAGCCGCAATATATTAAGCGTCTAAAGTTATGAATGAAATAAAATATACCTTATTGATTATCTAATAAATACACAATCCACCAAGATAGAATGCACCACCTGATGTTGATTTTCTATTATCTACTAATTAAGACCAATCTGTATCTATATAGCCCAATAACTCTTGTATATATTTGTTGTCGTACAATAGAAAAAAACCCTCCTTCCCCATGATATAAAATAGATTTATTTTTATTGAAATTATATTCCTTTCTTTGGGATTTATTTTATGTATGAAGTTTTTTCATGTGGAGAAAACAATTTAATTTTTTTCACTTTCATGTACAATGGACAACTAATTATTTTCTTTTATCCTATAACAATAACTACAGAGCCTTCATATCCCTTTCCAATTTCATCCTTGTAGCCATATTATTCATTATCTCCTTGTAAATATACATTCTAAGTATTCTGAAAACATCATTGTCATATTTAGTATGAGAAATTAATGTTTTACTATTTACTTGTTTCACCTATAAATAATGGGAAAAAATCAGTTCACCAATAATTACCATTTTAAGCTCATTTTCATCAATTCTACAAACTATTTTCTACAATCATCATTGAATTTTCCAAATATTATGTCATCAACATACACTAACATGATAATAATTTTATTATTGGCATTGATGACATAGAGATTTTAATCAACTCCACCATACTGAAAATAGAGTTCCTACCAAGACTAATCAATTATTTAATAACATGGTCATAATTATTCTTTTTTCCCACATAGTGCCTTCCTTAGATGACAACCTTTCTTCTCATCATCATTAATGAGGAAACTTTCTAACTTCTCAGTATAAACATCGTCCTCCAAAACCCCATTCATAAATGATGGCTTGAAATCTATATGGAAAATATTGAACATTTTTTCACTGTTATGTTTAATAATAATATGAATGTCTATATCCTCTCAAGTGGCTAAATTGTTTGATCAACATCTATACCCAATATCTGTGAGTACCCTTTTCACACTAACCATTTTTTCCAATAATTGGGACATCCTCATTCAACTTTTTATGAAAGACCCATTTAGTTTTAATGAAATT
Organism: Viscum album; assembly: GCA_963277665.1. NCBI lineage: Eukaryota > Viridiplantae > Streptophyta > Magnoliopsida > Santalales > Viscaceae > Viscum > Viscum album. The sequence goes on from OY728164.1 coordinate 154,761,651, forward strand.
ATTATCTATTGGTCTAAAAATATTTTCCAATGTATGATTCTTCAAAATTTGGTCTAGGTTTTCATTTAATTTTTTACCCCAATTCACATCTCCAACATAATCATCAAAACATTTAGGCTCTACATCAGTTATGTAGGATTCCAACTATAGTGACTTCAGTAATAATGTTTAAACTAGATCTACATGATCACCAATGATGTTGTTTATATCAATTTCAGCTTGTCTCCACAATTTTTGTGTAGATATAGATTTTACTTCGTCCCTCTAATCATCAATATATTTTTCTAGATCATCATTTTCCACGTAACCCCCCTAAAGTTCTTACCTCATCATTACTATCCTTCATAAACTAATCATGGATTTATTGAGAATTTTGTCCATTCACTACTATAGTGACATCATTGCTCACAAATATATTTCCAAGCCTCTTATTGTAACATTTATACGCTTTTATTTATCCTAAATATCTATGAAATGTCCTATAATCTCCTAGTCAATGAATTTCCCTATGTTTATTATTATTTATAATAAAACATTTACCTCCAATTTTTTGAACGTATTTAAATATTGGATTCGTTTTGTACAACATATAGTATTCTATATTTCCTTGGGAAACAACATAGACTTATTATATATATTTAATGATGTCTAGTCTAGTTCCTTCTAGACTTTCCTTCTTTTTCCCTTCTCAATAATCATTGTTCTGGCCATTTTTTGGTGATCTAATTTCCCTCTTAACAACTCCATATTTTGAGGAGTTCTTATTTCTAAAAAATTTATTCCTTATCCTATTGTTGTAGGGATAATATTCCACTCTAAATTTTTTGAATCATGTACCATTATTAGTAATAACATTTATAACATTCTATCCAAACATTATTTTATATTATCTCAAATACTATTTTATGAATCTAAACACATCAGACATATGTGAAATGAAAAATAAGAATGTCATAATTCTAAAATCATCAATGAAAAAATATAATACCTCTTACCTTCAATATAACTTTTTTTATATAGTTCTACATACATATGCATGTACTATTTGAAACATTATGGTTTAATTTTCTCTTTTTCCATGAACGTTATTCTGATGATCTTTCCTTGTTGATATGCATCACATATATTAATATGATCATGTGATAGAATAGGAAGATCTCAAGTTGCATCATAAGTGGCTAGATCATCAAGGGATGGTTATCATAGATGTACAATTCATCTATTCTACAACCTGTTTAATTTTTATTGGGATGAAAATAACATATCTTCTTCTCCACATATAAGTTAAATATAACCCTTTTCTATTTACTTAGTAGAAAAATAAACACACCACTTTCTTGGATGATGCATATCTTCTTTATAAATCCTATAGAATTACCTATGTCACATATTTGACTAACACTAATAATGTTATGACTGATATCACCAAAAACATTAAAATCATCATGTTAAGTTTTTTTGTCCCAAATTTGGTTTTTCTGGATCTAATAATCTTCATGCCTTCATCATTTCCAAATTTGACAACATCATCCATGTCATATTTTATTCAAGTAATAATATCCTTATTACATATCATATGGTATTTTCATGCACAATCAAGGATCCATACACAAGAAAAATATGCTTCTTTAAGGTAAATCTCCTCATCAACTTCTTACTCAACACATTTCATTTTTATCCTTGATTTTGACGTCATATCAGTCATGGATTGATAATATTGATCTTTCTAAGACTATGATGAATCAAAATAAAATTTCAATGCTAAAAATAAATTTTTAATTTTTAGATAGTTTCATGAAACATTGAAATTCACCTTGTGAACAAATTCAGTCTATTTCAATAAATGTATCTCTATTATTTTTGGATCAATATCTCGCAATGTTCTCAAATCATACAGAACTGAAATAGTGACCATAAAATAATGTCCTAGAATATTGAGCTATGTATGGATTCCTCTGTTAGTATTGTTCTATTTGGTTTATATTGGCTATCGAACATGAATTTTGTGAGTTCCATATCATTAAAAAACAATAAAATCTCATGCCAGGTGAATTACTTTGTGTGAGTACTACACTATTTGTTTTCCCTTTGGTTATCTAAATATTGTAGTTTTGATTATTTCCCATATAAAATTTCAGTCTAGGATAAGGATATTGTGGTCCAATAACAACCAATACATCTATATATTTATGGTCAAACCTTATACCAACATTATCTTTTGGATTTGAATCTTGCTTCTATTTTACTAAACCACTATTCCCCACTACTATCTTTTATGTTTCTTAAATGATTTTATTTCTCAATGTCGTATCGAGAGACATGTGTTTTTCTAGATCCTGAACACTTTTTCGTAGGATGATTAATTCCTCTTCAAGTTATTTTATATGTTTGATTAGATTTTACATTTCTAGTGAGGCTATAAATTTCTCTTCTCTGTTCTTTAATTTTGAGATTTAACTCAACAACCTCTTATAAGATCTCTAGCATTGAAGGCTTCTATTTTTTAATTTCATCATTCATCTCAGAATTCTATTCTTCCTAATCCTGCATATAATTTTTTCATCACTAATTAATTTTTTCTTTTTCTTCCTTTGAATCTCCAAACATCTATCTTCTCAAGAGAGGATTCTAATTCATCATTCTTATCAACTCTTCCTTTGAACTCTTCTTCATGACTGTCAATTTTTTCCATTTCTAGAAGCTACCGAAAACTGGTACGATAATAATTTCTCTATAGTATTTACAGTTTCTTATATCTTCAACCAGATATACTTGTAAATTTTCATTTTCTTGTGAAAAAATACTCGTATTTTTGATGAATTTTCTCTTCATCGTTTTATTACCTTTTACAATGTATGAATATTTCTTCATGTTAATTTTTACATCATCATGATTATCTTTTTAAGTATTCTATAGAAACCATGCTATAAAATGTACAAAATTTCCACATAAAAAGCATGCATGTAGGAGATTCCCATTGAACATTTCTTTTCCTCTTTGCAGATAAATGGAAAGGATTGGTATCACCTCATCCATCTCTACTTCTTTTTATACATCTGAAATGGTAAGCTTATTCATGGGCTTGAATACCACCTCCTTCAACTTATATTTTTTCATAGAATCATTATCATCATTTCTCATCTCATATACAAAAAGAGAACTATGTAAAATATATAATTTCAACTCCATTGGATTTTTATATTCCATAATATAAATAATCAGATTGAACTAAGGTGGAATTCATCTCAAGAAGCATTTAACGATCTTTACATCTTTAATAAATTCATTGAGATCATGAATATATTCCATAATAATACTCACCTAGTCAAAGAATAAATTTTTATACTCATTAGGGGGAATTTTATGATCATCATACTTATTCCAAAAAGGATTTATCTTTTCTTATCAAACATTTTAGACACCCTTATAAATATTAAAAAAATTCCCTATATAGAATGTGATTTTTTACACAACATCACCTTAATATAGAATGAATTTGATAGGGATCCCCCAAATTCATTGATTAATTTGGTGTCTGCATCCTATTATATATATTTATCTTATGATAGAACTCCACTATCTATACTTCTTGAAATACTATACATGTTAGCTATAAACAAATCTATACTTAACGATAGAAGGAAATGTTATATTACATTCTTCAATAGTTGAAAATTTTTCAGTCAATAATTAGAATCCCTTTTTGATTATATCCTCCATTGAATCCACTTATAGAGAAAAATTTAAATTATCCTTTTCCCCTAATACTAATTGTTAACCAAATAATTTCAATATCATGATGAGGGGTAATTCAGGGTATAAAATATTCAAACAATCTTCCCTTTGTAATTTATTTGGCAATTAAATAAAACATGGTACTCTCAATTTCCCAAATCAATATAATAAAAATATAATGCAAAAGATAAAACTATTTTACATGGTTCACACTCATTGGGATACATACGAGGAGAATAAAATTATAATGTTCTAGTATTCCAAATTTACTAAGGCTTGCTAATAATTCAATGTTTTGGCTAGACCAATTTTATTCATATTCTGTCTGCCTTTACCTTTTTAAAGATATCTCACTAATTCCCTAGGGTCACTGCTTAAATCTTCCTTCTATGGATCACTACCACTGAATGGGATCACCTTCTTCCCATTCATATGGTATATTATCATAAAAGGATCCACACATACTTTATGGACATGTTCTTCCCTTCATTGAAGATAATGAATGAATCATAAACTATAGGTTGATGTTCTATAGAAGTATAAAATTTCTTTCTATTATTAACATCACATTACCATATATGTGCAGGGAATTCTATTATGAGAACTTTTGTAATGCTCACTGCATTCATGAAGCTCAAACAACCCTCATGAAAATGCCCAATACTTCAAAAGAATATATTTCCTTTGGGAACCCCACAACATTGGTGAAGATAACCTGTTTCATGAATATTAACCAGAATTAGTGATAAAAACCCCTTTCACAAAGATCAATCACTTTCATGAATAAATATTATCCTTCATGTTGCTTACAAGTTTCGGTTGGCTATTTATTACCTTCGTGAACTTCAGTACTTTCATGATGTTTAAAAATTCTAGTAAGCTTTCATAGCCTTCACGAACTTCTATTCCTTGTCAAATATTTCACAATAACTTCCTTCACAAATCACCCTCATGCATTTAAAGCCATAGAATCTTTATTAAGTCATTAAATACTTTTTTGAGGGGGTAGATGCCTATTTAAAGGTGTTTCATCACATTCGAGAAGATTCCATCTACATCATCACATATTCATGAAGCTATACAATCTCATTTCAAAAATATCATTATTTTGATGAAGCACCAAGGAAGTTTACCCTTTCATGAATACTCATGTATTTAAAAATATTATCATAAACCCTTAATACATTCTCTATTATCCACATATCATAGTCATGATGATTGCCATCAACCCTTCACGCATTAACAATGTTCCACGCATTTCAAAAATCCAGCCTTTGGGAAACCTAATTCTTTTTCAATGCTCATTACACTCATAAAACTACAATATTCATGGGACTTATTCCTTTTCAAAAAATTTACATGGAGTTAATATAAATATAACTTTCACAATGATTGAACCAACATCCATAATTAGGACCCCAAAAACATTGAAAACATGGGAACAAAATACATGTTTGAACACAATTTTATGTTCTTCCACTAGGGAATTCATTCCCCGGTCATTTATTTTTTCAACATACTGTGTGAATAATCTAGTTTGAACCGCACAACTGACCATGGCAACCTTATTTTTTGATAAACAAAACTGACCTAAAAACACTGTAATGATACATTTTGGAATTTTTCCAACACATATCATGCATATATAATAAATTTAGTATATTAAATATGATGGTTTGTTTTATGTTAATGGTTTTACCAAAAACCAAAAAAACATACATAAAATGGGTAACTAAATATTCATTCGTGTTTACAATAGACCAGTACCTCATGAACCGACATTGTTTGTTTTTTATATTACCATATTTCATGGTTGGGAAAAGGATGTTCAGACTATATATATATATATTGTATTTATTTTTCTTATTATGTTATTATAATTATGGACTTATTTATATCAAACATTCCTTCATACATTCTATTTTGTGGGAGTACAATAATGCCTTTGTAAGAAACTATCGCCTCACAAAGTAATGTGATTCGTTCACACATTACATGGAATATAATAAAGATAGGTTTAATAAAAATATGTTATATATATGACCTAAAAATGGTTGTGTATTGATAATATCTCCTATAATTTTCTATCTTTTAATCTGATAAAAAATTGAAACAATGTTCATGTGTGTGCAAGACATGCAATCTATATGAATGGTGTATTTAATTTCCTCTTTATATCTTTTATAGATAATTATAAACATATATATAATAAATATTTCTGATATTTATATCATTTTTATAATTACATATAATATTAAATCATGATTAATATAACATGACAAAAAAATATCAAATCATACATATGGAAAACAAATTGCTTGTTACGAAAAACAAAACTTTAATATGTAATTAATAACAAATGGGTCGTAAAATTCACAATAAAATCATAAATGGAATGATATAAATGAATAATGTTTTATAAAAGACTTAAAATAAACTAATATTCATTATAAATGACAATTAAACTATTACAAATTATATTAATACTTAAGGAATATGATTTCAATCTCAATTTTATTTTCCCTGAAAAAGAATCCATGTTCACTACCAATTTCTTATATATGGTGTGTATGATTTCCATTGATATAATTTATGATTCCTATAATGATAGTTATTTTTATTTACCTACCCATTTCTAGATATCACTTTCATGGGATTATGATTTCAAATATACAAAAGTGGTAAATGGGTTTTGTGTCAATTTTCCTTCTTTTAGACATACTCTATGTTATGCACCCATATTCTATCATGAGGTTTATATACAGACACATTTAAATGTATTATCTATAATTTATTCATCATTATGATATTTTATATTTCATTTATGTTATTCCTTAATGGTTTCTTTAATTCAATGTTTCCAAAGTGGTAAGAGTTTATTTATACAATATCATTTTTTATTGAAATTATTATGATTATGATTCGATAGATGAAAAGTAATGATACATCAATCATGAATTCTGATCAATGTTCTTCTAATATGGTTATTCATTATATATTAATGTAATGGTACCATTTCTCTACACTTTGGTACTTAATATAATTAATAATCTGTTTTTAATTAAATCTAAACTTATTTCTCTCATTTGATGTAAATCTTTTTTTATTAAAAAATGTTTTCTAAAAATGTTTTAAAAAATTCTTTATATGATATTTTAACCTCATTTTTAAAGAATCATATTTTTATAATGTTTCATGTTTTTAAACTTTTTTAAAATTGGTTTCAATACATTCATTATAAGTTTTCATAGTTATTTATAAAGAAAAAAGATTTCAAAACATTTAATGCATTAAAACAATTTTCAAAGAAGAAATGATATTTTCATAAAGGAATATAATACATAGTTTTTTAATCTGACCTCATGATGTTAAAATTTATTTTCAAATATAATTATCTAGTAAATTTCTTATGCCTTTAAAATTGATTTTCATGTAATGTTTACGTTCCTTATTAAATTCTCCAAGTGATCATTCAACATCCTTCTCCATATAATATGACATACTTTGATATAATATATTTTTTACTTGGGATATTATCCATGTACAATATTTATATTCATTTATTGAATGATTAATAGTTAAGGTGACAATTTATTTATGAATCCCATCTCTCTTCCATAGGTAATATCATTACAAAACACTTATGAAATCCACTTATTGTCTAGTGTTATTATAAAATTAAATGATTATAAAACATGGATATTTTATATAGGTAAATATATGATAAAATTATTATAATATCATTTTCATTTTATTGGTTGTGATAAGATTCTTTTTTATGGTATTTTTTCACAAATAAATATGGGTTTCGTTATTTCATTTTTGGGACATATAACTCCCTCCAACTAATTAGGTAACGATAAATTTTATATGACCATAGAGGGTGCAAGGGTTGTCCTCCCAACCACATGAAGGAGGGTACATGGGTGATCAATCCTAGATCATAAGGTTTTGTACATGGGTAGTAAACCAAAACCTGAATTAGGTACATGGGTGGTCTTCCAAGAGAAAACATGTTATGAATGTCTTGGTTGGTAAACTTGACATATGATTTTTTTATGATTTAGTTTATTCCAAAAAAATATGTCTTATACCGATGTTATGCTCTAATGACTCATGTTATTTGATTTCTTATTATTAATTTCTTGTGAAGTATTAATTTTTATTCCATGATTCATGTTTATGATCAGTCATATGCATGGTATGGTTTTCAAATTTTAACCTCTTATTCTCATACCCTAGATCTCACATCTTTCTTACATATCATACTTGTTTATGCATACTATGTAGTTTTTATCCCACTATATTATGTTTTCATACCCCTATTATGAAGATATGTATTATTTATGATGAATATAGTAAGGGTTATAGTTGTGAAGAATGTATTTAAAGATGATGTAGTTCTCTTATGCACTATTTTTATGTTCCCATTTTTCAAAATTTACTAAGCTAATATGGACTTCAGAAATGTGTTTTTGTTATGGAATAAGTATTCCATGAAATATATGCATTGTCCATGTATATCTAGCATGGGTTTCTATAGTAGAAAAAAATATAAAATATTTTTTAATCCTTCTGAAACTAGGATAATAAAACCATGGTGAGATCCTTGATGAAATTTCTAATGATCAGAGTAGGTATGAGTCAAAATAAAGGAAATTTTCTGGAATTTTGGTTAATAATTGAGTGGGTGGTTTCTATGAAATCACATCCATTTATAGATAATACTAGTGTATTTGGATCTGACACATATGAATATAAGGGTAACAACCCTGGAAACTCCATATCTAATCTCTTCAAAACTTTTGTATCAATCGGGAATTGGGGCATGAAAATGGGTTTTGCTGCATACCTAGTTTGATAATCCCGAGGGACATTCATTAGAAATTGAAAAACATATTATGATCAAAAATGAATTATTCAAATATATATTGATTGTGAATGATCATGGATAAACATATATTGTTATTAATTAAATAAGTTGTCATAATTTAGACATAATATAAGTTAATTTTTAGGATTACGTGGTTTTCCATAATGATTAATGATTCTGACACAATGATATTTGATTTTAGTCAATGGTAGGAACAAAAATTAACTGAGTTAACATTGAATGTTATAGATAGATATGATGATAATTACAATAGAATGATGATTTTAGTAAAGAAGTTTTGATTATGCATAATCAATTTTCACAAAACAAGATTTACAATGTATACCATAACCAACTCTTAGACTCACTGGGGAATTGAAGTAAAGTTTTCAATGAGATTTTGGGTAGTGGAGACTATGGAGGAAAGTGTATTTGGTCTCACTTGTGTCAATAATGTGCGAAGAAACACCCAATAGGATTTATTGGAGGAACATGATGATTTTTTGACTATGGAAAGGAAGGACACAAATCATGTAACTACAAAGGGAAAATGAAAATTTTAGTAAATGTGATTCATAGTAAAGAACATATCCCTATAATTTTATTTAATTTTTAATTCATTGAATGTGGAAATTATGGTAATTATGAAAATTGATTTCCTTAGAGGATTTTTATTGAATAAAATCAAATAGGTGGTGTATATTATGGTTATATTATTGACAATGTAGATAATGCATATGACATGTAAAAATATGACGTTTTAAGGAATATTATGACAAAACGTAGTTATATTTTTCATATGAATTTTTAATGATTGATAAATTTATGTATTTTGATACAAGAATTTTTAATTTTAAAATGTAAAAGTATTAATAACATTAATTTTTTCATTAAGGAATTAAATGAATATTTTAAATTATTATGATGGAATGGAAAATTTATTTAATGGAAAGGTGGTATTTTTATTATGGAATGGTACCCCACGATATGTTCTGGGTAATAAAAAAATTGTATTATGTTTTGATAAATAGATGATCGATTTGGAGAAATTAAATTAGATAGTTTCTATGTACCGAGAACTGATAAATGATTTATTAACAAAGTAGATTATGATATAATTTTTGGAGTTTATAAAATTATAGGATTTATGTAATATATTATATAATATATATTTTAATTTATGTAATGGGGAATAATTTTCGATTTCATTATAATTATATGGTAATTAAGGTCATTATTATGTTTTTAGAGAATGCATGATGAATGTATTAACATTTTTGGTATATAAAAATCAAATGTTACTTTATAATATTTTTGGGATTGATTTAATGTTTCTTTTGAGAAATTTAGTCAAATTATTTTATATTTTTTTTCTTTTAGTCTCTTTAAAGGGAAAAAAAGAGAAACATTTATGAAATGGTTTATGTTTAACATTGACTGAGGCTTTAGATTATAATGTATTATATCTCTATATGATGATTTTTTCATATTGGATAACCAATGTTAATCATTTTTTTAAGATAACTAAAGTAATAATAAATTTATTATCATTTTATCTATGGGTGTTATGATCCATTAGTGCTTTAGGGAAATAAAATTCACCATCATTTCATGGAGTAAGAGATTGAGTGAAAATTGTTTATATAACAACAACATTTTTATATTGTACTTATAAAATGTAATTAAATCATGTGTCTATATCTTTTAATGAAAATTATTAAATTATAGGGAAATGATCTTGAAACAAAAATTTATTCTAGTACATTCATTTCCGATGAATAAAATGTCCCCTTATAGGATCATATATTTATGGTTTTGTAATCATTATCTTTCCGTAGATCATCCAAATTGTTATAATCTGTTATCTCTATCAATCTCTATAAATATATATTCATATCTTCCATGACCAAATAAGCACTTCCAATATATTTTCTCCTATGTGGAATACTATTAATGACTTTATTTGGGTAACCATTATGTTATAGATATTCTATTTTTAAAGGATGTTTTAGTATTCATTGTTATTAGGTGAGTTTATATGGAAGAAATGTTCAAGTACTAAGAATATGATGACCCGTATGGGCTTTGAGGGAGTCATTCATTTTAAGGGTGGGGGGAAGAATGCATCACCCTGATATTTTTTAAAATATTTTTCAAATAAATTAAAATTATTTAATGGATTTCATTACACGATACACCTTGATATTATTTATTTATAAGAAAAACTATGTTTATATAATGTTACAATAAATTCCTTGTTTTGATTCTGTTACACACAACACCAAGATTAAATTGAATTATACACAATACTGAGAATATAATGAATTATAAGAATAAATTATATTAGATTTTTGTGCATGAATAACATTGTTCAACTATTGTTACACATAATAAATTGTTCCTTAGATAGAATGCATTACACTTATTATCGAGTCTAACTGAACTATAATATATAATTATTATTATTATTTGATATGATAGTTTTCAACTAGCCCTTAAAATAGATGGTATAAATAAGATTAACAATAATATGAAAATGTGGTTTATGAATGTCTACAAAATTAACTAATTAGTAACCAATTAATTAGAAATTAATGTAAGACTTATTTGAAAAAATAAATTCTTTTTCTAAAATACTATTTCTCTATGCAAAAACATGTTTTTTATCAATAATTTTAAATAAAATTATTTAAGGAATGATTTTAATAAAATATGTAAATATAATATTGAATAAAATATTTTAAAATATTATAAATTGTTTTCTATAAATGTGATAAGAAGAAATCCAATTTTACAATTAAGAGATGTATTTTTCTAAAAGGTAGTTTTACCAACATTTCATGGCACACTTATATAACATATAATATTTTGAAACATTTATAAATTATATATGTAAAAATAAATCTCATTTTTGAAATCATAATATCAATATTATCATTGATATTTTTTCTATTTTTCTTAGATGCTTCATTTTTTGATGAATAATAAAAAATCATTTATTTTTATTTAAAATTCATCTATTTTTTTTGAAATTTTTATTATTGTAAAATAATATTTTAAATTGGAAGTAAAGTAAAATTATTTAAATAAAACATATATTAATGAAATTTTAGACATTGAAGTAATTTTCACTTTTGAATTTGATATTAAAAACATTTCATGATTTTGAACGTTTTCACATTAAAAACATGTTTGTTAGTTATGTCTGTAGGATTAATTGTAATTTTTTTTGCCATTTCTAAGAATTAAATTTGAAAAAATGGAATAAAAATTTTAAATCAGTATAATTTATATTTTCTAATATATTAAAAATAATTATTTTCTATTGTGATTGTTGAAAATTGTTAAATTTATTCATGATGAATAAGAGAAAAATTAGTTGACAAAGGGGCCAAACTATAAACTTAAGGAAAAAATGACCTTGAAATGCGTCCAAAACCAATTTTCTGGACATATTTAGTCCTTATGACTTTTATGATCTGTATTTTCCAAATATTGGTGCCACCACACATGGGATAATAATTTTATAGAATTATATATTATGTTTTATTTCACCTAGTTATGAAGATATGTATTATATATGATGAGTCTAATAAAGGTTATAGATATGAATAATGTGATGTAAGATGATGCAGTTCACTTATGGTCCACTGTTATGTTTTCAGGCTTCTAAAGGAAGTAAACTAATACAATATTTAGTCATGTGTTTTAATAATGAAATAAATATTCCATTAAAATGGTGTAATTTTTATGTATACTAATCGTGGGTCACTCTAAAAACAATCATAAAATCCACAAAACCATCTTTGGTAGGAATTTCATCCTCAAACAACTACATGAAATGTCATTCTAAAAGACATGATTCTCAGTTTATCTTCTCAAATCTCTTCTAGAATCACAATTTTTTGTTATGATGTTAACTCTACTAAATAACACACTGATATAAACTATTTTTCTATTGAGAATATTTTGTTTTATCTATCACATTTCAGAGAACAAACATCCTATAATAGTAAATGCATCTTATGACACTTTGAATGAATTCTACAAATATCTTGGAGGATCTTAGGAAATCCATGTATTTAGTAATTTACAATGTAAAAATATATTTTATTATAGGCATTGACTCTTATGAAGATGAGGTGATCACTTTATTGAAATTAATTTCCAGTGTCCTCAATAAAAACAACACTTATGAAAGAATTAAATGAGTCTTATGAATTATTTTTAGCCTATTTTTTATATACTCTAAAAATCCATCTTATGAAATCCTTAGATGTATCCAATGATTTTATCCACATAGATTTAGTTATCAAATTGGTGTTTAATAATTTAAACTTAATATCTATTATTCTACTGCATTAAATAAATCTTATGAACTCTCAGTGTTATTCATATGTTAAGGGTATATTGGAAAATTTCATTAGAATTATGAAACTCAATTTTTCCCTATAAATTCAGAAGTGAAATTTAAAAACTACTTTAGTAGCCCATAATCATTTCGTGCAATCGAAATAATATTATAACACCTCATATCAACTCCCCCGCATCTTCCAATTAATTTTATAAATATTTGAAAAAAAATACAACACTTTAATTGTAGAAACACTAGTTTCGAGTAAGTAACCCTTTAATTATTATTTTTATGTATATAATGTATATGGGGGGAATTTTAGATAGTTTAGATAACTTTTAAGGTGATTTGGGTGATTTTTTATAGGTTCATGTATGGTGCACGGTTTTTGAAAACCATGAAATAGTTGCAGGAAACCATGCACACTAAGACACGAGATAAAGGGGAGGCACATTGGTTGTTCATGTCTTAGAAAAACCATGTGAATACCTTAGAGATACCATGCACTTTGAATGTTGGCATTGTTATTTTTGAGGCAGTGGTTATGGCATGGCTGGCACATGATTTGAAGACCATGTGAGGAGACCATGTAAGGAGACTATCTGAGGTCAATCCCTAATGTAGTTTCTCATGAATGGTTAGAAAATAGTATTCCAAACCATGTGGATAAACACTATGTGGTTCAATGTTAGATCCATAAATTGTGGATCTAACTCATTTTTTTCTCTAGGTGCCTTGTTCTTCCCCGAAAATAGCACAAACTCATAATTTTAGTCTTCAAAGGTTGTAGAACCTACCCCAAGTGAATTGGAATCGATATGGAGTCATTCCATGGTGCTTCTAAGATCTATTATTCTTGCAAGGATTTATTCTTCAGCGTTCATGGTGTTTTCATAGATCAACATTTCCCTCTCTCTCAGTTTCTTAGATCTATGCCCAATATGGGTAGATCTATGGGTATGGATTCCAAATATGTTTATATTTGGCCTTATTGATTATAGGAGAGGAGATATAAGATGATTTCATAGAGATTCCACCTATTTTTGTGAGTGTTCTTCTTGTTGTTCTTCATTTTCACCATAAAACTCAAGGTATGTGGAATCACTCCCAAATAATATATTTTAGAACAAGAAGTATTAATTTCAAATTTATTTCTTTGATTGAAATTGATTGATTATGTATTGTGAAATAGTTTTTGAAACCCTAATGAGTGATGGTTTGTGGAAATTTTGAAATTTGTTGTGTTTTGGGAAAGTGCGTAAGATACTAAGATTCTAAAAGGATGATATTAAAGTAGATCTTGGTTTTCTTGCATGAAAAAATGGTTTTCAATAAAAAGAATGAATTTTTATTTAAATGGTTGGAGGACACATGGATTTGGCATTAGTCTACATAGCTTTGTAGTGTTTGTTCATATTCATTGGGATGGATAATAGAGTGAAGTTACCCTATCAAAAGTTTGGACAAATAAATGCCTGAAGTACCCCCATCATGTCAATGCGGTAGACGAAGTGATGACAAAGTGGAAGGATGACTCACCACTCATAAGTATAGGGAGGTCCATGGATTTCATACATGGTTAGTTGTATGGTTGTATGGAAGGGATTGGATTATGAAAAAGTATAATGTTATATGATTAGAATAATTATTTTTCCACTTTAATTAAATTTTTTTAATTATGTTTGTGTTTATATATTTATATAAACTTTCATGAAATTATTTTATATAAATTGTTTATATAAATTTTGATATCATGTTCTATCCTAGTGGTGTGAGTAGTGAATTCATGGAATAAAAACTACTCAATATTATTACTCACCCTTACCTTGGCACTTTGGTGATTTTGCAAAGGTCATCCATCTAGAAATTGGAAACCCTATACTATCATATATCTTTATCACTACCTCATGATACATGTCATGTTTAGTGAAGATATATCATTGAGCTTGTGGAGTTTTGGATTCTTATGGTTTCTTGGGAGTTTATTTAGTTTTTCTTCCATTGTTTTGTTTTAGGTTAGTTGTCTTCCACTATGGTACACTTTAATTGGATGATAATAATTAAATGGTTGAGTTGTATATCATTTTAGCATTAATCATAGAGTGTTTCATTTAGTTATAGTTAATAGTTGGATTTTTAACTTTAAAAGAGAAAATTTTCCCAAAAATTGTATTAGAGACCTTCAATATTTATTTCTAGCCAGGTGTATCCTTCAAATGTCATTTAACGGCTAGTAACATCTCACAACCCTCTCATGCCAATGATAAGGTGAAAGATGTTACAAATGGTATCAGTTATTTTCAGTAGAAAAGATTGTTTGAGGAAAATGGTATCAACTCGTTCTATCCTTTCTAAACAGGTGTTAATCGATGATGTCATACTCGAAGTTGAATTAATTCGGGTTTACTCCTTGGGTCGGATTGGTAGAAAAAAGTATGGCTATTATGACATAAAATTTTGAGCCTATAAAGATGTAAAAAACCTTTTTATTCCAAACATCATGTTACCATGGATTTTTGTACAAAAGTGTTTTGAGACACATATAGGATTTTGAAATCTCATTTTCAAGGGTTTAGCCAGTGAGATGAACATGGCATGCATAAATAGAATATATTCCCACTATGAGTACATATGTCATTTGGAGTTATGGTTTATAGTTTTTTCAAAAGTGTTAATTATATTTTGAAAAACTAAATCTTGATAGTGATTTAAAATGAACGATTTTGAAAATGAGAATGATAGAGGTATATTTGAAAATGTTTTGATTTAAAATAATAATGATAAAATATTTCATCAATAGTTAAAATTAGAAAATGATGATTTTTGGAACACGTGTTATGGTAGTTGATGTGGTAGAATTTCAAATTGAAAATTCCTCAGTTAATAGAGATTGTGACTAATGGTGTTTGTTGTTTATATATAAAATGACACTCAGTACGAATTGTAGAAAGTAGCCAGAAGAAAATATGAAAAATTTGGTTGCACCTGAGCCACTAGTGAACCAAGAGCTGGTTCAGAGTATCATCCAAGATTTTCAAGTTGTTGACACAGGGAATAAAAGGAATGAGATAAAGAATGTGAATCATTTAATACATTACCAAAAGAAGAATCTATAAATCTTCCAAGGTAATTTTAAAATAGAAAAGGTATAAGTGAGGATATATAGGATTAATCATATCAGTGATTTCATCAGCACTCCAATAATGCTAAAATTTATTTTAGAAATATATATACTACAGAATCATGCATGCCAGTGGTGGGATCTAGCGGTGCAAGATAATTTGGATCAAGGTCTTAGTTGGGAGGATTTAGAGAAATTGTTCAATAGAGAATTTTTTTACCACACATTCAAGATTCATAGAACGAAGTGTTTTTTCATAATTAAGTAGTATAATATTTCTTTTACAAAACATGCAGCTAAATTCATTAATTTATTATGCATTTATCTTAAGGTTGTAGCTAGTGAATCCTTGAAGGCACACATCGTCGAATCGGGGCTAAGGATGGAGGTTCTCTCAAAGATGGATGTGCTATGAATTATAGACTATAGAAAGATGGTGAATAAAGAAATGGTGGATGAAATAGACATCTCATTAGCTATTGGAGGATTAATTATGTTGACACCCATAGGAAATGGTTGGAACACTAATGATAAGAGAAAGTGGAATAGGGACACCTACTTCAAAGGTGGGTATGTAAATCAAAATCGGATAAAAGGATTAGTGAAAATTCCTCCACGAACTAAGATAAAATGAAGATGTTTTTAATATGTTTCACTTGACCAAATTAAGTGAGAGTGTACAGAACAACCTTCATCACACCACAACTGAATCCAAATGGGTCATATATAGTTCTATTGTCATAGTGATCCACATTCTGGTTCTCGGGTCACTTCTGAGGTGTCACAAACATCATGTTCATAGACAAGATGAGGATAGTAGAACCAATATCATGATTTGAATAGAGATATCCATGGTGATTCTAGTAATACCATGAATCCGTAGGTAGAAAAATCAAAACATGTAAACAAAGAACAATGTGCTGAAACGAAGAAATTCCATAGAGATGAGAAGATGATTGTGGATGATCGAGCGAGACCATATACGGTGAAATGTATGGTTCTTTTGAATTATACTCTTATTCATGTTTTGTTTGATACTAGAGAATTATATTACATTATCTCCCCTTTTTCCATTTATTTGATTAGTCAAAACATCATAGGATTCCCTCCATGATAAAAACGCAAAAAAAATTTGGGAATTGAGAATGTAGAGCCATCCTATGTTTGAATGTTTTTATAAATGTTGAAATATTTGATCTAAAATGGGACGTGTCGGTGCGGGAGATGAATGTATATGATATAATCCTAGGTATGGATTAGTTGAAAACATTCAAGTCTCAACTCGATTGTTATAAAAGAATAGTTAGTTTCGCGACTGAGGATTGTATTGAACATATCTTTATAGGAGAAAGGGATGTAAATATTGGAGCAATGGGCTTGTTGGCTCTAGCTGAGGAAAAAATCTCTTACCATTTAGCTGATTTATCTTTGGTAGCAATGGAAATGGTTGGGAGAAGTTTAGTTTTGGTTTTTTTTTCAATTTCTAGATGTCCTTCCAAATGAATTCTTAGGGTTTCTACCTATGAGAGAAGTACATTTTATGATTGATATCCTTAAAGTGACCATTCATATCTCACCTCAATCTTATCAAATTACATAAATAGAATCAATGGAGTTCAAAGTTTATTTTGAAGAGATAGGATGAAGGGGTTTCATTTGACCGAGCATGTCTTTGTTGGGAGCCCTATTTTTTCACGATGAAAGAAGATGGTTGTTTACAGTTGTGAGTGGAATTCCATAAACATAACCATGTTGTAATAATGAACAGGTGTGAAATTCCATGGATTGATGATATTTTCGATCAATGTAGAGAAGCCCAATAGTTCTCAAATATTTGATTACGATCAGGATATTACTAATTGTGAGCTCAAATAAAGATTTTTTGATGACCACTATCAGATCCAGATATGGCCATTATGAATATGTTCTAATACCTTTCGGGATTAGTAATTAAGTATTGGTATTTATGGATTTGATTAATCAAATATTTTATTTATATATATATATATATATATTCATTTTTTATAGTTTTTTTAGAAAACATCTTGTCAAATTCATGGACAATGGTTGAGCATGAGAAACACATGTTGAAAGTGTTGAAAATCTCAATAAACAAATGTTTCTATGAAAAAATAGAAATGTGGGATTTTTTTAATACAATAGATATGCTTTCATGGAAATTTAATATCTAAAAAAGGTGTTTCTTTTGATCTGAAAAGATTGAAGTTGTTATCTCTTATAAACTGCTAATGAATGTGTTTGAGATACGGAGTTTTCTTGGACAAGATGTTTATTATCGACACATTGTTCATGGATTTTATTGATTAGACTAATTAATGATATATTTAAAAAAGAATAAAGTCCCATTCCATTGGATATAAGAATTCCATATGTCTTTTCAAGAGATAATGGTCCACCTTACTTCTGCACTGATCTTGATTTTTCCAGAATCAAGAAAATGGTACGTGGTGTATTGCGATGCATCAGGTTTTGTGGAAAGATGTGTTCTCATGAATGGAGACCATTTGTTTTTATTATGGATCTTGGTGGTTAAGAGTTCATGATACGAAATTCCAAACATATTATTTGGAGTTAGCTTTAGTCATGTTTCCATAAAAACATGGTGTCACTATATATTTAAGGAGAAGTTTTTTGTGTTTATAGATCATAAGATCATGATGAGTATTTTCTCAAAGAGTGATTCACATCTGATGAATTGAATATAGATTAAGTATCTCTAAATTTATGAATTTTTTATGATGTATACGTTGCGTAAATGAAATTTGAGGGATGCTAACTTAAGAAGAGTGTCATATGCTCAATTGAAAAAGAATATTTAGATGAATCGCAGATGATGTGGGTCCTTGAGGGCATGCATGTAGAATGTCGAGACCAAAGTGATGTTGTTGTTCTCTTCTTCATTTTGGTTGTTCCTAATTTGGTAATGCTGGTAAAGGAGGTACAAGCATCTGATATAGAATATGTTGTTATGAGGTCAAAACTCAATGGTGGAGAGACCATTTTGGGTTGGAGGCTAGATGATATTTTATTTTTATGGTTTTGAGATCATATGGTATTACCTATATCTTGTTATAAATAGATTCTTCATTCATAACACCATTTGAGATGGGAAGATCATCTTAGAAGATTAATATTGTGTTAAAGAATCGTTTTTATGGATCAACAGAAAAGGGAAGATGGATGAGCTTGTTTCCAGATGCTTAACTGGACAGAAAGTTAATGCAAAACATCTTAAATCATTAGAAATTTTATATAATTTACCAATCCTAGTGTGTTCCTGGTAGAAGATATCCAGGAATTTTATTACAGGTCTCCAAATTTTTTTTGGAACCATGACTCAATATGTGTGATTGAGGATGTACTCATAAAGTTATCTAATATCATCCCTATTCGTGAAACATTTTACGTAGAAGATTTTTCCGAAATCCATAGACAAAAGTGTTAAAGAGGTATGAAATACCAATTTTGATCATGGAAGACATAGAATTGAGGTTTATGTCTGATTTTCGGAAATAAATACATAAATTACTTGGAAATCAATTGATTATGTGGATTATGTATCATCCTCCAATATATGGGAAATCCAAAAGGATGATATAAATGTTTTATGATATGTTGTAGGCATGTGTAATTTATTTTGGTGGTTCCTGGGAAGAGTATGTTCCATTTCTAGATTTATCAAATAAAAACTGGTTTCAAGACTCGATACATATGGATCTGGTTGAGGAATTGAATTGGAATCCTTCTCATTATCCACTTTGTTAGGTGAAAACTTGTGAGAATACATTAGTTGGGAAAATTCGTGTCCATCAAAAAGTGTAGAATATTCCATTAATTAAGAAATATATGGATATGGCCTAGAGTCGATAGAAATCATATGAGGATGATCATCGAAAAAAAATTTCATTTGCAGTGAGTGATCATATGTTCTGTGGGATTTTTCCAAATCATTGAATTAAATGTTTTGGGCAGCAAGGAAAATTATCTCTTAGATATACAGGTTCTCTTGAGATACAAGAATGCATGGGAGAGGTGGAATATCGGTTGGTATTACCACCACTATACAATGTGGTGCATAATGTGTTCCATGTGTCGTAGTTAAAAATGTATCAACCTGATCCTGACTGTGTGATCAGATGATATCACATTAACCAAGACCCAAATGCTTCATTGGTATACATCCCAGTGTGGATTGTTGATAGGTAAGATAATTTAATGTATATAAAAAGAATTTTTCTAATGTGGGTTTTGTGGAAACATGGTCAGATTCATAAAGAGGCTTGCGAATGTGATATGGAAATGAAAGAGAAATGTCTTGGACTATTTTTCGAAAATGGTTGTTTTTTACTTTTTGATGACAGAAATTACAATGGTGGAGAGAATGTAGAATCCCTGGTTTTTGGTAAGAAACCCTTTAATTATGCCTTTTAGGTATATAATATATATAAGGGAAGTATGGGAGAGTTTTGGGAACTTTTAATGTGTTTTGGGGGATTTTATATAGGTCCATGGGTAGTGCACAATATGTGAAATCCCTGAAACACTTGCAAGAAACTATTCAAAGTAAAACATGAACTATAGGGGATGTTTATAGGTTAAGAACAACTTTGAAGAACTATGTAGCAACTAAGGAGAAACCATGAATTTTTTATGCTGGATTTAGTCTTTTTGAGGAAGTTGCTTCGGAATGGTTGGTGCATGGATTTTAGACTATGAAATGTGACTATGTGCGGTCCATCCCTATGGTATTGGGTAACACACATTTAGCACACTTTTCCTAACCGTGTGACTAAACCATGCACCGGTCAATGTTAGAACCTTAAATTTTGTAGCAAAATTGTTTTTACCTTATGTACCTCATTTTTTCCCAAAACAGACCAAAATATTGATTTTGGTCATTCAATGGTTGTATAACTTATCCCAAGAAAATTAGAATCGATCTGAAGCCATTTTATACTGCTTCAAAGCTCAATTCCTACAGTAAGGCGTCATTCATCATCGTTCATGGTGTTTTCATAGATCTGTTACACCATATCTCTTAGTTTTATAGATCTACACATGTTAGGGGTTGATCTATGGGTATTTATTCATAATTTTTTTATTTTTAATTTATAATTATAGGATAAGAGATATAAGGAGGAATCATGATGATTTAACCCGATTTTGTGAATGATCTTCCTATCATTCTTCATTTTCTCAATAAAACTTGAGGTAGGTGGCTTTACTCTGGACACCCCTAATTTAGAATTTGAATTCATATTTTAAAATTGTTTTTATTTTATTTAAATTAATTGATAATACACTATTTAACAGTTTTTGTAACCCACTTGATTGATGGTTAGAGGAATGTTGGCAAATTTGTCTGTTAGGGGGAATTGTTTTTGATAACCTGATTTTAAAATGATAACTTTAAAATTGTTTTGGGATTTTCTAAATGGAAAAATGGATTTCAATAAAAAGAATGATATTTTATTGAAAAGTTTTAAGAACACATAAATTTAGCCTCATTTGGCATTGTTTTGAGGCATCTATTAATATGCATTGGGATGGATAAGGGCGTGAAGTACCCCCATCAAATGGTTGGAAGGAAAAATTTGTGAAGTACCCCATAAAAGTGGAAGACTAAGAGATGTATTAATGGAAGGATGACTTTCCACTCTGGATTATAGGGTGGTCTGTGTATTTATTCATGGTTGGTTGTATGTTTGTGTGGAAGGGATGGTATTAAGCCAAAATAGAATGTTAAATTAATTAAACAATTGTTTATGCACTATCCTTTGGAAATTGTTTACTTGGATTTGGGTTTTCATTTTGATATAATTTTTTTAAAATTGATTATATAAATTGTATATATAAATATTTATAACAGGTTCTATCCTAGTAATGTGAGTTGGAAAGTGATTGGGGAAAACATACTGAGTTTATTACTCACCCCTGATTTGGATCATTTTTTCTCTTTCAGATGTCATTCACTGAGACATGGGATGAGGTAACGTGTCACACATATTTATCACAACCTCATGATACATGGGATGTTTGGTGAATCCTAAGCATGAAGATTTAGGTTTTTGGTAGTCTTATAGTATTCTTGGAGTTTAATTAGTTTGTCTTTTGATATTTAGTTTGATGTTAATTGAATTCTACTATAGTACTCTTTGATTGGTTTGTAATTATGAAATGTTTGAGTTTTCATTTGTTTTATCAAGCATCTATAGTGTTTCATTTTGTTGTGGTTTTTAGATGGATGTTTTATCTTAAAAGGGAATATCATCCCCAAAATTGTATGGATAACCTTCAATATTTATTTATATCCTTGGGAATCTTGTGGATGACTTTTATGGCCTAGTAATGTCTCACCACCCTCTCAATATATTGAGAAGAGATGGGATGTTACATAAGTAATTCAACTAGGTAACTTAGATGGAAATAGATTCATGAATTACTATTCAATTTTCGTTTAAATTTACTAGGGATTTATAATGTGAAGGAAGGATATGAAATTGAATGGGGAGATCAGTCAACATTTTTTTATAATATTACCTGTAAAACATAGTTTGAAACATCACACATGGGATCAAGTGGAAAATATTACTTATTAGGTCCCATTGAAAAGGGTGATTTGAGACTCAATTTCACTTTGTTAAATTAATTCTAAAAGTTTTTATCACATGAAATTGTTTTTATCATTTTGGTGTAATAGGAATACGGGAACACAAATCTTGATATTGTAACAAATTAAAAAGTGTTGAAGTCCAACATGATATAAAAAATATCATATTATCCTCACATTTTTGGAGAATGGTATAGAGTAAATTAAATTAAATTTTGATTTATATAAAATTATAAAATCCCTACAAAAGATATATTCAACTACTATCCTTTATCGTATAATTAAATTACATTTCTAATAATTTAATACAATATTATTTTCAACACAACAACAGTGTTCAATTCCATGACTAATCAGAAAATCATTAAAATATGATCCATAAATAGTGAAATCATCCAAGGGTGCATATTTATAAATTTTATAGAAAAAATACTAACCATACATCATTGGAATGTTTCTAAATCATTACCCCGAGGAAATAGAATCCTCTAATATAAAGATAATCCAATGTGTAATGTGAAGGTTATCCTCTCCTAATTATCTAGGGAAATATGGGTTTAAAAATATTTTGAATAACCATTGGTGAACTTAGAGTATTAATTACCTACTATCTTATCAATTATATAGTCAAAGAATAAAAATTTGAAAGGTTTCTTCATAGGGTGAAATTTTTTTCGAAGATAGTTTATAAATACACACATAATATTGTACTTCCAAGTTGGTACCATTTCATTTATTCCATTTTTCAATTACCATTCTAGTCGTTTTCTTTGGAAGTACCTATAATATACTAATCAGTTTTCAATCATCTATTTGTAAAATAATTTTAATAACTATTAATTTGGTTTCATCATTTTTAATAAAATCTTAAAGGGTTTGGATTAGTCAATTGTTTTCTTTCCATTCAAGTTTACCCCAATCATTTAATAATATACAATGAATTAAAATTGATTGTAAATTTTAGTTAATTTATATATGTTTATATACCAATGATTTATTATAATTCAGAAAAAGGTAAAAAAAACAATAATATGTGCTTTGGATGGTGTAAAATAATAATTATAACTATTAACATGATTTATTTTTAAGATATGAAAATTTTAAATTTTGAGTAAATGTTTTATGTTCAAATTCATAGATATTTTTTAATACTGTAAGAGAATTAGAGAGAGATATATGTCTAAGAACACAAATAAATAAAAATTGATAACACCCCCAAATTAGAAATAATTTATTATAATCTTAAGAATATCCTATATGGAAATTCATTCATTAATGTACAAGATAAAAATCAATTAAAAATTATGAATAATTTTTTTTGAACCAATTACAACATACAACATAATAATTATTTCATATCATGTATGTCAATGATAAAATCCTAAATGGTTGTTTCTAGAAGGAATATAATTATCCTTAGGGAAACATACTACATAAGTTAAATTAGTTGACTATGATAAATGACCTCTTATGGGTGGTTCATGGCATCAACGATGCTAAGGAAACAAATGTCACCCAAGACTCTTTATATATTATACATTGTATACAATAATTAGTGTTTTGTATTGTACATTAAAGGTTACCAAAAAATAAATAGGCTTTGTTAATTCATCCAATAAGTTTCCATTTTTGGAACATAAAAATAAATATGAAATATAATGTTTTTAATTCTCAAAATAATATCCTTTAACACACCTCTATAGTTTGAAACACTGTGGTTTACTAGTGAATCATCTCACATGAATGATTTTTCTCCACAACCTATAAATAAAAGGAAATACTACATATAATGTCATTTATTAAAGGATGCAAATCAATTACATCATTAAAAATGTAATACTCTTATATGGTACATGGAATAAAGAATATTCATGGATACATAAATAAGATATTATGTGATATTTAGATATGCAAGATTCCTTTCCATGCTCAGCATTTCATATCATAAATGTCACCTTTGGTTTGTACATGTCTCATTATGGAACATGAATATCATTGAATTTTCATCACATCATCAATCAACAAAATATATATCTACACCTTTTTTAGAATTTTTTTATTTACATATCAAATTAAATTTCTATTAGTTTCCATGGTAATATTCCCTTTGATAAAATAGTAGAAGAATGGATGTGATAACAATATAATCAAAATAAAAACATTTTTCCTTCCATAGTTATCCACTATAGAAAAATTATTTATGTATCTGTATTATTAGGGATGGTTGGAATTGTATTATATATTGAAGGGAATGACAATAACAAAGTGTTCATTAAGATTTTATGTTGGGTTTTAGTTTAAAGGGTGATGAATCTAATATTTACCTGATCCCTTGGGTTGAATATATTTTTTTCCTACATCCCAATATGCATTATAAATTTCATAGATTCAGTAGGTGTATATAAATGAATATTTTCCTTTTAAACTATTCATTCATCTAACATTCATCACCTATACAAATTGATTAAACTCTTGTATATTTTCAACTTGATTGTAACTCCTTGGGATATTTTGGATTATTTTTTTACCAATTATTTTAATAGTTTTCATATTTTTCATTACATGTAACTCAGAATATAGAATTTATTACATGAAATCACTGAGTTTTTCTTATGTTACACAAAACACTAAGTTTCTATTTCAATATACAATGCAGGTTCCAAGCGCAGTGGAATCATGGGAAGTGTGGTGCCCAACATTTCATTTTTCATGATTGATGACCATTCTAAGATCTACACTACAATAAACAGCATGATCTACAGAATGGATCAACAAATTTTGAAATGGGTAATCATGTAAAAATCAGAAGAGGGGAGATCAAACCATAATGTTTATAATTAATTTAATTAAATAATAATTACTTATAAGGAATTGTTTCTTCGTTTACGTGTCTGGAGATAGATCTGTTGTGCACTATTGTTCTGTTATAGAAACCAAGCATATATTTCCTCATGCGGTGATCCATATGTAATCCCTGAATCTTAAGTCATTGGTAGAGGAGTATCTAGATCCTAGCATAGATGATCCTAGTGCTTATATCATCTACATTGATCACCTTAAGAACTGCATCCAAAGAATTCTTCTGGATCCAATGGAGGATGATTTGACTTCATTATTGAGAGTGTTCTTGGATAATTGAGCTCTCTAGGCTTGTGTGGTTCTCTAAAAGTCAGTTGTGCACAACTTAATTAGCTATTTATAAAATAATAAAATTTGGTATCAATATTGCGAGGTTGAAAATAATATAATTGCACAAACTACCTTAATTGTTATTTAATTCTAGAAAAACCAAATGTCAAACAATAACTGTAATATTAATATTTCTCAACATGTTCTTAACATGAGAATTATAAAAATATTATTTAATCAAATAATATTCAATATTTTTTTCTCATACACAAAAATTAAACTCGTTCCTCAATTTCTAAAAAATATTTATGGGGTTGTGAATAATGTCTCTTTATTTATTAAATGAATATCACGTCATTATTCAGTAATTAATAAATAAATATTTTATTCGGTTAAAAGAAAATAAATATTCATCAAATATTATTCTCCCAATATATTATTTCGAATGACTAGTGATGGAATAAATGTGACTAGGAATATAAGAATAATTATTAAAACATGAAAGGGAATAATATTTATTCAAATTATTAACAAATAAATAATATATTATTTAACTATGATTCTGGATACACATTGAGTGTGACCCTCTAGGACTCTTTCTCAATGGAATTAGGCGATGCAGCATAATGTTCAAGGGTAGAATCTCGAAACATGACAAAGAACCCATAAGGAAAGAAGTTAATGCCTCAATGAAATGGAAACTCATAATAACGCTTACAATGTAATATATTCCATTTATCACAAAATCTGTAATCGAGCAGATTGCATGCCAGTGCTATCTACCTATATGCTCTATATCACTTTATTTGAATTTCTGGAAATAGAACATGCCTACTGAACACCATGGCCATATATTTATTTAGGATATATAATTTTCATCAAATGGACCTCGATATTTAACTTTTGTTAAGGAATATAATGTATAAATCGTTTTTATCATTATTCATTAATTCAATATTTCCTATGACACACCCGACACATCATACCTCACCAAGAAGATATGTCATCATGGTTTTAATCAATACATCAAGATATATGACTCATAATATTCATTAAATATAATGTTAAATTCTAAGGACTAATACACATGTTTGTAAATAGGAATATCCAATGACATGTATAAATGTTGATTTCCTACTTGTTGTTTTTTTCTAATAATATCATACTAGATATTACCAAGGGAGTAGACAGAGAGAAGATGCATCAAACTCCTAGGAAGCTCCACCCCTAATAGCTTGTATCATTTGTGTCCTTAAAATGATATGATCTAGCTATAGAACATTTATTCAAGATAGTGTCTTAGCACTTCCGTGTTCTCATCATTGTGGGGAATTGATGTGAATTTTTTATTGTCGAAGCTAGTCCTAGGACATATCACAAGGTATTCCACACATAAAAACAATAATTATTAATTAATTGCATTATTATAATTCAAAACAGTGAAAACATTTTCATAATAAATTACATTGAACTTGGTTCTAGTGCACAAACTCCATAAAACTCTCACTTTCACTCGACCAAACTATTAACAACATTCAGTTTTCTAGATCGCACAAGAAACACATTCTTTAGTTGAGATAGACCTTTAGTCATGGGGTCCACCACATTCTCTTCTATGACTACTCTGGTCAATGAATCTTCACCCCTTGGAGAAAAATCCCTCAAGCTGTGATACTTCAAGAGTATTTCTTTTTCTGTTGGTGTGACCTTGGATCATTTTCATGATCCACCACTAAATTATTATCAAAATACAATGTGATAGGATTCATACTAATTGGTACCACATAAATATTTTGTAAAATGATCCAAATACCAATGGATTATTTGTCTACATCAAGAGCCACTATATACTCTTAATCCTTTTTAGAATCAAGGAAAACTAGGTGCATTGAACTATACTAGCTCACAGCTCCTTTGTTTAGATAGAAAACATATCCAAATTGTGACTTCAGATCATTTTGATCTGTCTGAAAGCTAGCATCATTATAACCCCTAATGACTATCTCTTCATCTCCAGCATATAGAAGTAAAATATCTATAGTTCATCTCAGATAATTAAGGATAGCCTTAATAGAAATCCAATCCTGTTATCTTAGATAGGCTTGATATATTCTCCCATGCTCAATGCATATCCACATCAATTAAAGTGAATAAAATGGAATACATGATTGATCATGTCAATGAAGTGTATTGGATCTTACTCATTCTCACTTTCTCTTATTGTTTATAAGGACACATTTTCATAGAAATATGTAAACTAGGTGACACTGGAACCGATTCTATCATTGATTGATCCATGCTAAATATCTTCTGTATCTAGACAGTATATATACTATAACATAGTTGAATTAGTGCCTTGGATCTATCATGAATGATCCTGATCCCTAGAATGTAGGCTTCTTCACCTATGTCCTTCATGGAGAAGAACTTGTTCAACCAGTCCTCAATAGACTGGATGAATGGAATGTAGTTTCTAATATGTAATATGTAATCAATATATACTACTAGGATAAAGATTATATTTCCACTGAACCTATTGTAAAGACATGGCTCACATTCGTTGTCAATAAAACCAAATTATTTTTTGGATTAATAAAATTGAATGTTCCTTGACCTGGATTCTTACATCAATCTATAAATGGATCTTTGAAACTTTGAAATCATGTTTGGATAACCTAGAGTCACAAATAATTCTGGTTGTGTCATAAAGAAAACTTCCTGAAGGTTCCTATTAAGGAATGTAGTTTTAAAATCCATCTACAAAATATCATAATCATGGTATTATTCTATAGTAAGTAAAATTATAATGGATTTAAACAAAAAAATGGTGAAAAGGTTTCATCATAGTCAATATCAAAACATTTTTTAATAGATTTTTCCCCTATACACTCATTATAGGAACTTACATTACCTTTTATGTCTAGTTTTTTCTTGAATACACATCTGACAGGGTTTAGATCAACTGGAACATCAACCAGAACCCAATTTTGGTTCTAATACATGGAATCAATTTAAAAAATCATGGTTTTACTCCATCTCATATCTTTTGATCTCTCTTCTACCTCTTGTTAAGATAGGAGATCATCATTGTCAAAAAATAATGATTCACTATATTTGTTGACTCAAAAACCATATATTTCTGGTTCTCCTACCTCTCTTATGATCTTATATAGTACATGTGTTTTGGGAACTACTTCTTCCAAGGGGACCTATAGAATCTGTTCATTTACCAACTCTTATGTATCTTGAGCATCAACTCCAATGATGTCAATCCTACTCCCAATATCCATTTTGAGGTGTTCTCCATCTCATGAAAGATGGATTGTCTCATGAAAGTCATCATCTTGTATAAGGGTTTTAATAGGTAATATCCCTTTATTTCCTTGGGATATCCAATAAAGATAAACTCTACAACCTCCGGTGAGAGGTTTTTTCTTGAGAAGGCCATAGAAAATGCCTTGAAATCCCATGAACGTTTATGCGATAAAACTGGTTTCTTTCTACTCCACAACTCTAAGGTAATTTAATTTTATGCTTTAGTTGGTACTCATATTAATATGTATGACATAGTTTATAATGAATATCCCCAAAAAGATAACTGAAAATCTTCACGACTCATCATCCACCTTACTATGCCTAACAAGGTTCGACTCCACCATTCAGTAAAATCATCCCACTATGGTGTGTAAGGGGGAGTGAGTAGAGATAGAATCCCAAAATCCCATAAAAAGTTGATGAACTATTCGTTAAGATACTAACCACCTCAATATGATTGAAGAAACTTTATTATCATATCATGATGGTTCTCTACATCATTCTTTAATTCCATGAATTTCCCAAATTAAATGGAATTATACCTCATAATGTAAATATATCCATATCTACTAATGTCATTAGGGAATGTTATAAAGTAATAATATCCACATATATCTTCTACTAGAAATGGTCCACACACAACAGTGGGTACCAATACTAAAATCTATATGGCCCTTTCACTATGTCCACCAAATGATGGTTTCATCATTTTTCCATTACAATCATTAATTAAATCTATCAAGTGGTTTTAGCTTAGAAGATTCTAAATAACCATCCTGAAAAATATTTTTTTGAATGGTTCTCATTTACATGACCATGAACGTGATGCCACCACATGGTTGTTTTGTGAATCTTGTAAAAATGATTCATTATCAAGTACCAAAACATGGTTTTAAAAATTTAATACATAAAGATCACTATTTAAATGATTCATACCATAACATATGTTGTTGTCGAAATAAAAATAACATTTATTTAGAAATTTGAATATAAACCCTTATGTATATAAACATGACAAGTAACTATGTTTTTTAACTATAAGTACATAATAACAATATCTTAAAAAAAATTCATTCATGTTGGAAAAGATAGGTGGTAGTTGCCAATGGAAAAAGTATCCAGACTCGCACCATTGGCAGCTCAAAGATCCACCACTCCTCCAGAAGGCTTTCAAAATATAATTTGTTCAGGCTTGGTGATAGATATGTTATCACCAAAAAACTATATAAAATACCAAATGTGATGAAATGGATTGATTTCACTCGATAATGAACACACCATTAGCCTACTCTGGCTATGGGTGCAGTTTATCTTCTAGTAGAATAACTTTCCAAATGCAAAACATACTTATTCCTTTTCATTTATCTATCTTAAGAATGTCATATTTGAAGTATGGTGCTCATGATCATTAGAATGTTTATAAGTCTTGGGACCCCTATCGTTGTTTTCCTTTTCTTATTCACCATAATTTCTAGGGGTTTATAACACACCATGTCCTTATACACATAGATAAATAAATTAATATGTTCCAAAGCACACTTCCTTTTAATTATCATATTGTAATTAATATGAATGTTATTGAATGTCTTGGGCAGTGATGAATGTATGAGATCTACATGCAACTCATCTGAGAATTTAATACCTAAGATATCTATGTGTCCAATTTATATGATAAGAATTACTACATAAGGTCCAACTGGCACAGACCCTCCAAGAATCATGGTGAATAAATCCTTGGAAATATCATACCTCTCCTATATTTCCTTCTCTTGATAGAGATCCCAAAGGTGATAAATCATGCTACTGGAATCCATATCCTCATGTCACTTCAAATAATCACTGGAAATTGATTATAAAATGAAGTAAAGAACATCTATAGAATCATTTATATGTTTCTCATAAATAGATATCCCTTCATCACTTGCCTCATTGCTAGGCGCAACTAGTAAATGTTCTTCCGGCACATTCATTTTCCCTTTATTGAGAAGGATATAGGATAAATGAATTTTCAATTCTATGAAATTATAACCAATGATAAGGTTTTCATTCTCAAGTATGGATCAAAATGTTATTTTTTATTTCATATAAATGTTTTTATACAAAATAAGATAAGAATAAATTTATTGATTTAACAGATTAAATTTAGCCATATAAATAAATATTATTTTTAGTAGTCTCCCATTATTTTATCGAAACCCAATATACATCACAATTGGTTTTTGAATATCATCTTTCTAGAGAATTCAATGGAAATGATGCATATTACCCTTCTAATTACACCAACAATGGTTGGTTAAGAATCTCAAATGGTTTTGGGTACACATTCCCAATGCCAACTATATTAACTCATAGTTCCTTGATCTTATGAATGGAATCCCAAATACTGAGATCATTAATTAATATTTCCTCAACCTTTACATATCACTTGAACGAAGTCCTTATTTTTTAGTCGTCCTATCACGACCCGCCCTCGGGGCCTGTGCCGTGACTACCCCAAGCCCGCCGTCCATAGGCCAGGGGCTGGCGACTAGCACCAAAGGCGTAAAAACCCGATAACTGGGAAGGCATTGCCTTTATAAAAGAAAACAAGAACCACAAAGTACAAGCGGAATCAAAACACTAAGTACAAAAGAAATTATGAAAAGTAAATGGGTCAGAATACAAACCCAAAAGAAAGTACGACTACAACTAAACAAGGTACAACAGCAAAAATTCAACAGCTGGAAGTAGGAAGCAGCTCCTAGGTCGTCCTCCTCGGATCCTACCTGAAGAATAGGTACAGATAGCCTCCTCCACGCTCTCATCTGTCAACCTCCTCTGTGAGTCATCACGTCGTGTAGTCCACCTCCGGGTACTGACTCGTCGTGTAGTCCACCTCCGGGTACCGTCCAGTCCTCGAACACTCGGCCTCTGTCAGCACTGCCCGTCGTCTGCAACCAACACAACGAGGTGCGGGCATAGCCCGTGCAGGGGTGAGTATAACGATACTCAGTAGGGACCCCGAGACCCTCAAGGTCTCACTAAACCAACAAGGATAACCACAAAGAAGATCTCAACAGATAATCTCTACTTAGTTATATGCCCATACATATACCTAAGTTATCAAGTAACCCATCTCAATCATGAGGAAACACAAGGATTGTGAAATCAACGGATAACCACTACCCAGGTATATTCCCATACATATACCTAAGTTAGCAAGTGACCCATCTCAATCATGAGGTAAACACAAGGTCAAAAGTCTCAGCTCAAACCAGGATTTTCATTATCGAAACTGTAACTGCTGAAGAGCTCCGTCTCTGGAGTGTACAGTGGTCCTGTCACGACTCCGAGGTACTGCTCAATAACCTAAGACTACTGAAGTACTCCTCCTGTCGAGTACCGCAGGTCAGCCACCCAGACACAGTAGTGCTTCCCGCCGAGGTATGTCACCCAAACATAGTAGTGCACACCCACTAGTAGCCTGCTGAGGTACTCTCCGGACGAGTACCGCGGGTCTGCACTGTCACACAGGTAGTGCTCCGTCCGCCATGGGTCTGCACCTCAGAAAGTAGTGCTCCGTCCACTGGGCTAGTCGACTCACTCCAAATCGAGTCGGTCAAGCAGTCGTCAGGTCTCAGCCAGCTACACGGTCTCCGTACTCCACACGCTCATCACTGGGAGGGTCCTCTCCACGAGCTACAGGTCGATACTCCAAGTATCTCAAAGTCCCATGAAAAAGTAACTCAAAGGACCACCTCATCATAGGGGTATCAACGCAACAGACGACGCGTCAATCGGACGCTCGATCTGTGAGTTATTAGCCTTTTTGTCCCAGGGGCCCGGTTGGTTTCGTGAGCGAACCAAACTCGGCCATATCTCAACTATACCCCGAACTCTCATAGGGTATTTTCATAGGGACCATTTCTCAACGAGATCACCAACGCCGCTGACGATTCGTCAAACTGACGTTCTGTCAGAAAAGTGTCAGCTTTTCCATTCCAGGGGCCCGGTTGGATTTCATTGTGATCCAACCCGGCCAATAATCATCTGCATCAAAATCTCGGGCGGAGGATGCCAAAAGATCCGTATCGTCAACAGGAACTCAACGCAATAGACAGCGCGTCAATCGGACACCCGGTCTAAGAGTTATTGGCTTTTTCGTTCCAGGGGCCCGGTTGGATTTCAGTACGATCCAACCCGGCCACTATTCGTCTGCATCCAAACCTCGGGCGGAGTATTCCAAAAGATCCGTCTCACTAAGAGGAACTCAACAAAGCTAACGGCACGTCAATCGGACGTTCGTAGCTCAAAAAATGAGTGTTTCCGCTCCGAGGGCCCGGTTGGTTTCGTGTACGAACCAACCTGACTGAACTCAATGTAATCCAAAACCTTGAGTGCGATATACCATGACGACCATCTCGATTCAAGGATCGTGTTGCCGCTGACGGTGAGTCGTTTGGAGGCCCGTAACCCATGATACAGGAATTTGAACGGAAGTGGTCCGAAACTGGGGGTTTTGGGCCCGGGCCGACCCCCCCCTGGGGCCGCCGCGGGCTGCTGCGGCGGCGCGGTCCGGCGCGACGACGCGGGCCGGCACGATGGCGCAGCCTGGGCGCTGCATGTGTGCCGCGCGCGGGGGGCAAAGCCCCCCCCCCTTTGTGAAACCGCGGCCCCTTAATTGGGGCCGCTTGAAGACCCGGCTGGGGGAATTAATTCCCCCGGTCTCCACTGCCCGGCCGGCCCTCACTGGCCGACCGGTTCCGCAAGCAAGGACCGGCGACGGCCGCCGGTCATCTTGCTCCGCCGCGGCCCGGAACCGGCCGCGGCCTATGACGTCCGGCGCGATACGACAGCCCCGCTCCCCTCCGCCGCGGCGCCTTCGACTTCCTTTGACTCAACGTGACGGCGTTGCGTTCTTGTATTTCTTTCAACGGCGCGGCGCGATGGCGCCGCGCAATACTTTCCTTAAGATACCCGCGTGGTGCGACGGCACCACGCCTTCTTGTATCAACCTCAAGAAACTATCACGAAAATAAGGAGTAGGGTCGGCCGTGTTTGTGCGGTCTGACCCCCTCGCGTTATTCGATAACAAAAAGGGTTTTAATCCATGATTATCACCATGTTTGTATTCACGAACAATTAAATAAATAAACCCCTACCTCGTAATTGTCGTTCGTTGACGATCTTGGAAAAAGGGCGGATATCGATTCCTCGATTGTCGTGTTCGTCACACACTCTCAATTCTCACGCTCATGAGTCGGAATGAAGAAGGGTACTCGTCGTTGGTGGACGAGCGTTCGGAGGTGACGTCATCGTTGACGACGTTCTTCGCAGGCGACGTCTTCTCCTTTGACGCGGATGAAGGTCGTTGGAGATGTCACGGGCGTTGCTTCCCTTTCCTTGCCTCGGTTGAAGAACGATGACGAAGATGGCGTTGTCGTGCTTCAGTGGCGGAAGAGACGTTCTTCTTGTTCTTCGTCGTAGAGAAAGAAGGACTCATGATTTCCTAAGCTTTTTCTTCCAAGGCTCCCAATCTCACTTAACCAAGAAACCTAATAAAATATTCCCTCCCATTATTTTATTAACACATGCCAAGCTTTTCAAATTGCAAAATTCAAATAACTTCATTAATTTAAAATGTGTTGGCATGCACTTAAGAGGGGTAGAAGTTCAAGAGTTAAAGGGAGATTAAATGGGGGGTTTAGAGGGGTTAGGAAAGTTAAGGAATTTAAAGAGGTGGGAAGGGGTTCGTGTGGCCCCCACCCTTTCAAATATCCAGACATGTGAAGTTGGATGGATGTGGGCCCACCACCAACTTCCCATGTGAGAAGTTAACAACTTAACATGAAATAAAATTGACTTAACAATTTTATTCACTTTGTTTAATTAAACCCCAAAATTTAACTTCTTCTCCCGCACAAACGCAACTACGGTAAAGGTTCCCTTAAGAGATTACCGGCATTGCGAGTTCATCGGTGCAATCAGATTTCAATTCCGAGCACCGGTTCAAAAGATAGAAATTCCCGCTCCCTCGTTCACTGAACGTACCCAAGCCAAACTTCGGAAATTAATTCCGGGCACACCGTGCCTCGGAATCAGGCGCCGTCAGAAACTACGTTCTTGTAAAATTCCAAAGAAAATTATGAAAAAAATTTCCTTGAAATTTCCGGGTCTTTACATTACTCCCACCTCAGGGTTTACGTCCTCGTAAAGCTTCAACACAAACTAGGGTCACAAAAGCGGTACAGAGCACGCATCTGAGCCTTCCGCTCCCATGTGCTTACCTGGAGGTTCCGTACTACCAAAGAAAGTGCACCCAAGGAATTGATCATCCTCGTAGGATCTGCTCCTGTCGATCCTCGATCCCCACTGGAACCTCTGTGAAAGACACCCCATCACCATCGTCCTGCTCCTCATGGTCGATGATATGCAAAGGGTCGAGCACGTATCTCCTCAGTTGAGAAACGTGGAATTCGTCATGCACCTGGTGAAACTGCGGTGAATGGGTCAAGCGGTAAACCACCCCACCTACCCAGCTGGGGACCTAAGAAGGTCTGCTGAACCTCAGAGATAACTTGCCGCCTTGGACACATCTTCGTTAACCTCGTCGAGGTGAGACCCGTATTAGGACGAGATCTTCATCCTCGAACTCTAGAGGTCTCCATTTTCTGTTATAACTGGAACTCGAAAGGTTGTTGCCACGAGGGTATGGTTGACTGACTCAAGAGTGGTCGTTCGCACCCTCCTCTGAAAGAGTTTATTCTGTGCTGCCTGAGGTTTCCTTTTCGCCGACCAAGGAAAACCCTTCCCGACGTTTTCCTAAAACCGTCAATTTGAGTATGAACAGTTATTTCCCATTCCATACTGAAACTAACGTCGTAAGGCCACGACGCTGTCACCAAGAGATTCCAACCGGAAATCTCGCCTCGAGGGTCTGACCACACCGTCAGCGTAAGTGTGATTATCGAGTCTCCTCCCAAGGTATCTCCAGACGTGAGGGTCAAGTCCACGGCTTACCAGAAACTCTAGGTCTGGAACAAGACTTGTGAAAGCAAGGAATGATTCTCATCAACGTCCGTTATTACAGCAGCTAGTAGTGGACACAGACTATCCCTTGAATCATTTCTAGAGCCATTGGGTCACACTCCTTGACCGCATGTAGCCGCCCTCTTCCTCCACCCTCCAGCTTCCTAAGCCTGGCAGGAATAACTAAGGTGGGTGGTTGTACAATGTTAGGATGTACACCACCTCATGCTGCTCTCCTAGCTCTGCCTCCATGTCTTCTGCTTCATAGACTCATCTCTCCTTTAAGCTTCCCCTTCTTTAACACGCCCGAGTCTCTAAGACTGGCACCGGTTTCCTGTTTCTTACTGAACTGTGCAGTCTTCATCCTCTCTTAGATGTCCTGGACCCCCTTTAGTCTCACAAGAGCTGCTATGATTTCTTCATTGCCGATAAGAGAAACCCGGTCTCATCCCCTTGATGAACCACATTCGTTGCCTAATACAGTCAATCCTGACATGAATGATGCATTCATACCATGGATGATGTCGTAAGGCCTCGACGTAACTACTAAGAGATCCAACTGTCACTCTCGCCTCCAAGGGTCGAGTCACACTGTCGGCATCAGTGTGAGGTCACTGGGTGCCCTCCAGTAGAAATCTCGAAAGTGAGGTTCAAGTCAATAGTTTTAACCGGGACCACTCAGCATCAACTAAATAGAAATTACAGGAAAGCAAACAAAGATAAGTCTCTTTTTATTATTGTAGCTCATAGTACAAAGACACGAATACAAAAGAAACATGGAACTAGAAGTAAAAAAGGAAGTATCCACTAGTTCCTCTCCTGCCAACTTGCTCTCGGTGCACTACCGCCTTGTCCACTGCTCGGCTGTTGCTCAAGCACCAACTGCGGCTTCTGCCTCAGTAGCTCCTCCAACACCCACTGATCAACCGTACGAGGATTCGGACAGTCACGTTCCAGGTGACCCTTTCCACCGCATGAGTAACACAACCTACTTCTGGCACGCCTAGCTCTGTTCCCACCCCGGGTGGCCCGCACCACCAGTCCTAAAACCCGAGATCGTCTAACTGCTAGTCTGGTCCTCTTGGACCTCTGCATCATCTGTCTACTACCCACAGATGACTCAACTACTGATCGAAAAACACGCGGCAAAGGTAGAAGCTCCTATAAACGCTCGGGGTGTAGAGCTACTGGCACAAACTCCACCCTGAAGAAGGTCTCGATGTCTTCCCAAGTGATGTTCATCCCGTCGCAAAACTGAAACAAGTGGCTCCACCACCTTCTTGCTGCTGCCTGAAGGAGGCTGGTAGAAAAGATCACCATGAAGTCTGCCGGCGTCCCCACTAGCATGAAGACTCTCACAATAGCCTCCAGCCAAACCTCAGCCGCCTGCGGGTCCGTCTCTCCCCGGAACCTGGGTGGCCTCTGGCGCTGGAACTCGTGCACCGCGCTCAAGCGTCGTGCATCGCCCACTGCCGGGGCTGGTGGCATCGGTGGACCAACGGGTAGCAGTACCGCTGGTGCCTCCGATGGTGCCTCAACTGTAAGAGGGCCCTCTACCGAAGCCTCATCGCTCGACAGGCTGTCAGCACGCACATCCCTCTAGGCTCTAGCTGGTCGTCCGTGAAAAGGAATCCTGAAAGAAACATCGTGACACGGTCAAACGTTTATACCTGGTGAGCTGACCTGGTTTGAGCTGTTTTAAGGGAAAACCTTTGAAAACACACACGCAATCAGTGTTTTCATTCACAAAGTCGGAAATCAGTTGTCAGGGTCCTGGTGTATAGATACGTCGGCCGCCCACACCAACACTGGACTCCCTGAACTGAAGACCACACTTGGTACCCTTAACACTATTGCTTCACAGAAAGAAAATATCAGAGTTATATGTTCTGCGGTAGAACCGACTCCTCTGATACCAATTTGTCACGACCCTCCCTCGGGGCCCATGCCGTGACTACCCCTAGCCCGCCTTCCATAGGGAAGGGGCTGGCGACTAGCACCAAAGGCGTAAAAACCCGATAACTGGGAAGGCATTGCCTTTATAAAAGAAAACAAGCACCACAGAGTACAAGTGGTTGCAAGACACTAAGTATAAAAGAAATTCTGAAAAGTAAATGGGCCAGAATACAAACCCAAAAGAAAGTACAACTACAACTGAACAAGGTACAACAGCAAAAATACAACAGCTGGAAGTAGGAAGCAGCTCCTGGGTCATCCTCCTCGGATCCTACCTGAAGGGTAGGTACAGATAGCCTCCTCCACGCTCTCGTCCGTCAACCTCCTCTGTGAGTCGTCACGTTGTGTAGTCCACCTCTGGGTACTGACTCGTCCTGTAGTCCACCTCCGGGTACCATCCAGTCCTCGAACACTCGGCCTCTGTCAGCACTGCCCGTCGTCTGCAACCAACACAACGAGGTGCGGGCATAGCCAGTGCAGGGGTGAGTATAACGATACTCAGTAGGGACCCCGAGACCCTCAAGGTCTCACTAAACCAACAAGGATAACAATAAAGAAGATCTCAACAGATAATCTCTACTTAGGTATATGCCCATACATATACCTATGTTTTCAAGTAACCCATCTCAATCATGAGGAAACACAAGGATTGTGAAATCAACGGATAACCACTACCCAGGTATATGCCCATACATATACCTAAGCTAGCAAGTGACCCATCTCAATCATGAGGAAAACACAAGGTCAAAAGTCTCAGCTCATACCAGGATTTTCATTATCGAAACCGTAACTGCTGAAGAGCTCCGTCTCTGGAGTGTACAGTGGTCCTGTCACGACTCCAAGGTACTACTCACTAACCAAAGACTACTAAAGTACTCCTCCTGTCGAGTACCACAGGTCAGCCACCCAGACACAGTTGTGCTTCCCGCCGAGGTATGTCACCCAAACATAGTAGTGCACACCCCCTAGTAGCCTGTTGAGGTACTCTCCGGACGAGTACCGTGGGTCTGTACTGTCACATAGGTAGTGCTCCGTCTGCCATGGGTCTGCACTTCATAAAGTAATGCTCCGTCCACTGGTCTAGTCGACTCACTCCAAATCGAGTCGGTCAAGCAGTCGTCAGGTCTCAACCAACTACACGGTCTCCGTACTCCGCACGCTCGTCACTGGCAGGGTCCGCTCCACGAGCTACAGGTCGATACTCCAAGTATCTCAAAGTCCCACGAAGAAGTAACTCAAAGGATCGCCTCGTCATAGAGGTCTCAACGCAACAGACGACGCATCAATCGGACGCCCGGTCTGTGAGTTATTAGCATTTCCGTCCCAGGGGCCCTGTTGGTTTCGTGAGTGAACCAAACCCGGTCGTATCTCAACTGTGCCCCGAACCCTCATAGGGTATTTTCATAGGGACCATTTCCCAACGAGATCACCAACGCCGCTGACGATTCGTCAAACGGCCGTTCTGTCAGAAAAGTGTCAGCTTTTCCGTTCCAGGGGCCCAGTTGGATTTCAGTGCGATCCAACCCGGCCACTAATCATCTGCATCCAAATCTCGGGCGGAGGATTCCAAAAGTTCCGTATCGTCAACAGGAACTCAACGCAACAGACGACGCGTCAATCGGACGCCCGGTCTGAGAGTTATTGGCTTTTTCGTTCCAGGGCCCGGTTGGATTTCAGTGCGATCCAACCCAGCCACTATTCATCTGCATCCAAACCTCGGGTGGAGTATGCAAAAAGCTCTTTCTCACTAAGAGGAACTCAACAAAGCTGACGGCACATCAATCGGACGTCCGTAGCTCAAAATATGAGTGTTTCCGCTCCGAGGGCCCGGTTGGTTTCGTGTACGAACCAACCCGACCGAACTCAAAGTAATCAGAAACCTTGAGTGCAATATACCAAAACGACCGTCTCGATCCAAGGATCGCGTTGCCTCTAACAGCGAATCGTTTGGAGGCCCGTATCCCAAGATATAGGCATTTGAACGAAAGTGGTCTGAAACTGGGGGGTCTGGGCCCGGGCCGACCCGGCCTGACCCCCCCTGGGTCGGCCGAATCGTGTCGACCCGGCCCGGGCGGCGACCCGACCCGATGTCCCGGCCCCGCTCGGAATATCCGGCCCGGCCGAGGGCGCGGCAGCATGGTCCGGCGCGGCGGCGCGGGACGGCACGGCGGTGCGGCCTGGGCGCCGCATGTGTGCCGCGCGCGGGGGGCAAAGCCCCCCCCCCCTTTTGTGAAACCGCGGACCCTTAATTGGGGCCGCTTGAAGACCCGGCCGGGGGAATTAATTCCCCCGGTCTCCACTGTCAGGCCGGCCCGCACTGGCAAGCCGGTTCCGCCAGCAAGGACCGGCGACGGCCGGTCCTTCCTTCGCCGACACCGGCGGCCCGGTGCCGGCCGCCAGTCATCTTGATCCGCCGCGGCCCAGAACGGGCCGCGGCCTATGACGTCCAACGCGATGCGACCGCACCGCTCCCCTCCGCTATGGCCCCGCTCCGGCCGCGGCGCCTTCGACTTCCTTCGACGCGACGCGACGGCGTCGCGTTCTTGGATTTATTTCCACGGCGTGGCGCGACGGCGCCGCGCAATACTTGCCGCAAGATACCCGCGTGGTGCGACGGCACCACGCCTTCTCGTATCAACCTCAAGAAACCATCACGAAAAAAAGGAGGAGGATCGGCTGTGTTTGTGCGGTCCGACCCCCTCGCGTTATTCGATAACAAAAATGGTTTTAATCTATGATTATCACCAAGTTTGTATTCACGAACAATTAAATAAATAAACCCCTACCTCGTAATTGTTGTTCGTTGACGATCTTGGAAAAAGGGCGGATATCAATTCCTCGATTGTCGTGTTCGTCACACACTCTCAATTCTCACGCTCATGCGTCGGAAGGAAGAAGGGTACTCGTCGTTGGTGGACGAGCGTTCGGAGGTGACGTCGTCGTTGATGACGTTCTTCGCAGGCGATGTCTTCTCCTTTGATGCGGATGAAGTTCGATGGAGATGTCACGGGCATCGCTTCCCTTTCCTTTCCTCGGTTGAATAACGATGAAGAAGATGGCGTCGTCGTGCTTCAGTGGCGGAAGAGACGTTCTTCGTGTTCTTCGTCGTAGAGAAAGAAGGACTCAGGATTTCCTAAGCTTTTTCTTCCAAGGCTCCCAATCTCACTTAACCAATTAACCTAATAAAACAATCCCTCCCATTATTTTATTAACACATGCCAAGCTTTTCAAATTCCAAAATTCAAATAACTTCATTAATTTAAAATGTGTTGGCATGCACTTAAGAGGGGGAGAAGTTCAAGAGTTAAAGGGAGATAAAATGGGGGGTTTATAGGGTTTAGGAAAGTTAAGGAATTTGAAGATGTGGGGAGGGGTTCGTGTGGGCCCCACCAATTCAAATATCCACACATGGGAAGTTGGATGGATGTGGTCCCACCACCAACTTCTCATGGGAGAAGTTAACAACTTAACATGAAATAAAATTGATTTATCAATTTTATTCACTTTGTTTAATTAAACCCCAAAATTTAACTTCTTCTCCCACACAAACGCAACTACAGTAAAGGTTCCCTTAAGCGATTACCGGCGTTGCGAGTTCATCGGTGCAATCAGATTTCAATTCCGAGCACCGGTTCAAAAGATAGAAATTCCCGCTCGCTCGTTCACTGAACGTACCCGAGCCAAACTTCGGAAATTAATTCCGGGCACACCGGGCCTCGGAATCAGGCGTCGTCAGAAACTGCATTCTTGTAAAATTTCAAAGAAAAGTAAGAAAAAAAATTTCCTTGATATTTCTGGGTGTTTACACGTCCCTTGATGTCAACTATGTTATTTCAACCAAAAACCTCATGTTAGAATTCCCTGATAATTGAAAGCACACAATCTTTGGCTGCTCAAGCACTGTATTGTATTGTTTGATTCTAACCAAATTAAATAAAGGATATAAAAACATTATATTTTATTGATGTATATTATCCTTTTATTCATAAGTTTCCAATTATTATCTTTATCACATTTTTTTAATGTTATGTGGGATTACATAAGTGACTAACTATGTCTTAGATATTATTCACACATATTTCAGTATATTTTAGTTATATCTTGCATTCATGTTAATTAATTCAATATGTGATCATGAAAATACATCCATAATTAAATAACCATGTGAAAAACAATAATATAATAACAAATCGGTATGATCATGATCTCTTTCTATTGGCTAGTTTATATAGTGATTGAGAAAATGACCATTGACATAGGGGAAAAACACCATGAACCAATT
Source organism: Viscum album (assembly GCA_963277665.1). NCBI lineage: Eukaryota > Viridiplantae > Streptophyta > Magnoliopsida > Santalales > Viscaceae > Viscum > Viscum album. Next base: position 154,804,055 of record OY728164.1, read on the forward strand.
AAGGTTTATGTTGCAGCATTCCACCTATCCACCTTTGTAACTCCTTGAATTGGTTTCACCTCTACTCTGTACTTGAACTACTTAAACTATCATGGGATCTCCATCAATTACATATGTCTATTAATCACAAGTTGTTGAGTGGAAAAAGGGTTTACATTAAAGAAAACATGGACACTTATGTCATAAATAATTAAGGGAGAGAAGTAAAACATGTCAAAAATTAAATTTTAAAATAAATTAATTTAATCCAATCTCATTCAAAAGTTCTAGTCTAACTCATGATCATCCACATGCATGTAACAAATTAAACATTTCACACAACTATAATTCAATTATTAATCATTCATATTTAATATAAACCATGATCTAATCGATTAATTGTTACCATTAATTAATAAATAATTTTATGTAAATTCTTATCCAAATTTCAATAAGCTTCTTATCCTAAATAAATATAAAAAAATTAAAGAAATAGTTTAAAATTTACTATATACATAAATGTTCCAAAAAGAAAACATGGTGAATAACCTTATGAAATAACCAAACATGTATTAAACTCATATATTATTTTACTATTGTGACATGAGTTAAATAGTACATATCACATACTTTCACAATGAGTACTTCACAGACGAAAACAGGAATTGCACGATTTTTCGATCTTTAGTTATAATTAAATGCATGCAGAGTAAGAACATGTAATACAACTAATACATGATATAAAGATCTGATAATTGTACTTATATTAATTAAACATTTAATATTTATTTATATTAAAACATTCCATATAGACTATCATATTATTATGGCCACATGAATGTACATGTCTCAAGGTTTACAAATAAAAATGTATAAATTTTAAATTTCTGTAATTTGGTATAAGTACACAGATTGTAGATTAGATCTATATATCTTATATATATCTCATTGTATATATGAGGTACACTCATAGGGACACTACATGTGAATTGTACATCAAAAATGTTGATGTACACATCACGTCCAATGGGCCACATTCTGTGTTGACTCCATGTTACACGGTCACCGATCGGGTAGGTCGTGTATGGAATATACACCTCATCTCTAACCAAATTTGATTACATACAGTGTTCCATGTGTAATAACCTGGTCTTTTCTATAAAATTCTTTGGAGTTTTCTTGATTTTATTCTAGAGTAGCACTATCAGACGGCGTTCGATTCTGAGCTCCGGTGTGGCAGGAATTAAATTTTAAGTGCGTTCACATTGGGCATGCCAAATAAATGGAATAACTCTTAAACTGTTACTCGGATTGGAAACCTGAGGGCACTGTTGAGTCTGGATCATGTTGTTTACCCTAGGAGGGGTGTAATTTTCACGCGCGCGGGCCTCATGTGAAAAATGCCACCAGGGGTTTTTTTGTAATTTAACAGCCTAAGACGTTATGTTTTATAACTTTTTAACGGGGCCTCAGATTAAAATTTTGAGACCACCATTGTGCTAGGGAGGTGGTTTTACCCTATGGGAGGCTTAACCTCTTCCTCGTCGAGTGTTTCAGATGCGAGTTAATTTGATGGTTTAAACTCATTAAAATTTTAATTAGTTTTTCTTTATTTAAACATAAACCCACCCCTCCCCTTCCCGTGTTCACTCTCTAGTGGAGGAGACTCAAGAAACCAAGGAGATACCCTCATCAAACCTCCTAAAACATAACCTCCCAATGGTATTGCGCAACTTTGGCGGATCGACGATGAAGCTCCAGGCTATGCCCAACAAGGTAGGATCGTGTGTATTTTGTTTTAAAATTCTGCACCTTCATTGAATTCATATATATGCGTCGAATTTCTGTTATCTTGTCAAGAGAATCCCATATATGTGTAGGATTTGTTCTAAGATTTCTGATGAATTTTTTGGATTATCAATACGAGTCCCGAGGCGACCGCAACGGTCAGATGATGTTCTAGGGGTTTTTGGGTGGTTTTTTCAGCGGTTCAAGCCGGTCCGACGGCAGCTCGGCTTAGGCGGCGTGGCAGGAGACGACGACTTGGAGCGACGGTCGGCGGCGGCTTCAGCAAGGTGGTCGGCTGCGGGCGTCCAGGATGGCGGCTCAACGCGAGCGGGAGGTAGCTGGGTGGTCGGCTGCGGGGGTGTGGCTATGGACGATGAGGCCGAGTGCGGCGGCAGGGCGCCAGTGGGGCACAACGATGTGGAATACCGGGGTCAATGACCCCGGCCAGCGGACAACAAAACTGCCCATTGCGTGTCCCCGTGTGGAAGGAAGACCGGCCTTCGGGCCAGTCCAGATTGGTGGACCGCAGTCCATGCGGGCGAACCGCGGGCCGCGGCAGCTAAGTCAGCTAAGTCGCGGGTCGGCCAACTTGGGCCAGTCCAGGGGGTGTGGACAGGCCGGACCGGTCCGGTCCACCCCCACTTGCGTCCGATGACATTTAAACTAGCATAACTCTTAAACCGGGTGTCGTATTTGTGTACCGGCTATGGCGACGTGATCCTTGGATTGAGAAGAACGTTTTTCGATGGTCTCAGGATTTTATAATTCCTGAGATGGGGGCTCAGTGGCACGACACGTCTGTTAAGTGGTTTAGTGTTTTCATTCCGAGATTCTTCTTTCGGTCAGCGCGGGCACATCCAAAGTTTGATATGGGCACTGTCAGCAGCGTTGCGACCGTGGCATCAAGACGAAGATTTCAAGTACGTTTTTTATCATTGAAACTGAAGTTGAGGCATGGTCCCCACGGCCCATCTTTTAAGTTGTGAGTAGCATTTCAGAACTTTCTCATCATACGTCCATTCGGGGCGTGCGAGCGGTCGATTCCGAGTGTTTTTCAAGCGAATTGCAATGGCGCAACCTGCCTGCTTTAATTCTGCATGATGGTTTGGGCCCCATAAGGGTTGTTATGAGAGTTGGCGGTGATTTTGATCTTTACCACCGGGTGACCATTTCGGAAAAGTGATTAGTCAATCTTTTGTACTTTTCTGAGAGGAGTGAAATGGTGCGATCTATTTGTTGCATTTCAGGATAGTGATGTGGGTCCCATGTAGTATCACTTGTGTGCGGTGTGTAGAAATGCATCTTCTTCTTTGGGAAACTTTTCCATGCATGTAAGCAGTCAATTTGACGTGTTTTTCTGAGGGGATCGCAATGGTGCGATGCCCTCGACTGTTTCTGGGACCGAGGCTCAGGACCACGGGACACCGTTCAGGCGTAAAGTAGCATTGAATGACTTTGAAGTTAGATGTCTGTTAGAGGCAAGTAAATAGTCGACCTTGTGTGTTTTTCTATAAGGATTACAATGGTACGATCCATTTAGATGTGTGGAGTCTCATTCGGGATCTCGCTAAATGTGGAAGCATGAAAGGTGCTATGGTGGTGGTTCTTCTTACTGTGTTTTGAAGTGAACCCTTGGCGTGTTATCACGTTCACTCCCGTGTGATTCAAGTTGATGTTTTAAGAGATATATATGGTCGTGCTAGGGCCGTGGAGGAAGCAGGTTGGTGAAATTACGTTTTTTCCCTTCGCACTGACGTTGGGTGTCATGTGCACGATAGACATTAGGGTAGATATGTTGTATACTCTAGGAGTATACGGGGATGCTGGGAGGTACATTCTGTAGTTTTAACCAGGAACGTTTGTGTTTTTGGTTTGGAGATGAGTTGGGGACACACGTCATGTGGGCCCCTTGTGTGTGCAGTGTTCTGATTTACGTACCTTTGATCTCTTCTGATGTAGAGGGTCCCTCTGTTCACGATGGTTTCGACCAGTAGGGCTGAGTTGTTTCCCCTTGTTCTGTTCTCAATGGTGTGATCGGCTGGGTTTTTTGGGCTCCCCTTTTTCCTTTAGCCATGTGGGATTTTAGTATCACGTCCCTTCATGTTCGCTGGTAGAGTTTTTGAGGATTCGGTGTGACCAATACATTACGTGGGCATCAATCCTCTACCCTTGAGGTTGTTTCCAGTAGGGTACGGAGCCCTAGTGAGCCTGGGCGCAGTTCCCCTAGCCGAGTATCGAGATCACATACACCTTTCCTGATCTACCGTGACATGTTTCTCAAGGAGGAGCTCCAGTTATCGGCATGCACTACACTACACGGGTGTTAAACCTCTACTAGGTGATTTTTTCTTTGGTTGGGTGGTTTCTCGATACCCACTTTGTGTTCGGTTGGACAGTGTTGTACCATCCAGTAGGGATGGCCAGAGGAGTTCTGGGTTTACCCTCCAGTGGGGCTGGGCAGTGGGTTACCCGTTGACTTCTTTGGGTTTACCCTCCAGCCGGGCTGGGCAATGGGTTTCTCATTAACATCTTAGGGTTTACCCTCATGTAGAGACTGGGGAGTGGGTTACCCGACGACCTATTAGGGATTATCCTCCAGTAGATACTGGGCAGTGGGTCACCCAATTACCTCTTAGGGTTTACCCTCCAGCGGGGCTGGGTAGTGGGTTTCCCGAGGACTTCTTTCAGAATCATTCTTTTCTACTATGCTAGTATATAGAATTTATCCATGACTACTGGAGCGGGACCCTTGGTTATACGGGTCAGTGATGTGACATCTTGGCTTGGATCAGACTTCTCGACTTTAGGATAGTGACGAGGTGTGGTTTGACATTCCCTAGAACTCTCAATAATGAGGGGTGCTCCCCCCCCCCAAGAAGCGTCCTTGAGACTCAACCTAAAACCTTGGGGACGATTCAGTGCCTCCCAAAGCAGATAGTGTCAAGGTGCGGTGATTTGAGCCCCTTGGCTTCCAGTACAGGACAGACGTGTGGGATACTGGGCATCGATGGTGTTTACTTATGGGACTGTTGGATACTCTTTTTCTTGGGCTGAACATTGAGATGGGGATCCTCTTACGATCTTTTTCTGGTTTCTAGTTGAGCATATGGATATGTATATACCATGATCTAGTACCCACTTCTTGGGTTTTGTTACTCTCCTTCCAAGAGATGCGAAGATGTGTGAGGTATGCCACGTGCTTTCCGTGTCTAGATTCTCGTGGTTGGACGAGTCTACTCTCCTGCTATAGGGAGAGAAGGTTCGACGGGAAGTTCATCTTCTCAACGTTCTTATCTCCTTGTGTTAGGGTGAGAATACTTCCTTCTTCTTGTTGGGTTGATCTATACTCTTTACTGTACTCTCTGTTTTACTCCTTATTATTTCCTGTTCGATCTACTGGTCACTCTTCGGTACCTCCTTTGTTTCTCCCTCGAGGCTTTGGGGTATCCAACTGAGTATTTTTATACTCACTCCTACTTGGGCTTTTCCCACACTTGGTGTGCCCTTGTAGACGACAGAAAAGTTTCTTGTTACTATAGAAGAGCTTAGGAGTTTGGGAGCTTGGACTGCGTGCGGTGGTCATAGTCGGGTTCTAGGTGTGGGACTCTCCTAGTTGTTTTACTTTTGTTTACCTGTTGCCGGGTTGTGGCAACTTTCTGGTTGGGCGTGTGTTTTTCCCTTTTTTTCAGTTTACCTTCAACACTCACTTTCTACAGTTTAGATGTCTATGCACCATTGTGGTTAGATTATAGTAGTTGGTACTTTACTTTTCCTTTTATTCTTCACTTCTGCATTGAGTGGGCTCTGTGTGTGTGTAAAGGTACTTAGGCAAAGGCCACCCTGAGTTGTTTAGCCTTTGGTGCATGTCTCTAGCCCCTGGCCTATGGAGGTGGGATTGGGGTAGTTGTGGCTCGAGCCCGGGTGGGGTCGGGTGGTGACCAAGTGGTATCAGAGGTTGTTCGTTCCTTGGGACATTGTTTGGATGTCCATAAAAAGGAATTGTTAGGGATCTAGGGAAACAGTTTCAACGTGTCTTGAGAGCGGATCTCAAGCTAGGGAGTCCAACGATGGTGCGGCGGTCGATGTATCCCTTCACTAGGACCCTGATAACTCACTTGTCGACTTGGCATGCTGATACACCCATTAAAAGAAAAATTGTTTTGTGCATCACATAGGATTGAGTCTTTGACTGTCCTTCTTAATTCATCTCCCCATTGTTGTTACTGTCATATATATATATTCCCATATGATCACGTTGCTCCTTGATAACATTCAGGATGCCTCCGCGAAGACAGCCAGCCAGGATACTAGCTTTGGTTCGTGACGATGACCCTGTGAGCTACAAGGCCTCAATCTAGAACCCATCATGCGATCCCCTTTCTCTAGGTGGTCCAGTAGTAACACCCACACCTGTTGAAGAGAAGACAGCATCAGCAGAGCAGACTGAGCTTGAGCATAGGTCGAGTGTGCTTTGTGAGTTCCAGTGGCAGAGACTGTTGAGGCTCAGCGATGAGTCAGACCCTCAGGCAGAAAAGGATTGGCTAGAGAAAGTGGTTTGCCTCTTCAGGCTTGCGCAAACACCGGCAGATTTGATGATGGATTTGGCCGCCAACCTTTTCCACGGAGCAGCTAGGATTTGGTGGAGTCTGGTGACTCAGTTACTAGATGAGTCATCTGTTTTGTGGGATGACTTTTAGCTACTGTTTCATGAGGAGTTTTACCCCTCTTGGTTACGCTCTATTCAGATCCATGAGCTCCTGCAGTTTCAGTAGGCAGCGATTACGGGGACTGAGTATGTGACTAGTTTTGCAGACCGTGCACGTTTTTACCCGGACCTAGTCCCCGACGGAAACTTCTGAGTACAGAAGTTCGAGAAGGGTCTCCACAGAGAGATTCTTTCTTTCATAATACCCTTGGTAATTTCTACTTATGCCGGCGTGCTAGAGTAGGTTCTTGTGATAGATAGATTCATGTCGCGTTCTACAGTTGGTGGTGGCAGTAGGCTTGACAGAGACAAGATGTTTGTTGCAGCTAGCGAGCATTGAATGATAGAACCTCAACAGAGGCGACCTTTCCACCACCAGTTTCAGAGATGCGATCGTACACCACAGTGGATCCGGAGTGCACCAGGGAAGCCTGGAGGGTACTGGTGCTATGCTTGCGATGGGCGAGGTCACCTGGTGTGAGACTTCCCGACCATGCACACTGAGAATATCAGGCAGGCAGCGGATGCACCACCATGACAGAGGCAGCACCATGATCAGAGTAGTCCCCAGAGAGGTGGTGCTTGCGGAGAAGTGGGGTGAGGTGGAAGTGGGGGGATGACCTTATGAGGTCTTCCCACCACCACCAGGCAGTCCATGTTAGGCTCCTAGAGCGGACAGTTGGGACCGCAGATAGCTGCGAGCTTTGGATTTTTACGATCCTATAAAGAATTAGGTGATAATAAGTACACTTTATGACTCTTCTACTTTTTGCATTAGAATTGTTATAGTCTGTGAGTGAAATGTGTTTTCTCACTGCTCCTTTCTTGAGTTGTTACCAGGGTGATGCAGGGCATTGGGTGAACCCTGTGTTGGTAGAGTATGAGGAATAGAAGCTTTTCCGTTAGTCGATTGTGTCGACTCCATCACTTTCTGAGTGTGTAAGAGAGTCTTGGTTGCGAGACATCAACTATGAAACCTTGCGTGGCCAGATATCCGTGGGTGTTTCACCCTATGGGTATTATGAAGGAGGGAATCAACGAGCCTTGTCCCAAGTTCAAATAGTGATTTCAAGTCGCATTGTGCGACATAGACGTTTGACTAGGGAGGTGAGCTTCCCCCTAGGACTTTCGGACCGTTTGAGACCACGCGAAGGGATGGCTAGGTCTCTTACTGCCTTACCCTAAACCCAAAGACTGGTGTGGGTGCATGACGTCTCCCATGTGACTCACCCAAGAAGAAGTGTGTGTGATCCTATGCATGTCATCTGCAATGGTAGACCTCATGTGAACCGATCAAATCCTTTTGTCTGTGTGCGATGGCGCAGAACTGTGCATGAGTTCTTCTGGGTACGGAAGAGCTAGTTGCGGGCATAGAACCCTGAGTTGTTCCATGGTTTTGATTTTTGGGGACAAAAATCTTGAAGGTTGGAAAGATGTAAGAACCCAGTTTTTTCTATAAAAGACTTTCTAATTTACATGATGTTATTCCAAAGAAGCGCCTTTAGACGGCGTGCGATTCCGAGCCCCGGTGTGGCCGGAATTAAATTTTTATTGCGTTCACACTGGGAACGCCAAATAAATAGAATAACTCCTAAATGGTAAATTGTATTGAAAAATTGATGGCACCGTTGAGTCCGGAGCATGCCGTTTACCCTAGGAGGGGTGTAATTTTCGCGGGTGCGGGCCTCCTCTGAAAAATTCCACCAGGGTTGTTTTCGTAATTTAGCGGCCTCAGACGTTTTGTTTTATAACTTTTGAACGGGGACTTGGATTAAAATTATGAGATCGCCATTGTGCTCGGGAGGTGGTGTTTACCTTATAAGAGTCTTAACATCGACCCCGTCGAGAGTTTCAGATGCGGGTTAATTTGAGGGTTTAAATTAATTAAAATTTTAATTAGTTTATCTTTGTTTAAACCTAAACTCACCTCCCCCCTTCCCTTGTTCTCTCATTGGAGGAGGATCCTAAAGAAACCGAGGAGATCCCCTCACCAACCCTCCTATATCCTCTCCTCCCCAAGGTGTTGCGCGGCTTTGGTGGATCGACGGCGAAGCTCCGGGCTACGCCCAACAAGGTAGGATCATGCATATTTTGTTTTAAACTTACACACCTTCATTGAATTCATATATATGCGTATAATTTATGTTATCCTATCTAGAGAATCCCATAGATGCATAGGATTTGTTCTAAGCTTTCTGATGCAATTTTCTGATTCGAAATCCGAGTCCCAAGGCAACCGCAGAGGTCCGATGAAGTTCTTGGGGTTTTCGTGTGGTTTTCCGGTGTTTCGGGCCGGTCCGGTGGCGGCTCGGCTCAAGCGGCGTGGTAGTGGATGGCGGCTCAGAGCGGCGGTCGGCGGATGCTTCCACAAGGCGGACGGTGGCTCGGTGCGAGCGGGAGGTGGCCAGGCGGACAGCTGCGGGGGCGCAGATTCAGATGGTGAGGTCGAGCGCGGCAGTAGGGTGCCAGCAGGGCGTGACGATGCGGAAGATCGGGGTCAGCGACCCCGGCCGGCGGACATGGGACCCGCCCTTTGTGGCTCCCCATGTGGAAAGAATACTGCCCTCTAGGATGGTCCAGATCGGTGGACTACGGTCCGTGTGGGAAAACCGCTGGCCACAGCGGCTCAGCCGGCGGAGCCGCCGGCCGGCCAGCATGGGCCGGTCCAGGGGGTGTGGACCGGTCGTACCAGTCCGGTCCACCCCTACTTGCGTCCGATGACGTTTAAACTGGCGTAACTCCTAAACCGGGTTTACGATTTGTGTACCGTCTGCGGCGACATGTTCCTTGGATCGAGAAGAATGTTTTGAGAGAGTCTCAAGAATTTTTAAATCTTGAGATGGTGGCTTGGTGGTGCGACACGTCCGTTAAGTGGTTTAGCATTTTCTTTCCGAGATTCTACTTTTGGTCGGCGCGGGCACATCCGATGTCCGATTTTGGTGTAGTCACCAGTGTTGCGACCCTGGCATCAAGATGAAGACTTCCAGTACGGTTTCGGGCATTGAAACTGTAGTTGAGTCATGGGCCCCATGACCGTTCTTTTAAGCTACAAGCAGCGTTTCACAACTTTCTCATCGGACGTCCGTTCGGGGCGTGCGAGCCGTCGATTCTGGGTGCTTTTTTGAGGGTATTACAATGGCGCAACCCTCCCGCTTTAATTCTGCACGATGGTGAGGGTCCCATGAGGGACGTTTTGGGAGTTGGTGGTGATTTCCATCTTTATCAGGGGGTGATCATTTTGGACAAGTGATTAGTCAATCTTTGGTACTTTTCCGAGAGGATCTCAATGATGTGACTCATTTTTTTTCATTTTAGGACCTTGATGTGGGTCCCACGTAGCACCTCTAGTGTGCGATGCATAGAAATGCATCTTCTTCTCCGGACATCCGTTCGATGAAAGTAAGAAGTCAATTTTACGTGTGTTTCTGAGGGGATCGTAATGGTGCGATGCGCCCGACTGTTTCTGGGACCGAGGCTCGGGACCATGGGACGTCGTGCGGGCGTAAAATAGTGTTGAATGAATCTGACGTCGTATGTCTATCGGAGGCGAGTAAATGGTCGATCTCACGTGTTTTTCTGTGAGGATTACAATTAATGATCCATTTGGATGTACAAATTCTCATTCAGGATCTCATTAAATGTGGAAGCATGAAAGGTGCTCTGGTGGTGGTTCTTCTTACTGTGTTTTGAAGATAACCCTTGGCGTGTGATGGCGTTCACTCACGCGTGAGTGAAGATGATGTTTGGAGAGATGTGGATGGCCGTTCTAGGGCCGTGGAGGAGGCAGGTTAGAGAAATTGTGTTTTCTTCATTTGCACTGGTGTTGCATGTCGTGTGCACGATAGCCATTAGGTTAGAGGTTTGGTATACTCTGGTAGTATACGGGGATACTTGGAGGTGCATTTTGTAGTTGTACCCGGGAATGTTTGTGTTCGTGGTTTGGAGATGAGATGGTGCCACACGTCGTGTGGTCCCCTTATACGTGTCATGTTCTGCTTTACGTTCCTTTGATCTCTCGCAACGTAGAGGGTCCATCTGTTCACAATGGTTTAGACCAGCAGGGTTGAGCGGTTTCCCCTAGTTCTGTTCTCGATGTTGTGATCAGAGGAGTTTTTTAGGATCCCCGTTTTCCGTTAGCCATGTGGGATTTAAGTATCACGTCCCTTCGTGTTCCATGGTAGAGTTTTTGTGGAATCGGTGTGACCAATACATTATGCGGGCACAGATCCTCTACCCAGGAGGTTGTTTCCAGTAGGGTACGAAGCCCCAGTGATCCTGGGCGTAGTTTCTCTAACCGAGTATTGAGATCATATCCTTCTTCTGTAATCTATTGTGACATTATTTCCTAGGAATAGCTCCATGTATCGGCGTGACCCACACTACACGGGTGATGAACCTCTACTAGGTGATTTTGTTCTAAAGTTGGATGGTTGCGCGATACCCAATCCCTGTTCTGTTGGCCAGTGTTGTGCCATTCATTAGGTATGGCTAGAGTAGTTCTGGGTTTACCCTCCAGCTGGGCTAGGTAGTGGGTTGCTCATCGACTTCTTCGGGTTTACCCTCTAGTGGGGTTGGGCAGTGGGTTACTCTATGACATCTTAGGGATTACCCTCCAGTAGAGACTGGGCAGTGGGTTACCCGACGACCTGTTAGGGCTTACCCTCCCGTAGAGACTGGGTAGTGGGTTACCCGACGAACTCTTAGGGTTTACCCTCCATCGGGGCCGGGCAGTGGGATAGCTAATGACATATCTATGATACAATCCTTTCTACTAGGCTAGTCTATGGATTTTCTCCATGACTACCGCAGTGGGACCCTTGGTTGTATGGGTCAGTGATCTGACAGCTTGGCTTTGAGAAGACCTCTCAACTGTGGGATTGTGACGAGGTGTTGTATGACTTTCCCCATAACTATCAAGTATGAGGGGTGCTTTCCCTAACAAGACACATCCTTGAGAGGTGACCTAAAACCGTGCGGGCGAGTCAGTGTTGCCCAATGCGAATAGTGTCAAGCTGCGGTGATTTGAGCCCTTTGACTTGCAGTTCGGGGAAGACGTACGGGATACTGGACATCGATGGTGTTTACTTCTAGGATTGTTCGCTACTATTTTTCTTGGGCTGAGCTATGAGATGGAGATCCACATAAGATCTTGTTTGGTTTTCTTATTGAGCATATGGATATGTATATACCTTGTTCCAGTACCCACTTCTTGGGTTGTGGTTACTCTCCTCCAGGAGAGGTGAAGACACACAGAGTATGCTTTAGGTACCATATTTTTCTTCTGGGCCTCAAATAATTTAAAGAGTCGATACATTTTTCAAGATAAAATTTATATGATCTATAACCATATTAATAACTAGTTGAAGCATATGAATTTCCAGAACTATAACTAGAAGCATTCTGTCTAGATTTAGAAATAAATCTAGGTTTAGTAATCTATCTCTGTCCAGGATGATAGCCTATTGTAGTGGTATATTTTAGTGACACTTGTTTTCCAAGAATTTGAGTTATAGTATTCTTTCCATTTGTTAATTTCTCTAAGTCCGTCCTTAATTGATCATTGGAAAATTTCTGTTCAGAGTTTTCCTAACGTAATTGAGAATTATTTTATTTTTTATATCAACAGTAGATTTAATAGAACTAGTCAAAGCATGTGGTTTCATTAAGGCTTTATACTTGTCCTTATGCTCATTACTGGTTTCTTCTAGCATATTACAATATTCAAATATTTCTTCACTAGACATATTTTCAGATTCAGAATCAGAATAAGCTCAAGAATAATATTAATTTAAAGTAGGAGTATCCAGTGTTACCTTTGATGTGTTTGTCATGAAACACATATTAGCTTTCTAAGATTTTTCATCCGGAGTAGAATCAGAATCACTTGAACTATCTTCTGAATCACTCCATGTTTCTTTCATAGATTTATTGTACTTGTTGTCCTTGTAGTCATGTTTCTTCTTGAATTTCAAATTTGGACAGTCTTCTTTTACTTGTCCTTTTCTTTTGCACTCATAACAGACAATATCATCACTCTTATCATACTTCTTCCAATCTTTCTTCCAGTTACCTTTGTTGTCATATTTACCTTTGTAGTTTGAATTTCTGAAGAATTTATTTTTCCTGTAGAAATTCTTAAATCTCCTGGATATTTGAGCCATCTCAACATCGCTGTCAGAGTCTGAGCATTCACTTGTTGATATTTTAGTAGGTATGTGAACATTCTCCTTATCCTTGCTCTTTTAGGTAGTAGACATAAATGCTACCGACTTATTTTTTGGTTCATCATCTTCTTCCTTGTTTACTTTCAGTTATTCTTCATAATTCAAAAGATTACCAATTAATTCCTTAACAGGTAGTGAACTTATATCACATGATTCTCTTATTAAGACAGATGTTCCTCTCCATCTTTCTGGCAGACATCTTAATATTCTTATGATCTGTTCTTTTGTAGGAACAACTTTACCAAGAGAGCTCATAGTGTTGACATTCTCATTGAACCTGATATACATGTTAGAAATGGGTTCATAGGGCTTCATTATAAAGTTATCATACTTAATAGTATAGGTATTTAGTCTCATTTATTTAACATTGGTTGTTCCATCATAAGAAACACTCAAAGTATCCCAAATTTCATAAGCAGTTTTACAAGCAGATATGCGATTAAATTCTTCATCTCCTAAAGCACAATACAGAGCATTCATTGCTTTATAATTATTATTGTAAGATGTCCTGGTAGGTTCATCCCATGTAGTTCTTTTAGTTTTTGGAATCTTATAATGAGCATATATAACAGTCCAGATGTCAAATCCCATACACTCTAAATGAGTTTTCATTTTAAGCTTCCACTGAGCAAAATTTGTACCATTAAAGAACGGTGGCCTGTTGGTAGCATCACCTTCTAGTCTATTGTTCATAATAATATTTTAGAAAATATATTTAAAGTGATAATATTTAGAACTAACAAAAATTTAAGATCATTAAGATACAACTAAATTCACAGTTGAAAAACAGATTGTTTCTAAAATCTTAAATAATAAACAAACCTTCCTCTGATACCAAATATTGGTCGGAGTAGATACTCAAGAGGGGGGGTGAATTGAGTTCAATTAAAATTTATGTTAAAAATATTTCTATTAGAATCCTCCAAATAAAAACTAAGTTAAACTGTAGTTAATTTGTAAAACCGTAAGGTTTCAGTTAGGTTCTCAATGATTGATTAGGTCTTAGGTAATTTAATCAAAATATTAAATTATCTTTTGAAACTAACCTACTGATTTACAATAATTACAAACACTTACTAGATTAACTATCAAATTAACTTTAAAACATTTTGAATTTCAATGTAATTAGTAGCTGAATATAAAATATATAGTATACTTTAGACTTAATCTAAGATGAATAGTAGATGTAACCAAGAGGTTCAGTCTCAAGCCGAGACTTAGTCCTCTCAAATAATTTATATAAATATGATCTACACCCTAGATCTGGGAAAACAATAGTACACAGACTCTCCAGGTACTATGACCTCTAACATAGTTCTTCATGGGAAAACAAAAATAACAGCACACTGGCTGTCCAGGTCCTAGTTTACCTCTACCACTATCCACTGTGGGATATAAGAGAGATATAGAAGGTTTTTGTGAGGATTTAGAAAATCCTCCAGTTTTGCACCGGAGACAGTGTGTGTATAAAATATACATAGTATACACACTGCTCAAAATGTAAATAAAATTATCACTGAGAGAGTAGATATGTGTTTTAGAATACTCTAGTGATTTTAAGTGTAGATCTGGACTACTTGGATTAATCATGAATTCTTCTGAGTCCTTCTCTGGTTTTTTTCTGAAAAATAGAGGGTCGTTTTCTTCAAGTTCAGTTTGATCATCTTCGGTGCATGAAGATCTCGTTGTAGTTCTTCACTCCTTGACTAATGTCCAGATTGTGTTCTATTCTCGAATGAATGACTTCGTGTATGTCCAGTGTTCTTACAGTATGGATGTATCCTTTGTGTATGCACCGCTATTCAACACTCTTCAGCCCTTATTTTTCTCAAACTTATGCCCAGCCTTTGTCCTTCCTTTTATAGAATTCAGGTCCGGTCAATGGGAATGATTACCTTTTTTAAAGGTACGAGGTACGGTTCCATGACATTCCAACAACTACCATTAAATAACATTAATAGAATTAAAATGATCTAATATGATAGTTAGAATTATTTTAATAATATTAACAAAGTGTAGGGTTGAAGAATCAGTGACTTGTAAAGTCTTTCATCAGTAGCTCTCTGTTGGTAGACTTGTAACTGTGGACTTTGTATAGCAGTGAGCTCCTATCGGTAGCTCTTTGTTCTTGTACCGGTATCTCCTTGTATAGGTAGTAGTTACTACGTGTATCAGTATCTCTATGTACTGGTGACTCCTATTGGTATCTTTGCTCTATCGGTAGCTCGTCTTTATATCGGTGAACTTCATAGCAGTAGACTTGCTTATACCGGTAGACGTACTCTAATGGTAACTCTTGTGTAACGGTAGCTCGTATCGGTAGACTTTTGTATCGGTATCCTGTGAATACTGGTAGCTCCATTCTGTACCATTGATTAAGTGCATACCATTGGACTTATGCACACCAGTTGACATGTTCTCTACTTCTATCGGTAGCTATTCTATATTGGTGGATCCTTTCTATAATGGTATCTCTTATCGGTAGCTCTGAGTATTAGTGAGTTCTATGTCGGTAGACTGAATCTATCAGTGACATTTGCTAACCGGTGGACATATACATACCAGTAGCTCTTTTCTTTGCAACACATATCCAGATTGAGTTAGAATTATTTCATCGTATGTATAAGCATAGATTAGCATTGATTAATATATTCCAATGATTATTCTTTTATTATTATCAACTAAATAGTACGATGAGAATGTAAATAATATATAAATTTACATTATTTGGGAATATCAGAATATTAAGACATAATTGAGATTATCAAAGTAGTTGAGGTCAACAGTTTTGGAAATGGACCTTAACTACTGAAGAAATTATCTTCTATTCCTACGTTTATGAATCCAATCCATTTATTGAGATAATGTTATGCTCTCATGGAACACTATATTCCACTTAATTGTTATTCATGTATTATAAATTTATAATATTTATAGAATGACTCAAAATTATGATCTCCTAAATGATTGGTACAGTTTTAATTTACTATTATCTTGTTCAAATACAATTATGATCTTGTTTTTCTTATGTATCTCCCTTTTTTACCCTTAAAATCATCTAGTCATACATTTTTCTATGTTTTATTTCCCTAGTTTATAAATATTGGTTTATTGATGATATATTAATGAATAGTACTAAAGCGTAAGATAGTTGTGGTATAAAATGAAGATCTTTCCCTAAATTAAAAGGATTATGTCCCAATTTTCTATACACAATAATCAGTTAGCATCCACAGCCATGTGTTTGCATAATTTATTGAATATTTAACAAAATATTTGTTATATCCATCTATGAAATTAATGGGTAGTTGTATTTGGAATGCAATGAAGGATTTTGTTAAAATTTAGAATATAGGATGAGAAAACTTTAGTGAGATCCCTAAGGATATCTCTATGGGTTTGCACATGGATGTCTCTAAGGATAACTTTAACGATGGTAAAATTATATGATGATGTTCTGAAATTTTGGTAAAGGATATAGATAGTGGTTACCAAGAAATTACATCCTTATTTAGATACTACAAGTTGATATGGTGCTATAATTGAGAAACCTAGCACAAAAAACACCAAAAAAGGAACATTGATCTCGAATTCATCAACACCTGGAACACAAAAATAAGCATTGATTCACACCTGGATTGAAACTGTTGGGGGATATGCTTTGGAAATTCAAAAACCCATTAATATCCAACATGATGAAATTAAATAGATGGATAATATGGATGAAATAAGACAAACCTAAAGTTTACTAGATAAAAAAAATAATGTTCCATGATTTAAACATATTACATGATATTTTTATGATTATATGGTTTTCTACTAGGATTAATCATTCTAACTTTATGATTTTCGTTTTTATTCAATGGTTGGAAAAAAATATTTAGGTTATCATTGAACGAGACAAGAAATTTTATGATGAGTAGAAAAATGTTATTATGATAGTGTACAAGATTTTGTGTTTATTCATAATTAGATAATAATAATATTGGGTTAAAATGTGCATGAAAACTAATTCTTAGACTAACTATAGAAGATATGGATAGATTTGTTTGAGATTTCAGTTAGTGGGGACCATAGAGGAATAATTTTCCAATTGTATATATGTTAGGAATTTCAAAAGAATAATTAAAGAGAATTTCATTGTGGAATAGAATGTTGTTTCTTGTATAGAATAGAAGGACCCCAAAAAAGTAACTGAAAATGAAAATGAAGAGTTTGGTTAACACAATAGATTGGAATATTTATATCCCCATAGTATTATCTATGGTGGAATTATTTAAATGTAGAATGTATAATCATTATGAAAATAAATGTCATAGGGGGCTCTCATGAGGAGAAATATCAAGGTGATATGAGCAGTGTTAATAATGGAGATGAATAAGAGACTAAAAATAAATTAATAAAGTAAATCAATAATAAGGAAGAATACGATGAATCCTAGTTAATGTATGGAGAAAGAAGTGGGATGATTGAAGTATTTTTTATTGAAAATCTAGGATTTCATTAATTGAATAATGAAATATGTGATGAATTTTCAATAACTGTTTTCAATAAGGATTTTAAAATATATGTTAAATTGTATATATAGACTAGAAAACCGATTTAATGTAATAGTGAAACTATGATTAAGGAAAGATAACACTTACTATGTTCTTGAGGATGATAAAATGGTGTTTAATTTTTTAAAAGAGTTTATTGATTTTGAAAAAGTTAATTTAATTGTATTTTTTACCCTATAACTCATAATGTATTTGTTTAAAAAGTGTTTTATGTCAATATTTATGGATTATACAATAATTTTGGATTTATGAAATATCAACAATATAATGCTCTAACCCCTATAGCCTAGAGTTGATGAATTAAATTATTACATTGGCATGATTAAAAGGATTAAAATCCTAAATGACCTATCAATTTAGTATTCTTGGAGAAATAAAATACATACATAGACCCCATTTTACATTTGGAAAATAAAACATAACATAATTCATAAAAAAATCTAAAAATTTCATCCATGGATACTGAATATATAATCCCTTCTACAAAACATATGGAAGTAAAAAAATAATGCGATGAGCTGAAATGATTAACATGGTTTACATATAGAGGATGCATGAATCAATAATAAGTGAATAATAATAATTTTTACATAATCAACATGGCATGGTGAATAAATGAAAAACACACGCCATTAATAAACTGAGAATGATTATGCATGAATAGATTAATTTCCAAGTGAAAACCTCATGGAATGTAATAAATATATACTATATAAAGATAATGGTAATTATTTGGATGCCATGTATCTGTCACATGAACTATTATGTCATCGAGGCAGTTTAAGTCTGTGGGTAGAAACCTGTCTGATTTTTTTGCATCTAAATCGAAGGGTTTGTCGCCAACTAATTTTTCTCATGAGACCTGTTAGTGAATTGAGGGTCTATAGAAGGCCCCAAAAATCTATTCATGTATGAAGAATTATTTACACAAGAATTTAATATATGAACAACATTTTTTTCTATATCCATATTGAGTAGTGGTTACAAATTCATCATAGAATTCAAAATAAACAGCAATTGTAAAATGGTATAAAACATAGAAACTAATAATATCCATGAAACAAGAATATGGTTATATAATATATTAAAATTTTAAAATGAAAAATTGTCTCACAGGGGGAAGTATATACACTACATAAGAATTGTTAGGTTCACAATACAATGAAAATCTCAATGAAATAGAAATTGAGACAAAGTCCCTTTCCACATTGAAATCAATCGAATCATATGAACAAAATAATAATAATTATAAAATGAATCATTGAATACCATAAACAGAACAATGATATTATATATTAAATCGTAATACACATACATCACATAAATGAAATAAGTGGTGAATAGTTTAAAACTCGTAGAAATAATAGTGCGTTGAGAAACCTCTTACCTTAAGCTCGAATGTATTCTACACTTGTTCATAATGTCATGAATAATCAAATTAGATTCATTATTTATGAATTCCATAATCTTATATACATTTAATTTATTTATTATATCATCATTATGTTCATTTAAGGACTTTCATATGGGTTAAGTGATTCAGTTGCATCATTTGGGAGTGCTCACTTTAATAGTTATCATGATCGTTTTGATTGTATAAGAGTATGGATGTTTGTGTAAAATGAAAATTTAAAACCAGAATTGAATTTATGAGTTTTTTATTATCATTAATAGGATAAAATTTTTGTATAAATACTTTGGTTATTTTGGGATAGGATGAATCATTAAATAAAATTTTAATGATAAATGCTTGGATTATTCTGATGGTTTTTCGATCACAACAAACTCATTTTGTTTTTAAATTAAATACCATGTGTCAAAAATTATTCTAGAAAATTAAAATGATATATTTAATATATTATGGTTTAGATCATCCATAAAATGGGTTCATGACCATAATTGAAGATGTAATATAAATTTAAAACTCGTCAAACTTGAATGTGATAAATTAACACATATCGGATGTTGTTTTAATTTTTAGTATAAGAGGAGGAGGGAAGAGAGATGAACATGAAATATTCCATTAGATTAATAAATTTATATTAAATTTTTGTTACGTTAATTATCACAACATTTTGATGATGGGATGTGGGGATGGAGAAATAAAATAATGAAACTTGTAACAAAATTTTAATGGAAAATAGAAGAGGTGTTGACCTCTTGAGTAATACTCCTTGAGAATATCCTTAAGAACTTTTCTTTTGGCCTTTTGGGGAGACCAAAAGGTATTAGACATTTACGAAGAGATTAGGAAGATTATTTGGAAGAATATAGGCATGGATCAAAGCTAGATATGTGTGAGAAGAAGAGGGGGTGACAGATGGTTTTTATTGTTGGGGAGAGGAGGGTTTTTGCATTATTTTAAGGAGAAGTTTATTATTTCCCCTCAAGACTATTAATATTATTGATTATTGTGACTAAAATAGTAATTAGTTAATTTTAACTTAATACAAGGGTTCTTACCTCAGCATGAAATAAACTATGACCCAATAAATGAAGTTTTTAGAATTTGTCATAAATTATCACATTTTATAATTCACAAATAATTCATGTATTTCAAAAAAATATTAAAAATTCACCCTACCATTTTCTGATGAGTATAATTATAAATTAAACTCAATTTAATGAAAATAAATTTATAAATATGATAAATTAAATTTTTAAATCAAATTACTATTTACTAAAAAATGCAGTTTTTAAAATTATACTTGATTTTATAATATCCTGAAAAATTTACTAAGGTCTTATTAAAATATTATAAAGTCATAGGAAAAAATATATTTATTAATGAAAAAATTTTACGATTATTTACATTATTTAAAATGATTTTTTAATTTATAATTGTAATTAATAATTTATTACTAAAAAAATATCTAATAATTATTTAAGAAAATATTCACACTTATTATAAGGTGCCTGAATTTTATTTATATTTATGTGTGTTAGGTTACTATTAATAAGTGTATATTAATATTCATAAGTGTTATTTTACTATTCATAAGGGTATGTTACTGTTTATATGGGTATGTTACTATTCAACCAAAAATATGTTGATCTGATCACACTGTAAATATCCTTCTGATCATTGCTGTGTATGTACATTTTTTAAATTTCAAAACACATAAGAAGAAAAATTTTGTGTAATGTATAGGTTATAACTATAATCCTTAAAATGGAATCCCCATGAGTGGTCTTTTTTGAACCCTTCACACCCTGGAACCACGCTTCCTATGAAGAGGTGATCTAGAGAAGCCCCAGCCGGGAAGGAGCTGTTTCCATCCAAGAAGACAGAGAAACCCGTGGGTTAATACCTCAATCAACGATGCTTCACCACATCAATCATCATCTTGGTGAAGTGCACCCATTCTTCCCACCCAGTGAGATACTGGATGACATTGAAAGATGAGATGTACATGGGAGGTAGATATTTCCCCAAGAGCGGTCTCCCAGGAATTGAAGCCCAGACCTCACCGAACACCATTGACATGGCCCTCATCCATGCACCATTATTCCACCACTAAAGTGGCGTTTGTGTTATAACTATATTATAATATGATAGTGTTGTTTCACAGTGACTCAATGTTGTGTGCATATAAGCTATCTAATGAATTGAAATTATTTATTAAGAAAGATACCATAAAATCTTGGTGTGTCATATTAATAGTGAATATATTCATAACATGATTTAGTATTTATAAAAATAATTATAATACTAAATATATATCTTATTCTTGAAAATATTTAATTAATTAATATATTGATCAAATATATATTTATATTAATGTATTCCATTACATAAAATACTAGTGTAAAATACTATTTGCTTAAAAAATAATTTAATTATTTAAAGCTATAAAATTTAATTATTGTTAAGTATTATTATTATTATTTAAAACACTTAATTTGAAATTTTTATTTTTCAGAACATAATGTATTTAAAATTTTAAAACAAATTACTGGGGTGTTAGAACAAAAAAATATGATTTTTATATAATAAAAAGGGAAGAATATATTTTTTCAATAAGTTTTTATGGTAATTCAGTTTATTACCATGTTTCAAGAGAATAAATTATTAATGTATTCACGTTTTTTTATGTAATTATTAAGAGATACATCATGTTATTTCAGATCATAATAATAATATCATATTATAAATTTAGTGACCTTATTTCTAAAATATTGAATTTTAATCTTTCGAAAGGGTCATCAGGTTGACCATTTATGAAATGGATTATGTTCAACTTCCAAAGAGTTTTTAGAGACTAAAATATTAATTAACCATTTGAAGATTAATCCATATTAGATAAATATTGGTACCCATTTTTTATATATAAATAATTACATATCATTTTATTATGGATTATATTTAGTTCATCATAAATCAAAAATTTATCTCTTAGTATAAGAGATTATGCAATATTGATCAGGGAACAACCAAAGGATGAAATAGTTACTCAAAAAATTATCATGTAAGTAAATTTTCATAAATTAATAGTCTATATGAAAATGGAATTACTATAAATTTTGAAATGAATCTTGAAAAAAATATGTTATCCTGGTATCTTTTTAAATTATGAATTGAAATGGTAACTAAAATCATCAATGATTTATGGTTTTGTGGTCATTAAACTTATATAGATCAGCCACATTCATGTGATCCATGATCTCTATCACTATCTATAATTATTTAACATTTTCTCTCATGTTGAAATCTTCACATAACACATGTGTTCTCTTATGTGGAATCCAAGTTATGAGTAACATTAGGAGACTGTTATGTTCTCAACTTCACCTTTTTAAGGGAATTTTAATTATTATTTTTATGATATGGGTTTCTACGAGGTAATAATAAAATGATAAAATTTTTATAACTAATATGAATTTATAGGTAGAAATTAACATTATGGGGGTAGAATGTAACAACATGTTATTTATTGAAATATTTTTATGAATTAATTTAATCTTTCATATATTTTTCATTATATAAAACATTAGGTTTACAATGAGTTACATGAAATCATTGATTTATTATTACATTACATGAAAAATAAATTTTTTATTTCATTAAACATAACACATAGTACCTATTTTTTACATAAAACACAATTTTATTCTTTTGTTAGAAAATACATCGTTTTTCATGCGTTATATAAAATAATGAGTTTAAACGAAACATAACATACTATTAGAATATTTTTATTTATTTTTATAGTAACCATAAAGTATTTGGTATTGTGGTTTGGAATATGATTAAATATATTATTATAATATATATTATATACATTTATATATAATTATTTCTTTGAAGACCTGTTAATTAGATATTAAAATAAAACAAACATTTGAAAATAAAGGAAATCATTTTCCAAAAAACCATTCTTTTGAACATAAACACGTCGTACATCAATAAATTAAATGAATCACTTTTAGTGAATTATTTTAATGAAATGTATAGACAATATACTCAATAATATTTTTAACATTAATATTATTTGTCTTCTAGAAAAATTTAAGAATAAGTCAAACTTTATGCAAAAAAATTTACTTCTATAAAATGTGATATTTTCGCCTATTTTTGAAACACATGTTTAAAAAATTATTTTAATAATTTAAAAAAAAAATTATAAAAACATAAATTTTTAGATCATCATGTCAAAATTATTTTAGTGTTATTTTTGGTAATTTTTTTGAAAAGAATCATTTTTTAGGAATAGTGAAAAATAAATAATTTTAATTGAAAATAACCTTTTTTATTTATTTTATATAAAAATATAGGTTATATTAAATATATATTTTAAAGTAATATTAGTTAAATTTTACATCAAATCAAAATATTTAGGCCATTTGAATCAATTTTATATATTATATTGATACAAAAACATTGCAATCTTTTGAAACATTTCTCTTTAAAAACCCACTTTGTCGTCACATATGCGTGATTAATTTTAAAGACCCAAATTTTCAATGTAATTTTTTAAATTATATGTAATTATTAAGAGTCAATAAAAATTGACGGTGCGTGATTCTGAGGCCCAGGGTTCTGAGAATGAATCTTGGATCTTTTTTTAAGGTACATTTTGCAAAGGCACGAGAAATGATTTCTAACTTATGAACTGGTGCTCGGATTTAAAATATAAGGGCACTATTGAAACGGTTGTGCCGAGATTCAGTAAAGAGAAGCTTCACTTAGATCGCAGTAGTTCTGTAGTAAAATTTAGATTTTCATACTTTTTAAAGAATAACTAAAATTACTTTATTATTTTATTTTGTTTCTTTTTTTCTTCAAACGAACAAGAGACAACGTGGGACCAGTGAGGTGTCAAGATATTTAATGGCTTCACCCTTCAAATACTATGTAAGCGCATCATTAGAATTTAATAAGGTTACTATTAATGACCCCTCATTAATTCTATGAGCATTAGACACCCTCCCCCCCTCTTATTTATATGAAGCATGAGGAGAGGTGTCAACACTAATTCACCAAGAAACGAAGTGCTGGTGAAGTTCCGCGACACTAAAGCATTAGAGGACGAAGCTGGTTCTAGTGGACGATGACAGGTGAAATCGAACCACGAACTGAAGGACGACTTACAAGAAACCTCATTGGAAGCTTGTTGCGGGGAAGACAAACACCAACCCCAATCCCCAATCGCGGGCATTTTTTATCGTTCTTGAGGCAAGGATTCAAATTTTCTTTAATTCATGTGATTATTGAATCCTTTATTCCTCCCCCATGATTACATGCTAACACAGACGGTGCATGCCTAACGAACCTGGCCCAGACCCTCTGCTACCTTGCAACCATTGCGTTCTTTGTGGGATACCACTGGTGTGGCGGCACCGATCTATTACAATGAAGGCGAAACACTATCATGTGCCGCAAGACGAAGATGCGACACTAAGCTGTAGTGGGAAGTGAAGCGGCTAGAATCGGCTGGCTATTGGGGAGGTGTGGCACGCCATCGCATGCTGCCAATGAGCAAGGGGCCCCCGCTCGTCAGTTGCGGTAGTTAGAAGAGGTGGACGGCACATAGGCCAGCCGCGGAAGGGGAGGGCAGTGCAACCCATGTGATGCCGATGGGAAATGGGTTGCGGTAGAAGCCACGACAAAGGAGGAACCTATAAGAACCCAGATATTCGTTACAGGTATGTTTTTCCTTTTTCTGATGTTTTTGAGAAAAGAGGTGTTTCTAGAAAATTTTGAATTACACACCGCATAATTTATGAGTACACGACGTGTACTCCCTTGCCGCACTAGGTCGTGTGCTGGTCATGTCTGGGTCACACACACGGTCTGTAGGGGTGAAGTGGAGGCCGCTTAAATAAAAGTATGAAAAAATGGAGTACACACCATGTACTCAATAAGTACACACCGTGTATTTTATTTTATTTTCATTAAATGCAGCGGGGGCGCGCCTGACGGACTAAACACACTCTTTCTCTAGGTCATTCATCTGAGAGCGACCCGTACAGCTGCGATTATTCTCCGGATTCCTGAACCTCCGTCTGATCTTCATTTTAGCCGCCGTCGATTGCGTTGGAACCACAGTGGTGAGTTCTTCCTTCTCCTAGAGCCTTGTTTTCCAATTCCTCCTCTTTCTCAAGATATCATGGGTTGAGAGTTTTGGAGGTTTTCTCAGATCCTCTATGGTATAATGAGAATCAATCATCATGGTTCACGTATATCATTCATCTAGCTTCGAGGTAGGTGGTTTCTTCCTTTCTGTAGGAAGTCTTTGAATATTATATGGAAGTTCCACCAATACCCTTGAACAAGGTATTGTGTGTTTCCTGTTTTTCCCTATTGTTTGCCTGTTTTTCTTGATTGCTTGAGTAAAGGTAATTTCTTGTTAATAGAGTAATTCTTATTGTACTCCAGATGATTTCCATTCTTGTTTTTCTTGTTTGGCATTTTTCCAGGTGACATGCCTAGTTGTAGGATAGTGTAACTATTGTACTGTTATGCTTTTGTGCCTTATAATGATAACCAAGTAGTTCTTGAGGTTTACTTGGGAAGATACGCGCGCAATGAATGTTGTATTACATAGGGCTGAGAGAACCTGGTGTAGTGTACCATAGGGATAATGGACGTAAGGGATTTCCCAGAGTATCATTAATTTATGCGGCAAAACCATAGGGGGAATTGACGTTGAGTGCTTCCTCATAGAGTCTTTAGATCCTCGATGTAGGCCACATGGGAAATTAACGTTGAGTGCTTTCCCAGAGAGCCTTTAGAATGATTCTAGACTATAGGGGGAATTGATGGTTAGTGCTTTCTCAGAGAGTCTATTTCTTTAGCTGAACCAGAGGGGCGAGACTGTGTGTTCTTCCCAGAAGATTTCTAGTAAATGTAGGTTGAACCTTAGGGGTTATACTGTGAGAACTACCCATAGGTTACCTTTTTGTTATACTTGCTTGAGTGGTTGTTAATTGTTTATAGATAATATTCTAGAAACTATTTATTTTTACTGCTATGTATTATCCTTTTCACTGCTTACTGTTTACTTCTTACTGTACCTCACCTACCATATATTCACTAACTGTTAGGCACAGATCATTGGGTGATTTTCTATTGGGAATTTGTCTCACACCCTGTTTGGGTCATGCTTTTGGCCCCAAACAGATTATATTGTTGCAGGTATAGATAAGGGAAAGCGCCCTACTACTTCAGGTTCTTTATTGCACTGGATCTAGAGAGCATGGGACCAAGCAGAGGCTTACGATGCTGAGGAGTTGCTCATATGTTTTTCTTTTTTACTTGGGTTTTGTACTATATTCAGCATTGTGACTTGTTTGGATATTTTCCTAGACATATATGTATCATGAAACAATTACATATATTTTGCTCCAATTGTTTATTTATCAGTCTTCCGCTGTTTACTCTTGTATGGTTGGTTATGGTTTCTGCTGTTATCCATTTTTTTCTTCTAATGTGTACTCTTCCAATAAGGTAATAGTTTCCCCACTATTACACCCAAGCCCCTTGCTACTAGTCAGCAGCCTCTGGCATTTGGGGAAATGCGCTTGAGGCCATGTGACCAGCCGGTTACGGGGTGCCTCTGGGTGGATTCCGAAACTGGGACATTACAAAGTGCTGTCAGAGCATTTTATTTTCTCTTTATTACTGTTTGGAGCCTTTATCCAGGGATATGAAGGATTTGGTACTTGGTATTAAGTTGAGCCTGGGAGTAGCTAACCTGTGTATAGGGAAAACCCAATCTACCTCAATTATTAGAGTTTTCTGGTTTTTCTATGTTACAGTTGATCTGATTTCACCTAGAGTGATTGACGTGTTTTGTATTGTTATTATTGTTGCTATTCTGGTTCTATTTCTGTTGCAACCTGTTGAGATGAGGGTATGTCATCTCATGCATCATATTGGAACTTGTTATAAATCACATTCCATGCATTCTTGCCATTCTATCTAGGGTGAATTAGAAATTTCATGATGTTGTGATAGGCCTTGTGTAGATTATGCATGCTGTTGTGAGAGATTCTTGATAGAATCCCTACAATTTGATAGGAAGGTTGTTTGTTTGGTACCTTGCTTAAATAAACACCCATTTCTGGTTCTTGAGGTGTTATGGGCCCTCTTGAATTGGAAATTGGTGAATCATTGACTTGTGTTTTCTTTATTTATGACTGTATTGGATGCCAATCTTTGATTCGTGGGGAGTATAGGCCCTCACGAATCGGAATTTGGCACCATCATGCTCGTTTTTTAGTGTTTTCTAGGCTTCGGTGAAGTTTCAGAGCTACTGCTCGGAAAAACCCAGAATACACGGTGTGTACTTTATATACACATGCCGTGTAGTTTTAAACCATGTCACTGACTGTGTGAGAAGAAACAGAGGTTGTAAAAATCTCCAAGAACACGCCATGTACGGTAGGTGCACTCCGTGTAGTATAGATCCATGTACCCACCCGTGTCACTAACAACACGGACATGGGAAGGTCGAGTAGAACACTCCGTGTTTGTAAAGAACACGCCGTGTAGTCTTGTTCCAAGTACCCGACTGTGTCATGAACAACACAGGTTGGTGTTACCTCCTCTTATGCACGCCGTGTTTGTTCGGAACACGCCGTGTAAGGGTCTTCTTTGTACTTGGCCATGTCACCAACAACACGGGTTGAGAAAAATTAGCAAGTACACACCGTGTCTGTTCGGAACACGCCTTGTAGTCTTATCCATGTAACTGGTCGTGTAACTAACAACACAGGTCATTGAATCCTTGTCTACTACACGCGGTGTCCACAGTGAACATGCTATGTAGTCTCAGTTTAAGAAGACCGTGTGGGCTAGCTGTGCAAGGAGACACGGGCAGGGGAAAAGATTTAAGCACACACCGTGTAATGTTAATACATGTCGTGTAGTCATTTTTTGTAAATATTGAGTGTTTTCTTCTCCTGTTTCAGTTCTATACTGCTTTGTTCTCTATCCTTTTTTTTCTAATCTAAGGTATGCTTTCGATCTTTCAAAGATATTCCTCCAAGATGTCACCTGGTTGTACGTCTGTTGTCAGGCAGTGATAAGATGCCAGATATGGATGATCATAGACTTTCAGCTAATCCTCCAGTCGGGCCAGCCTTAGCACCAGCTTTCGTACCGGTTGCAGGAAATGATGCACATTTTTGGGAAGGATTTATGGGGATGATACAAACTTTTTAGGGAGCACCGCCACCTGACATGTCCATGGAAGACTTTACACGGGTTTTCCAGTAGCAGCATCCTCCTACTTTCTCAGGGGACGGAGGACCACAGGCTATAGAGTCATGGTTGGAAGCCATAATGACTATCTTTGATCATCTGGAAACACCTCCAGAGAGGTAGGTCAAGCTCTCAACACACATGCTTCGATACTCCTCCAATAGGTGGTGGGACGTGATCTTATAGGTGAGTCATCAGCGAGTTATGGCTTGGGAGGAGTTCTAGCGTGTGTTTTACGAATACTTCTATCTGGAGACCCTGAGGGCCGATCGAGCCCAAGAGTTCATGAGTCTAGAGCAGGGTACTCTTTATGTCATGGAGTATTCCTCTCATTTCACTGATCCGCAGCGTTTCACACCCCTCCAGGATGGAAGTTGGGTCTTCATAGCAAGGAAGTTTGAGGATGGTCTCAGGCAGGAGATCCGCTCGCTGGTGAATCTCTTAGAGCTGACTTCCATTACTTCCATCGTCAACCAGACGCTGATTGCGGAGCGCAATCTGAGGGACTTTGGAGCTGCGAGCCAGGGAAGTTCTGCTTCCAGAGCTAGTGTTCCACCAGTTGATAACAGGAAGCTCTGTAGGGATTATAAGCGTGATGATCCGAGGAGGCGAGATACATCTTCAGGTAGCCAGATAGTATGCTACTAGTGTGGAAGGGCAGGGCACACGAGGCTGCAATGCCAGAGAGACCCAGTGGAGTGCCAATATTGTGGAAAGATGGGTCACCTTCAGCGCTTCTACCAGGTTTTCTCACTAGTATCTGGTGACGAGGGTTCTTCCATGACTCCTCATTTAGGAGAAGCACCACAATTTTCTCATCAGTCAGGGAACTAGAGTTCTTCCAGTCGTTCAGACCGAGGTGGAAGTCGTGGCTGGGGTGGTCAGTCACCGTTCTATAAGTGACAGTAGGGAGGATTAGCTCAGAGCAGTCAGGAAGGGCCACAAGGCTGTGGTACAGGCCAGACCTTTGCGTTGGAGCAGACCCAGCAGGATCAGTTTCCCGATCCATCTACCATTCGAGGTACGATTTTAGTAGCTTTAGTTTTAGCTTCATCTCTTTTTGATACTGGTGCTACTCATAGATGTATCTATGTTGTTGTTGTGGAGATCCTTGGGCTCTGTATATTTTCTTCTACCAATTTGCTGACACTGGACACACCTTTGGGGACGAGGACATCTAGTGTACGTTAGTGCAGAGAGTGCCCTCTCGAGGTTGTAGGGTATCGTTTCTTATGGGATCTCTATGTCATAGAGATGAAATGCTATGATGTCATTCTTGGGATGGACTGGTTGTTTCCCTTCCAGGTAGTCGTCAACTGTTATCGCTGTAGGGTGAGTTTCATTTCACCAGAGGGTGAATATTTTCTTTACAGAGGCAAATGGGATGTTTAGGCGAGTGGAGCAGGACTCGAGAATCATGGGCTAGGAAGGGTGACGACCCAGATTTCTAGTATTTATTTGTATTATCAGGGGACTTCACAGTTAGACTTTACTCTTGTGGTGGATCGTTTCAGGGATGTATTTCCAGATGAATTTTCAGGTTTGCCTCTAGAGCGTGAGGTAGAATTATCTATTGATCTCATGCCAAGAGAGGCACCAGTGTCCATTCCTCCCTATATGATGACTACACCTGAGTTTATGGACCTCAAGAAGTAGTAGGAGGAGTTGCAGGAAAAGGGTTTTATATTACCTAGTACTTCTCCTTGGGGATCACATGTCCTGTTTGCGAAGAAGGAAGACGATACCCGTAGGCTCAGTGTGGATTATCCGAAGCTGAACCAGTTGACGGTCAAGAACCGATATCCATTGCCAAGGGTTGATGACCTCTTTGATCGTCTTTGAGGAACCCAGGTGTTTTTGAAGAATTATTTGAGGTCTGTTTATCATCAGTTGCGTGTTAGACCTTCAGATATACCACTGACAGCCTTCAAGAGTAGGTATGGTCTCTACGAGTATACGGTTATGCCGTTCGGCCTCACGAATGCGCTAACAATTTTCATGGCACTGATGAACTGAGAATTCCATCATTACTTGGATTATTTCACTGCGGTCTTCATGGATGATATCTTGGTGTACTCTCACACTCGACACGACCATGCTACCCATCATGAGATTGTTCTGAGTACACTGAGAGAGCATCGGCTTTATGTTAATCTCTTGAAGTTCCACTTTTGGAAAGATCGAATTCACTTCTTGGGTCATGTCATCTTATAGGCAGAAGTAACCGTGGACCCAGAGAAAGTGAGAGATGTAGATTCTTGGGGGAATCCGAAGAATGTTTTTGAGGTGCGGAGTTTCCTAGGGCTGGCTGGATACTACAAACGCTTCATTCATTACATTTCACGCCTAGCAGCACCTTTGACAGGTCTGACCGAGAAGGGGGTGAAGTTCTTATGGTGAAATTCTTGTGAGTCAGCGTTTCAGGAGCTGAAGGGATGGTTGACGTCAGCACCAATAATAGTCTTTCCAGAGCCAGGAAAGAGCTATACTGTTTATTGTGATGCTTCAGGTATCAGGCTGGGCACTGTGCTTATGCAGGGAGTTGGAGTCGTAGCGTATGGGTATTGGCAGTTGAGGCCACATTAGAGGAACTAACCGACACATTATTTGGAGTTGGCCACTGTTGTTCATGACTTACGCTGTTGGGGACTTTACCTTATGGGAGATCACTTTTTTTTCACCGGCCACATGATTCTTAAGTACATCTTCACTTAGCGTGTTCTGAATCTGAGACAATGCAGGTGGGTCGAATATCTTCAGTATTTTGATTTCAAGCTTGCCTATACGCCCGGGAAGGTCCACTTAGTGGTAGATGCATTGAAAATGAGAACTCATATTTAGGAAGTTCTGGAGGCTACTAGTGAGTGGCAGGTTATGGCTCTATTCTCTAAGATGCATCTGGAGGTGCATGACAGACAAGGATAGATTTACCTATCTTCTGTAGCTGTTACCTCTATACTTTTTGATCGGGTACAGATGAGGCATCTATTAGACTCATAAGTCTTTGTCCTGTGGGAGAGTGTGTCGGGAGAGGACCCTCTTCCTGGATGGACAGTGGGCGATGATGAGATCTTGCATTTCCAAGGACGTGTATAGGTGCCAACAGACTTACGTGAGGAGCTGATGTGGGATTTTCATTCCTCAATTTGGGAAGTTCATACTGGTGTCACCAAGATGTATCGGGATCTTCATCGCCAGTACTGGTGGCCAGGTATGAGGAGGGATGTTGCAGGTTTCGTCTTGAGGTGTTATACTTGTCAGCAGGTGAACACGTTGCATCAACGACCAGCATTCCTTTTACATTAAGTACCAATTCTGGAGTGGAAGTGGAATGATGTCTCGATGGACATCGTGACCGGAATGACGAGATCACCTCGAGGGAATGATGCTTTTTGGGTTTCCGTCGACAGACATACGAAGGTTTCTCACTTTTTACCGATCAAGGAGACCTTCAGTGTTGATGATCCTGTACGCCTTTACATCTGAGAGATTTTTCGTCTGCATGGAGTTCCACACTCTATTGTTTAAGACAGGGATGCACTCTTTACTTCTCAGTTCTGGAAGGGGATTTAGAAGGCTTTGGGTACACAAGTAGTTTTGAGTACAACAAACCTCCCCCAGACAGATGGCCAGTCCGAGTGTATGATCCAGGTGCTTTAGGATATGCTCAGAGCTTGAATTCTAGACATTGGCAGTTCTTGGGAAATCATATCCCTCTTGTGGAGTTCGCCTACAACAACAGTTTTTAGGCGACTATTATGATGGAACCTTATGAGGCTTTGTATGGTAGACCATGCCGATCACCTTTATACTAGCTAGAGGAAAAAGAGGCATCTTTATTGGGACCTCATCTTGTTCAGGAAACCTTAGAGAAGATAGATTTGATTTGGAAGAGGATGGCTACAACACAGTCTTGAAAGAAGTATTATGCTGATCAGTGGAGACGACCTCTGGAGTTCGAGGTCGGGGATCAGGTTTTCCTGGGTGTTGTACCGAGGTTGGGACACAAGAGGATTCAGAGACAGGTTAAGTTCTCACCATGGTACGTCGGGCCGTATGAGATATTGGAGAGAGTTGGGCTGGTTGCATATCGGCTGCAATTACCTTAGAGGTATTGGTCCATGCACGACGTCTTCCACATCGCTCATCTCTAATGTTACTTTTCAGACTGATATCATGTCTTTCAGTCCGAGGAAGTGGAGCTCGAAGCGGATGAATCATTTCAGAAGCATCATATCCGGATTGTCGATCACAGTACAAAGGTTCCCCATGGGAGGTCTGTTCCTCTAGTACAGCTGTTATGGCAGCACAGGCGAGTACAGGACGAGACCTGGGAAAGGGATGTCGATGTGCGATCGCAGTGGCTAGATCTGTTTGGGGTTTCTTCTTCTTCGCCTCGTTAGGGAAATCCGAGGACGAATTTATTTAAGGGGGGAAGTTTGTAAGAACCCGGATCTTTGGTTCATGTATGTTTTCCTCTTTTCTGGAGTTTTTGATAAAAGATGAGTTTCTGGAAAATTATGAAGTACACGTCGTGCACTCCTTTGCCGCGCCATGTCATGTGTTGGCCATGTCCGGGCCATAGACATGGTGTGTAGGGGTGAAGTGGAAGCTACTTAAAGTGGAGTATGGAAAAATTGAGTACACACCGTGTACTCAAGTAGTACACGCTCTGTATTTTCTTTTTTTTCATTAAATGCACCGGGGTCACACCTGACGAACAGAACACACTCCTTCTCTAATTTCTTCAACCGAGAGTGACCTGTACGACCACAATTCATCTCTGGATTCCCAAACCTCCGTCTGATCTCTGTTTCAGCCACCATCGATTACGTTGGAACTACACCAGTCAGTTATTCATTCTCCTAGATCCTTGTTTTCCAATTCCTTATCTTTCTCAAGATATCGTGGGTTGAGTGTTTTAGAAGTTTTCTCAGATCCATGACAATCTAAGAAGAATCAATCATCATGGTTCATGTATATCATTCTACTATAATCGAGGTATGAGGATTGTTCTTTTCTGTAGGAAGTCTGTGAATATTATGTTCAAATTCCACCAATACCTTTGAACGAGGTATTGCGTGTTTCCTGTTTTTCCCTGTTGTTTCTAGCATTGCATGATTTCTTGAGTAGAGGTAATTGCTTGTGAATAGGGTAATTTTTACTGTACTCTGGGTGTTTTCCATGCTTGTTTTTCTTGTTTGGAATTTTTCCATTTTCCATGCCTTGTTTTAGGTTAGTGTTACTGTTGTACTATCATGTTGTTCTAACTTAAAATGATAGCCATGTAGTGCTTGAGGTTTACTTGGGCCGATATGTGCACTATTCATGTTGTTTTACATAGGGCTGAGATAACCTGGTGTAGTGGACCATAGGGAGAATGGAAATAAGGGATTCTCCAGAGTGTCTTTAATTTACGATGTCAGACCATAGGGGGAATTGACGTTGAGTGCTTCTTCAGAGAGTATATAGATCCTCAACGCGGGACACAAGTGGAATTGACGTTGAGTCTTTCCCCAGAGATCCTTTAGTATGATACGAGACTATAGGGGGAATTGACGGTGGGTGCTTCTTGAGAGAGTTTATTTATTTATCTGAACCAGAGGGGTGAGACTGTGTGTGCATCCAAAAGGGTTGCTAGTACATGTAGGTTGAACCTTAGGGGTTAGAATGTGAGAACTACCCATAGGTTACATTTTTGTTCTACTTGCTTGAGTGGCTATTTCTTGTTTGTAGATTATATGCTAGAAACTGTGGATTTTTACTACTGTGTATTATCCTGTTTTCTGCTTACTGTTTACTACTAACTGTACCTTACTTGCAATATATTCACTGACTGTTAGGCATAGTTCTTTGGGTGATTTCTTATTGGGACTTTGTCTCATACCCTATTTGGGTCATGATTTTGGGCCCAAATAGATTATATTGTTGTAGGTATAGATAAGTGCAAGTTCTCTTATACTTCAGGTTCTTGATTGCACATGAGTTGGAGAGCATGGGACCAAGACGAGGCTTGCGATGTTGAGGAGTTGCTCATTTTTATTTCTCTTGTACTTGGGTATAGTAATGTATTCATAATTGTGACTTGGGTGGATGTTTTCCAAGACATATATGTATCATGCATCATTTACATATATTCTTCTCTAGTAGTTTATTCATCATTTTTCCATTGTTTACTCTTGTATAGTTGGTTAGGGTTTCTTCTATTATCCATTGGTTTTTCATCTACTATGTACTCTGCCATTGTGGGCATAGATTCCCCACTATCACACCCAAGGCCCTCGCTGCTATTCGGCAGCCTCTAAAATTTGGGGAAATGTGCTTGAGACCATGTGACCAACCAGTTACAGGGCGCCTTTGGGTGGCTTTCGGAAACAGGATGTTAAAGAACCCACACCTCTGTTGGGTTCCACGGAGATATGGTCGTGCCCATGTGGCACTGGCGCTTCACTAACCGATCGACCCTTCGGGAAGACTAGGGTTCTGACACCCCATGTCTGCTAGGGCAGACCTCGATCCAGCCGGGATACAATGTCTACGGGCCACGACCCCCCGCAAGCTGGGCCGTACTCCACCGCGAGTCGGGCCATGCTCCACCGTGAGGCGGACCACACTCCACCTCGGGCAAGGGCACACTCCACCGCTTGTTGGGCCATGCGAGCCCAGCGTGTCGTGCCACCGCTGGCCGGGCCGTGCGAGCCCAGCTGGAATTTCCCCTTTGCGGGCCATGCGGAGCCCGAAGTGGCTCATCCTAGCTGGGATGGAACTAGATCTGGTTGGGTCATCCCAAACTCGGTTGACACTCATCAATCATGTGTGGGTTAGCACATACCAATCATGTGTGAGTCATATCCTATCTGGGTCAGTGGGGGTTAGTATCTATCAATACTGTGTAGGTCAGCAGTTGTTTCTATTAATAGAATAAGTTGATCTACCTTACGACTAATCATTTGTACTTCTGTAATTAATTTATACCTGACTATGAGCTGAGTCTTTTACCTTCGTGGTGTTATATATGCGGTGTTACCTATGTGGTACTTCTATCTTCTTGGTGTTACCTGTGTGGTAATTCTACCTTTATCATGTTGTCTTCGTGGTGTTACATGTGTGGTACTTCTACCTTTGTGGTGTTCTCTTCCTGGTGTTACCTGTGTGGTACTTCTACTATTGTGGTGTTACCTATGTGGTACTTCTACCTTTGTGGTGTTACCTTTATGGTATTCTTCCCTCATGTATGAGGTGAGTATGTCTTGATAACTTAGGTTTATGTATTTTCGTATACCTAAGTACAGTTGATGTCTATGGATTTGTGCTTTGAGATTTAGGTACTGCTATGTGGTATTTTCTTTGTTGAACTCTGGGAGACCTACATGGGAATCCGGGTCCCTACTGAGTATCGTTATACTCACCCCTACACTGGTTACACCCACACCTTGTTGTGTCTTGTATAGACGATGAGAAACATTTATCAAGGCTGAGGGTGCCAGGACTAAACAATACTCGGAGGTGGACTATTTGGCCTGATGTAACGTAGGGACTACTAATCCTGAGTTTTACCTACCCTTCAGGTAGGATCCTTAGTGTACGATCCAAGATCTATTTTTAAATTTTTAATTGTATTTTTACATTTCTGTTGTACTTGTACTTTTTAGTTGGTCTTGTATTCTGGCCCCATTACTCTCAGCACACTTTTACTACTGTAGTTTACTTCGTGGTTGCTTCTTGTTGTGTTTATGTAATGTGTGTTTGTACAGGTTAAAAGGAAATACCTTTTAATTTTAGGGATACATCTTTCTGGTTCTATGCGGTAGCCCCAGGCCAATGGAAGGCGGGAATGGGGTAGTCACGACATGAGCCCTGAGGGAAAGGTCTTGACAAAGTGGTATCAGAGGAGTCTGTTCTACTGAAGAACGAGGACTCTGATCTTTTCTGTGTGGAAATAGTGTTATGTGTTTAGAGTGTGGATTTTAGTTTGGGGAATCCAATGATGGTTCGGTAGATAATGTATCCATACACCAGGTCCATGAATTCTGATTTCTATCTTAGTGCATGAAAACACTGATTGTGTGTGTTTTCAAAAGTTTTTCTTATGATCTCTTCGAGTGAGCTCACCCGGTATAACTTATTGACCTTTGCACACCTTTCTTCTTTCAGGATGACACCACATAGAAATTCATCCCAAATTCTTGAGAGAGTACGTGATGACGAACCACCGAGAAATAAGGCCTCAGTGCTGGGGCCCTTTTATAGTGTTAGCACCTTCGAGTGGTGTGCCAGCATCACTACTACCCGTTGGGAAACCGTTGGCACCAAATCCATCCACAGAGGATGAATTCCAATTGATCGTGTTTCCCATGTTTCAGCGGTAGAAGATTCTTAGGTTACGAGGTAAGACATACCCGCATGTGGTTGAGGACTTGCTGGAGGATATAGTCTGAGTTTTCTGCCTAGAGGCTGTAGTCAGAGTTTTCTGCCAGGTTGGGACACCAGGTGACCTTATGGTTATCGTAGCAACCATCCTTTTTCAAGAAGCAGTTGGGAGATGGTTGAGATTGATGTTGTTGATACTGAATGAGGTGAACCTCATATGGGAAGACATTGAGAGCCTTTTTAGGTAATATTTCATCTCAGTAACATTACACTAAGTGCGTATACTAGAGATTCTGCACATACTGCAGGACGACATGACCTTGGCCCATTACTTGTTAAGGTTCATTGATCTCTCCCTCTTCTCCACAAATATGGTACAAGACCCTTTCATCAAGGTCTGGACCATTAAGAAGGGTCTCTGATAGGATAACAGAGCATCAATGATATTGCTCAGCATACTGACAATGGCTGGGGTGCTAGAGAGAGCACTTTTGGTGCAGAGCTTCCTAGCTGAGCAGATACCCACCGTGAGATCCACCACCAGACGACAGGTAGAAGAGTCATCTACACTAGGAAATAGATGGATAAAGCAGGGGAAAAAGTGTACCGGGCCTTCTAGTGGATGACCTCAGGATATAGGGTTGGTGGTGCAGGGCACACGGGACATAGGAGGACAACTGAGGAGCTGACAGTGCTACCCATGTGGAAAGTAGGGTGACATAGCTCGCGACTGCCCAACCCACCATACAGACAACCAAAAGACGATCGAGTGTCCACTAAGGAAGAGGAAAATATTCGATCAGGGAGGTCCATAGGCATCATGAAGACATGGTAGAGGAGCTGACCCTGTAGTAGGCGGTCAGCGGAGATTCGAGGTTCTCCAGCCACCCACTCCAATGGATCCGCCCCGACCATAGGGAGAAGGTGGATAGGGACAAGATCATCTCCAGGAAGGTGAGTCCTAAGACCACGATGCTCTAGAGATGATTAGAGGTATGAGTTGTGTCTACTCCACCTTAGCTGTAGTAAATATATACACAAGTTCCAGTCACTCTTTTATTTCCATAGCCCTCATTCGGATCTAAGAGATTCTAGTGGAGACGTTGGCTCGATTCTTACTACTA
This sequence comes from Viscum album, assembly GCA_963277665.1. Lineage (NCBI taxonomy): Eukaryota > Viridiplantae > Streptophyta > Magnoliopsida > Santalales > Viscaceae > Viscum > Viscum album. Next base: position 154,841,512 of record OY728164.1, read on the forward strand.
GAGACCCCTACAGGAAGGGATTTGATGATTACGCACTGGTTTCAGTAGTTTGACCATACCCTAGGTGGAAATAATATCGGCTAAGATCTTCTAGTAGTGGCATCGAGGGCTTACGTTGTCTTCTTGGGTATGGAATGACTGACTGAAAAGTTACTATTTTATTAAGAAACACCTTTAAGGAAAAAGTGAGAAACCCATGAAAGTTAGACTAAAAAATAATTTTCATATATACCTTCAGAAACATACTGCTCCCTCTCATAGTCAAGATCTGAATACTCTGTCAGAAGACTAGATTGGTAGAAAATTGAGCAAGTGAACGCCCTACCCAACCTACCTTCCACCTCCTGCCTACCAAAAACCATTGAAGAAAAGCCATGGTTGGATTGGTTATCCACAGTCAATGCCATGATTGACTTTATTAGGCACAAAGCTTGGTGTGTCTGCAAGGATAAGACCATGTTTTCCTTCACTAGTGAGAAGGGAACCATTGCAGCATAGAATGGACTTACCTGGAAGAGAGTGCAGCTGATCACAAACTAGTTGGCTAGCCATACCCTCAGAGAAGGAAATGTTGAGAGTCTGAGAAATACTGTAGTGGTGGACTAGTTTGTTGATGTTTTTCCTAATGATGTTTTAGGACTACCTCATCATAGAGAGGAAGATTTTTTCATTGGCATGTACCTCGGGATGACCCCAATATCTACACCAGCATATGAGTTGAAACAAGTAGAGCATAATGCGTTACTGGTATATTTGGCGGACTTGCAGAGGAAGGTGTTTATATGGTGCCATGTTTCTCCATTATTAGCCCCGATTTCTTTCACCAAGAAGGAAGATGGGAGTTTGGGACATTGTGTGGGCTATCGGTGCCTAAACTAGGTGACCATGATAAACAGGTCTCCACTTCCTAGGATTGATGATGTTTTCAATCATATGAAGGGATCTCATTAGTTTTCAAAGATGGAACACATATCAGGTTATCATTAACTCAGAGTACGAGATGAGTTTGTGCAGAAGATGGGATTTAGATGTCGGTATGGTGCCTATGAGTTCTTGGTTATGCCATTAGGCATGTCCAATGCCCCAGAAGTGTTTATGGTACTCATAAACTTGATATTTCACCCAAACCCTTATCTCTTGGTGGTGTTATTCATCAATGACATCGTGATATACTCACCAACGAAGGAGGAGAAAGCATATAATCTACAAATAGTTTTGGATACACTCCGAGAGAACCAGATTTATGGTAAGGTCTCGAGGTGACAGTTTTGGATACGAGATGTCTAATTTCTGGGACACGTTATCTAGGAGTCTTTGGTGTAGTGAATCAAGTGATGATAGAGACTATATTTTCATGGGAGCCACCCAAGAGTGTGACCAAGGTGCAGTATTTATTGGGGTTGGATGGATACTATTAGGGATTCATGACTAACTTTTCCACATTTATAGCATCCATGTCAGCATTGACGAAGAAGGGACAACCCTTCGTATTGATGGAGATATTCTAGCAGAGTTTTCAAGAGATAAGGCATATATGGATGAGTGCCCCCATCTTGAGGGTACCAGAAGAGGGATTTTGGAATGTTTTCTACTACAATGAATCAGGAACCGAACATGGGTGTGTCCTGATGTAGGAGCGATCAGTGATCACCTACGACTCAATACAGCTGAGGAAACATGATAAGTACTACGCTACCAATGACTTGGAGTATGCAGTAGTGGTATTCATCCAGAAGATGTGGCGAGATTACTTGATGGGTGAACGTTTTATAGTCTACTCTGATTACAAGGATCTCACGTTTATCTTCCCTCAGAAGGAACCAAACCTGAGACCACGATTATGGCTAGAGTTCCTCCAGGAATATTACTTTAAGATAGTCTATAAACTTGGGAAGGTGAATGTGGTAGCAGATGAACTCAACAGGAGGTCTGGTCTGCAGTTGTTGAGTGAGGTGACCGAACTGCTTGCCACATTGTAGATATCCTTCATGGATAGAGATGGAGAAACATACCTTAAGTCATTGAGAGTCACTCCCCAAATCTATCAGTGAGTAAGGGTGGCCCAGCATGGGGACATTAACTTCATGTCTCGACATGCTCAGATATCCTTAGGACAAGCACAAGATGGATTTTCTTAAGGTGGGGATCAGGTCATCCTCTTCAGAGGACATACCATGGTATCTATGGAATTATGGGAGGAGGTGTTGAGGGAGTTACATACATCCCCTCTGGTGGTACATCCTAGTGCTCCGAAGATGTACTAGGACCTTCGGCATCATCACTATTGGCCAGAGATGAAGAAAGAAGTGGCATAGTTTATGTCTCGATAACTCACTTGTCAGCAAGTGAAGGCCAAGCATCGGGTTCTAATAGGCTTAACATAGACAATAGAGGTACCAGAGTGGATGTGGGATAGACTCTCTATGGAATTTGTGATAGGGATTCCACATACGCCCAGGGGACATGATTCCATATGGGTGATCGTTGACTAACTCACCATGTTGGACCACATCCTACCCATCTGAGAGCATAGATCAGTAGAGGGAGGGGATGCCTCAACATACAGAAGATTATGCGACTTCGGGGGGTTTCATCGATGATCATCTCTAACTATGATGCATGTTTTACTTCCCAATATTGGAAGTCATTTTAGGAGGTGTTTGGGACTCAGTTACCTTTGAGCATCGTCTTTCATCCTCAGACGGATGGTAAAAAAGAGTGGACCATTCATACACTGGAGGACATGCTTCGTTCATGCATCCAAGATTTTTTCACAGTTGGGAGGATCACTTACCCTTAGAAGAGTTTGCAGAAAACAACAGTTATCACTCCACCATCAGTATGACAGCATTTGAGGTCTTGTATGGTCGACCTTGCAGATCACCACTATATTGGACGGGCCTAGGGGAGTCGGCACTTATGGGTACAAAGTTGGTACGAGCTACCATTTAGAAGGTGTAGATTATCCAGGAGTGGATGAACACTATACAAAGTTGACAGAATTCTTATTCTTATATGAGGAATAGACCATTGGAGTTCTTGGAGGGAGACCATTTCTTCTTATGAGTCTCACCTAGATGGGGACTACATAGATTTGGCCGAGGATGCAAGTTATCACCACAGTTTATCAGACCATTTATGATTATTCAGAGGATTGTTGAGGTGGAATACCGATTGGAACATCCATCGTAGTTAGAGAGGGTGCACCACATCTTCCACGTATCCCAGCTAAGGAGATATGTGAACGACTCATCACACAACATCGACCACGATGATCTGGACTCTGATGGTGGGGCGGCATTTACAGAGGTTTTGGTAGAGATTGAGGATTTACATGGTCGAGTACTTCCTGGGTGGTCGATACCTCTGTTGTGTCTTCGCTGGAATTAGAGGATCTTTTAGGCGGGCACTTGGGAGCAGGAGGCTTACATTCGTGCTCAGTACCCCAATTTGTTTTTTAGTATATGTTCTAGATTTTGAGAAAGAAAAACCCTAAAGTGGGGAGAATGTACAGACTCAAATTTTCTATGTAATTTTTTTAATTATATGGAATTATTACAAGTCTGATACAATTTACGGTGCGTGATTTCAAGGCCCGGTGTGTCCGAAATGAATTTCGGAATTTTATTTAGGTATGTTTAGTAAACGTGTAGACGATGTTTTCTAACTTTTGGACTAGTTCCTGGATTAAAAATACAAGGGAACCGTTGAATCCACAGCACTGGGATCCCATAAGGAAGGCTTCAATTCGACAGTAGAATGTCTGGAGAAAAAGGTAGGTTATTGTAATTTTTAAAATAATAAATAAAATAACATTATTATTTTATTTTATTTCTTTAATTTCCTCCAATGGACAAGCATCAACGTGGGGCCAGCGACATGTCAATCCATTTATTGGATTGAACCTTAAAATCCTATGTAACCACATCGTTATAATTTAGGAAGGTTCTTATTAATGAAACCTCATAAATTATATGAGCATTTGACATCCTCCCCATCTCTTATATATATGGATAAGGGGAGAGGTGTCCACACTTATTCATCAAGAAACGAAGTGTTGGTAAAGTGTTGTGATACCAAAGCCTTGGAGGAAGGAGCCGGTTTTAGCGAGTAGTGATAGGTGATACCGAACCATGAACCTAAAGACAACGTATGAGTGCCATTGTTGGATGTTTGTTGTGGGAAGACAAACACCAACCAACTTTCTCAATTGTGGGCTTTCTTCATCGTTTTTGAGGTAGGGATTTGATTTTTTTTAATTCATGTGATTATTGAATCCTTTAATCCTCCCATATTATTACAAGAAAACATAGAGGGTTCCGGCCTAACAAACCTTGCTCAGACCCTCCGCTACCTTGATACGCTTGCATTCTTCACAGATACCATCGATGTGGTGGCACCGATCAGCTATGATGGAGGCGGCGTACTGTCGTGCACTATAAGAGGAGGTCGCAGAACTAAGGAGTGAATGTCAGTGGAGTGGCCTACACTAGACGGCTGTGAAATAGGTGTTCCGCACTGTCATGTGCCACCGGTGAGCAAGGGGTCGTGGCTTGTCAGCTGCGACAATCATAGGAGGCGGCTAGCATATCGGCCCGCCACGGGAGGGGAGGGAGGCGCGACAAGCGCACCGCCAGTGAGCAAGGGGTCACGACTAAAGCCATGGAAGAGGAGGAACCTGTGCCTCTAGAGGGTTTTGTGGCAACCAGGTGGTTCCCAAGAGGCATCGCTGCTTCACAATCCAGATCGCCGAACAACTATTTGGAAAGACCAGGGGTCTCACTCCCCGTGTCAACTAGGGTGGGCCCCACTCTAGCTGGGCCACACCACCTGTGGGCCGTGCTCCACCATGAAACAGGACATTCTCCACCACAAGCCAGGCCATGCCCCACTTTAGGTCGATCCATGCTCCACCGTGGGCAGGGCCACACATGCAAAGTGGGTTGCGCCGCCGCGGGTTGGGCCACGCGAGCCCAACGGGTCGCCCCCCATTGCAGGCCAGGCCGCACCCCCTTGCTTGCCGAGCCAGATCATATCCTAGAGGGACGAGCCTACCATAACCTATCCCATATGGGCCAGACCCGGATCGGGTCAGGTCAGTCCGACTTGGTCGGACCGGACACGGGCCCAACCGGACCCAAAAACACTTAAAGGGAAATATCTTGAGAATCAGACATCTGTTTAACGAACAATCGGCAGCGCTGAGATCCTTGGAGTGAGACAGTCCTTTTGGTACACTCCACTTGAGTTTGGTAGAAAGGCAGTGTGTGTCCAGGTAGGATCAAACCTGAATCCATCCAGGCCCTCAAAACTAAAACGCTTTTAACTCATACGCCACGTATCTGATTGACGCGCCGTCTGTCACGTTGGAACCCTTACGACATGGATGGCCATTGGGTTACTCATATGTGGAGCTTATTAGTGGTAGAGGTACAACCAATATATTCAGGGGAATATTATACTGAACCCGAGTGCAGTAGCTATGGGGAATCCAGTGACAGGCTGTACGTGAAGAAAGAACATTGATCTTGTGTGTGTCAACATCTATCAATCCTGTGTGGGTCAGCTTCAATCAGATCTTGTGTTGGTCATCCCTCAACGATTCTGTGTGGGTCAGCGCATACCGATCCTATGGGGTTCAGATCTTGTGTGGGTCTATAGGGGTTAGTACCTATCAATCTTGTGTGGGTCATTAGAAGTTCCTCTTAACAGAATAAGATGATCTAGTTTATGAAAAATCATATGTAATTCTATAATTAAGTTATACCATATTTTGAGCTCAGACATTTACCTTTGTGGTGTTATCTACGTGGTGTTACCTATGTGGTACTTCTATCTTCGTGGTGTTACCTATGTTGTACTTCTACCTTCGTGGCGTTGTCTACGTGGTGTTACATGTGTTGTACTTCTACCTTCGTGGTGTTGTCTTCGTGGTGTTACCCGTGTGGTACTTATATCTTCGTGGTGTTACATGTGTGGTACTTCTACCATTGTGCTCTTAACATTGTAGTATTCCCACCTCATGTAAGATATGAGTATGTCTTGATAACTTTGGTATATATATGGGTACATACCTAAGTAGAGTTGATGTCTGTTGCTTTGTGATTTGATATTGATGACTTTAATTGTGGTATTTCCAAAGTGGAACTCTGGGAGACCTACGGGGGTCTCCGTGTCCCTACTGAGTATCTTTATACGCACCCTGGAACTAGTCACGCCTGCACTTTGTTGTGTCTAGTGTAGATGACATACAACATTGATCGAGGCTGAGGGAGCTAGGACATGACGGTACTCGGAGGTGGACTATTTGTCGTAACATGATTCATGGAGTACAGATCTTGAGCTGTGCCTACCCTTCAGGTAGGATCCTCGGTGGATGATCCAAGAGTTGTTTTCACTTTTCAGTGGTATCAGTATTTTTCAGTTCTACTTGTACATCTCATTTGGGCTTGTATTCTGGCCCCATTACTTTCAGCACACTTGTACTATAGCAGTTTACTTCATGGTTGCTTTTTGTTTTGTTTTTGGATAGTGTGTTTGTACTGGTTAAAAGGAAAGGCCTTCCCATTTTAGCTATATGCCTTTTTGGTGCAAGTCGCTGGCCCCTGGCCTGTGGAAGGCGGGCTTGGGGTAGCCACGACATGAACCCTAGGGAAAGTTCGTGACATTAATTTCAAATTAAAAAAAATTTCATTATTGGAGAGAATTTATAAAAATTGATTCTATATTTAAAAATAATTCAAAATATCCAAAAACAACAACTTCATTTAAAAAAAAAAGAATAGTGATAATAGTAAAAATTAATTTCTATGGTAAAGGTAAAAAATGGGTTTACCATAAGATTAAACTAAGAAGGAAAGGGTAAAAATGACATAAAACTTGTAAAATATTGATAAATTTCCATACATAATCCTTATCCTTCCTATAATATAATCTACAGTCATTTTGATTCTTTTTTCTTTGAAATAGTATTATTATTTTGGAGCCTTTTGAAAGGTTTCAATGTATTTCAAAGTGGGTTCATTTCCCCCATTTATAAAATCCATCCACCAACCTCTACACCATCACCACTCTCATGACATTTGGATCAAGAAAAACCTATCTTATTAACTCTCAAACAACCTTTTTTACACTATGGATCTTCTGTTCCTCCCAAAAGTCCATCCCAAGGGTCCCTAAGAGGCGATCCAATGGTGGTGTCTCATAGAGAAGGATGTTTTACCGAGTACGATGAATGTTAATACATATGGTAAGGGATTTACAGATAAAATTTTACATCAATGATACATATGTCATAATTTATTTTTTGAAGCATATAATTAGTATAATTGGTATTGACATATCCGTTTGAGGATCTCTCTAGTTTGGGGTATATGGTTCAAAATTTACCAAATTCATATAGATGTTTTTTTTCAATTTTTCATTTTGTAGACATATGATAATGTTATACACCCATTTTCATGGATGAGATTAATATGTAGACCATTTGTTATATAACAATGTAATATTATTAATTTATTTATCCCCAAGATATTTTATGTTTCATCCAGTGATATTAATTCATGGCTCATAGGATTTAATGATTCTAAAGGTGTAATGATTTTATATCACAATATAATCACTTATAGCGACATTTTATGATCATTATTCTAATGATATAATCTTATAATCGAACCCTCAAGAAAATAAGTATTTTTATTCTCCTATTTTCATGTCATGAGAACAAATTTTTTCCCTTAATTTCCCTTCCATTCTGCACTAAAGAGTTCAAAAATGATGTTTTTATGAAAAATCGTCTATTTATTCAAAAACCACATTTCTTCCAAAACCGTGTTCTCTAAAAAAATATAAAATTTAACTAATAAAAATTATTTATTAGAGGTATTTTTCTATTCTATGATTTTTTAAATTTAAAATTTGAATTAAATTTTCAGGTAAAGTTCCAATTAATGTCTACATTGCTTATACAGAAAAGGTGAAAAAAATATATTTGTTTTAACATCTACAGAATGAATAAAACATTAAGTTGTCATGATAATTATATGTTTTGAAATATACATTAGAGGGTTTCAAAGTTATTTTCAAATAATAGTATTTTCAAAATTTTATATATATTATAATGTTTTTCACAATGTAGAAAGGATATTTTCCACTAGAAATATTTGAATTTGTTTTTGAATGTTACTTTTATAATATTTATAGTTAATTTTAAATGAAAATTATTTCCAAAATATGTTATGAATAATATTTATTAAAAGTTAATTTTCAATTAATTTTTATTTATGTCAAGTAAATTTCTTGATTACGTAATCTTCAATGCAATTTTTTATCTATGAGGTAATCCTACGATGTTACATATGCATTAACAGTGATATGATCCAAGGATGCCATTCTAATTTTTTCTTGGAAATGTTTATGTTGTGATGAAACGATTTTTATAAAACTCATTTCTCTCCGATGAGTTACACCATGAACAATTTATTATAAATGACACCTCCTTTTCCATGGTATGCTTTAATGAAAAAATGAAATTATTGTCAATGTTGTTAATTTTTACAGTTTATGTTATAATAAAATGTTAGTGAAACCGATTTCATTTAATGGGTTCTGATTTGATGAATTTTTTAATTATCTTGTGGACACAAATATATGTTATTAATTATGTGACAGTTGTTATATTATAAAAAAGTATTTTTTTAGGTTATATCCAATAATGGGTTGGACCTATATGTCCCTCTAATTCAATGTGTAATATTTATATCTCGTGTGATAGATAATGTATAATGGGGATTCATCTCAGTTCTATAAGGGAATTTTTATTCTTTGATCATATTGGGAGTGAACCATGGATACTATGTATTTATGGGGAGTGAACCCATTCCACAATAAGGAAATATATTCCATTGAGGATGGAGGTGTGTCTCGTCCAAGAGGTGTATCATCCCATGTAGTGCCCAGAAATGTTTTTGAAATGATCCTTGGATTCAAAGGAAGTGATTTTATACACTTTATTATATTCCATTATTCCATGTCTTATGCCAATGTTATAATCTCATGGAATAATTTATTTGATTTCCTTATGATTCTTGTTATATGAACTTCCAAAATTTATGCCCTGACATAAGAGTATAATCAATTATTTTAAGGGTATGATTTTCATATGTAATTCTCATGTTTTCAGACACTTTTGTTCATGTTATGTATATATATCTCCAGTTTTTAACCTTACTGAGCATCTAATGAAACCCTTTATTATGTTTTCATTCACTAGGATATGAAAAAATATTTCTCTTGGTTATGTTTTTCATAAATAATAAATGGAAAGATCATTGTGGGAGATAAAGAAAATCATTCAAACAATTATGAAGACTGTTTTACCTGATTCCAAAGGCACAAAACTATTCTGGTCCGTAATCATATCAATGTGTTATGTATTGAATATTCATTTAAAAAGATGAAATATGCATGTATTAAAATCATAGGTATTTATAAGTTTACTACTTCATCAAATATAAACATATTGTGAATAAAGAAATTATATGGTTTACCACAAAAATTGAATAATTATATTCTTTGAATGGTATGGAAAATACGACCTCACATAATCCACTAGTCATCATGCATAAAAATGGGAATGGGTTTTCCTAGAAATGGTGTTACATATAACCTGATCCTAATTCATGTAATTTCCTCTCATAGTCAAAAAATGATATTCTTATATAAAACACTAAGGATATAAAACTTCTACCAAGTGACTCTAATTTACAATAAATGAGGACAAACTCTTATCCCCTTCTTTACAGTTAATTTTTTTTTTCAAAAAAGGAGAATACATTATTTGACTACCAAAGATCTTTTTTTATCGCTGATTAAAGTTGATTAATGTGTTATCCTATGAATTTTAATTAATAAGTAAATTCTCAAAACATCACTTCACATAACAAAACTGTCCACTTCTTCTTTAAGAGTCTGATCAATCTTTACATCCATCTATTTTATCTTCCTAATATGTTTTGATAAAGATATTATAAAGTTATTCAATCACTTTCGTGTATTATTATTATTATTATTATTACTCCATCAAAACATTCTAAATTATTTTAAATACCATCTCCCACACAATTTACAAATCCACACTATAACCACCATTAACATTCATTGCAATTTGAATATTAAATTAAAATTCCAAAACAACTTATTCTTCCATCTTATCATATTTTAATCTGATCTAATGGATTATTTCATTTAGTCTAGTCATCCTTGATATATTTTTTGTATAATTTGGAATAATATTTAGTATCATTTTATTCATACACAAATCAACATCAACAAAAATAGTCAAAACATGAAATTTAGAGAAATCACAAGAGGACCATTTCCGTCACAACATGACCGATTTTATTTAAAGAATAATTAACATCTAAAAACTCAAATAGTAGAATAATTTCCATATTAAAAATATTATTTATGAATGACTAATTAAATGACTTCTATCTATTTTCTATATTATTAGATTATGAGTTTTTAATTACAAATTCCTCTCATTAGTGTTTATTTGTTCATATTTTTATATTTCACTTCTTATATAAGAAAATAATTATATTGATTTATTATTATCGAGTTTTAGTTTTTATTATTCATTTATTATATATTATAATGTTTTGTCACTTTTTTATATTGAATAAATTCTATCTATATAATGGACTCTTTTGAAATAACGAGTTATTCCAATAGAATGTAAATGTCTAAAAGGGGAGTATATTGACACAATTGGAATTGAAAAATAAAATATATGAGGATGTCAAATAATTAAATTTATGATATGAATATTTGTATAATTTAATTACACAAACCCTCACTATCATGAACCTACCGGGGTCATCCTTGAACTAGACACCCGAGCTGGCCCATTGTATTGTCTAAATGAATTATGTAATCTTGAAGTGTGGGTGATAAGAAACTGGGCCTCAAGAAGTACCATTGGGGATGAATGTATACAATAATATAAAACCTAGTGAAATAAAAATGGTATATATAAAAGGATTTCTATATTATAAAATATATCCAAACACCTTAACAATAAAATGAGTACACGTAAAAACATGTTCCAGACGAAAAAAATGTATATGAAATTATTTAAGTGGTAGACAACCACACTGAACTTTAACCATGTCACAATCCAACACACACACCACACTATCAGGGATACCTAACCCCTCTATGAGGTTACTTTATATTACTATGATTAGATAATACATGATTATCACACACAGAAATATATGTAAATAGTGATAAAAATTCCAGTATGATCCCAATATAATCTTCCATAATAATTCTTTATATGATAAATTATTTATCCTCAGTTGATGAAAATAAAGTCCTGCTATAATTTTTCAATTTTTATATAAAAACATATAAATTAAACACTTTAAACAAGATTACTATTCCTATCTACAAGATGTCAATTTCAAATCTTATTTGAAGGAAAAAATTCTATTCAAATGATTCAAAATAATTAAATTATTATAATTAAATTCAAAAAGTAATTACATCCAATATTAAAAAAACATTTCAAAATAAATGAAATATAACGACCCTTGATTCTCATATATTTATATTATATATTTTTTTAAAAAATACTCAATACATTACTAAAATACATGTCCAAGGAATATAATAGTTTACTCCCACTATAAAAATGGAACAGAATCATATAATCTATTGACTAATAATCAATGTTTCCCGCAAATATCTTCTCATTTATTACTCATTTTAGACATAGTATATTTTAAAAAATTATTCTTAACCTAGGGAGTTGAATCATAAGAAACGATGAAAACATATGTTTAGTAAGGTTGAACAAAATATATATTTACAAATAACATGGTTAAAGTTTTTGAAAAGATGTGAATAACATTTAAAAAACACACCATACATTTAAATTATTATAATCCCGAGTTACGGAATAATGAATGGTAGTTTATAAGATATAAAGAATAAGATAATAAAAGAACATGATCCACAAGAGAATAAAATCATAATATGTTATAGAATGATGGCATGCACATCATATTATAAAATTGTGAAAATGTATAAATAGAAACAACTTCACTCATTTTGTTATGGGCAAGAAATATGGCCCAATTATAAACTTACACACATGAAACCCGGTCCACACACATCATTTTGAACATGAAATATAGGTCCATGATAATATTATGAATATTTAATTAGGTTCATACATAACATTTCAGAAATGCAATTAGGTTCACGCATAACATCGTAAATTTTAATCAGGTTCACATATAACATTTTGAACATGTAATGTGGTTCACACATTGCATTGTAAACATGTAATCAGGTTCAGGAATAACATTGTGAACTTGTAATCAGGTTGATACATAACATAGATGCTCATGAGTTATCAATCATTACCCAATGTGTTGGGGGAGATATTGGTCCCACCCATCACATAATGAAATCAAACACATGTGTTCCATAATATCATAAGCATTAATCATATCATAACAGATGAAATGAACTGGGTATTATATACATTTTCTAAAATTATAACTTTTGGAAAATATACATGATTCATAATCATTTTATTATATAATAAACCATGAAAATAAGTTGTTTTCATCATGATGTGACCCATGTAAGGAAAATGGGTTTTATTAATAACATTTCATCTTAAAAATAAACAATTATAATTATGAATAAGAAAGGATTCTACAGATCATATCCCTATAAAATCGCCAACTATATCAAAAGATTTTATCTTATATGGGGGAGTATTTCAAAATATCAAATGGATAATTTCATAAGGTAAATACATATTCATTGAAAATACCCTTCAAAAATTGAAAACAATTTCAAATTAATTTTATTTGAAAATGACTTTGATAACATATAATTTAACCATTAAAAATTATATAAAACATTTCTTGATGAAAATAATCTTTCTTCTTTTAAATCTCTTTTTAAAACATAAAATATTTTTGAAAATAATTTTCTCTAAAATTTAAACTTTAGAAAAATTAATTTACATGATATTTTAAAAAAAATTATTTTATAATAATATTTTATACTTTCAATGTAAGCTTTAAATAAATAACGGTTATGATGGTGGATAAATCCATACATGAAAAACATTCCACTTACACCATAAAAATCATATAAAAGTGTCTTGATGAATGAATGACCAAAGTAATCCATTTAAAACCATTTTTTATAATGGTTAAAGAGGTGTAAAATGTGTTTTAAAAATAATAGAAGAGTATCATAAATAATTTGTAAATTTTTTCATAAAATATTATTTTTAGAGAAAATAGATTTCCGAAAGAAGGGAGAAATAATGTCAAATGTTTTTATAAAAACAATATTAATTACATTAGGTACCATAGAGTGGAAATGGTACCATTACCAAAAGATATTAGGAATATTAATAAGAGAAAAAAATGTTCTGATATGTTTTAAGAGATGGAATATAATATTTATTTAATAGAATCATAATCATAAACAATAAAAATGAACATTTAGATTGTATCAATAGACATTAATAACATTGGGTAACATTGAATCACAATACCCATGAAAAAATAAAATTAAACGAAGAATAAATTACCATTAAAATAAATTGATTCGTTATATAATATGTCAAAGGGTTTGTTTATACACCCCATGACAAAATATAGGTGTATAACATAACATGTTTCACAAAAAAAGGAAAATTGAGACATAACTCTCTTACGGCTTTGGTAACATTGAAACCCTAACACCAAGAAATATAGATAATAAAGTGGATTTTAATTTAAAAAATATATATCTTTAAAAGTTATAATGTATATTAATGGCCATTATATACTCTACAGTAAAGAAATAGATGTTGAATATATAAAGTGTCTCACGAAATTAAAATATGAGAAATAATTACCTTAATACATGAGTAACCATTGAATACTGAGATACTTGAAAGAATAAAATCAATTGAAACAATGAATATCAAGGTATAATTTAAATTCATGGAATAAAATTTCATAGTTATGTATATACATCACAAACAATTATTGAGTGGTGAATACGGTATAAGGTTCACAAAAATAATAGTGAGGATTGAAATCCTCTTACATTAAGTCTTGACAACCTTTGTACTCATTGAATCATCGTAAGTGATATAAATAATTTTATTATACCTCTATGATTGATCAATACTCATATATATCATATCATGTATGATTTTTATGGCCTATCATTACCTGTTTATTAATAATTCAATGTTAATGTTATGTTTCCGGTAATAAATCATTATTTTTAATAAAATTATGAATTTTTATATTCTTTTCATCTTACTTTGATCAATATTTCATTGTATCCATTTTTATAATAATTATATATATATCATAATATTAATAATATATGTATTTATAAATGTATAAAAAAAATACATCGTTTATGGAGATGGCATGCCTTACGTATGCATGAATGCAATATCTATTTTCATTTCAGATATAAAACAATAAATTATATGAGATATTATCATTATAGAAGAATTTTAATATCATATATATCAAATATATTTTTTAAAACCATACTTAATACACTACTTGATTATGCGTGGACAAATCTCATCACTTCTTGAGGTGGTAGTCCGCAATACACACGAACAATGTTATCGTAGTCCGCAAAAATGGAAAGCATAATGGTATGTGTGATATAACAATTAAAAAATCATCATAACATAATAAAAATTTTAAATATCATATATAAAAAATAAAATTATAATTATTATTAACCTTTAAAAGTGGTAATGGAAGAAAAAACCACATGTGTTCATGAGGCGGTAGTATGCCATACATAAGAACGACAATTATTGATCACAATTGATTAAAGTGTGTCATGTTTTTGGTCATTCCATTAAAATAACCACATCTTAAAATATTTAATAAACTAGGATATTATATAATTATAAAATAAAAAACATTTATTAGTTTTGATGAATAAATAAAACAAAAAAAATCATCAGTGAACATTACATATTCATTGGGTATCTCCTTTTGGTTTGTACCAATATGATTCCCTAGATGGATTTCAGACAAAAACAAGGATTCTTGTATTAAAGGAGGTAATTAGAGAAGTTATTTGGTAGGTATTGTCTAAACCTGTTGGTTTTGAGGTTGGTAAGAGACGAGGAGAGGTGGTTGACTTTTATAGGGGAGGGAGAGGACACAATTTTTATTATTTAAATGAACGTTAGGTAAAAAAAATTCATCCTAAAAAGGATCACATAAGGAAACATTTTTTCCATGATGTTTTATAGTCAATATATGGCCATAAAATGGGTTTTGGATATGTTATAAGTTCATTTACACATTATAATTAATGTTCAGTCCCTAAAAAAACTTGTTTGTCTCTTAATCATCATGATTAATTTGATGTATTTTCACAAATCATTATACTCAGAAATTAAATTTTCCTTATAATAAAATATAAATAATTTTAATTCAAAATATATAATCCATTTTTGGAAATTAAATTCATATAATTTTTCGAAATTGATTTAAAATTAGTCCCATAAATTGGACGAGACAATAGGTTTTTAGAATGAAAATGTTCAAAAGTGTGAAATGTTTTTCTATATAATTTAAATGTGAAAAATATTCAAATATCCTAAATTATATAAATAGATTTATTAATGGTCTAATTACTCTATGAAATCAATCTAAAATATAATTCAATATTATAAATCATTCGAATAGATAATAAATATTTAATTTAAATTTAGTCTTTTCACTAATCATCAAAAAGAGAATCTTTTTAGAATTATCAAAAAAATTCATACAAAGATAATATTGTTTTTAAAATTTCAAATATGAAGTTTATTTTTTAAAATAGAACATATAAAATAATCAAAATTTATATTTAAAATAAGTGTGCTATTAATAGGCGGTAAAACTGTCTTTAAAAGAAATATAACTTTTACAAATGGAATGGGATTAATTCTAATATATTATCTCGAAAAACATAAGATGAATTTTAAATAGATTATTCAATGAATAAAATATTTATTTAAATAATATAATTCTTCAAACAATATTTATTTGTTTATTAAGATGAAAAATGTTTGTGCATAGAATAGTTGTTTTTCAGAAGAAGAATTTATTTGCTTCTTAATAGTTATTACATTCATTTGTAATTAATTTGTTACCAAATAATTAATTTTATAAACATGAAGAGGTCATATTTTAAAATTTCAGATAATAATTTTCATAACATCCATTCAATCGGATTCTTTATAAATAAAATAATATGTAAATAGAATTACTTATAGTATTTTTTATGCTTGGAAAAACTATGTCTTGTGTGTAATTTAAGCTATATGAGGGACATGAGAGTTCATATAATGTAAGATAAACCTAGTTTTGTGTTTGATAAAATCCTTTATTATTATCGATTAAAATAAAATACACTAAATAATTTCAATTTATTTAGAAAAATAATTCATAAAATCTTATAGACTTTTATTTTACCCCCTTAATATGAATTTCACCCTGAAAATTCAACAAATTCATAAAAGTTTTAATACATAAAAGATCAATTAATATAAACCCACATCATAAAAATTAATAATAATAATTTATTTGAAAAAATAATGACAAAAAAATAATTTTTAGACAAAGTAACTCACAACTAGGTTTCCTCATAGAAGAGCATAGGTGGAAAAAGAATAAATAGGCATGTAAGAAGTGTGTAAATAATTAGAGAGAGTTCTAATGAACACTGATCAAACGAATGTGGGTGATATATGTGGTTCGTTACCATGATACCATAAAATCGTTAGGAATTAATAGGCCAATGTAACCATTAGAATAATTATAACATGAAAAAATTTTATGTTATCATTCACTTTATGAAGTTGGAGAATTGAAACAAGAATAGATACTTACATTGTTCATCACATTTAATATGAAAAATATCACCATTTGGTTGTGATTTGATATATTTTTAACATCATGTATTATTCAAATAAATAATGGTGAAAAGGTTATCCATGAAGGACTAATGGATCAAAATATCCATGGATAGAATGATAATTCAAACTCTTTATCTTCATTTATTATCAAAATGATGTTGTTAGGACATATTATCCAATATGAATGAATATTCATATGGTGAAATTATATATTAATCTAGAAAACACCATCCTGAGTTTTAATATAATCATTTCCATAAATTGTTAACCATTTGACCATTATGAAAAATGAAAATCCTAAAATTTAGGAAGAAGGTCACTAAATATATCTAAATGCATCTTAACACTGGTCCCCTATATATCATAAAGTATCTGTTGGTTTTCACATTCCCATAATGTGAATTCATAATGTATTATCTAAAAACATGTTAATAACAAGAATTACTACAATACATATTTAAAGAATTCATGTCTTCTTATTCCAAAGATTGCTGGATATATTCATTAAATCCAAAAATGTCATAAACTCCATCCTTGATATCATCAATTTTTTTTCAAAAAATCATTAATATATTTCAAAGTGTATTAATACAATCCAAATTACATTATTCATATAAAAAATATCTTTATCAAAGTTAAACACTATTTTCTCAACATACATAACATATTAAGGGTTTTCTTACCTTAATCTAGTCTTTCACATAAAATATAATCATTATATTAAATCAATTTTTAAGGTCATCTATAGCATTCAACACACTCATTTAAATGTATAAAAAAAATCTATAGTGATGACTACTTATATAATTCACAATCGATATAACATAATTCTTCATTCCACAACGGAAAACCATTAGATTATTCCAACTCATACTTATACATATAATTAGTATTCCTCATCTTATTCAGTAATACCCATATCCCTTCTTTATGACAATCACAATATCTGTATTATCAATAATAGATCCATTAATCATACCACAATTCTAATTTTCATCCCAATCTTACCCCGTGGGACTTCTAATTATATAATTCCCCAAATCCTTACATTTGATACAATGAATTTCTGGAGGATAATTGTGTGTATATTTTGGATTATTATCATTATTTTTTCATTCATCCACTCGATAAACTTTCTATACACGCTTAAAAAATATAGTAGTCCCCTTTTGAAAATTTCATCCCTAGTTTTTCCCATAATTTTTGTATAAATGGATGATCCTATTCTTCTTCCCATTGTTTTTAGAGTTTATTTTGAATTTTATCCTTCTTTTCTTATCACATATATTAGACTTATGGGAAATTCTAATCTCCCTTTTCATAAAATGATTATTAAGAAGGTAATTAACGATGAATATGTTCTGGAACTCTTCCCAATCCATGCAGATAATTTTATATTGTTTACTTGTATTATTGAAAAATTTATAAAACTAATTAAGTTCACCATCCACATGATAGGTGGCCAAAAATAAAAATTTCAGGTTCTGAACAATTAATAATTGAAAATAGATTTTAGGGGTATAGATCCATTTTTTAAAACACGAGTTGATCATTAATTCTACTTAATAATGGTGGGTGTTTTCTTTATTAATAATTCCTGAAATCGTTGTTCCTCCCCCTTTTATTTTTTATAAAATCATTATGATTTATGGAATAAAAATGTTGACTAGACATAGAAAAAAGTTTTTCCAGTTTATATTACATAACATTTGATTTCTAAAGAGAGAAATATTTTCATTTTCTATTTCATTCCGCATTATCATAGTTTCTTCAGAGTCCATCCAATGACTAAAACCAAAATCATAGTTTTACAGACACTGATCATTATTGGGAACAACATTATCATGAAAAAAATATATATGATGTCGAAATCATATCAAGTTCTTCATTAATCTATGACACCTTTTGTTTATCTCATGTTATTCATTGTCATCTTCTATTTGAATCATTCATGACGAATCATAAAGAGACAATGAATTTCAAAATCATATCTCTTGGGAGTGTCCAACTGTGTGAGCGATAAGTCATGTTCTCAATCACTAGTTTCGGATCACGTCTAGCTAAATATAGTGTTTTTGAGGTTATTACCCCTATATAAATATATTCCAGATCCACATCCACTTGTAGTATTCAGAAATGGATGAAATTTCTTGTACAATAATCATTAAATCCATTACCAAAATTCTAAGTCATTTTTCTAAACATTTACTCATCCTAATACATACCCTTAAAGAAATATGTAGACACATCCTTAGAAATAACCATAGGAATCTCACTAAATTTTTCTCTTCCTTGTTTCAAAATTTTGTTTAAAAAGTTTCATTTATAACAACAATAATGACCCAAAGATCCCATATAGTGATATTAAATCTATTTAGATGAATATTAAATACATTTCACAACCCGATGACCAAGGACCATAATACATTAGTTCCATTAGAAACTATGAAAATAATTATCTAATATGGTGAATGTTATTTAATGTTTCCCACAAATATCATCTCATTTAGTACTCCATATAGACATACCATACAAAAACCATTCTTCATAACATGGGGAATGTAATCATAATAATTGGTGAGATCTAATGCCCAATTAGTGAAATCAATGGAGATACAAAATAATAACATGGAAATAAGGGTTTGAGTATATGTTTATGTCATTTTAATACCATGCCCTTCATATCAAATGGTATAATACAAAGTCATGGAATAAAATTTGGTAGTTCATAATTCATGAATAAAATGATAACAAAATAACATGATCTATGAGAGAATAACATTAAAATAAGACAAATATTTTTAGTATACACATCATGTTATAAGATTTTTAACATGGATAAATAGAAACAATGTCACTTTATATGATAAGGGAATGAAATTAGGCACTTACATTCATATATGGTCATACAAAAAGGTCCATATATATTATTATGAACATTAAAGATAGGTCTACACATGACATTGTGATCCAGCAATCTGGTTCACACATAACATTATGAGAACATAATAAGGTTCACTCATAACATTGTAAACATGTAATCAGGTTCCTGCATAACATTATAGACAAGTAATTAGGTTCACACATAACATAGTGAAGAAGAAATCAAGTTCTTGCATAACACTTTTAACATGTAATCATGTTAATTCTTAATAAATATACTCATGAGTAATCCATCATTACCAAGTTAATTGGAGGGAGATATAAGTTCCACATTCCAGACAATGAAATAATACATATGTGTAGCAAAAATATAAAGAAATCATATCATAACCCTTGTAAGGAAATGGGTTTTATAGACATTTCAATAAATCACAACCTGTGTAAAAGGTAGAGGTTTCATAATAATTTCATCATATAATAACAAATGAAATGAAGTGAGGTTCATCAAATAATAACTTGTAGAAGAGATAAGTGTTTCATAAATAAAATTTCACCATAAACCTATAACATTTAAATAATTAATAAGAATTATTTACATGTATTATTTCCTTAAGAAATCATAAATGACATCAATGGATTTCATCTTAGATGGATGAGGATTTTAAAATATTAAAGGGGGAGTTTCTTAAGGGATATACCATTTCATTGAAAGCGAAATATTAAATCATAAAAAAATTTCAAAACATTTTCTTTAAAAACCACATTTAATATTTATAATATATGATTTAAATTTTAGTAAAATAATTTGATGATAAGAATATCCATTCAAATTGGTAAAATCTTTTTAAAACAGAATACATTTTTGAAACCCAATTTATATGAATAAAACATTAAAACATTCAATTTACTAAATAATAGGGAAACCATTTTCTTTAAAATTAATCTTGTATGAATCCCATCAATTAATAAATGAAATTTTGTTCATGATGATGGATAATTCAGTACATGAATAACATTCTTTTTGGATAATAAAAAGGTTATAAAAGTTCCTTGATATGAAAATGAAAAGAAGAAGCATATTAGAATAAATTTAAAAAAAATATAACATAATTATATATATCATTTAAAAATAATAAGATAATATTTTAAATTTTTTTAAATCATAATTAGAAAACATGGCTTCAAGAGAAAATAGATTTTCGAACAAAGAGAGTAATATAGTCATCTTTTCCTAAAAAAAATTTCAAATTTATATTAGGTAAAAAAGAGTATAAAATGAGTAAAAACAAATGAATATATAATGATTAAAACAAGGAAACGAAATTTCATGATATTTCTTGAGTAATGGATCAAATTATTTCATCAGTGGAAGCATAATCATAAATAATATGGATAAACAAAGATATTTTTTTAAAAAATACTTTCCACATTAGGTAACATTGATTCATAATCCCCATGAAATAATAACATAACAATAAGCATAAAAAATCATAAAAAAATATATTTTTATGATATAACATGTCAAAGGGGGTGTGTATACCCCTTGTTAACCAATATAGGTGCACACTGTATCATCTCTCTCAAGGAAAATAAATTGGGAAAATTACCTTACCGCTTTGGTATCTTTGAATGTGTAACCCCATGAATGATATATACTAAAATTTTTGTTAAAAAAAATACGAGTAGTATTAATAATGTACAATCATTGGTAGTATATACACCACATATAATAATTATGTGGTGAATAATACAATTATCTAAAATATGTAAAAAGTGAAACAAAATTCCTTTTACTACATGGATAACCTTTTAATCGTTGGATATATTAAATAATAAATTAACCATAAGAATTTAATACCAATAATCTAATTAAATTATTGATAAAAGAGGTTCTATTTTTCGTATAAACCCCCCAAAAAAGAAATTAGTGGTGAATATGGCATAAGACTCCTAGAAATAAAAGTGACACTAGAAATCCACAAACCTTAAGTAATGAAATCCATCGTACTCATTAAAAATTCTTGTATAATTAATAGAATTTTATTTTAAATCTATCAGAAAATAAAATTAATATATTTTATATCATATTTGATTTTTATGACCTTTTATTAACCAATTATTACTAATTCCATATTAGATTTACGTTTCGAGTAACAACCACATTGTTTTTATTTTAAGTTTTAATTTGTTCTAATTTTTGTAGACATAAATTCACCCAGATTTAATCATCTCTAGAATGATAGTAATTATATTAAGATAAAATATATTCTGTATATATTTATTTATAGTGATTCTTAAATGTTAGTGGTTGAAAATAAAATACACCATTCCTAGAGATAGTAGGTCATACATACACATGAATGTTGTTTCTATTTTCTTTTGGAATTGAAATAAAGAAAAGTATATGAGATATTATTATTTAATAATAATTTTAATCTTATTGTATTAAATTTCTAAATTAAACCCATGTTAACAAATTCTTTGTAATTCTTGAATAAATCACACAACTTCCTGATGCGGTAGTCTGTCATACACAATAACAACATTATCATATTCCCACAAAATGGAAATAATAAATTTATGTGTAATATAAAAATTCCAGAATTATAAAAACAAAAAATAAATCTTATATATCATATATAGACTATATATAAATTATTATTCCCATCCTTGATAGGTGGAAATAGAATAGATAATGACATTAGTTTAGACAACGCTTGTTCATCGAACAAAGGAACAATGATAGTGTATTCCGTTTGATAGAAGTGTGTGATGTTTTAGGTTTTATCCTAAATATAAAAACATATAAGTATCTTTTAGAAACTTATTTTATTATATTATATTTAAATAAAATAAATTTAAGTATTTTTTGATTGAAATATAACAAAAAACTTCCTTGATGAATGTAACATCTTCTTCATGCAGCTCCTTTTAGATTTCACCAAAAGACCTAATTGGTTAGATTTATAACCAAATTAATAATTATATAATGATTTTATGGATTTTTATAAGTTATTGGTATGATATTTTATGAAATATTTTGTTTTTAGGTTGTGAATAATAGAGGAGAGTTTTGGGCCTTTTATAAGTGAGGGGGAGGACATATTTGGAATTCGTGAAAATAAATTTAGGTGTCAAAAAACTTTTACCTTAATTATTCCATAAATGAAGAAAACAATTAAATCCATGAATTGGCATGGTTAAAATATTTCCATACAATGTTTTTTGGAAAAATTTATATGTCATTTTTACAATTAAGATTAATGATTAGTTCCTTAATAAACTCATTTTTTCTCATTATCATCAGGAATAATTTCAACAGTTTTCCCCCATAGTTTTGGTCCAAAATTACGTTTTAATTAAATTATAATTTATATTATTATGATTAAAATTATGGAATTAATTTTTAAAAATTAAATTCACTAATTTTTTAAATGTTAATTACAAATTTACCCCACAGATGCCGCGACAAAACAATTTTCTGAAGTGAAAATGTTCAAAATCATGGAATTTTTTTATATCGAATTTCAATTTGATTTTGATTTAAATGACCTAGATTGGATTAAAATTTGTATTAATAATATATTTAATCTTTAAAATCAAATTAAAATATAAGATAACAATATATACAGGTTGAGAAAAAAGAATGTTTTCAATTTAAATTTAGTATTTTTTAAATATTGATCAAAAATTGAATCTTTTCCAAAATATAAAAAAAATTCATTGTAACAATGTTTTTAAATTATTTCATAAACATTTATGATTATTTTTTATAATATAACAAGTAAAATGTCCAAAATTTATTTTTAAAATAAGTTTTCCTTTAAAAGGTGGTATCCTTTCCATTTTGATGAATATACATATTTATGCATAAAATTGGATTTATTATTATCCCTTGTATAGAAAAAACATTAGATGAATATTAAATAGTTTATTGAATTTATACTATATAACTTACATTAAAATAATTCTTATAATGTGGTTTGTTTAAATTTTTGAGGTAAAACATGTTATTTCATTAAAAAAAATTTAGAAAAGAAATTTTTTTATTTTCAAATCGTTATTATATTCATTTTTAATTAATTGGTTTCCAAATAAATCACTTTTAAACAAGATTTAACTATATTTTCATAATTTTGTTAACAATTTTGATACACTCTATTAAAATTTTTTGGTGACAAACATAATAATATTTTAATAATATTTTTAAATGTATTTTATAGTTTTGTAACATTAGGGATTTTTTGAGAACAAGATATAAAAGTTATTTGGTATTTTTTATAAAAAAGAAAAACATCATTTTATATGTAATGACCGATTAAAGCCCTCAAATAATATTAAATTATTAAAAAAAATAATTCATAAAAAATGGGTTGTTACAAGAAACATGGAAACTAATTCATAGGGTATAATTGGTTTACATTACCCAGGATCATCATTCAATTTTATAATATGTCAATATTTTTAAAAAATATTTTTTTCGATAGTGTACAAGATACACAACAATGAGACTAAATTATTCTGGCAATGATATTATTTGATCATTATAACCTATACATTGGATTTGTAGGAATTAATAGTATTAAATAATTTATTAAATATGAATAATGTTACTAATCAATAATAATATATTGATTAATTCTTTCTAAATAAGTTATAAATTTTTAATAGTGTAATTTTAGTCATCATGAATATATATTTTTTGATATATTATTATTGCATTTTTTTGAAAATATTATAATTAACATATGGATCAATTTGAAAATATATTACATTAAATGAACATAATTTTTTAAATCATCATAACAAAATTATCATAGGGTGAAAAATGATATTTTTTCTTAATGGTTGAGTTTTTAATGAAAAGTAAAAGAAATGATTTTTATTGAGAACTATATTTTATTTTAATGTAATTAAGAAGGTATATAATATTATAGAAAAATTTTAAAATTTTATATGATATTCTGTATTTAATGTAATACAACTAATTTTTTTGAATTAATTTGATACTTGAATTTAATAATATATAATTTTATACTTCAAATGGAATATCTAATAGAAACAAATTTTCAATAATTTTTGTAATATTAAATTAAATTCAGCAAATTTTGTGTTTGGAAACATCGAAAAATGGAATCGATATTTGGAAACATGTAGTCTTAATTTGGTAAATATTACCACCTTATTTTTATTAATTTGAATAGTTACTTTGTCAATTATTGTTACCATAATAAAGGGAAAATCAATTAGTGAAATTTAAAAATAAAATAGGAGGATGTTAAAATTAGAAAAAATTACATAATTTTATTAGTATTCAATTGTATTAATATTCTTGCAATATTTTGTTTTTTATCTTTTTTTATTTTCGATGTGATTATGACCTATATAATATTTTATTTAATGAAATGTCAAAAAAATTACACTCTTATTTTTAATTAATATAATATTATTAAAATGAAAAAACTAAAAGATGTGTTACGTTATAAATATAATTTTTACACATAACATATTTATATTAATTATGGTTATTTATTTGAAAATTTTATATATAATTAATTTCCATAAAATCTTACAAAATAATGAAAGAATAATTATTCAATTAATAGAGAAATAAAATAAATGATATTACAAATATTAATTTTGTATAATTTCAAATAATTAAAAATAAAAATTAATTTTATTGATAAAATAAACAAGTTATGTATGTATTAAATTATTATATTCTAACTTTATTTGTTCTATGTTTTTATAAATTTTAATGAAAATGAATAGTTCTAAAAATTACAATGTTGATATTTTATTAAATGTTTTATAGCTCCGAAAAATATTTTCATAATTCATGTGAATTCGATATAATTTAAAATATCAACTATTTTACCTTTATAAATTTTTATTCAATATATGGATATTATCATGCCCTTCAAGGTTTAAAAAATCATTATATCTCAGTAAGTGTGAAAATGAATAACTATCTGTTAAAACAAAATGAAAAGGGTAAAAATGTGATCCAAACAGGTAAATATTTTTTTGGATAATGGTATTTAGACACAATCTCATATTATATTTTAATATTATCAATTTGGTTCTTTTTTACAAAAAATTTATATTATATTAATTTTATATTTTATATAAATTTTATATAGGCCCTCCCCTATCTTATAAAGAGGAACTAATTATTATCATTTATTCACACTTAAAATAATTTATTTATCGTATCTCTTACAAAATATCTCAATTACCTCCCAATGTATGTTCTATAGCCCTTGGTTTGAGAATAATACCTATCTCATAGGTCTTCACTTGTTAAAAAATAATATTTTACAAATAATAAGTATAGTTATCAACTGATATTTTTTTCTTCTTCCACATCCTTACAATATTTTCAATCATAATTATAAAATAAAATAATTATATAAAATAAAATAATATGTTATTATGTTAATTACACAACCTATATCCATCTCCTACATCCATCAAATGGGAATGGAATTTTTCATTCATGGGTATGGAGGACTGCAACCTCATGAACTGAGGCTATTTTTTTTCCATCGCCACATATCAATGATGTTTATAATGAGAAAATAATGTTCATATATGATATTAATTACATAATTAAATTTATTAAAATATAATATATCAGTTATTTTTTTACCATTCCATTCACAAAAAAATTATAATGTCGGTCATGCGTAGGTGTGGACAACAACCTCCCTGAAGTGATCTGATTCATTTTTTATAACCAAGACACATGGATGATATAAATAAATGTATTAAAAGAACTAATATGATATTTATAATATTATTATGATTATGTTATTATATAAAAATAATTACCTTACTTATATGATTAAAAAATGGAAATGTTACTCACATGTACGTACTACCTACCATTTCCAAGATCATAACATTGTATATTTTTAGTAACTATATTTCATGATTAATTTTATAATTATGATTAATGTATAAAAAGTATAAATATATAAATATTACTATTCTATAGATTACTCAACAATAATCCGTTTTGATCATGGTGAACACATCAAAGCTGTTTTGATACTATAAATTGATCATTCTCAAAGCACCAGACATTGACTTAACATTTTAAGAATTTAACCATTTATTTTGAAAAATGTAATAAATAGTTTATGGATAGGTTATTAAACAAATAAAATGTTATTAATAAATCCAATTATTTATATGAGTTTATTTTATTGTAGTTAAAGGACATACATGGGATGTATGGACTCCAGGTATGGGATTTCACATGAATTTCCATTCATTAAGGAATATATTATATTTATGTGCCAAATTTATTATATATGGTTAATAAAAATTCCCGTTATTAATTTATATAAATATTAGTTCACACTTTATGATATTTTATTTTCATAGTGTCTTTATTTTATTCAGTAGTATTTAAATCAAAATTTACAATAAAGGAAACAGTTTCTTGACTGAAATTCATTTAATTTTATGATAAATATTTTTAATTGATATTTTTATTCCATTATTACGTGTGAATTGATATGTAATTTTTTTACTTTTTCTTGAACTTTTATTATTTTATTTTATTATATTTAATCATTCCATTTATTAATTAAAAACTTAATGATATAATATTCATAATATTTATCAATCTCAAATTTTATTTCTTGGGGACATATGGTCATGTTATGCACTAAAAATGTTTTTCTATGTTATATATAAATCGATTTTATAATCTTATATCAATAATATTAATAATGTTATTGATATTTAGAATTTTATTTTATTTTTTTCTTTCATGGGTAATAATATTGAATTGGTACCAAATATGAAAAGGCTTTATATTATAATAAGATTTCCTTTAGAGATTGCTTATGTTCAAAATTGTAATTGCGAGAAGACATAATATGTTTTCTTGATCTATATATCTTTTATTAACTTATCATTATGAATTTTGTTTACATCTTTAGTTTCCATTTTCCAATTATTGATAAATGAAACATCCTGAATTTTTTAATTGATTCTAATCTTGTATCTTCTTTGGGACTACAAATATTTATCTTCTATATCCATGTTTTCTCCAGGTAAATATAATATTAACTATTAATAATATTTGATATCATAAATATATTTCACATGGACTTTTACCTATCTTAATGAGGGTTTAAAAAAATAAATTTCTTATCATTTTTCAAATGGTTCAATTTTTACTCCTTTTAAACATTGACAAAAGATACTTATTTTTAACCTTTACTAATATGAAATGGTTTTCTATCATGATGAATATTATATTTAATTAATCCATTTTATGTTTTTAGGGTTACTTTCAATGAAAATGATGTTTAAAATATTTTGTGGATTTTTAGTTTTCAAAACTATTTTTCTAAATGAAAAATGTTATTTTCATCAAGAATATTTTTATTGATATTTTAATGGAATATACATAAATCATAGTAAAAAAATATTGATCAAAATAATTATCTTCTCCATATATTTATTATTGATACCCTACACATTATATATATATTATGTTTTTTTAGAAATATTTTAATTGAACCCATGTATTTTCCATGGTTTAATCATGTTTTAAAGATATGTCCATTAAACCTATTTCATTTCCATATGTTAATCACATTTACAAAATAATATTATAGAACCTATTTAATTTACATGATTTAATTATGTTATAAAAGTAAAAATGTATTAGTTTTTAGTTTTATGCTGAGATGTGTGTTCAATGTACAATATTCATCTTGTTATTTGTGGAAACTTCTTAAAAATGGTCGAGCCCCATTATAGATCACATGTGTTTCTAATATTGAATATTAATTGGGTGCACCCAGATAGTTCTCTAGGGTACGGAAATTATTTTGGTAGTTCAATTTATAGTTATTCAAATGATTAAGGTTCGTGTAATATTTCTATGAATATATTGTTTAAAGATACTAACGCGTTTTATTTATGCTTTCTATGGGGATTTAATGATTCCATTGATTATGTTTAACATGAAATGAATATTTATTATTGATTCTTATGTCATTTATTATTGTTAATATCTTTATTCCATGTCTTATTATTAATGATCTAGGTATGTAGGGGTATTAATTATAATATTTTATGCTCAATCATAGAGATTATATCATCATACCCTTATGCTCATCATTCTATCACTAATTAAAATCAATTGTTAATTATTTTGTTATCATTTACTGGTCATTTGAGCTCACCATTCCTATGTTTCCGATTCAAAATGTTATGAAGAATGATGCTAAAATATTTTTTTCTTATAAAGGACTCATCTATGATTAAAATTTCGGGATATATAGAAGGAAAAATATGGAATATAAAATTATGGGTATTATGGGAGATAATGTTGATCTTTATAAACTAGTTTTTATGAATCCATATATCTACGATTTTTTTAAAATTTTATAAACATATAAAAATAAAATTATATTTGGTTTCTTAGTGATCTAATATTTCTTTTTTATTTTCCATGTTTTGGAAAGAGAAAATTAGTTCACATTTATCAATATAAAAATAAAAAATGAAAAGTTTATATTTTTAGCATCAGATTTGAGAGTGCGAGATCACGACTGTTATAGTTTTTATTTGATGCATGTATTAAATAAAATTTTAGATTAGGATGTTTTGATGAGAGGTTATATTAAGTGTTATGGAGACCATAATGGGTTTATATATCTAAATTTGATCATATGTTCAGTGTCTTAGACAATAATTTTGATATTTTATGTGGTGAAATTTTGTGGTGAAAAATAATTTTTTGGAAGAAATTATATTTTGGTGAGGTGTATGTAGCCCTCAGGTTTAACCAAAAGTATTATGTATATATGAAATTATTTAAACTTTGTGGAAATAAGATTAAATGTATTGGTAATCTTTTGGGTTTATAAAATCCATAATTTTGAGGTAATTAAGGTTTATTACATTTTAAGAACATATGTTTTATCATATTGATTACCAAGTGATCGAAATTTAATTTTTTAATTAATATTATTTGAAAGAAAATGAAAATATGTTTTTAAATAATTATAAGATTATGGTAAATATACTATAACTGGATTTTATTTGAGTAATAATGGTGTAATTTTTATATGGGAATAATATATGATTTATGATGGCATTATGAAGATTTAGTTTATTTATGAAAACAATTAGTATATTTTAAGATTATGTTAATATTACATATATACATGAGTATGAAAATTTAAAAGTGATTGATGTTCTTTGGGAATATTTTTTACATTTTTCTTGAAATAATTTTTTATCGAACCAGTTTAGTTCTTTCATTTTAATCTAAATCCGGAATATTTTAATGTATGGAATAATCTGTTTTGAACAGTTGGTGCCATTATTTATTTTTGTGGATTATATAATTTTTCATTTATATAATGGTTTATTTATTTTTGGAATTAACTAAATTTATTATATCCTTTTTGGTTTTTCTTAATTTATAAATAAAATATGAATAAGTTATTATCATTTTGATGAATTATGTGATCCGTTAGAAGTCAATTATAATACATCAAGTATAATTAGTTTTTAAATAATCATCTATTAGAGAAAAATATGAGATTGTGTTGCATATTGATTAATGCTTGAACATATAAATGGGATGTAAGTAAAATAATGTATTTTCTTTGTCTAGATGGAAATGGGATTTATCAATTTTAAGAAAAGAAACATGAAATATAATGTATTCTATTTACATTTCTTAACAATAAATCAATGGTAATTTATCCCATAAAATATTTATGGTTTTGTGATATTTAAAATTCATTATACTATGTTTTTTATCACTATATAACATTTATTTGTAGTCTGTTATCTATTCTAAGTCCATATTTTCACATCCCACCAATATTTTCTTATATAAAAACCTTGTAATGTGTCATTCTAGATGACCTTCACACTTTTTTTCTTTTATTATGAAATGTTTTTATTTATAATTTTTATGATGTGAGATTTTAACATAGGTATTTTAAAAATTCAAACACCTAGTTACCAATTCCAATTTATATTTTTTGGATATAATTTTCTACTAGGGGATATAATATCCCAAAATTTTAAATGAATACTATGTTCGATAACATACAAGATTTAGAATTCCAAACCTAAACAAATCATGAATTATTATTATATGATCCTAATAATGTAGATAATGAATTGGAGGGAATTAATAGTATTAAATACATTATGAAATATTTATAAACGATATAAGAAATATAACTGTATTGATTCGTTTTTATTAAATAAGCACTCAGTCTTTACAAATGCCTTTTTATTATTCTAAAATTCATTTATTAAAAATATATTTTTATCTCCTTTTATGAGAAAATATTATAATTAATCTCTGAAAAATTTGGAAAAAATATTTGAAAAATTGATATTTTTTGTGAATTCGTCATATCACTATGATCATATAACAAAAAAATTATTTATTATGAAAATATTTTTTTTCAACGAATTGTAAAAAAACCGAATTTTATTAAAAAATAAGTTTTATTTTATAGTAATGATAATGTGAAATTATATTTTGGAATATTTTAAATCTTTTAATCTTTGATTGGACTTCAAATAGTCCCATTATTTTTTAATGAATATATTACTTGAATTTAGTATAAAAATATTTTATACCTAAAAAGTTATTTTTTTAAATGTTCTTCATCATGTTTAGTAGATTTAAATTTACATAAAATTAATGAACTTATATATTATGGATCATAAAACATGGATTCCAAATTTTTAATTAGCAGGTATAATTTTATTAATAGGGCCCTTTTAGTTTTTGACAGAAATAATAGTTGCTTTAGCAATTTTTATACCCACAATAAATGGTAAATATTGTTATTGATGTTAAAAAGAAAATGAAAAGGACTATAAAATGATCTTAAAACATTCATGAAATTTTTTAGATGATTTAATTTCTTCCATATTCATCCATGAAATTTTTATATATCATTTTGTTTCCTTTTGGATATGATTATAGACTTTTTTTATGTAATGAAAAGTCAATGGAATCACACTCTTATTTTTAATAATTATAATATTTTTAAAATGTGAATAACCAGAGGAAATTTTATATTAAAAAAATTAGTTTAAATAAAAATATTATATATTCATAATTATAATTCATATTTAAATTTTTTATGAAAGGATTACCTTAATGTATGACACAATGTTGATGCGGTAATTATTCTATTAATGAACAAATACAATAAATGATCAAAAATTGATTAAAATTTTAAAATTAATAAAATTACTATGATCCATAAATTTTATAGATAAAAATGACATTTTAGGGATTTATTAAAACATTTTATTCTAATTTTATTTTTTTAATTTATGTTATAAAATTAAATGTTATTGAATAGTTCTAAAATTTATTTACTTGATATTTTATTGAGATAATATTTCATTAGTTGATATTAAAGAACCAAGAACCCTATATTTTGTCAAGATATTATTTTGTGGTATAAAGTATCAACCATAGTCTATTTATGGGTATTTATTAAATATGGTATATGTCTTCACCATCAAGGAGTAAAACTCCTATCGATCGATCATGATAAGTGTGAAAAAAGTTAACGCGGTGTCAAAAAACATATATGTGTAATAATGTTATCCAAAAGTGTAATTTTTTATAAAAAATTATATTGATTCATATTCATATTATAATATAAGATATAAATTTTTATCCCCTTTGAAGATAATATTAATTTATATTAAATTAAAGTTTTATGAAATTTGAAAATTTTACTTCCCCTATTGTAATGGCCCGGACCACTCCGACCCATTCCATTGTCAAAAAGAAGGCTACAAGTGTTCTGGAGGGTAAAATGGACTTTTCCCACACTTTCCAGATTTTTGAAACTACACGCCGTGCAGTTTGAGTACCCGTCGTGTACCCCCATGCCGGGTATACCCGGTGTTGCGGACTGTGTCCCTGCCGTGTGCAATAAATGGGTGCACGCCGTGTGACCAGTTCTACACGCTGTGTAGTCCTTCCCCGCGTATGCGTTACCTTCAAACCGTGTGTTGACCAGTCGTCGACCATGTGCCACATTGGAGCCGTGTCCCTGCCGTGTGCAATAAATGGGTGCACGCTGTGTGACCAGTTCTACACGCCGTGTAGTCCTTCCCCGCGTATGTGTTGCCCTCAAACAGTGTGTTGACCAGTCAACGGCCGCGGAGCCGCGTTGGAGGACGCGTGGAGACCGTGTGAAAATGGCCAAGTATACGCCGTGTACCATAAGTACACGCCGTGTACTTTTTCTTTTCACTCCTATAAAAGGAGGGGTCCCCTCCTCCTTTCAACTCACACCTCTCCTCCCCTCTCCTCTGAGCAGAGCTCTCTTAAGAGACTCGGAGGCTCTTTCTTCCATAACTTTTCTGTCCGAGCTCCGATTTACGATCTGTCAGCGTCCACGAGATCGTAACGATGAGGCGGAACTTTCGAGCCTGGGTCCGTTGTTTTTCCTTCGGCCTTTTCTTTCTGACTTCCACCTGAGGAGGTTCTCCCGGGACCCGACATAAGTGACATATGCCGACGGACGTCTTCTAAAGTTGATCTGGGGGAGCGTTGTGATAAGAACCTGTTGAAGTAGGGATTTTTACCTTCGCCTCTCTAATTTGTGCATCATGCGGGGTGGGTGTTCTCTTGTTTACGTGAAACACTTTTGAACCAGTTTAATGAAGATAATAACTGGCTTATTTAACGGGGCATGGGAAGTTTTTAATTGTTGTTACTTTACCTTTTATATCATGTGATATTATGTTGTGAAATGAATAGGCTCATGCCTACTAAAAATCACGGTCGTTGGGGGACTTTACTTGCTCAATTAAATTTTTCCCTATCTTTCTAGACCTTTTTTGTGAGTGGAACTTTGTTGAATGTGGAAATTGGTTAATCACGTAAAGTTGGCTGTTTAAATGAAAATATGGAACCCTGGTGTGGTCTCCCCGGTTAAAAAAAATGGATTAATGAACATGTGGATGTTGGCTTGGTTACGTGGCCTTGTGTTGGGGGTGTTTTGTGGGTTTTTGTAGTTTGGGTGAGCAGCGGGGCTGCGGTTGACTTGGTTGTGGGAAGTAGTGAATGTTTAATGGTGATGGGCAGTGGGGCTGCAATAAATGGCATTAAAGGGATGATGATGTGTGGTTTCGGTGCGGTTGTGGTTATGGAGGTTACCATCAGGGCCGTAGGGTTGGGTTTTAATGTGAACGGGTTATGGGTTTTGTTTAATAAATAATAAACGTGGAAGAGTTAATGAATGATGGGGCTTCGTAATGAAACGGGAATAATAATCAATGGGTTGGTTGGTTAATAATAAGGAACTTGATGTGTTGCTGTGTGTTCCTAACTTTCTTTGTGGATGGCAGGGATATGTTTTATGAACATTTGAAGTGGTTGGTTATGGATAGTTGCCCAGTCGTTAAGGAACTAAATAAGCTAATTTCTACTGAAACGTGAAAACCATAATGGGGTTGGGGTTGTTTGTTGTAGGAATGCTTCATGGTAGTAGTGCTGAGGCACGTGCTCAGTTTCTCTTTTTAGAATCCATAGGTTGGGCTGAGTGGTTGCTATATATATATATATATATCTTTTGTGTTTTATCGCACCACAACCATGTTGAGCACATAGTGTCGACCACTCCCATTTCATGGGAGAGGGTGTTTCCCATAGTTACTAGCTCCTTCCTGCTCCTTCCCCCCTAGGTTGTGATGGCTTGAGGTGACCTTACACCCAAGACTCTTCGGGTAGGTTTCTATTGGGGTGATTAGGCCCAAGACTCTTCGAGCAGGCATATAGGCTGTGATGGCTTGAGGTGACCTTACACCTAAGACTCTTCAGGTAGGTTTCAATTTCAGGCCCAGGTGTCTTCGGGCGAGAGTTCTGTTACTTTTACTGTTCCCAAGAATCTTTGGGATGAGGCCCAGGTTTCTTCGGGCGGGGATGTGGTTGTGGTTGTGAGGCCCAGGTGTGTGCAGGCGGGATACGTGGTGGTGAGGCCTAGGTGTGTGTGGGTGGGATGTGTGGTTGTGAGGCCCAGGTGTGTGCTGGCGTGATGCGTGGTTGTGAGGCCCAGGTGTGTGCGGGCGGGGAGAGTGTGACAGCGTCGGGACGTTCAACTAACTAATGGGAAATGGTGCGGGGTAACCAATACTCTTGTTCTTATACTACCACTACCTGTTGTGCTTGTGTTTTGGTGAGTGTTGCTGGTGAGGTTGGGTGGATAGAATTCCTTGTTAGGTTTCTTCTGTTGTTCTCACGAGACATTAGGATGTCTCCCCACTTGTGCATGGGAGCTTTAGGTTTCCCTACTGAGTATACTTGTATTCTCACCCTACGTTTACTTTCAGGTTTCCAGGAGGACTACCAGGGCCGTGCGGGACCCAACTAGTCAGGCAGTTGGAGTTGTTGCAGTTGCTGTTCTCTTGTTTTCTTTCGGTATTGTACTTTTGAGCTTTCTTGTACTTATACCTTGTTATAAAATTGTTTAAACATGCATGTGGGAAATGGTTTCTATTTCTTTCTATACACTTGTTCATTTTCCTTTTAGTGGTTGACTTGTCCTATTTCTCGATCCTAAATAATAAAAAAAGGTTAATGCATCCCATATTGTGAAAAATCATACCCTTGGTGTTAGTCGCCATCCCGGGGCCTACTGGAGGCGGGACTCGGGGGGACATTATCTCCCTTTCACCATTGCCATCTCAGGAGAGGCATCTTTGGTGGGAGGGGGTCATGACACCTATCTTATAAAAGGGATTCACTTATTCTAAATTATTCACACTTAAAAACCCATTTGGTGTTTCCAATATATGAAAAAATACATTCTTAAAATTTATCCTCAAGTTCTATATGACATATTTTTGAAATAATACCAGTCTTATAGCTGTTAATGTATATTGAAAAAATGATTTTACAAAGAAGATGTATAGTTTTCAATTGAATGTTTTATTTTTTGTTCATCCATCTCCTTCAAATATTCTTTCAACATGATGATATAAAAATATAAATATATCATTTATGTTTATATTTTATTATGTCAATTAATTAACCTATATCCATCTCTATCCTCCATCAATGTGAAAGGAATCCATCATTCATATTTTTGGCTGACTACAACCCCATGAACTGATGTCATTCATTTTCTATCACAAACTATCAATGTATGTTATAATGAAGGAATTAATTTTTATATATGATATTAGTGACATATTTATCATGAAAATAATATATTATTTAACTTTATTTATTTATATTCAATTCACTAATAATGATAACATCGTTTGCATGTATGTGTAGACTACAACCTCCATGAAGAGAAAGCATTCGTTTTTTATCACCACAACACATGAAATAAATATATATAAGTATATTTTAAGAAATTATATTTATTTATTAAATTATAATAATTATCTAATTATAAAATAGTACTTAACTTCTTTCCATATTTATCACTGAATAATTGTAACGTTACTCATGTGTACATAAGACCAACCATAACCATAATCCTAGCACATTCTATTTCTCCTATAAATAAGTATTTTTTGGTTTAGAAATTATATTTGATGAAAAATTGATAATTATGTTATTATTATAATTCTATATATGATGGATCAAAGTTTACTAAGTACCTTGGTCCACACACCAAAAGAGGTTTTAAATTCTATACAAAACGATCTCAATGTACATGAGGTGGACTGAACATATTAAGTAATTAAATATATCTATAAGATAAATGAAATAAATGCTTTATGGATAAGGTATTAAGACAATTAAATATTATTATGAAATAAATTAATTTATATGAGTTAATTATATTTGATTTAAGGATCATACATTGAATGATTGGACCCGAGGTAATGGATTTTATCTAAAATTATTTTTATTGAAGAATATTTTATAATTGTGAGAATATTTTCATTCATATAGTGTATATGAAACCTATTTTACATGTTATATCAAAAATAATTCATGAATCATGATATTTTATTTTAAATTTTCAATTATTCTATCCAAAGTTATTTTATGGGAAAGTTACCATGTGGTAAATGGTTTCATAACAAAATTTTGTTTTGTTGGGTTATAATTATCTTTCATTGACATTGTTGTCCTAGGATTACAAGTGAATTGATCTCTAATTTTTTATTTTTTATTATTTCCAATGGTATTTTGGGATTTAAATTTTTAACACATAATCTCTACATTTAATAAATATCAATTTAATAACATAGTCTGTGCATGGTTTGTTCATCTGAAATGCTCTTTCTTCGGGCCATATATTGATGTTATAAACCTAAATTCTTTTATAAGGTTTATATAATTCCACCTTTATATGTTATTTAATTAATATTTTTTTAGGATATTTAATATTTAATTTGATATTATTTTTTTATTGGGAATAAAATTGAATTGTCTCCAAAGGGGCAAAGGCGTTATGTTGCAATCTCGTTTCCTTTCAGCATTGTTTATGTTTAACGTTATGTTAGAGGAAATCATAAAATATTATTTTTTATGATCTATTTATTTATATTTTCCACACGTTATAATTTTTTTTACTTGTTTAGATTTCATGTTCGCCGCTATTGATTAAAGAAACATCCAAAACGTAATTTTTAAATTATTCTAATTTTTATAATCTTTTAGATAAAGAATCACTTTCTTCATAATCCAGGTTTTCTAAAATGATCTCGAGAATAGAATTTTTTGCAAAAATTTTTTCTTAAAGCTTTTCACATGGACATTTTAATTCTTTTGTAAGGTATTAAGAAATAAATTTCTTTTCATTTTCTAAATGGGTCACCTTTGAATCCTTTTAAAAAAATTTAAAATAAATATTTAATTTTATTGATCAAAAAATGAATGTGTTTTCCCACCATCATATACAATATTTTATTTGAATAATTTTAATAAGTTTATGATTTTTTTTTTCAACAAATAACATTTTTTGCAATATTTTTGGAGTTTTTTTTAAATGTGATTTCCTAAATGAATTGTTCATTTTCCCAAGATTGTTTTTGTTGATATTTTAATGTAATTTCCATTCATTCACCTCAAAAAACATTGATGTTACATAAGATACAAAAGGTAAATTTAATATTTATACCATCACATTATTTATCTGGATGAATTATGAATATTTAGAAAATATTTTCATATAATATCTTTATTTCCCATGAGTTAATATTGTTTTAAACATATTACCATGAAACATGTTTCTTTTCCATGAGTTAATCATGTTTTAAGATATTTTCACCAAAACCATTTAATATCCTTGGATTAATAAATAAATAAAAGGAACTAATGACTTTAGTATATTTATGATGAGATTCATGTTTTATAATTATTACTGATGTTTTGGTTATTTTAATTTATTTGTTGGTTTGAGCCCTACTATAACATATGGGTTAACACGATATAGAATATATATTGGGTGTGACCACATAGAACACCAATGCATTGGGTAAATATATTGGAATTAGACAGTGTATTTGTTTAAATTTTTATGTATTCCATAAGGTTCTTTGAAGATAATGTATCAATATACCAACATTTTTTCTTTTGTATTGTTTTTGGTTTTTAATAATTACTTCAATCGTGTTTGAAATTAAATGTATCATGATTAATGAATCCTTTTACTCTTATCATTTTTAAATAATTTTTCTAAGATTCATGAATGACGATCTTGGTATTTATGGGTATGAATTATCTTATATCATGTTCATGAAATTAGATTATATCATCAAACACTTACTCTCATCTTACTCTCACTAATGACATTTAATTGTTAATGCATATATTTTCCCTTATTGATAATTTTATATCAACCTTCAAAGGATTTTTATTAACAATTGAGTGAATAATTATGTTAAATGAACTTTTTTCCAGAAATGTTACATGTGAAAAAATTTTGGGAGATGGTGAAGACTAAATATGGAATATGAACATATAGGTATAGTGTGAGATGATGTTTATTTTTATTAACTAGTAGTTTTTTACTCTCTTTTGTTAAGAATGTTTTATAATAATCTAAAAATATATACCTAAATTTTCTTAGGGTATGTAAGTGATCCAATATTTCAATTTTATATTTTACATTTTGGATTTAAAAAATTGGTTAACATTTTTTGGTATCAAAAAAAGAAAACAAATGTTTATTTTTTAGCAACAAATTCATGAGTGCAGGTTCATGGATATTTTGTTTGGTATCTGTGGAAGGATATAAAAAAATAGTGATTGTAATTCCTTTATGTGAGGAAATTATAAGAGTTTTGGACACCATTTTGAATGTTTATGTTTTAGGTTACTCATAAGAACAGAGTATTAGACACCACTTTTCACATTTTAAGTGGAGAAATTTTGAGATAAAAAAGATATTATGGGAGATGGAGATGTTTTATTAGGATGATTTATATATAACCTTTAGGTTGTACATTATGTAAAATTTTAGGAATAAGTAATTTAATTTTGATTCATATACGTTTAAAGGTTTGTGTATCCTTTATGGATTATATTATATCTTAGTTTGGGATAATCATGCGTTATTTTAATTTGGGAATACATGTTTTATCATATATATATATATAAACATGTGATAGAAATTTTATTAAGTGATTTATGTTATTTCAGAATAAAATCACTAATTTTTTAGAACATTGTTGAATTAATATAAAAGAATAATTATGGGATTTTATTCGTGGAATAGAGGTCAAAAATATCTATTGTATTCTTAATTTATTTTATATTGGATTTTTGGAGATTAAGATTATTTATTATTATAATGAGAATATCATAGAGATTATATTATTATGGAATATATACTCTATTATGGGACTTTAAGGGTGATTGGTTTTATTTTATATTAAAAATTAAATTTATATTGGATGAATATGTGTTAAAATCATTATAATTTGTGAATATCAATAATATTATTGAATATATTCATTTATAAAATAATCTATGGTGAATATTTGGTGTTATTATTTAATTCTATATATAAATTAATTTTTTATTCATAGAAAGGTTTATTAATTTTTGGATTTTTCATAACTTTTGGTATTTTTTTAGTTTGGGATAAAATCTATTGATAGGAGGAATAACCTATTAACATTGTTTTGGGATTATGTGATCCTATAAAATTAAATTTTACTATATCGAGTATAATATGGTTTAATAATAATTATTATGTGTAAATGAGGGAATTGTGGTGGAAATATATTAATGGTTGAAATTTTACTCGAAAAGAATGAATATGTCATTACGTTCCTAGTCAAGATGAAAAATAACTTCCTCAAATCAATGAAAAAGGCCATGAAGACAAAATTTTATCCGTTTAAATTTCATATAATGAAATCAATGTCCTTTTATTATATCATAGACTTATGATTTTGTTCTTTATAACATTACCCTGATCATATTTTATATCACTCCATAATAGTCCATGGTAGATAAATTTCTTTTACATGTCCATATTTTAACTTCACTACAGTGTTTTTATACTTGGATACCTTGGTATGTGTTATTCTTAGTGTTGTTTTTTTTATTTTTTTCTCTTATCAAGTAAAATATTTATTAATACATTTTATTATTTACTATATGAAAAATGATATATCAAAAATTAAAACCCCAAGTTGCTGATAAAAAATTCAAATTATGAAGACACAATTTCTTAAAGGGCGGATTTAGAATACCAATATTTTAAAAGAATACTTTGAATGATAGAATAGAAGATATGAAAAATCCAACCTAAATAAATATGAAATATTATTATATGATCATTATAACCTAGATATTGAATAAGAATATAACAACATGATTAAATAAAGTATGAAATATATATAAAGGTTCTAAAAATTAAATGTCTATTGACTAATTATTTGAAAAAAAGAACTAAGTTATTAGTAAAGACATTTAATTCTTTAGAAATATGGTTGTTCAAAATAAATTTTATTTTATTTTGGTAAAAATATTATACATAATTTATGTAAATTTTTAATATGTATTTTATAAAATAAACTACATTTTTTTATCAAAAAAATAAATTTTTATTATGTTTAAAATTTTATATTTTTTTGAAATTATTGATTTTTCAATGAATAATTACAAATATTTATTTTTATTGGAAAAAATATTTTAATTTAAAATAGATTATAAATTAAAATTATATTTTAGACTTTTTTTAAAATTTAATTAGTTTTTTTAATTAATGTAACATAATTTTTATATTTTTTCATCAAATTTCAAACGAGATTTTATTATTAAACCATTTCACTAAAGAAAAGGCATTTATCAAGAAACATATTTTTGTCCAAGTTTTATTAGAATAAATTTAAATTGAATTATGACAGTAGTATTTTTTGGATCCTAAAAGGGATTCTATATTTTTAATCATGAGGTCCAAGTTTGGTAAATTTGTTCCTTTTATTTTTTGTCAATATGAATAGTAACTTTACCAACAACAATTACCATGGTAAAGGGTAAGTGGAGTAATTTAAGATTAAAAAAATTATGGACTTTAAAATGACCCCAACACTTGCCCTAATTTCATTGGATGCATATTTTTCATCCATAATCATTCTATATTTTTTTATATTTCTTTACTATTACATATTTGTTTAATTATCACATTGATAATATTTTATATAATGAAATGTAAACAATGTGACACATTTGTTTTTAATAATTATAAATTTTTTAATTTTAAAATAACCATAGAATATATTCAACATAAATTTTATTTTTAAAGATAAATTATTCATCTTCATCATTTATATTTATTATTAACTTTCAGTGATGAAATAATTGCCTTAATGGGTTACATAATGCAGAAGTAGTAATTATTAAATTAACGTTTATATAAAAAAAGATATCAAAAATATATAATGTATTTTAATTTGAAAGAATTATTGTTCTCCTGGAATTTTATAAATAAAAATAATATTTTATCCATGTATTAAAATATTTTATTATAATTGTTTTCCTATATTATATAAATGAAAATTCAAATAAATATTTCTAAAATTGGCATTATTTATATTTTAGGGAAATAATTTTAAAAAATGTATTAATATTCCCCAAAATCAAATATAATGATAAGTGATTATTATTAGTTTGAAAATAAAAACCATTTTAATTTTATGGTCATATTAACATTTATGGTAATTATCATAATCCTAAATTTTTAAAAAACATCTTCATCAAAATATGTTTGAGAAGGGTTAATGGGGGGTAAAAAAAAGATAGGGGAAAAATAGTAATCCAAAGTTTTCCAAATTATATTGGATAAATTTATTTCTAATAATCCTCATATTACCATCAATTAACATTAATTTAGATCCATTTGGGGATCAAAATTATTTTATATTAATTTAATATTTTAATAAATTCCAAAAGATCCCCTTGGCTATCATATAAAGGGGGACCACTTCTCATTTCATCACAAATAATAACCCATTTAGATCAACCAAAATCAACCAAAAACAATCCTATGATCCATACCCACAATAAATAAGCCTTTTTATAATGACCTAAAAATTTATCAATTTAATTTCCCCTGTTGAAATTATATTATAGTTTATAAAACTGATAAATTATATTGTGAACCCAATAAAAACATTATTATTATAAATGATGAATGATATTAGTAGTATTTATAGAAATTAAGGAACCTGTACTGATAAAATTGTAACATGACCATTAGAATAGTAATATGACCATAAAAAATATTAACCCATCCAATAGACAAGTTACCTCACCTATGAATTTATAGATAAAATTGAGAAATCATATAAATAAAAATTTGATTTATTAATACCATGGAATAAAAAGGTAAATTTTTCTATAAATGATAAATTAAGTGTTGGTATTTTTTAATTCATAAATATATATTTAAAATTTAATAATTAATATAATTATTTTAAGGAAAATAAATTTTCATAAATATATTCATAAATTAATATTTTTTTCCATATAATTATAATATAGTTTTATGATACCTTAATTAATTTTTCAATTTGTCATAAAGTGAGTTACAATATTTAAATCTATAATTGATTTAATAAATGATGATTTTAATTAAAACTATTATTTCCCATATTTATAGAATTTATATCATAAAATTGAGTCAATTTCTAAAGTCTACATTTTAAAAAAAAATTGGTTTTATTTTTATGATATTTTTTTAAAATAGTTGATTTTTTGTGAATAGTTTAATACTGAAAATTACGTTATTTAACATTTTAATTAAAATAAATGTATTTTTGAGTCAAGGATGATGTAATAACCCATTATTTCAAAATCACATAGAAAATTTAGTGATATTAGTCATAATAATAAAAACTATTGATCATCTAGAACCAAAAAAATTAAACAAATGGATAAAATAACCAAAAACACCCATCTCCCGCCACTATAAGTACCACCCCTCACCACCGCTTTTCATCACACGTTATAAGATCGGTATCATGAAGATATTATACCCAATAGATCTCCCAATACAATTCCCAAATTCATATTCTTTCTGGTCTAACTAAAATACCAAACCCTACTACCTTAAGAAGGATCTCAAATACAAGATATTCAAGACGTAATATCTTCCTTCTTTATCTTTTAATTTCATTATATTACTTATCCTCTCCATAAAAAGCCTATAAAAACAGAATAATAACTCCATTATAATATATATAGAAAGTGTAATATTATTATGTTAATGTAATATCCATATTAATTTCTCCACCCCACTCCATTTATTGTAAAAATGAATACATCATCTATGATGTGTCAATTCACCACCTTCGCAGACAAGGAGTTTCTGTTTCCATTATAACTATATTGATTATAATATAACCAATAAAATGGTTAAAATTATTTTAAAATTTATATAATAAAAATTTAATTTTTATGGAACCAATATAAACTCATAATATTAAATAACGAAATAAAACTAGTTTGTGATGATCGATGAACCATCAAAATAATCTAAAGAGTAGCCATTATCATTATTTCCAATGAATCATCAAAATATCAAAATAAAAACTATATATGTTTTATTTTCAAATTATATAATTATATTAATATCATATAATTCAACATCTATATTTTTATTTCATTTGACTAGTTGTCCCATTATTACACTTAGGGGAACCCAGCATAAAATCCCGAAATGAATGCCCTAGAACAACGGAAGTAAACAATATAACCCCTAGAAATGGTAAAAAATGAACATAATAACTTGTAATAAATAAGATATGTTGTTGAATATGTTATATATAAAATTAATATTGAATCGTATTTGATTATAAAGGATAACTACTGAAAGTGGAGAACATTTTGGGACATAATGTCAGTGATTCTATCCTAACATCAATTTTTCATTTGGGTTACAATTTCTCCCACTTTACCCGGACTTAATTATTAATTACTATTAATTAATATCCCAAAATTATATGTATGTGTTACTAAAATATGTAAATAGCAGAATTATTCTATCTCTGATGTTAAAATACTTGTTTTTTTAAGGTTAT
The DNA here is from genome assembly GCA_963277665.1 of Viscum album. Classification (NCBI taxonomy): domain Eukaryota; kingdom Viridiplantae; phylum Streptophyta; class Magnoliopsida; order Santalales; family Viscaceae; genus Viscum; species Viscum album. The sequence goes on from OY728164.1 coordinate 154,885,904, forward strand.
TTTTTAATTCATCTAGATAAGAAATCTCGATTAAATAAAACATCTCAATTTCATACCCATTGTAAATTATCTATATAATATATTTTATGATTTTAACATTTTTCTAAAATCACCCTTATTATCCTTAAAAACAATATTATTTCACTTCTTATTGTACAAAAATAATTATTCTTATGTCCACTTTAAATAATATTTTATATTTTTTAATAAACTAAAGAAAAGTGGATCATTTCTATTGATTCTTAAACATTATATTTAAATGTTTTCACCTTATTTGGACATATGTTTTTATGATAAATTCCAATTTTTACATAATAATTTCCAGGTATGATTTAAAACCATTTTCTTAGGGACACCACTATGACACACCCATTGGTTATAACTTATGACATCATTACTATACCCATTTATTTATATGGGTAACCAATATGTTTATATCATTTGTTTTATACTTCATGTGGAACATATATTTCTTAAAATCATATAGTGGGTTTATAGCGTACCTCACCTTGTCATATAATATTATAATATTTTAATCATAATTAAATATCAAATTAGAAGCTAAGGACCGTAAAGTCTGAAATCTTTGGAAGATTTGATGCATAATTAAACACCATGAAAAAATCATTTATAAAATCTCCATAAAGATTTCTTAACATCCTTTGATCACTAATAATTACATGGGATATCTGAGGGATAATATGAACAAAGGTCTGAGCTAAAAATACCATAGAGGGAATAAAAAAGAATAAAGCATTACAAATTGGTTAGTACCCATAATAAGATGACATAAAGTCATGAATATATGTATGGAAGAATAAAATATGTAATCATGGTATCATATGGGATGCAGAACCGACATACAACATGATATAATCATGATTCATGTATCATTGCTCATGAAGGATCATAAGTCATTGTTAACCACCAAGACTGTTTCACATGGAGCATGAGTCAAGGTTAACCAGCAAGACCATTTCCCATAATGTCTCATGAGACTAAACATTACCCAATGCAATAGAATGATATATAGGAATACCCATAATAACATGTTCATAAATACGGTTTCCACATGAATAATAATACATGAGTAATGAAATATAATTATATGGGTTACCCATGGTATGAAATGTGTATCATAATCCTGTCAAAAAGGAATAATATAAGGGAATATAACAAGGGAGTATATAAAAGAAAGAATTTAAACCATAAATGGACATTGAAAATAAAAAATAGAAATATATCATGATAATGGATGTGAATATGATGTGATTAAATGAAAAAATAGTATTTAAGAATCATTATAATTAAAAAAATTAGTGTGTTTTAAAGATAAAATTAAAGAGCATTTAAAATAGAAAATTGAATAATATTTTATATAAAACTAGATCTGAACCAAGAATTTTTTCATAATATAATGAATGGTTTTTGAAAATAATGGTGGACTAATAATAAATTATAATATGTACATAAAAAACTGGGTAAAAATTCTGGAAGTTCCCTTAAATCAGACATGCATATCGGGAATAATTGAGTATAAAACCATTAAAAAACATGTATATCTCCCAAAAATGAAAAATAAAATGATCTTGATATGAGATTTTGAAAAATATAAATAAAATTTAGAATATTTAAATGAAAATAAATGATAATTTCATTTGGGTAAAAATATAGAAAGAATAACCCGATGAAATAATAGAGGTTTGGGTCAAATCCCTTACCCTATGTCCAAATACGTTCTTCACTAGATCTTAATATCATAGATTGTAAAATTAGTTTCATTAATTGATAATTACAAAACCCATTACATAATCATTTTATTAATTATATTTTTGTTAAGTTCATTTATGGCCATTTTGATGGGTTAATAGATTCAATTTCATCAATGGAGAGGGTTTGTTTCCTTGGTATTCATGATCGGTTCACTTGCATAAATGTATGATGGGTAGTGTAATGTGGGATTAATTATCCCGAATTTAACATATAAATTATTAATAATCATAAATTGTTTATATTGGTCTTATGTATCATTTTCTATTATGGAATGAATATGAATTGTTAGAAAAATAATTAATGATAATCATTTGGGTTTATTTTGGTAGTTTTCAATCACAACTAACTCATTCTGTATAATTATTAAAATCATTTATAAAAAAAATTCGGGAACATTGATTGAGATATAATAAATATATAATAATATGTTTCAATCATAAAAATGGTTTCATGACCCTGCTTGAAGATGGTAATAGGAATCGAAGACCTTTTCATCCTTGAATATGATAAATTAACACATTAGGGAAAATGTTATCATTTTTAGAATTATAGGAGGGGAAGAGAGATGAAGGTGAATTATTCTATAAGTATAATAACTTTTCATTATATTTTAGGCAATGGAGTTATCATTCCATTTATAATAGGGGAGGATAAGAGTTAAATATAAAACAAAGGAACATTAAAAGGAATTTTAATGAAAAGGAAGGCGAGGTTACCTCTTAATTCCTTCTTCTTGAGAACCTCCTTAGTGGATTGGTTATGGTATTTTATTAAGACCAAAATTTAATGGACATGGTTTAAGGGAATTGGAAGATATTTTTACATAATATGGGAAAGGCGCAAGGCTTAAGAGGTGTGTGGAGAAGAGGTTGTGGTGAGTGGTATTTATAGTGGAGGAGAGGAGTGTTTTTTCATTACATTAAAAAATAGTTTATTGTTTTGGCTCAAAAATCTGAATAGTATTAAAAGTATGATAAAAAATAATAAAATAATTTTTTTAGTTATATATTTTTTACATTAGCCTTACATCATATATGACTACATAATTCATGTATTTAGCATTTATCGTAAATTATCATATTTTACTATTCACAAAAAATTGATGTATTTTTGAAAAATACCAAAAATTAACATAACCATTTATTGAAATCTTGAATAAATGACGAACTCCATTTTATGAAAATAATTTTCTAAATATGATATATTAAATTTTTAATTAAAATCATCATTTTCTGGAAAAATATTGTTTATAAAATTATATCTGATTTTGTAGAACAATGAAATTTTTTTATTGTCTCATAAAATTATCTTAAAATAATAAGAAATAAAAATAATAATTTATAAATACCATTTAATTTCTTGAAATTCTATATGTGTTTTATTATATGGTTTTTTGAGAACAAACTCTCAGATGACACATGATTTCGAGAGTCGTTGAGCACAGGATATAATTTTCAACTTTTTATAGTTCATTAAAATAAATGTCTGAGAAGGTTTTTCTAATATTTAAACCAGTGCTTAGATTAAAAATATGAGGACACCATTGAACATAGAACATCTGGATTCACTTATAATGTACCTAACGTCGACCGATGAGGGTCGACCAGAAAAGATAATTTTCAGACCTTTCGGAAGAGAAATAAAAAAGTTATTTTTCCATCTCATTGTTGAGCAGTGGCACGCCAGTACTACAGTGTAGGGATGAGGTGATGGAGAAACTCATTTATTGAATCCCATTAATGAGTCTTTTTAACTGAATTGTAACAGAGATTCTATTTCATAAATGAAAAAGCATAACGTCCCGATGATGAAGTGTAACAGAAATATTATGACACATATCTTTTATATTGAGATAATGGGTTGGAACAAAGTTGGAGATTGGGGAATTTCACTACTGAATCTATGGTGAGGAATCCAATCCAATGACAAATGATGAACGCATTATCCTTTCACCATTTAGAGTATTTATCTCCAAAAGAGAACATCAGCGGATAAGAAAGTAGCAATGACAGCATGGAAGAAGGATATGGGACCAAATATTGACATACACTGACAGCTTCGAAAAGATTGACACCAATAAAGAAACTTCTTCAGGTAGTAGTTACATTTGATTTTGTTTTCCCTACTATTCTTTCTAAAACAATGAGCATGGATCATCCCATAATTAGGTTAATCCCCATGTCAATAGTTCATGTGGGAGGGTGATTTTCATCGAGGTTTCACATTGGGATAGAACATAGGTAATGCCTTAAACCTTCCATATGTTTCTAACCTCTAACAAGGAGGCTGAGAGCCAAAAGTAAGAAGGCTCGAGCCCCTATACCATTGTAAATTCTTATGTGTCCTCTGTGGCCCCAACTCTCGATTGATGACAATGAACTTTTGAGGCTGTAGCAAGGAAGATGGCACCCCATGGAGTAAGGAGGCACATACGGTCTGATAAACATACAACCAGAGCGGACCTATTGGTCCATGGAACATCTAGCCGGTGCGAAAAAAATTGGGACCGGTGGCCGTATCTACGGGTTGATGGACGCACATCGAGAAGGCTCATTTTGGTGGGCCCCAGTTGTTTTTCGCCAGGGTGGTATGATAGGAGCCGTCGCCGGCTAGCAGGCAGGGACGTGTCCAAACAGCCACATCAGGTGGAGCAGCAAGCATGGCACGAGCCATGGCTTTTCACTGGCATGTCGTTCCATTGAGACTGCATGTGGGACCATGGGGTGATTGAATTATTTCACATGTGTGCAGCAGAAATGGATGCCTAATGGGTGTCTGGGCTGGAGAAGACCGACCTTCCTTGTGGGCCAAGCTGGGGGTGAAAACTGGGCAACTGAGTAGCCCATGATAAAATTGAACCACCCCACATTTCCAGGTCAGGTCGGTGGGATAATAAAGGTCCTCTGGGCGGACCAGGATTGGAAAAACTGACCCACCAGTGCTGACTATGATGGATAAAACCATGTCTTCGGGAAACCCGATGTACTATACCCATAATCGAACCCAGCCAGGTCCAGCAAATCCCAATGGAAATGGACGAGTAGCAAGGAAGGACTTAGAAAACACATGCCCAACCAGTCCAGGTTGGGTCAACCTAACGTGTGTGGGTCATATGGGACCCCCATGATGGGTTTGTTGGGTCGGTCTGACTAGGTGAGACCAGGCCCAGACCCAATCGGCCCGTGTTTACTAAAACTATAATATCATTTAGACCCGACGTCTGATTGATGAAACATTTGTGGTGTTGAAACCATCATGACAAGGTATTTCATTTGAAATACTCTATGTAGGCTTCCCTGGAAGTTAAAATTTAAGAATTTCATGGAGAGTGGATTCTCTTGGAATAAAACATGCAACATGCAAGAATCTTGTAGTTGGATGAGACCCAAAGAATGCTGACCATCAGGTCCAAGTAACCCTATAGGCCTAGAAGACATGTGAACCATTGTGGAGAAGCTCCAAGTGACTCGTTGTGGATTATCTACCAGCAACCCTGTGTGGACCAGCTCCAAGAAATCCAATATAGATTAACTACATGTTTCCCTATGTGGACCACCTATGATGGAATATATGAGAAGTGTCTTTTTTCAACCCAAAAAAACCCATAACACTCATCCAGCATGAGTACCATAGAAGTCCAAGGTTTTCATTGTCATAACTTATAGTCTTGCTTCCGTACTATAGATTATACCAATTTGAGCTATCTGTCTTAGTGATCATGCTTCGTTGTTTGCTTTTTTATTTCATTGTGTCATTTCCTCTGGGGTTTTGGGTCCCTACTGAGTCTTTTCTTACTCACCCAACATAGGCTTCACCCCATATGTGTTGTGTCTGGTAGAGATGAAAACTTCCTTGATAGAGGACTTCGTGGCCTAGGACTCAGTGGTGACCAGTGAGATCAAGTTCGCGGGGTGTACATCTATGGATTCCCACAACAATTATATACTTACCCATTGGGTGGGGTTTTCAGTAGATGGATTTCCAAATATATTTTTACTTTTCGAGTTTTCATCTTGCCATTTTTTGGGTTTGTATTCTGTCCCATTTGACCTATTGGTTTTACCTTTACTTAGTGGTTATTTAATGTCATGCATGTTTTCCTTTCCAGTTTTTGGGACATTGTTTTGTGTGTGTGCACATGTAATTAGGAAAATACCTCCCACCTGCAGGTTGATTCCATAAATGAGAGTCACCGACCCTTGCCCTTTGGGAGACGATCTTGGGGGAGTCATGGCAGGGGTCATAGGGGATGTGTCATGAAAAAGTGGCATCAAAGGTGGGTAGTTCTACCTCAAAGACTAAGAGTCTGTTGTTTTTTTGTTAGTAATAGTGTTAAATGTTTTGATTTTGAATTTCAGATTCAAGGAGTCCAGTGTTGATGTGGAGGCCAATGTATCCATACACCAGGACCATGAATTCTATTTTTTCAGCTCTATTCATAAAAACCATGGTTGTATGCATCATATAATAATTGAGTGATTCCTCATGTTCTTATTTAATTAGAGTCAGCTCACCAGGTATAATCTATTGATGGAGGTACATCTTGATCTATTTTAGGATGCCTATATGTTGACAACTAGCTTGGATTCTTATGAGGGACAACAAGGACAACCCACCTAGTGATGAGGTATCAGTTCATGGACTCGTGCAAGAGATTTCCCCACAGGGTGGTGCACCATTATTACCACCACCCATTGATCAAAATTTACAATCAGCGTTATTGGTAGTGCACACATGATAGATCAACACATTACATGAGTTATAAAGATAAATACCTCCCCAGTTTAGGTGAGAGATAGATCCTAAGGTCTTTGAGGACTGGCTGGATGTGGTGACATTTATCTTATTCTTAGTAAAGATTCCACTTAACCAGATGGAGATCTTAGCTACGAGCCATATTCAAGTCTTAGTATGGAGTTGATCGAGCTTGATGATTCAGAATCATGATGAGGTGACCCTCTCTTTGGATAACATTGAGTGTCCTTTCTGGGATGAGTTCTTCCCCCATGACCTTGTGCTCAGTGACCATACAAGAGCTTCTTCACCTACAACAAGGAAGCATGTCAGTTTTTGAGTACTCTGCACGTTTTATAGACCCTTCTTGCTACTTCAAGGATATAGTATGAGACCCTTTCATCATGGATCAGTCCTTGGTGAAGGGACTCTGATAGGATATTAGGGCATCGATGTTTTCCCTCAGTATCCCTACTCATGTTGGAGTACTAGAGCGAGTTCTAATAGTAGAGATATTTCTTGAAATGTAGGCACCGACTGTGGGAGCTACCACCGGGCGATAGGTGGCCGATTCACCCATGGAGGGCAGCTGACAAATGACATAGAGGTCCAAGTAGGCCAGACCTTCTAGATGGTGACCCCAGGTCACATCATCGGTGGTACGAGGCCCCCGCGGCTGTGGGGGGGGGGGGGTCAACAAATGAGCAAGGTGTGTTACTCATTCAGAGGGCCTTGACACATGGTTCAGGAATTTCCGACCAGCCACAAAGATGATATGTGCACAGTCTAGAGACCTCCGAGGAAGAGGATAAGGTTTGATCTGGGAGGTATGTATGGTAGCAGACACGGCATAGGATCATGTCGAGCAGCAGTCCATGGGTGATGATTCAAGGTACTACCCCCAACACCCCTAGGTGGTGCACCATCACCTCAGGGAGCTGAAAGACAAGGTCCAGCACAGCTTCATGTAGTGGAGTCCTATGACCCAACACTCCAATGATGATTATAGGTTCAATTTTTTTCTTGTCCACCCTAGATGAATTTATTATATAAAAATGTTCCAATCACTCTTTCCTTAACACAAACCTCATTGGAGGCTTAGAGATTCCGGTGGAGCCATTAGCTTGATCCATATGGTTAGAGACTCTTAAGGGAGGGGATTCAATGATTACACATTGGTGCTGACAGTGTGAGAATACTCTTGGAGGTGAGAGCTTCAGATGGTATCTCTTAGTTGTGGTGTTAAGGCCTTACGATTTCATTTTGGGTATTGATTTCTTATCCATTGTTCATGCTTAGATTGAAAATCTTAGGTAGAGAGTGGAGTGTGTCCATGAGGATGGGACCAGGTTTTCCTTCACTGGTAAGAAGGGAACTCTTGCAGCACATGACGAACTTTCTCGAAGGTGGGTGCAGCCAATCACTCACAAGTTGGTTAGCCTCAACCTTGGTGCAATAGATGAGAAGAATCCCCAATTTAATTCATTTGTGTACAAGTATGAATACCTCTTTCCTGAAGATGTTCTAGGGATACCACCTCCCAAGGAGGTAGACTTCTGCATTGACATGTACCCTGGGATGGCACTGATATCCACACTGGCATACCTGATGGCCCACACAGAGCTTCTTGAGTTGAGGGTGTAGTTGGAGGACTTGTAAGAGTAGGTATTCATAAGGTATATAATTTCAACATGGGAAGCCCCAGTGTTGTTTTTCATGAAGGAAAACAGAATATTGAGGATATGTGTGGACTTTCGATGCCTGAACAAGGTTACTCTGAAGAACATGTATCAAATACCGAGGATTAATGACTTCATATAACAACTAAAGGGAGAGAGATGTTTCTCAAAGATAGACCTCCGATCATCCTATATCAAACATTAAGTATGGGATGATGATGTATCAAAGACAACCTTCAGATGTTGTCATGGCCACTACGAGTCCATGGCGATGCCTTCGACGTGACCAATGGACCAATAGTGTTTTGGGGGATCATTAACAGGATCTTCTAGCCTTAACTCAATATTTTCATGGTGTTCTTCATTGATGACATCTTTTTTCATTCAGAACCAGAAGTGGACCCTGCTACACACCTATATATAGTCTTGGATACAATCTCAAAGCACCAACTTAATGAGAACCTCTCCAAGTTCTATTTCTGGATTCAGGAGGTCCACATTCTAGGACACATCATCTTAGATGCTATTGTTATAGTGGATCCAGAAATGATATAGGAATTTTTTTTTTGGAATCCACCTAGTAGAATGACTACGGTGCACAATTTCTTGGGGTTGGCCAAATATTACTAGAGGTTCATGCTCAACTTTTCTAGAGTATGAGAAACCTTATCGGCTTTGACAAGGATGGGAATAAACATTGTGTTTTCGAATATGTTCCATATGATTTACCAAGAGCAGAGGCAGAGAATGATAAGTTCTACCATATTTAGAATACCAAAGGAAGGCATTGGGTATGTTGTTTTCTGTGACACAACAGGGACAAGAATTTGTTGTGTCTTGCTACTGGAGTTAAAAGTGATCAACTACGGTTCACGGAAGTTGAGGTGAAATGAGAAGAAATACATGACCCATGATCTAGAGCTATCAATAGTGGTCTTACCTTAGAAAATGCGACATATCTACATGATTGGTGAGTGATTTATAGTCTACTCTGACTTGAAATGTCTCAGGTATATCTACTCATAGAATGACCACAACATGAGGCAGCGATGATGGATAAAGATCTTCTAGGACTATAATTTCGAGATAGTCTATAATTCAAGGAAGGGGGACATGGTGGAACACATTATCAGTAGAAGAACCAGTTTTTAGCTACTGAGTGAAGTGACAAAGCAGTTAGAGGCGATGAAGATATCCTTTGTAGATGATGATGGAGCAGCTTACCATCAGTCGATGAGTGCCACACCCCTACTCTTATAGTGATTAAGGGAGGCTCATATTGTGAATGTTGACTATGAGGCCTAATTTACTCAGTTATCATTATGATAGGATCCTCATGGATTTTAAATAGGTGGGGATCACATCATCCTTTTTAGAGGGAACACAGTAGTACCAATGGAATTACGAGAGGAGATTTTGAGGGAGTTCCATACATCCCATTTGGAAGTATAACCAGGTGTGGAGAAGACGTAACATGATCTCCGACATTAGTAATGGTGTCCAAGGTTTCAAAAACCGATGGTCGAGTTTGTTTTAGAGTGCCTCACTTGTTAGTAAGTGAACACCGAGCACCGGGTTCCAATAGGCTTGGCACAACCACTTAAGGTGCCATAGAGAAAGTGGGATTGTATCTTAATGGACTTCATGACGGGATTACCATGCATGTCCAAGGGCTGTAATTGTATTTGGGTGACCTTTGACCAAATCACCAAGTCAGATCACTTCCTACCCATCTGGGTGGAGGGATTGGGATGCCTCTACATCCAAGTGATACTACTTTTTCATGGGGTTCCCTTGATGATTGTCTCAGACTGTGATGTGTGCTTCACATCCTAGCAATGCAAGGGATTATAGGAAGAATTTGGGACTCAGCTATGCTTGAGCACAACCTTTCACCTACATATGGATGGTTAGATGGAGTGGAAAATAAAGACCATGGAGGATATTATTCATTCATTCATCCTTGATTTTAGTTTTAGTTGGGAGGAACACCTTCCACTAGAGGATTTTCCATAAAACAACACCTATCACTCAACCATTGGCATGGAATCATTGGAGGCTTTTTACGGGAGGACTTGCAGATCACCTCTATGATGGGAAGACACAAAGGAGTCAGCAAAAATGGGTCTAGATCTGCTAAGGAATGCCACTGAGAAGGTTTAGATCATCCAGGAGTAGATGAGAACTTCGTAGAGTAGAAAAAATCATTTTCTGACAAGATACATAGGCCCTTTATGTTCGAGGTGGGAGACCACGTGTTCCTTTGTGTCTCACACCTATGAGGACTGCGATGATTTGGAAGGGGTGTCAAGTTATATCCGATGTTCATCAGAACATTCTAGTTAATGACCAGAGTTGGCAAGATGGAGTACCACCTAGAACTCCCCCCACAGATGTACCAGGATTACAATGTTTTCCACATGTCGTAGCTGAGGAGGTATGTTCATGATCCATCACACGTCATTGACTTGGGTGAGATGGACAATGACGATGGGGAGATGTTTGTGGAGTTCCAGGTGGACCTAGAGGATCTATATGAGATGGTCCTTCATGGTTTGTTCTTTCCCGTATTGTGCATTTGGTGGCTGCATAAGAATATTCTAGAGAGCACATAGGACTGGGAGTCTACGATTCCTGCTCAATACCTCCTTTTTTTGTTTAGCCTAGTTTTGTCTTATGGGGATGTGAAGCTTGAAATGTGGGGACAACATAATATCCCTAAAATTACATGTATTTTTTGAAAAAATATATGGGGTTATTTTGAGACAAGAGGCTCAGAAGACACTTGATCCTAAGGCCTGGTGAGCCCAAAATAGAATTCTAACCCTTTTTAGTTTATTTAAATAAACTTGCAAGCTGTTTTTTCTAACATTTAAAGTAGTTCTTTGATCCAAATTCCAAGTACACCATTGAAAATATAATGTCAGGATTCACCTTGGTATGACCTAGGTTATTCTGCAAAGGGTAGACTAGAAAAGATAATTTTCAAACCTTTTGGAAGAGAAATAAAATAAAATAAAATATATTTTATGTTTTTCCATCACCGTTGAGCAGGGGCACACCAACACTGTGGTGCAGTGATGAGGTGAAGAATAAACTCAATAAATGAATCCCATTAATGAGGATCTTTAACTGGCGTGTAATAGAAGAACATTTTCATAAATAAAACTGTATAACGAATCGACGACATATTGTAGCAGAAATATTGAACATGTCTCTCTTTTATTGAGATGACGGGTTGAAGAAAGAGTGGGAGATCATGAAATTTCAATGACGAATTTACAACGAGGAATACTCTCCAATGAAAGAATGAAGAATGATTTCTCCCTCCACCCTTCAAAGGATTTATCTCCAATAATGTATGATGGCAGATCAGAAAGTGGAAAAGACATCTTTGAGGAAGGATTTGAGACTAGAGATCGACAAACATCAACGACTTCAAATAGATCAACAACAATGAAGAAACATCTCTAAGGAGGGGTTAAATTTTATATTTGTCCCTATTCTTCATTCTAAAATAAAGAACCTAGATCAATCCACGAACATTTTGATTCGTGGGTCTCTTGTTCTTGCGGGAGGTTGATTTGCATCGAGGTATTTCATCAGGATAGAAAATTGAAAAGTCCTTAAACCTTCCCCATGTTTCTAAACCTCTGATGAAAAGTGTGCGGGTCGACCCAAATAAGGCCCAAGCCAATGCGCATTTTTTCATTTTTGAGCGTTCTTCATGGCCGCAACTCTAGATTGATGGTAATGACCTTTCGAGGCCATAATAGGGAAGATGGCACCCCATGGGGAATGAAGGCATATACAGTCCAAAAAATGGACCACCAGAGTGGACCTGATGGTTTGCAGAACATCACGTCAGTGCACCAGTGCCCGTGATAGTGGTCGTGGGTTGGTGGAGGTGCACTATGATGGTGAACCGAGGCGGGTTGCGACTGTAAGATAGAATCCACTAGAAGTAGGTAGACGGCTGGCAGACAGGGAAGTGACATGCCAAGTGCGGACTATAGCTTCTCACTAGTACGTGGTCTAGCAAGGACCTCATGCAGGACCATGGGGTGACTGGATCTTGTAAGCCACCTGCAGCCAAACTGAACACCAAGCGGGCATTGAGGTCGGGCTAGGGGTGCGAACTGGGCCACTGAGCAGCCCGGGCTGGATTAAATATGGTGGGATAAAGCGGGGCCGCTATGCAGCTCGAGCTGGGAAACATTGGTCCCCCAGTGAGGACATGGAAGCTAAATCTGGGTCACCGGGTGACCCAGAGGACTGGACCCCCAACTGAATCAAGCCATGTCTAGAAAATCCCAATAGACCAGGCCCATTAGTCACGTCGTACCAGTCCAACAAAGACCCAAGTAGGTCAGATCGGGTCAGCAAAATTGGGTTGTGTAATGCAGGACCACCAGATCGGGTTGGTCCGGTCAGTCCGACTAGGTTGAACTGGGCCCGAACACAACCAACCCTTGTTTCCAAAAAAACGTTAATGTCTTTCAGACCTGGCATTCGATTGAAGATCTATTTTGGGGCATTGGAATGCTCATAATGAGGAGGATCATTTGGAATTCTATAAGGAGGATTTCATGGTAGTTGATATTGGACGAATGGATTTAATATAGGATTCTCTTGAAGTCAATCATGTTATGTGTGAGAATCATGTGGTTGGATGAGACCTGAAGACTACTATCGAGTGGGTCAAAGAGACCTTGTAGGCCTACAAGACAAGAGACCCTATGTGGAACATCTCCGAGAGGCAATGTGTAGATCAGATACCAACAACCCTATTTGGATCACCACCAAGTGACCCCTTGTGGACCAGATACCATCGACCCTATTTGGATCATCTTCAAGCAATCTATTGTAGAATAGCAACAAGTGGCCATGTATGGACTAGTTATGATGGCTTAAATTGGAAGTGGCTCTGTGAGATCCAGCAGACCCATGATTCTAATAAAGGATTAGTACCCCAGTAGTCCAAGGTGTTCAGTGTCATGACTAATAGTCATGCTTTCATACTTTAGATTATACCAATGAGAGTTTTCTTCATTTGTGATCACACTTCATGGTTTTCATGGGGATTGATTTGTGGTCTTTCCATTGTGGTTTGGGTACCTAATGAGTATTTTTTTACTCAACCCAAAATGGATTCACCCACACGTGTTGTGTCTAGTGAAAATTATTGCCACCTTGACAGAGGACTCAGTGGACTAGGACCCTACGGAGCCCAGTAGGATCAGGTAGGCAGGGCATACTTCTATGGCCTCCAAAAGCTACTCTATACATACCCATTCGGTAGGTTTTTCACTAATTGAAATTACATGGAACTTTTTACTATTTATGTTTCCATATTTTTGTTTGTTGGGTTTGTATTCTGGACAATTTTACATACATATTGTACATTTACATAGTGGTTGTTTTGTGGAATTCATGTTTTCCTTTCTAGTGTTTGGGTTGTGGTTGTGTGTGTGTCCATAAATGTACCCAAGAAAATTCCTCCCACTTGGTGGTTAAAGCATTCAACACTAGTCGCCAAACCCTGGCCTTTGGGTGCAAGATTTGGGGAGTCACAACACGAGTCCCATGGGACAGGTCCTGCCATACATTTTACAAAAATACATTTACATTGAAATTATTAAACTAATCACAAAATTGTAATTAAATATTTATTACATAAAAAAATACCAACACATAATTCATCATTTTTAAAATATTTTTTTACTTATAAAATGATATAATTATATCATATTTCCATCTATATGATGGATAAATTTTATTTATATTTTCATTTGTGAGGTTACAATTCACTTGTTGAGGTTATTATTCATAAGGTTCATGTTACTATTCCAAAGTTCATGTTATTATTTCATTGGTATATATTCCTTATCTTGTATAAATTACTTTTATTTCAATAATATTCATTTATAAAGATTATATTGTATTATTAAGGTGATTTTATGTGATTAAACTATATGAAATAATTATATGAAGGGAATTTACATTTATATAATTTAGGGTCGTAAAATTATAAACCCTTATGAAATTTCACCATAAAAATTTTGGTTTACATTCTAAGGTAAAAACATCATATCTTTCATAGGTTATCATGATTCCTCTTTGTACATATGGTTCCACCAATGTAATTTGGCTAGGTGAGTAGTCATGTTGTGTATAACTTTATCACCACAATCAACGATCTTAACTGGATGCCCCTCGTATGATAGTTCATTTTACAACTGTACCACCCCTGAATTTAGTACATGTGAAGGATATAGAATGTACTTACATAATATGGATGCATGGAATACATCATGTAATTGACACATAGTAGGTGGAACTACTATTCGATAGGTCATAACTCCGACATGATCTAGGATCTCGGAGGGGACGAGGTACCTGGGACCAACCTTTCCATTCCTCCAAATTCTCCTGATCCTATTATATGGAGATATGTGGATGAATACCATTTCTCCATCCATAAACTTGAGATCCAATTGAAATTTGTCTGCATAACGCTTCTCTCAACTTTGGGCTTCCATGATGTGTTGTTCCGTGGTTTTCACCGTTCCACTATTTCATCGACCATTTCTGGACCTAGAAGCCTTTTCTCACTGAGTACAACTTAGAATTATAGTGTTATTATCCTTTTTCTATAAATGGATTCATATGAAGCTAGTTTGATACTACAATGGAAACTATTGTTTTAAGAGAACTGAATTGGAGAAACATATTGGTATCATCCTACTTTGAAGTCCCTAAAATTTTCTCTCTACACACCTTACAGACTCTGAATTGTTTACTCAAATTGGACATTAGTTTGAGGATAATAGGCCATTATGAAGTTCAAATCAATGAAAATATAATGTTGGAGACTTTTACAAAACATTTAGGTGAATCATGGATCTCATTCAAATGCAATCAATAATGGGATTCCACGTATCCTTCCTACTTCTTCAATGTATATCCATGAAAGTTGACCCAATGATAAGTCCTATCAAATTGTGACAAATTTTGGTATCTTGGTTAGATGATCGAAAATAACCCATATATAATTGTTCTATATAGATGTCTGTGTACATCTAGTGACAAAGACCATGGAGATTTTTCCCATTTCCATGTTGGTATGCGTAGTGGTTGAAACTAATCATTGGACTTCTTCCTACTATCCTTCACTTGCTGGCATACTAGGAACTATGATGTATATTCAGAAATCCCATTCTTCAAATTGTCCCACCAATATTCCCCTCAATGATCATGATACATATTTGTACTCCCTGGGTGCATAGAGATTTTTGGGCTATGTGGATCATTCTAAAGCTCCTCTTTTATCTAGGGATTAGATAGTACAAATAATCGTAACCCAGATTTTACCACTCCTTCCTTATCCGTTTATAAATCTGTGGATTTACCATTCTTCATAGCATCAATATTTTTTCTAAATTTCCACATCAATTCTTTGAATATCCTTTATGTTTTCTACGAGGGACGGTTGAGAAATCATTTGATAAAGGATTTATGATATTCCTTCCTTAACAATTCCCATGTCCGTCCTTTTCTGGTCAAAGAAGAATGGATCCTTCTCAAATTGAAAAATTTATAATGTTTCAGGATCCATTATACTTCAAGTATCTTTCACCTTATTTCCATTACCAGGATGGTAGTGGATTAAGCAGTCGTAATCAATAATGAGCTCCAACCATCTTTACTTGCTCATATTAGGCTCATTCTATGTGAATTTAGAGATGAGACTTTTGTGTTCAATTTATATCACAGTCTTCTTCCAATAGTGATAATGCATCTGTATTTTAAACACAAATATCATAGCTACCAACTTCGTATCATGGATGGGATAGTTTTTATAATGAATTTTCAATTACCTTGAGGTGTATGATATCAATTTTTTATTTTTCATCCTTACACAACCTAAGACATTTTTTAAAGAATCATTGTATGCCATAAAGAGTTATCCACTTTTTGGGAGTGTGAGTACTGGTGTAGTGATAAGCCTTTTTTTGATCTCCTTAAATCATTGATCAGCTACTGATTGTAAAAAAATTCACCTCGTTTAGTGTCATCTTGTTCATTGGGTTTGAAAATATTGTGATGTTATTCGTAAATTAACGGTAGCACCATGCTAGGCCAAGGAAACTATGGATATTTGTTATAGATGTTTTATTAGGACACTCTTCGATTTCCATTATTATGTAAGGGTCTACATATATTTATTTTTTGGAGATAACATTCCTCAAAAATGATACATCCTTCATCTAGGACTCACATTTACTGTACATTGCATATAGTTTCTCCATTCACAATGTCTTTATCATTATATTCCAATTCTCCATGTGTTCATCCTTTCTCTTAGAGTATATTAGAATATCATCAATAAAGTATAACAAATAATATTTGAGGTAACCTCTAAATACTATATTAATTAATTCCCTTAAAATTGATGGACCATTAGTGAGTATGGAGGGAGTCACTATAGACTCATAGTGTCTATTCCTTGTTTGAAAGGCTGTCTACGGAATATATTCATTCCTCAATTTTAATTGGTGATATCCCATCCAATGTTCCACCGTAAATAAATAATTGGCCCCATGTAGCGGATAAATCAAATCATTTATCCCTGGAAAGGGATACTTTTTTTTATAATTATTTTATTGATCTCACAATAATAAATGCAGAGGTGTGTTGATACATCATTCTTCTTGATGAAAAGGATTGGTGGACCACATGATGAAGCACTCGGTCATATAAAACCCTTTTCCAGATGATCTAGTAATTACTTCTTCAACACATCTAGATCAATGGTTTCCACTCTCTTTATTTTCATTGATTTACGTAGAGATCTATAGATAATTCCAATTATGAACTCAAATTATCGATCAAGAGGAATACCAGGCTATTATTCAGGGTATAAATTAGTGTAAAACCTCACAAGAGTCATGTCTTCAAGAATGATTCTCTCATTTGTCTCACTTATTTTAGTTATATATACTTTCTCATAATGTTGTAATATCCAACCTTCAGACAATGATTCTAAAAGATATTCATCCTCCTCCATATACTTGTACTGAATTGGAGGATACATCGGGATATGAAGAGTGATAT
Source organism: Viscum album (assembly GCA_963277665.1). Classification (NCBI taxonomy): domain Eukaryota; kingdom Viridiplantae; phylum Streptophyta; class Magnoliopsida; order Santalales; family Viscaceae; genus Viscum; species Viscum album. The sequence goes on from OY728164.1 coordinate 154,903,207, forward strand.
CCCTTTCACAAAATTTGATGATGGAATTGTATAAAGATAACCTATACATTCCCAATATATCATCAAACTCCAGAAAAGGAAGTATGAAAATATTTGGGGGGAGGTTCCGTCCACAAACATTATCCAGGGATGATTTTTATACATTGGATGTACTAATTTATTCATTTTATATTCTCATATATAACTCTAACAATATATTTTTAGGTGGTGTTTGAATATTTCTTCAAAACATGCATGATTTTAATGAATTCTCAGAATTATAATCAAATATTGTATTTCTTTTGGTTTAATTACAATCCAGCGTACCTTTCACCACATTATTTTCCAGTTCCACCTCAGCATTAATGATAGCATAATCCCATCCATGTTATCTTGAAGGTTTTTTCTGATTGTCTCCAACCACCCTTGGAATAGGGAAATGGTTAAAATAATTCTCATGTTCCTTATAGTTGTGAAATTTCACTATAGGCTGAGTGTTGGTGTGAACCTTCCATTATTCTAAGGAATTAGTAGAATTATTCATAACCCTTTGGAAGTTATTATCCAAATATCATATTCCTCCAAATTTAAAACCTTTTTTGGTTCTCTTTAGATACTTTCCAAGTTTATTTTACAACAATTTTGACACATGGGTAATTCAATCTTCATTCCATCATTGGACTTATCTACTGATCCACCCATTTTAGACTCTATTTTCTACTTTTTTCCTCTGGTCACATGAGACATCTGAGATTCTAAAATCACTATTTCAACATTTAGGGAATATCTAAAAATCTACTCATATCTATTTAATTGTCAAATGAAAAATGATATTTATAGATTAATAAACTAGTACACTAAATAAGATATCCACCATGCCTTTTCACGATCTTGAAAAATCCAAATGTGTGTTATGTAAGCATTTTAATGTTTTTTATATGCCATGATGGATTCCATCTTCCTTCATCGGATGTTTGGGGAACTACCATTCATTATTTTGAAGAAAGGTTCATGGAAAATATTTATTTAATAACATTTTCATTAATTTATCCCAATCCATGGAATCAATTTCCTCCTTGGACGTCAATGTTTTGATCAATTTCCACCACTAATCAACATCCCCATCAAAATGACTGACTGCCAATACAACTTCTCTTCTTCTAAACACTAGAGAAAAGATAACATATTTTCAAGGTAGATAATACACTTTCTCATGAGGAGGTGATCATAATATCCACTAAACATGGGATACTATCTCACATGAAGGAGTTTTTGACATCTTTCTCTTTCCTTGTAGAAGAAGGGTGTTCCACACTATTCATGTTATTATTCATAACATTAGCTAGCTGATCAAGTAATGTCATAAGTTTTTCTGCACCCATTTCTAGTATATTTGTCATATCCTTAAGTAAATCATCACATTTCCTATCAAATTAATTATTATCACATGTTCTTCTAAATCTCACCATTAACTAAGAAAAATAGAGTGCAATTAGGGTAATTTAATACTAGACTAATAATCACAAAAAATGAATCTCTAAACATAAAATGATAAACTCATAAAAGAATAGTATATATTATCTTGTGGTCCCCATGTATTATTTCTAGGTTATCCATGATCTATTTTATAACATATATTTTCTTATGGACATTTCTTCGTTCAATTAATTAGGGTTCGTAATGAGCACATGAATTTACCAAAGGATATCCCCATGGATTTTCAAATCAGTGTGCAGTAAGGCTTGTTAGAGTGTACTAGTTTACCTCGAGTTGGGCCTAGAACACCATGTTGGAGTTTTTACTCCATGGTATAACTATTTCAGAACCACATCCCCTTTTTTTATCCAAATTTGGTTATATTTTCTGGATAAACGAATTACACTATGCTTAAAAAAACTAGGGTTGTTTTTTATACGTTTTCTTTTCCCTATGATATTTACTAAAGTTCTATATTCTTAATCTCCAAATATATGTTGACGTTTATCTAATACTAAATATAGAAACCCTCACATTTTCACATAATTTCAAATTACATTAAACATAATTAACTATCAAATTACAAGAAAAGTATATTATAGTATAGTGTATTTGAAAGATTACATAAATAATTACACAACAATGAAAACAACTTTAATTTAATATCCATAAAAAGCTCTTAACATTCATTGTGCTCCTATAACTACATTGGATAACATAGTGATAACATGAAAAAAAGGGATGAGATTGGAATCCTAGTAAGGGAATAAACATATGAATAAATTATATCACATTTGTTAGAAGGATAAATAAGATTGAATAAAGGCATGCATATACATATGGAAGAATTATAAATGTAATCATGGTATACAAGGTGATGTGCAAACAAAATTGAACATGAAATTAGCATGAGTCAAGTCTCATTGAACATGAAGGATCATTTATCATGGTTAATCACCAAGACCATTTCACATTGATCACAAGTCAAGGTTATCCACAAAGACCGTTGCACATGAAATCTCATGACACCGAACATTACCCAATGAATTGTATCACTATCTGGGTGAACCAATCATAAAATATTCATGAATATTTTTTCCACATGAATAATCATACATAATTAATCAAACATAAACATAAGTTTTACCCATGGCATGGATTGGATATGATAATCTTGTCAAAAATGAATAACATAAGGGAATATCACTATGGTTTCCAAGAAATAATGGATTTAAATCATACATGGAAATTCATAAGGGAAAATAGGTATATATCATGATAATTGATGTCAAACTATTGTTAAATATTTTAAAAATAGTATTTAAGAAACATTATAACTAAAAAATTTTACTGCAGTTTAGGTAAACCATTAAAGGTAATTTAGAATAGAAGATGGGATAATATTTTATATAAACCAGAAGTAAACCTATAATATTTTTATAATTTATTTATTTATTTTATAAAATAACTGTATGTTAATAAATCTTATATAGTGTACTTAAAAATGGTTAAGAATATGGGATGTTCATTTATAATGGGCTTGAATGTTCGGAAGAATTGAGTATGGATCCTTTTAGAAACATGTATATCCCTAAAAAATATGGATGAACATTTCTTGATACATATTTTCGGAACATAAAAAATGGAATTTAGAATATTTGAATGAAAATAAAGGATAATTTCATTTGGGTATCCCTAGTGTATGCCAGTATTTTGAAATGGCGCCTAGTGGAAGTAATTGAAACCATATCAATGCACGCACTCCATGTAGGGTTTTCCCTCCTACTCAAGATAATTAGAGTGGAGCTGATGATACAAGTGGTGCTGATCAGCTTATCACTATACTGGGACAACTCACTCAGGTTATGAATAATATCTTTACCCGTATGGAGCGCCCTAATCCGCAGCGTGGAGGATCAATGTTAGATCGCTTCATGAGACAACAAACACCAACATTACATGGGAGTACAAATCCAATAGTAGCTGAGAAATGGATAAATTTATTAGAGAAAATAAACCACGCCTTGGGGAGTAGCGAAAGGGAAAAAGTTGTCGTGGCAGTTTACCACCTTACTAAAGATGAGGATCAATGGTGGTCATTTATTCAAAACACGAAGGAAGACGATGAAGTATCAAATATGGAATGAAGGGAGTTTAAAGAAATTTTCATAGAAAAATACTATCCTCATGACCATTGAGCAGATATGGAAAGACAATTTCTAAGTTTGAGGAAAAAGGAGGATGAGAACAACGCACAGTATGAAGATGACTTTACAAGGTTAGAGAGGCAAGTTGCAGATTATATACATAACCCAATAAGTAAGATTGATCATTTCTTTTATTGGTTAAAACCATTTATCTGTCGAGCATTAGTATCACAATACTTCTCATCATACGAAGATATTGTCTCATGTGCTATCATGATAGAAAATGAATTCTCTATGTCTTATGAATCTAAATCAAGGAAAAAGAAGAAGAGATATGCTGAACACTCTGGGAAAGGAAATAAGGAAGCAGGGAAGAAAGGAAGAATTGAATTTCCTCCCTGTGATAATTGTGGAAGGAAGAACCATGGTGCCTGTATAAAAGGAAAAGGAGTATGCTACAATTGTGGACAGAAAGGCCATCTAGCTGGTGATTGTAATGGAATGAAAGACTCTACCAATGTTTAATGATACAATTGCAGGGAGATGGGACATTATGAAAATGAATGCCCTAAGCATCAGGGAAACATACCTTTGAAAAGGCCAAGTGATAAAGGCCAAGCTTATGTTATCACTACTGCTGAGGTAGAAGCTCCGAAAGATGTGGTGGCAGGTAATTTAATGGTTTCCTCATGTTTAGAAAATGTTGTTTTTGATTCTGGATCATCGCATTGTTTCATATCTTCAAAGTTTTAAAAGAGAATTAGATATTTCCAATTTGATTTTACAAGGGAGTTGTCATTCAAAAATCTTAAGGGATGTATCATTGCAACAAAGTTCTGTGAATCTGTTCCCATTAGAGCATATAAATGGTCTTTATCTGCTGATCTCATCATCATACCTATGATTGAGTTTGATATAATCCTCGGTATGGATTGGATTTCAGACCATGATGCGAAGATTTATTTTAAGAAGAAGGAGGTTACAATTTTTTATGATGATTATAAGGAACACCTTATCTTTAGAGTAGAATCATCACCACCTAATTCTTATCTATATCCACTCCTAGTAGCTCAACTAAATTCAATTATTGGGGAGAAATAGAATGAAATAACTATGGGTGAGGAAAGGAATGTTCAAATAATGGATGTACTTATTGTGAATGAATATGTTGATGTTTTTCCGGAAGATTTACTTGGACATCCTCCAAAACAGGAAATTGAGTTTTCCATTGATTTAATTCTTGGATCAAGGCCCATATCGAAGACCCCTTATAGAATGGACACTGTGGAATTAGAGGATCTAAAAAAACAAATAGAGGAATTGAGTAATAAGTGATTTATTCGCCCTAGTGTCTCTCCATGGGGAGCCTCTGTCCTTTTTGTTAAGACGAAAGATGGATCTATGAGGTTATGTATCGACTACAGGGAAATTGATGCTATAACAATAAAGAACAAGTATCCCCTATATCGCATTGATGATTTATTTGACCAACTGTATGGAGATCAATAATTTTCAAAGATTAACCTTTGATCTGGATACCATCAGTTGTGTGTGAAGAAGGAAGAGATTTTGAAGACATCATTTCGAACCAGGTACGGGCATTATGAGATTACAGTAATGCCTTTTGGGCTGACTGATGCACCCTCTGTTTTAATGGATCTAATGAACAGAGTTTTCAAGGAATATCTTGATGACTTTGTAGTGGTATTTATTAATGATATCTTGATATACTCCAAAATCTATGATGATCATGAAAATCACTTACGCATTATATTGAAGAACCTGAGAATACATGAATTATATAGGAAGTTTAGAAAGTTTAAATTCTGGCTTCAAGAGATTTATTTTCTAGGCCATATTTTCTATAAGGATGGAATTTCCGTTTATCCTTCTAAGATACGAGCAATCAAATAATGTCCAGCACCGATGAGTATAACTGAGGTACGTAGTTTTTTTGGTTTAACAGGTTATTATTGACATTTCATACAAAACTTTTCCTGGTTGGATAACCCATTAACAAAGCTCACACGTAAATGGGTTAAATTTTTTTGGAAAAAAGATTGCGAAGAATGTTTCAAACAACTGAATAAATTATTAGTCAATGGTCCTATATTGACTCTACCATCAGGGAATGATGGGTTTGTTATTTATAGTGATGCATTGAAGAAAGGACTTGGTTGTGTCCTTATGCAGAATGATAGGGTTATTGCCTATGCATCATGACAAATGAATATTAATGAGCAGAACTATCCTACTCATGATCTTGAGTTAGCAGTTGTCATCATTTCTTTGAATATTAGGAGGAACTATCTCAAAGGTGATAAATGTGATTTTTATACTGATCACAAGAGTTTGAAGTATATTTTCTCACAAAAAGAACTCATCATGAGGCAAAGGTGATGGTTTGAACTACTCAAGGATTATGATGGAACTATACACTACCACCCAGGGAAGAAAAATAAGGTGGAAGATGCTTTGAGTAGAAAGGATCATGGAGTTTTGAACAAGATGAGAATCAAAAGGGATCCTATTTTCATGGATCTAGTGAATATGGACATGGGAATAACCATGGAAGGTGAAACATCAAAGCTTTTTCAAATGGTTGCCAAACCATATTTACTAGAAAGGATTAATAGTTCTCAGACTGATGATGAAGAGTTTCAAAATAATAATAAAGCCGTGAATTATGGGAGATTGAGTGACTTTGTGTATGAAGATGGAATTTTAAAATTTGGGAAGAGACTTTGTGTTCCCAATATACCTGATCAAAAAAGGGAATTTTTGGATGATGCTCATAGTTCCAATTTCTCTATACACCCTCGGAGCACCAAAATGTATAGAGATTTGAGGGAACATTTTTTGTGGGAAAACATGAAGAGGGAGATTTCTGATTTTGTGTCAAGATGTATGGTTTGTCAACAAGTGAAAGTTGGAAGGAAACAGCCTGGAGGAGTATTGGAACCTCTTCCTATACCTGAGTGGAAATGGGATGATATTATGATAGACATTGTCATGGGACTACCAAAGACTTCTAGAAGGAACGATGCAATATGGGTCATTATTGACCATCTTACCAAGTCAGCACATTTTCTTGCTATAAGGGAGGATTTACCACATGAACATCTAGAAAGACTATATATTAATGAATTTTTGATACTTCATGGAGTACCCCTATCAATAGTTTCTGATCGTGATCCACGTTTTAGATCATGATTCTGGAAAAGTCTTCAGAAAGCCTTGGATATTGAACCTTGTTTGAGCACTGCCTACCACCCCCAAAATGATGGACAATCAGAACGAACTATTCAAACCATAGAAGATATGTTGAGATCCGGCTCACATGACTTTCAGGGTATGTGGGATCAATATTAACCTATGGTATAATTTTCCTATAACAATAACTTCCATTTGAGTATTCAGATGGCACGATATGAAGCGTTATACGGAAAGAGATGTCGCACACCAACCTGTTGGGTTGACGTTGGTGAAAGAAAACTTGTAGGCCTGTAACTAGTGGAGGAAATGATGGAATAGATGAAGGTAATCCAAAACCACATTAAAGCATCTCAAAGTAGGCAGAAGATCTATGTCGATAACCAAAGGGATGATTTGTAATTTTAGGTAGGAGATCATGTTTTCTTGAAGGTATCTCCCTGGAAGGGAGTTATATGTTTCGGTAAGAAGGGTAAATTGAGTCCCAGGAACATAGGACCTTTCGAAATTCTAGAACGAATTGGGGTTATAGCTTACCGTTTGGAAATGCCACAAATTATCTCCAAAGTTCATGATGTGTTCCACATATCACTATTGAGAAAATTCATGCTTGACCCAACGCATGTACACACCTATGAGAAATTAGAACTAGAACTTGATCTATCTTATTGAGAAGATCCTGTCAAGATTCGTGATATGAGAGGGCAAGTGCTGAGAAACCGGACGAATCGTCTGGTAAAAGTTTTATGGAGACCACCATAAGATGGAAGAGGCAATGTGGGAACCCGAGGAACTAATCATGAAGAACCACCTGAATATTTTTATGTAGTAATATTCTAGAAATTTAGAGGAAGAAATTATGTGAAGGAGGGGAGAATGTAACACCAAAATCTTACACTGTACGCTTCTCTTTGAATAATACAGTAGCATGTGTTGTACGCATCTTCGAGTTCTAACACAGACCACAACCAATCAAACTAGCCGTTATGAATATTAATACCCAATTTTTATAATATTATATATTTTATCTTTCAAAATGGACTTCATTTTTTTAACGTCATGTTGGATGTCAGTGCCAATAGTTTAAATTCATATACATGGACCCTTGATGTATTTTGTGTTCATACAAAATATTTATTCAGAAATCTGGCAATGGTTGGAGTAGTTATGAGATATCCATCCATTGTGATTAAAGAATAAGCTCTATTGGAATAGACCTTATGTATTGAGTAAGTTCCTTCCTATTTTGGTTCAAACTTGGGAGGTTTCTTTCCTGGTATCATTGGAGTTCTGAGAACTAATACCAATTCTCCCTGAACGAATGAACGAAGATGAACTTTTTTGTTGAAAGATCGTGTTATTCGATTCTGATAAACTTTCAAGTGGTGAAGGGTGCATAATATTTTCTCATCTTACTATTCCAATTCATTCAATCACTTTTGAGATTGTTCATCTGTAGATGACTGATCAAAAATGGCTACTCTGAGCAAAGGTGATTGAACATCAATAGGAAATATTTCTTCCGTTCCATATATCATTGAATATAGAGTTGACCGCGTTGCAGGGAGGGTGGTGGTCCGATAAGCCCATAAAGCATGAAATAGTTTATCAGGCCATGACCTCCTGAATTTTTCCACAATCTTTTACAGTATATTTGATAGAGTCTTGTTGAAGGCTTCTATCTATCCATTGGCCACTGCATGATACTGAGATGAATGGTTGGATTTGATGTTGTATTCTTGATACAACTTCTTCATCTCAGATGACCATAAGTTGGTGCCATTGTCCGTCAATATGGGATGATGGACACCAAATCTGGTAATGATGTTAGACTTGACGAAGATAAAATTTCTTTTATAACTAACTTCTTTGAGAGGTATTGCCTTTTCCCATTTGGAAAAGAAGTCAGTATCAGTAAGAATATACTTAAACTGCTTGGCTGTAGCTAAAGGATAAGGTCCCACCACATCCATTCCCCATGTGACAAATGGCCACGAGTATTTAGCTGTATGAAGCAACTCTGAGGGTTGATGAATGAAGTTGGCATGTACTTGGCATAAATGAAACTTCTTTATGAAATAAACACAATCTCGTATCATTGAAGGCCAAAAGTATCCAAGCCTTCAAATTTCATTAGACAGTCTGTGTCCAGACTAGTGGGCACCACAGACTCCTGTATGTACTTCTTTCATGACATCCATTTTCTCTTCACCATCAATGCATCTGAAGAGAACTCCATCAAAACCACTCTTGTAGAGAATTTTCTCTGGGTGATCTGGGCTATCATAATGAGTAAAATTTACCACACGTCTCTGGACTTGTTCTTTCCTGGCTCTATCAGGTGGAAGTATTCCATTTTAATGGTATTCCCCAATAGGTGTCATCCATCCTGTTGTATGACCATATGGTTCAATAATGGGACTAAATTCGTTGATTTCCTCTACTCTGAATTGAACATAAGGTGAAGTTGAATGACCGTGGGAAACACTGATGGTTTTCTCGTCCTGATTTGGATCTTCCAGAGTTGTGGCTATATTATCCAGTGCATCAGCTTGAGCATTTTGTGATCATGGGACATAAGAAAATGTCAATTCCATGGGAAATTCTGCCATTAACTCTTTGACGTAATCATACAAAGGGATCAATTCTTATTTTCTGATTTCATTATCCCCAATGACTTGCTTTATTACCAGGTCTGAATCACCTTTCACTTTTAAGTGATTCACTTGTGCTTGAAGCGCCAACTCCAAGCCTGCGATGAGAGCTTGGTATTCTGCTTCATTATTTGTACCGCCTCCCAACAATGAGAAGGAATAGGCTAAAACTTCCTTTTCTAGGGAAATGAGCACAACTCCTAACCTAACTTTGTTGAATTTATGATTTTCTATTTTCCTCCCTGTTAGACTTTTGGAAGTTTTATCAAAGTACATTTCCCATGTTTGACGACTATCTTGAATAGAGAAGACTTACTCATTAGGGAGTTAAATATCTGATGATGTATCTTCTACTAAAGGGTGTTCAGCAAGGAAATCAGCCAGATCTTGGACCTTTATTGCCTTTTGAGACACATACTGAATGTCAAACTTCTGCAAAATAACTTTCCACCTTTCCAGACATCCTGTAAGCATTGGATTTCTAAGGATGAATTTGAGTGGGTTATTGCGAGATACCAATTGGAACTCGTGATGCTGCAGGTAGTGTATCAACATCTGAACTGCAAAGATTAATTCTAGGAAACACTTCTCAATACTTTAATATCGGGTTTCTGCTTCAAGCATAGTCCGACTAAGATAATAAAAGATATTTTCATTCCCAGTGTCATTCTTATAAGAAAGAAAGGCACCCAATGATTTCTCTAAGGATTTCACATAAAGGATAAGTGTCCTTACGTCAACAGTTGGCATTAATACCAGTGGACTCAAGATATACTTCTTTAGAATATCAAATGCTTCTTGACATTCTTCAGTCCACTGGTATGTAACTCTCTTCTTCATCAATTTGGTTAAGTGTAAGCTTTTGCCTTCCAAATTGGCGATGAAATGCCAAATATAGGCTAAGTGTCCTTGAAGTCCTCTTAATTATTTCAAATTTCGAGGAGGTGACATACCAAGGATTGACTTCTTCTTCTTAGGATTGACTTCGATACCATAATGGCGTACAACAAAGTCGAGAAATTTCCCTGAGGTTACCCCAAAATCACATTTTAAGGGGTTCATCTTCAAATAATGTTACTGATGTTTGTGGAATATGATTTCCGAATTAGTCAAGTGATTAGAACTTTTCCTGGACTTGACCACCAAATCTTCCACGTAACATCCAATGAACTTCCCTAAAAAGGGGTTGAAGATATGATGCATGGCACGCTGATATGTTGTGCCAGCATTCATTAAGCCAAAGGGCATTACCTGATAGCAAAACAAACCATGAGGGGCTATGAAGGTTGTAGATTATTAAACTTATGGAGCCATTCAGATTTGATTATATCCAGAATATCCATCCATGAAGGAAAGTTCTCCATAACCAGCTGTTTCATCGATTAAAAGTTCTGTAATCGGAACTGGAAAATCATCTTTAGGATAATGTCGATTAAAATCTATGAAATCGATGCAAACTCTAATTTGTATGTTCTTTTTCTTCACATAGACAATATTAGCCAACCACTTGGGATATTGAACTTCTCTGATGAAGTTAGGTTTAATAATCTTATCCACTTCAACTTCAATTTTAGAAGCATAAGTTGGGCGTGTTCTTCTAGTAGCTTGTTTGAATCCTGGATGTTCTTCTAGAAAACCCAATCGATGAGTGGCAACATTAGAATCATGCCCTGGAATCTCTATATAGTTTCATGAAAATATATCTCGATTTTGCTTTAAAAATGAAACATACATCTCTTTCTCTTCAAGAGTCATGGCTACACTGATTAAAGTGGGGCGTGGATATTCTTTTGTACCCAGATTTATTTCTCTTATTTCATCCACGGTGGTAGAGATACCCTCATCAAATGTTGGAGGAGCATCCCTGAGATCTTCCTCTTCTTCTTCAACATGTGTTATTTATTCTATTTTTACTTTCATAGTAGATGATAAAGCAGAATCTTCATGATCAGAAGAGACGCTGAAATTTGAACATCTTGAAGAAGAAGCTTCCATTTCCAACCTGATTGATGATGAAGGGTCTTCTATGGGAAATAAGGAGGAGATTATGGATTGAGAATCGACATCATCGTTCACCTATAACATTGATATAACTTCTTCTGGCCTGGTTGGTGAAGTATATACTTTCTGGATTTCAGCAGATGAAATGAAGACATCTCCATTTGAGCTTTCATCATTTCTTGGTGGATCACCATTTTCTCCCATGCTGTCTGGCTTGATTGTCGTAATTGACATTATGGAGGTTTCTATAATAGTATTTTGAATTTGGTCTATCCTGTCAATTTGAATGATAGGAAATACATAATCTTTACTCACATGTGCTAATGGGTTTACTGGAATCTTTTCCAAACCATATGGAGCATTAACTTTGGTAATCTCCCTTGTTGTGAATTTCTCGTTTCTCTTCATGTGATAGAATTCTGCCTCAATGTATTGAGACTCACTTTTCTTGAATGGGGCCTTATCAACATACAATGTCCCAACTTGACCATCGAAACAATACTTGAGACATTGATGGTATGATGAAGGGATAGCCACATGTTGATGTAGCCAGGGTCTTCGAAGCAAGATGATGAAGGATGAGTCTTAATCAACAACCATGAAATCTAAATTGGATACAAGATCTCCAAACTATGTTCTGAGTGTAATCTCACACAGTGGTTCTTGTTCATTTTTATCATATCCTTGTAACATCATAGTAGAAGGAGATAAGTCAGGTTCGTTGAGGACCAATCGATGAAGTGTAAGAATGGGAATGAGGTTGACTCCTGAACCATTATCAATGAAAGCTCTTTGGATTTATACACCATTAAACTTTCCCAATAAATACAAAGATCTAATATTCCCATGAATGACATAATTTTCATCTTCATATGTGAATGATATCACTAGAATTCCGCAGGATTATTCTTTACATGGTAGACTTCAGCTGCAACAATTTCAGTTTCAAACTCCTGAGGACTTGATAAAGCCTCGATGAGTGCCTCCCGAAGATCTTTGGACATATTCAAAGAATCCAAAATTGGTAACTTGGCCGGTACATGGGCCAGGTGTTTCAATACATCATACTTTTGATCCAAAGGTCTGGGTTTCCCAACAGGAACAAGTGGTTTAGTAGGTGCCTTGGAAGTTGATGCTTTGGAAGTTGATGTATCTTGTATTGGGGTAGGAGTTGGTAATACTCCTGGCTTTGGAAGATTAGACCAAATATGTCTATTTACTTACTCAGAGGAAGAAGGTGGAACCTCCGACCGATCCTCTAGAATAACAATGCCAGGACTAAATCTACCTTGTGTGGAAGAAAATGATTGTTCTTGTTGAGATCTTTGAAGATCTCTACCACGAGTTTCTTCCGCATACACCGTTCTAGCAGGGGTAGAATTAGAATAGTGGCCTCTGGAAGATCCATGTCTTCCCCTATAGCCTGAGCCTCTGGAACTTCTTCTGTTTTCTCTGTTTGATATAGGGAACCCATTTTCATCGAATTTGAAACTGTGATTGCCGTAAGGATCTGTTAAGTGAATCATATTAATATAACCAAAGATTAACTCTTCATCATATGAAGACTCTACCTGACTAGCCAATTTAGGTTGTGATGTTTGATGGGATGGTGCCCGTGGCTTCAAAGTAAATGACATAAAATCTACCAGAGTCAAAGACAACTTGGGCTTTGATACATACTCATCTTCTTCTGATTCTTCTTCTTTCATTGAATCTTTCCATTTCATTGAAGATTTTCCCTCTGATGAAGGGGGGTTTCGCTGTGACATTCATGGAAGAAGTCACAATTAGTATCCTCAATTGTGTTTGCAAAATAGTATGAGTTTCGTTGATTGTCTTTTTGACCATCCAATCATCATATTTTTGTGCATTTTTGTTCTTGACTTCTTTCCACTCACCTTCTTCATCCGGAGCTGTAGCAGTAACACATGCTACCTGAGCTGAAGAACTTTTCAGTTTGACTTGTCCTATTTGGACCATTTTTTGCAGGAGGTCCTTGATGAAAAAACACTCCTGAATGGGATGCCCCAACATTTGATGAAATGGGCAATAGTTTGGACGGTCTCCATATCCTTCCTTGTTTGGCCTCTTGGGCCTTGGAAATTGAACCAAATTATTCTCCAGGGCTGAAATAAAGTAACCAAGAACTTGTTCATTTTAGAAAGAATAAAAATTTCTCTTCAACTCATCAAACTGTTTCTATCTTTGATCTCTTTGATCGTCTTGACAAAATGGCCTCTATTTCTGACGCTCAAGAGGTGGAGCCCTTCCACAAGATGAAGGATTTGAAGTGGAAGCAGGTACAGGTTCTTGTTTAAACATGACTATAGTTGTCTCTGCTTTACCCATTCTCCTTCACTGAGCTAATAGAATTACATGAGTTTTATCCTTAGTCTTTATAAGAGAATATTCAATCTATTGAGCAATTGAAGTAAGGTCTCGAAACCCTCCTGTGTATTTCACAGGGATCAGTGGTGTGCGCAACTCATCACATAAATTTTCCACACATATTGGCAACAATTCCTCTTGAGGGAGTGTTATTATTATGGAATATGTTAATCCCTTCCAGCGAGCAATGAAATCAGAGACCCTTTAATTCTCTCTTTGCTTACAATTTGTATGATAAAAAACTGTTTTCTTTGGAAATGTTGAGATGAACTGAAGAAAGAATTTTTTGCGAATATCCTCTCATCCGGTAATTGACAGGGATTGCAAGCTTGTGTACCAAAAAAGGCAGGTCCTTGTAATGAATATACAAAAAAATATGAGCTTAACTACTTCTTGTTGCTGAAGGGTTCCCATCATAGGATCTCAATGAGAAACAAAATATGTTAAGTGTTTCTCTGGGTCTCCCGAACCATTAAAGATTGGGAATGTGGTACTTGGAAAATTTGACAGGGGAGAAATTTCATCAACCCATTCAGGGTAAGATCTCTTTTATGGTTGAATTTGAGACCGCTTTCCCTCCATATCATCAAAATGAGCTGTTAATGACTCAATAGTAGTTATTAAATTTTGAGAAACATCTGGTTGTGCTTGGACCTGAACAGGTGCAATGACTGGAGCTTGGATAGATGTGGCAGCTGATACTGCAACCGATGCCAACACTACCGATTGTTGTTGCACTTGACCCGTAGGATTAGACCTGTAAGGGTGTACTGATAAGGGAGGATATTCTTGATCAATATTAGTAGCCAAAACAAATTCCTTTGGTTGACTGACTCCAGCACACTTAGGAGGAAGACTACCCTGAAGTATTTCTGTGTTCATCCTCCCCAATTCCTTCATTTCTTCCTCTTTTTGTGCAAATCATTGCTCTAGTGAGAGCAATTGGCTTTCTCCAGAGGAAGGGTAGGAAAGATGATTCTTTCCATTCCCCTTTTTTGATACATTTTGGAGACGGGGAAGTGATTTACTTCAAGGAACACTCAGATTTTGGGTAGGCCTTTGATTTCGTGTTCACACACCTTCTTCATTTTTGTCTGTGCTTACAACTTCTTGAGTAGGAACCTCTTCATCAGATCCCTCTAAGTGAACCTTGTCTCGTGGATCAGAAACAATTGAATTGATGACATTAATTGATGCATAATGCATTGCATCCTTTCTATCAACATTTCTGCGATATTGTCTTCTGCCATGCCCCTAAGGAGGCATTTCCTTCTGTTGATTCGATCCCTCAAGAACTTCTTGGTGAACCGTAATTTGGAGAGAATCTCATGATAATTTGTCTCTTCATTCTTCTTGGGGATTCTTTCCTAATGGATAGAAGACCGACTTTCTCTGAGGGTGGGATTGAGGATTTGAAAAAGTCCCCAGTCTGGTGGACTGGGGTTGTTCCTGCTGTTCCTACTCAACTCCTCGAATCCTGTTTGTTGATTTCGAGGGTTGGGTTAAAAGAGTCCTCAGTCTGGCAAGCTGTGGTGTCTCTTGAGATGCTATATCTGAGACTTTCTTGAATTCTCTCTTGATCTTGTAGGCCTTGGTCCAGAAATTACATGGATGCATCAATAAACACCCACTTTTATCACCCGGCTCAAAAGACTGTTGAATGATTTCTAACACTTCTATCACTTGATGATGTGCTTTATCGATACGAGAGGCCTGCTCAATATTCATGTTCACTTGATTCAGCAGTAATTCAACAAGTTTGTCTCTGTATTCTTGACTTTGAGAAGAACTAGTTGAGGCCGATTCATTGGAAATCCTTTGATTTCACACAAAACCAGCCAAATGTGGCCAATTCTGGGAAATAACATTGCACGAAACCACCTTTGGTGGGATTTGTTGATTGGAGAATACAGTGAAATGTTGTGCTCCATGAACACCCCATCCTCTGAGATGAATACGAGATGGGGCATTGTCAATTAACAGGCGTAAACTTTTTAGTGCGCAAAGGCATGAACGCTGAAGGGCTCTCTACTACTTTTCAGCCTTCGGATATCGAGAAACTGAGAGAGAAGCCAAATCAATTTGGAGTTGTAACCCTTCTATTATCTTGATATGATTTCCATATTCATCATAAGATAATATTTTATTTTTCAACTGATAAAGAGTTTTCCATATATTGAGATGAATATCATGAATCCCATCTTCCGTCAACATCTCTGGAATGTCATACTGAGAGTCATCCAAAGGCCAAAACATGACTTACACTTCACCTTTCGCCAGTTGTTTTCTAATGTTCAGAATTTCCTCTTAATCATTCAATGAAGATTATTCCACTTGATTAGACCAGATCTGGTGCTTTCTTGTTACTTCATCGGTTTCAACAAGATTGGTAGAGAATCCACTGATCAAACTAGAAGATGAATGACCTAGGGGTGGTTTGGAGAATGACTTAAACCCCGAGTTATCTTCTAATTGAGAAAGTATTTTACTTGTTGATGGTAATGCATCAGACATGAATGGATTCACATTGGCAAGTGCATCAAGATAAGAGGGATTTCTCGTCACTTCATCGTCTTCTGAAAATTTTTGCAGGCAATATGAATTACTACTGCGGAGAGGACATTCAATGATAAATTCATCATCATGGGGAGGAACACCATGATGGGTTACAACAAAAGATGAGACCTCTTTCTCCTTGATCTTCTGGCCACAAAGAGGGTTATTGTAGCTCTCATATGAAGATGAAACGTTGAGATCGATTGAACTGTCATGAAGGAAGACTTCATGAGGAAGTGTCTGATAATGACCGCCAGAATTAATGCTCCCACTGTTGGGAACTAAGAGATTATAATCTTGAATTCCAATAAATAATTTTCTAAGGGCTTCGAGAACTCTAGCTTTGAGTAAGGCCTTATCATAGATGGGCCCTTGATTTCTTGACTGTGTTGGGAGGGTCTTCTTCTTAGACACCTTCTTACTCAATTTTTTAGGTGTCTATGCCTGCTCAAGAGAAATAATCAGGTTAGGATGATTATCTCCACTCAAACAAGGTGTATGTGCCTGATTTGGTTGTCCGTATGATATAGGGGAGTACACCACACAACCCTCTTGGACTAGAATAGATATGTGTGTCTATTCCGGAGTGAACTATTGATGTGTCACTCCACCGGTAGGGATATAATTATGTGTCTTTCCCTGAGATGCTACTGAAGCTGATATAATATCCTGTCAGACATCCAGGATATGAGCAGTGATTTGATTTTTCTCTTTCACCATTGAAAGAATGTTCTTGGTGACTTCAGCTGTCGAAACGAAGATATATGTCCATTCCGTTCTTGGAGTATGTGTATGTGCCTACTCCTATCCTCCTTTTCCTGTCAGTGAATCCTGTCAGTACTCAAGTGTGGGGGCATAGAGTTGAGTCTGCCTTTTGTTTGTCACTTGAGCATTCCGACTGACTTCTACGAGTGCTACCAAACGAGACTATTGGTAGTCTTGATCAATACTAACAAGTGTATGTGCCTGCTGATTGCACTCCACCGAACGTGGTTGACAAGCTTCCTTCAACACTGACAGATGAGGCTGCTGGCAGGGTTGATTAGTGTAAGCAGGTGTATGTGCCTGTTTACCAGTTGCTAAGACATTGGGTTGGCGGGATCCATTGTATGAAGTCAAACGAGCCTTATAACTAGCTGATGATTTATAAATAGGTGTATGTTCTTGTCTATAGTGATCCTCCAGAATTGCCTGGCGGGATTGGCATTCTGCTTCCAGATGAGTCTGCTGAACAACAAAATTAAAACGGACGGGTGTATGTGCCCGCTCGTTACATTCCACCAAGTTAGGTTGGTAGACTTCTCTATAGATTGAAGAGATGAGAACCTGCTCACTGTTGACCAGATTTTTCCTTTGGCGGTTCATCATTCCTACTCGGGTTCGAGGAACCTGAGCTGAATACCTGGAGTCGATACCCTCATCATGTTGAGGGAACACTGCCACACGAGTCTGGTGGCGATTTTTGATAGGAGCCCTTGATATGGACTCCTGTCTCCTTGAATTAAGGCCCTAAGGGACCTTCCTGATTCACCTCCTCAGAATATGGGAGTGACTGGTGATTGTGTTTCGGGTATAACAACCTTAAACGGTTGAAAACGGTGGTTGGAACCACCTGCTTCTTGATCGTTGGTCGTCGCTGTCCGGACGACTAGAGTGAATTGTTCACATGGAGGGCTTGTCGAGCAGCCTCCAAAGATGGAATGGTATCGTGTTGATGATACTCCTTAACTAGTGCATTCGATACCCAGCGTTGAAGACACTGAGTCGGTGATGTCGTCCTTAGAGGAAAAGACGATCCAGCAGGAGTAGGAGCAGAGGCTTTCACAGCAGCAATATTTGCAATAGAAGTATTCAGAGGTGTGAACATAAGATAATCCATTGTAGAATATTTTGGAAAAGAGGGAATTTATGTTATAACAGAAGTAATCAAGAAAAGTTCTACCACTACATATTTTGGATAAGAACATATGTTATTGATTGTCTTGTTGGCCCTCTCATTGTGTTTAAATAGGAGCCTAAAAAATAAGTAAAACGTCACTTTAACATGGTTAAGGATTCGCGTCGGGTTCACCTCTTTTGTTTCCTCTGGAATTGGGGATGATCTTGTTGATTTAAGATTCAAACATTCAAAGTGGTTTATAACGAGTTCGTTTGTAGAACCGGAAACATCCAATGATTCCATGTTAATTTTGGACCTACCTTCCAAAGGCAGGCACTCATTAGTTATTCACTAATGAGACTTAGGAATTTTTATTGGTTGAGAGGATGGGAGGTCAGACTCATCACACCTTTTTGAGGGGAATTATTTTCTACTCCGGGACTCTTTTTATAGATTTAAGTTATGTTCGTGAATCCTCATTAAATTACCAAGTATAAAATTATCATTCCTTTAGATCTGACAATCAATTATTGATATGTAGGAAATTTAGAGAATATTTTATATGTATTAATGGTTATTCATCGATAGAGAATCATATATATTTATTAGATATTCTTAGTCAATGGTATCCTTTAATACATTATATAAAAGTATTTTGGTCATTATGATGACCGTACTGGTTTTAAAGACACTCAGTGGGGCCATTGAAGTTTATTTTCATTCAGAAGGACATAGATTATTTCAGAGTTGGGATCGTACCCGCAGATGGGCTACCTATATATCCTTTATTTAAAAAAGGAATCAAAACCCACTTAGTTTGAAAAAGGGAGTATGCTGTTTATTTATGGTTGATGGATCAAAGAAAAGATGTCATAATTACTTTTACACTCTAAGCTCACGTGAGTCATTCTCGGTGTGAGAAACAAAAGGTATTGGTAAAACCAGACAATTGTGGCATGAAAGATGAAATCATAGAAAATGATGTGGGGATTATGTGTATATGAATGCCCAAATAGATAGAGATCAAGAATTATTTCAAAGAATAAATACAGGAACCGGGTCCATAAAGTTATATGTACTTTATAGTGATTTGGATACTCTAACATGAGACTTACTCCTGAAGAAGTTTCCCAAATTAGGAGGGGAATTATGATAGGCTTTTACTCTGGAGAATGAAGCCCAGATCAAAAGTTAGATTAATAATGGTTAAGAGAAATTAAGACTACGGTGTACTCCTAAGGAGGAGGCCCAGGTTAAAGGGATTTGAAAACTGAGGCTTAATACTAAAGAGGAGGCCCAGGTTAAGGAAATTTTAGAATTAAGGGACTTGGACTGGGGCTTAATCCAGAAAAGGAGGCCCAGTTTAGGGAACTTGGACTGGGGCTTACTCGTGAAAAGGAGGCCCAGTTTAATGAGAACATAGACTGGGGATTACACCTGAAAAGGTGGACCAGGGTAGGGAACTTGGACTGGGGCTTACTCCTGAGGAGGATGCCCACATTAATGGGAACTTGCACTGGGGATTACTCCCGAAAATGAGGCCCAAGATAAGGATTCTCTTGTCTTAAAGGATGTGGTTAAAATGAATGAAATCTCTAACCTTGGTGACATAAATATATGTAAATCACTAGGTTTTGAGAGATGTTCTATAGAATTCCTTTCAGATAAGGAATCCAACAAGGAAATCTTCCAATAAATGGATTTAAAAAGAGTTCTGAGGGATTAATCTTGAAGAGGATAGGTGTATAGTTATAAGGGAGGTTGAATATGCAGGAGGGGAACCCAAAAGGAAAGGGGCGCACAAGTCCTTGTGGGCGCGCAAGTACTGCGTGGGCGTGCAAGTCCTGGTCGCGTAGGTATACTTGCACAACACATTGGACCTGCACAACTTTTGACCCTTGGGGTAATACTTGGGTGAGACTTGGCTCAAGCCCTTAGTACTATCCCTAGGGGCTTCTAGAAGGTTGGCGCGCAGGTTCTGGTGAAGGAGAAAAGCGGCGTGCAAGTGTATCCATTTCCCTTAAGGGTTGGCCACTCAAGCGCACAAGTGTTGATGTGTTTCAACACCTAGGCCTTCCTCCCCCTCTTTAGATCTTTCGTTCTAGGTAAGAAATTACCATAGAAGTGTTCGGAAGCTTTGAGAAGAGACTAGGGCACTGTGATCTTAAATATGAGGTTCTGGAGTTTTTCGTCCTCGAAATGGGGGGGGGGGCACAGGGGTATTTATAGGCTGGAGAAGTCCCTGGGAAAATTTCAAAGAGGGTGCGCAAGTCACCTGCGTGACCACTGGGCGCCGCGCAAGTACACTTGCATGACATTAGTGGATCTTGCGCGACCCAAGTTAATTTGAATCTTGGTTCATTATTTTGTTAATATTTGATGTTTCTTCAAAGGATGGATCACTTTAGGTTCAAGGTATTTCTCTTTTCATTCCTGTAGACTCTGTGACAAAAAGGAGCATCAACAGATATTTAGCTCATCCCATTGATCATGTGTTCCCCAGGGTACTGTATGCGTATTTCTGAGAAAAATGGTGGTTAGGAGATCAATTTCAAGATTAAATAAAGAAATTTTTACTTTAGTTCAATGTTTTCAGTTCTATATACCTAGTCTTCCAAGACACTAGACTTTACGACACTAGGAATGTACTCTGAAGTATAATTATTCTTAAAATCATGTAATGTTATATATACAAGGTTAGGGTCTCTAGATTTTATATCGTAGGAGCAACCCAACCTTAAGTGAGGTGCACTGCCTGGGGGGAGATGTAAGGTCCCCAAACAGGACGTTGTGCTCTGGGGGGGGGGGTGATTGTGACACCCCCGAATGATAAAGAGTTAAATGACTAAATTATATGACTAATGCCAACATGGTGAACCTTCCTTTTTGAGAGCCTTTCATATTATAACTCCACAGTTAAGCATGCTTGAACCGGAGTAATGATCAGGATGAGTGACCTTCTGGGATCTTTCCCAGGGTTTTTTCCAGTGTGGATAAACTGCACTGAAAAGGAAATGTGTTGGCCTATGGGAACTTTCAATAGTCATATGGCCCTTTCAAGAATGTGGGGGGGGCCTAGGGTGGGGACCATGTGTTTGCATGGTAGCTGGTTGTACCTGGGGGGCTGGAACCTCACATCCATGTAAAAGGCGGGTGTATGTGCTAGAATCGGGACCCAGTTGTTCACATTTAGTATCATAGTATGGTCTAGTTATTTTGGATATTAGGAACATAACACTTTAGTAAAAACCTTAAGGATGAGAATAAGTATAAGAAAACTCCCATAAATTTTGGTAAGTATAGAGTAAGTGATTTATCAAGAAAATAAATCCCTATCGGGATACAAATAAGTATTGGTGGCTCTGGTAGAGATGTATCTAGAGGTAAAACACAAAAAAAATGCTTTGAGCATGATTTGACTGAGAACTAGTGCACGAAAATGGGCCTTGATAAACTCTTAGTTTGACACTCTTGGGGGATATCCTTTGGAAAATTCATAACCGTGGAACAAACCATTATTAAGGGAATGAAAAAAATACCATAAGATTATATGTTATGAAATAGAGTATGGAGAACCTATATTTAAACATTAGTAGTCACAAGTTAGGATATACTTCTACTTTATAATTTTATACTCTTAGGTCCAATGTTTCCTTGTTTATTATGAGTATCTAAGTATTGAAGCCTGACAACTATACATTAATTTTATTAGTTAATGGTAGGAAATGGAAGAACATGTTCCAATAATCAATGTGTCAAGGAATGTATGGATTTCCCTAATGATATTTCTGATATGATGGGAACATCTTCTCAAAAGTTCATGATAGTACTTGCTAAGATGGATCATGTTTTGAAAAATAACTTGAATCATGTGTAACACCATCCTCCTCTACAAAAATAGCATATTTCCATTGAATCCTTTATGCAGAAAAGGCCTCCTATGTTTAGTGGATCTTCTGATGCCCTCCTCATGGAACTGTGGATTAACTCCATTAAAAAAATATTATCTATCATGTAGTTCTCAGAAAAAGAGAAAGATGAACTGGATTTCTATCATTTTGATGGGGAAGCTGATCAGTGGTGGACACTAATAAAAAATATGAAGCCCTAGGAAGAAACTGATTCAATGGATTGTGAGGAATTCAAGAAAATGTTTTTCAATAAATATTTTCCCCGCACACTCAATCTAAAGATGGAAAGAGAGTTTCTCATACTCAAGAAAAAGGAAGATGATTCCATTGGTGAATATAAAGAAAACATTATAATTCTTACAAGGAATGCTTCTGGTTTATTCATGAACACCAAAAGCATGGTGGATCACTTCATTAGTTTACTAAATTTGAGTCTATAAAAATTGTTGGTAATTCTATAATTTTAAATATAAGAGGATATTATTCATTTTTCCCTCAATGTTGAAATGGAGATCATACACTCTCAGTGGTATAATGGTCCGGATTACAAGAAGAGGAAAATTAAATCTAATTTGCTCTGCCCAACAACAAAATTCCATGATGTAAGGAATCATTATCACCCACATATAAAAATTATGGGAATAAGCATATTGGTAACTTTCTAAAGGGAACCAAGAATTACTTTAAATATGGAAAGATGAGATATCTGGCTAAAAACTACTGATGGGATATGAAGAGTCCCACTAATGAGGAAGAAGAAAGGAAGGTTCATATCAACACTCAAACTATAGTTATGTGTTACAACTTCAAGGATCATGGGAATTATGAAAACCATTTTCATAATCTGAGGGTTGACGGAGGTAATAAAAAAACCTTCAATAAAACAGGGATGGGATTATTCTATCACTACTGTTGTGGTGGATCCAAACAACAATGTGGTGATAGGAACACTAGTTATTCATTCATGAACTGTGAATGTACTATTTGATTTTGAATCTAATCATTATTTCAAATAATTCACATTTGGTAAAACTATTCAAGCAACACATCCAAATTTGGAGGATAATTTATATGCGAGAACATTGAATGGGAAAATTATTACATCCATGGTTTTTAAGTCCTCCCCAGTTAATGTTTGTGAACTGAACCTCCCAGAAAATCTTATCATACATTATTTAGTGGAGTTAAACACTATCTAGGAAATGGATTTCCTATCTTTATAAAAATCTAATATCAACGGTCGGGAAAAGAAGATCACTCTTCACATCCCGAAGTATCCTCCATAACATTACAAGTGTAAGGAGGAAGAAGAATCTCTTTTAGAATCATTGTCTCGTGTGTGGATACTAATTCCCTGTGAGAAGGAATGTCCAACTCAAATTATTGAGACAAAGGATAGAATCATGCTTTAGACATTCCCATCATGAGGTATTACACTGATGTATTCCCAGAAGAGTTTTGTGGTCAACCATTTGAATGAAAGGTTGTGTTCTCAATAGATATTATTCCTGGATCTCTGCCAATATGAACGACACCTCATATAGTGGCCACCGTAGATTTGGTAGGTCTGGAGAAGAAGTTACAAGAGAATATAGGGAAGTGTTTTATAGCCTAAGTGATTCACTATGTGGTTCACCAGTCCTCTTTTTCAAGAAGAAGGATGGATAGATGCACATATGACTTGATTATCATGAGATAAATTAAATCAAAATAAATAACAAGTATCCCCTTCTAAATATAGATGACATGTTCGATCAGCTTCATGGGGCCATTTATTTCCTTAAGGTGGACATTTAATCAGGATATCATTAATTAAAGGCGAGTAAGGATAATATTCCCAAGACTACCTTTTGAACAAGGTATGGATACTATGTGTTCATAGTGATTCCCTTTGGAATCACTAATTCTTCATCAATTTTCATGGATTTAATGAATAGAGACTTTATATATTACCATTAAATTTTACTGTTAGTCTTTATGGAAGATATACTTATATACTAATGAGAAAGCAGGAGCATGAGGAGCATCTGATTACTTGGATAAAGTCATTGAGAAAGGTGAATCTGAATGAAAAGTTATGTAATTGTAAGTTATAGATGGAGGAAGATCATTCTTGCAGAATTTTATCACCAAAATTGGAATATCTACAGACCTGTCCAAGACAAAGGTGATTGAAGAGTGGAACATACCAATATTTGTAACAGAGTTCTACAGATTTCTGGTTCTAACCGGGTTTTATCGTTGTGTTTTGAGTTACTTTTCATGATTGTCAGACCCAATGAACAAGCTATCATGGAAGGGAATAATGTGTTTTGGGACTTTGGAATATGGAGACTTCATTAAGAAGTTGAAAATAAGAAAATCACTACGCCAGTACTTACACTCCCCACAAGTGGAGAAATATTTGGGGTGTACAATGACACTTCAAAGAATTTATTAGGCTGTGTGCTAATGGAAAATGATAAATTGGTATCATAGTCCCCAAAGAAGCTGAAAATCCATGGGGAAAACTATCGTACACATGATCTTGAGTTGGAAATTGTGATCTTTTCATTAAAAATCTAGCAACATTATATCCATGGGGAGATGTGTGAGATATATACTGATCAGAAGAGTCTAAAATATATATTCACAAAAAAAGAAATTAATATGAACTAGTGAGGATGGATAGATATCATCATGTAATTTGACTTCTCAATCCACTACCACCATGGAATGGAAAATATGGAGGAAAATGACATAAGTAGAATGTATCTTGAATCTTTTTCAATGATGAGAGTTAAAAAGGATCACATCTTCTTATATTTGCTAATGATGGGCACAGTAATCCTTAAGGAAGGAACATTATAAATACTTTCTAAAATGATTTCTCAATCATCCCTTATAAAGAAAATAAGGAATATTCAATAAAAAATGTTGAAATTCAAAAAAGGGTGGAATATATTAAAAATGGGAAATCCTAAGAGTTCAATATTGATGAAGAATTCTTAATGATTTGGGTAATGATTATGAATACTATCCGATCTGGATATAAAGAAGGATATTTTGAATGATACACATAGCTCAACCTTCTCTGTTCACCAAGAGTGTAGAAAGATGTATTGTGATCTCCATGAGAACATTAGGTGGGGAAATATGAAGAAGAATATTGATAAGTATAAATCAAAGTGCCTGGCATGTCAAAAATTGAATTATAAAAGACCTAAGTCAAAGGGGATGATGGAACCACTACCCATACCAACATCTAAGTGGTAGAACATCACCATGGACTTTGTCACTAAAATTCTACAGTCATCTAGTGGAAAAAATTCTATATGGGTTATTACGGATCATCTTATAGAGACAACACACTTTATCACAATTCGAGAGGACTTTGTATTGTACCAAATTTTAAGGGTATATATCAAAGAGGTGGTAAGCCTTTACAGATTACAATGATCTATTGTATCTGATCCAGATCTGATATTCTCCTCAACGTTCTGTAAAATTCCCCAACAAGCTCTAATCAATGAACTGAACTTCAGTATGACCTGTCATCCTCAAACTAATGGCCAATCTGATCGAACTATTCATAAACTAGAAGATATTTTGAGAACATGTACTATGGAATTTGAAGGATGATGGGAACAACATCCTCCACTGGTTGAATTCTCCTAAAACAACAATTTCCACTCGAGCATCCAAATGCCACCATATGATGACCTCTATAGAAAACAGTGTATAACACTGGCGTGTTGGGATGTAGTCAGTGAACATAGGCTACTAGGACCTTAAATAGTCGATGTAATAATAGAGAAGTTGAAAAACACTCAACAACACATCAAGGCATCCCAATGCCGATAAAATTGTTAGCCTGAAAATCGTCGAAGAGGCCTTGGGATCAAATATTAGGACATGGTATATTCTACACATATCTCCATGGAATAATGTCATGAGGTTTGGGAAGAAATGAAATCTAAGTCCCATGTACATTGGCTCGTTTGATATTCTTGATCGTATCAGGTATGTGGCCTATCGACTAGCACTTCCACCTACCATGGCGAAAATACATGATGTCTTCCATGTATCCCTCTTAAAGAGGCACATACCAAACCACTCACTTGTACTGTCTTCAGATGTGGTAAATTTGTAGAATGATCATTCTTACAAGGAGAAAACAGTGATGATATTGGATCATAGAGATAATGATCTATATAATAAGAATACCAACCTGTTCATAGTACTATTTTAGAAACGTATGTATAAAGAGGCAACATGGGAACTCGAGGAGGAAATGAAGGAAAATACCCACATCTATTTATGGGATATAATGTAAAACCAAATTTCTAGGTGGATATTTTAGGGGAATAATGTGAAAAACCAATATTTATAAATAGAAATTCCATTCAAATAATTAATTTATATAATCACATAAAATAACATCACAATGAACTACAACATATTGTGTGACCATTAAATGCAATTTGATCACTTCTATGATTTGAATTTCATAAAGCTGACAAAAATGGTTGCGTTCGGTAAGATGATTGGACTCCGATAAGACAAAAATAATTTTTAGTGAATAAGAACATACTATAATTAATAGTAGCATACCATTATGAATACTAATATTACCATTACAAATATTAAATCATCCAAAAAATAGTAACCTAATCCATGATAGTATAAATAATATATAGGGATCTTATAAGTGATAATATGACAATAGAAAAAGTATTGGTATCTTTGTAAGTCATAAATAATTAATTAATATTAAATAATTAATTTAAAAGAAATTTTATTTTCATAAAATGTGTATGTAAATTAATAATTTTATGTCTTTTGGTTTTTAAACAAATTTATAAGACCTTATGTAATTTGTGAAAGCATTATAAAATCAGTTATTATCTTAAAATCTATAATTTTCAAGTAAATTATATTTTTAATTTAAAAAATAATCATATTTAAAAATAATTTTTGAAAAATGGTGTTCATTTTCTGATTCTACACATTGAAAAATGGTTAGAGTGGATGTCAATAATTTTTTATAAAATATATGAATTTTTAAGGAGTAGTGAAACTCTGTAATTTAGCATATATATACATTATAAGATAAATAGACTATCTTATAATTATGGAAGTAGTAAGAAACATAATATAGAATTATCACTTATTACTATTTTTGGTCATGGAATACTCACTATTTCTATCTTTGGGGAAAATTAATAAACTATGGAATTAAATATTTTGAAAACCCTCCTCCACTCCACTATAAAAACCACCCACTCCCCTCTTCTCTTTACTCCTCTCAATCCTTGTTCCTTCCATACAATTTACCCAAATAGCTTTCCAAGATCCTAAACCAAGTAATTCATCCTTCTTTTTCCTAAAAATACTAAATCCTCTCCCCATAGGAGGCTCTCAAGGAAGATCGAATCAAGAGGATAATTCCCTTTTCTTTTCTTTCATTTTCTTTTCGTGTTCCTTTGTTATCTTTTCTTTCCTAACCTTTAATCATACAAATGGTATGAGAAATACAGTACCATACAGGTAATGGATTGTTTTTGTGATAAATGAATAATTCATTATCATCCCCATTTCCCCTCCATTTATACTAATGAAATGAAAACACCGTCTAAGATGTGTTAATTTATCATATTTAAGGATGACGAGGTATCCATTTCTTGTACCATCTTCAATTCTGGGTCTGAAACCATTTTTCTAGTTTAACCAATATATTAAATATTTATTTTATCTTATTTTATGTTCAGGAATCGTTTTTCACTAATGATTTTAAATAATAATACAAAACAAGTTAATTATGGGAAAATTTTCCAAATTAATTCAAGTGTTTATCATTAATTTTTTATATAATGGCTCACCTTCACTCAAAATAACCAATTCAATTTTATAACCATTTAATCTCTTTTATGTTCACTAATATCATATAACTTAAATTATATACAACAATTCTCATCATACGTGTGTGTCCAAACAAAAATATAAGTGAACCAGTCATTAAAACCAACGAAGAAAACAAACATGAAAAATGAAATTGAACCACACAACCAATTAAAAAGGTTATTAATGAACTAGAAAATTCTATAAGAAATCAATTAAATTTAATATAGTTTATTTATTTATTAATTAATGAACTGAATTTTATTATTCAGATTAATATGATCAAGCTAAGAACACTATCAGACTTAAGGTAAGGAACCCTCTCTGTCTCACATTTATTCAAGAACCTCCTATATGTAATGACCTTTTATGTGTAATTACTAATGACATGGTATGATTTATAACCACCCCTATACCATCCTCATTATGTATATGTGATGATAAAAACCTTTATCTATCATTAATTACTCTTAATTACACCAGATACTATACCGATAATCTGTATGGGATTCTACCTAGACATCCTTTATTCTATCGGGTTTATTCACCATTATTATTACCAATATGAATTTATCTTGTCTATTTATGAGAATATTATAATAATTTTTTTACATGGAAAAATTAATTTATCAAGACCCTTTCATCATTCTCTTTCAAGGATACACATGTTTTTAAGTGATTCCCTCCTCAATACAGCTCAATAAGCAAACTTGTTTTAAGAGAACTTACCAAGTTCAAGTGCAGAATATCCTATGTTTTAAGCGACCATTTTCATTATAAAATTGTTATTTTTATTATTAAATTCTTCTTGGTTCTCTTTTGGTTTTATATAAATGATTTTTACCTTTTCAATTATAAAGTCTCTATAGTATTTTTCTTAAAACCGCCCCAAAAGTTTTTAATGCCAAAATATCATAAACACATTTCATACATGTTTTCACTTATACTTGGCATCACTTACCATGATACATGCCTTTTTTACATTATGAATTTCCATATATATTTTAGACCCTATCTTTCATTGACATTTTTTTGATACACCCATTTGTTATGCTTTATGACATGATTGAAGTACCCAATTCCTTCTATGGGTAGCCCTTATGTTTTTGTAATATTGATTATGTATGATTATTTATATAGAAACATATTCATGAAAAGTTAAGATGGGTGTTCCCATATAGATATTCAATGCATTCGGTGAAGTTGAGTCTCATGAGAAGTTATGGGTGACGGTCATGGTGGTTAGCCTTGGCTTGTGCCACCAAGTGAGATGGTGCTCTCGGTTAGCCTTCTCTTATGGTATCATATGTAATAGTCTTGGAAGTTAGCATGGACCTGTGATAAAGTCATTTTTAATATTGACTCCACATTATTATGACCACATGTTTATACGATTCCATGATTATATAATATGATCCCATATGTTACACGCCTTTTTATGTCATCATGTCATGCCTTCTATCCCTTGTGCTAATACTTTGTTTGTATGGTTATTCCCTTAATGATGTATTTAGCTCATCACATTGTATATGTGGTTCCCAGGGTACCCTATGTAGATGTTTGAGAACAACAGAAGATAAGATCTCAATTTAAATATTAAAAAAATAAATGTTTTATCTAGTTCCATGTTTTCATTTTTACACACCTAGTCCTCCAAGACAATAGAATTTACGATCCTTGGATTGTACTCTGATGTATAATTTTGAATAATGTCAAATAATGTTATATTTAAAAGTCTAGGGTTTCTATATTCACATTAAAATTACTATATGGGCTTAATGTATGGACTCATTGATTCTAGAACTATATGTCGAGTGATACATGGATTCTTATTAGAACTCTATGGATGTACTCAATGGGTTTTGACTATTTCTATCATCTATGATACTCAAACCACCTTAATGGACCACCGAGGATATGATCGATTAGATATGATGTTAGACCTCACCTAGAGCCATACCAGGTTCAAGAGAGGTTCAATAGGGATGGTCTTATATGGTGTTGATTGATATTTGACCTCGAGCGATACTTGAATTTCAACATAGGAATGTCATGGATGGACATAGGTTCTAGATTGAATAAAAAGTTAATTAAATTTATGACGTGTTTTCCAAAAAAATGAACAAGACTAGATTTTGACATTATATTATAGCTCATGTATGTACTATTTAAGAATCCTTAGATATATGTGAATACATTTGGGACTCATAGATTTGAGGCAGGCCTAGAGGCTTATAAATTACATGATAATGAATTTTTAAATGATTTTGATTAATTGAAATTGATAATAAATGAAAACATTTTTTTATTTTATGTTTTATTCTAAGTACATATTTCATTAATTTTAATACTACGTGCTCTGTTTATCATATATATTCACTGACTGATTGGCACATGACCTCGAGTGGTTGCCAATTGGGATTTTATCTCACACCCGGTTTGGGTAACCTATTTTTACAAAATATGGCTATACTATTTCAAGTAATGATAAGGTAAAGCTCCATCTTTCATGTACTTGATTTTATATTAGGAGATAAAGAGAATGGGACCAAGATGAGGCTTTCAATGATTCTGGGATACATTTGTTTTTAACCTTTTTTATAATTATTTTTCTTCTGCCTTGTATTCCTATATTTGAAAATTTATAAAATCACATGTCATGTAACAACATTTTTTATACGAGATGTCTTCTAGAAATATTTACTTATATTAGTATTTGTCTATTTACTCATGTATATTAAGATTACATTACCCTCTAATTATATTTTTATTCTGTTATTATACACTCTGTTTATGTGGGAATAGTCCTCCCATTGACTCATATAGGCCCTCACTACTAGTTAGCAGCCTCTAGCATTTGGGGATATGTACATGAGTCTATGTAGCTAAATAGTATTAGGGAATTGTTGAGTGTCATCTGGGTTTGGGACATTATAAGGTGGTATCAGAATATTCTTTTTTGTTTACCTTATTGTTTGGAAACAAGTCAAAGGGATTTGAAGGAAATAGGAATTTGTTAATGAGTTGTGCTTGGGAATAACTATCCCACATATGAGAAAAATCCAAACATCCTCAAATTGAATTCATGTTTTCTAGATTCTAACTATTATAGTTTATTTTATTCTACTATTGGGTGACACAATTGATTTATGCTATCATTATTGATATGATTATGGGTTCTGTTTAGTTGGAACATAATGAGATGAGGGTGTCCCATATCATGTATCCTATTAGGAACATTCTAGATATCACATGGCATGAGTTTTACTATGATATTTTGGTTTAATTACTTATTTAATGCTTTGGGGATAGGTCCCATGATGGATATGATAGTTGTTGTGATACGTATATTGAAATATGATTCAGTATGGATTTGATGGATTCTAAGTATTGTTCCCTAGGAGTATGGTCCTTCATGGATCAAAATTTGGTAGAAAATGGTTCAAATTTTATATAAAATTCAATTAGAAATGTGAAAAGATCAATAATTAAAATTAGAAATAGAAATGAACATGTTTAATTTGAGAAAAATAAGTTGGGAAATTCAATTCTTATAGTAGAGAACTTGACCTATAGTTATATTTTGAGTGGGGAAGAGGTAGTGTTTCTAGTGGTTCTGGTGATTGTTCCTTAAAAATTTCTTTCTTTAAGAGTATTCTATTGGGTTGAGTTGTTATATGTGGTTTTTTACATATCCTACACTTTTTAGCTATGAGCTTTGCCTATATGTATAGATACCCTTGTTAAACTATAAAATATGTTATTTTTCAAATGTTGTAGTATGTGTGTTTTGATTAAATGGGAGTTATTCGAAAACCTATAAAGTGTATGGGAATATTAAAATTGGAAATTTAAATCCAAACAATTGAGATGTGATTTTAGATCATGATATATCTTGAATTTGTTAAATTATAAAATGAACAACTGGAGCAGAGTAGGCTTGTTTGAACAAGATTCTTATATGCTAAAACATTTTAGGCATTTATAATTTCTCCAATTAACAGCTATTATTAGGTTTATTTCTAAAGAACCTAGTTTGGTTAATGTGAAACTTTTTGGTCACCAAATATATTAAAAACAAACATATGTGATAACTTGTTTAATAGAAATATGATTTGAATAAGTATATAATGATTTAAAAGGTTTTTTGATATAAAATTCATATTTTTTCCCTTGGGTGTTGGTTAAATCAGATACCAAGTGATTCATTTTTATAATTTGTACATGATTCCCAGTTAATATCATTGAAATGTAAAACATTAAATGGGAAATAAGGTAATTATTAGGAAATGGAACCTGGAGTGGTGTACTACAATGAAAACCTCATGTAAGGGTATATTAACTTCTCTATGCGTAGCCCTAGAATGAAATCATGAGTGTTATTCATAGGTCATTTTTATTTTAGTAATTTATATAAATATAGGCTTCGAGCCTAATGAAAATTGTTAGGAATGACCTAGTAACAGGTTCGAAACTTTATGCATTCGTAAGGGGAAATCCCATTGAAGGTAGAACCCCTAGATCTATTACATTTCTTATGATGTGAGATTTTTTATGTGGGTGCCATTATGGTGTCATTGTCCCTATTAGGACTCTTAGATTTTAAATGAAACCCTTGTTCAGATTGTCTATCATGGTATCTTGAACCCTTTTTATTGGTGTGAGAATCAAGTGCACAGTTCAAGTATGTTAGAAACGCGTAAAGAACAGTTAGCCTCTTAATAGGCATCGTGACCCTATTTATTTTCCCTTGGGTGACATGGGAGTTCACCTGTCTGTTTTATAGTCATATGAGATAAATTGAATTCAGTCAATTTTCATTAAAGGCCATCAGTTACCTGAGTTCATGGGGTGTATTACCAATAGACACTACATGAGATTTTTTTGTTCTCTTCTAAACACCCCAGTAGTATGTCTTCATGTGTGTAGTTCCTATTGAGTGTTAGATTATGTAACAAACCAGTTTTTTGGTGATATCACTATGCCTGGTGTTGTTGATTATGTTCATGGGTTATCTATGGATTATTGTGATTTGGGATTTTAAGTAATCTAGTTCATCCCAATTCTTGGGATGAGTTTTAAGAAGGTAAGTTATTTGAAAAAGTCAATCAATTTAGTTTGGGGTTTCATGAACAAATTTTATGAAATACATGATTGTGGCCTGAAGGAGAGGCATGATTGTGTCTATGATGTAGTAAATCTTGCAAGCTTATGAGTTACTAGTTTATCACTTCTTCATCTACTAGGAAAATTCTAGGGGTGCATCTAATCGGTTCTATTTAAACCCGTACTTCTAGGTAGAATGAGCATACTCAAAGAGGACTATTGGGAAATGGTTGGTTTTTCTTTAATTCGTTTGAGGATTTCATGTTTGAATCATGTCAGTGCTTTCTTGAGAGCTTTATGTTGAAATTTTTTTCTATTTATTAAACCTTTATGAACCACCGTTGGTTTTGGGATGGGCTTCTATGGTTATGCTCCAATGGTCATGGGATTCCATGGTTAATTAATGCATCATGGGTTTGTTAATGACAATGTGTTGGATAGTGAATCCAAGCTCCATTCAAAGGAAGTCGACTAGTAATGGTTCGAGTAATATTCATGTAAGTACTTAGTATCCTCTTAGTGTTCTCTTGTTTATGGAATTTATTTTCCCCTATGTTGACTTCATTATTGATGCACTAATGTTGTATTTTTTTTACACCGTGCAATTTTTTAGTATCTCTTGGGATGGTTTGTGAGCTCTTTATGAGATGAGTCTAGGATTAATGGTTTCTAATGATGCATTTTTGATCCTAAGTGATACTTGAGTTCCTAGTAGGAACTACATTGATGGAATCTAGGACCCGAACTATTTCATTGATGTGGCCTCACGATGGATGTCAATATGGGTTTCGTCTATGATCTTATGTGGACTTTTGGGATTTGTACCAATGTATAACATATGTCATGGAGTATGGAATCCCTAGGGACAGTTCCTCAGAATCCAATTTAATGAATCCAAGGTTATCGCAGACTTATAGTCTATCTCATAGGTAAAATTACAAAGATTAATTATTCCAGTCATCTAGATATGGGTTATTCCATCATCCATGACAAGGCACAATAGTGTCAAATGGTTATGTGATGGTTTAAATGACGATTTTCATAGGAAGTATGGTATGATATTTGGTGGGCACGATAATTGTAAATGAGAATTTCCATGGGAGAAGGCATTCTAGTTCTGGTTGTGATTCACTAGCTGTCTAATTGAGAACCTTATATATATGTATGCTGAATGTTTCATAACTCATTAAACATTTTGTTCTATGTGTGTGGTCCTACGTATATGGTTTGAACATGCTTCCAGTTTGAGGTGATTGTGGTTTTAAGGTCATCATGGTATTTTAGGAAGGATTTCTCGACCAATTTCACTTTGGTCAATTAGGATTCAATAATTCTTATATAGTGAGGTCCTTGATATGAACTATGATCTCGTAGGTTTAATGCAGTGAGGGGAAAACATTATGATAACATCCCAATAAATCATAGGTCATTCATGGTAGGAAATTTTGATGGTGGATGCATCATGTCTTGGAATTTAACCCTTTTTTGTGATAAGTTCCAAGTTGGGGAGCACCATCATATAGATGTTTAAAGAGACTATGACATGGTCATGTCTCTAGACAAACATGCTCTCTGGTATGGGGGTGTAGGTATGAAATATTATATTTCTATTTTTTCCACGAAATGTTTCACTTGTCAGCAGGTGAAGGTGGAACACCATTGAATGACTAGACTATTATAGTTCCTACCCATTTCCCAAGTTGGAATGGAATGAAAACGCGTTGGATTTCATGATGGGTTTACCAAGTCCTTCTCTAGGTAATGATGTTTTATGCATTGTTATTGTCAGGCTCATGATGGATTCACATTTCCTGTTGATCAGGGAAACCTTCAATGTTAATGGGACATCATCTTGTTTATGAGACCACAGAGTAGATATAGTTGATTCAGCAAAAGTTGGATTCTTCGCAGTATAATAAAAAATCATTAGTCAATCACCAAAAACAACCTATTGAGTTTTAGGTAATGGATTGGGTATTTCTATTTGTTTCACTAAGTTAGGGACACAAGAGGATCAAGAGACAATGTAATCTTTTCCATGGAACACTGCTAAATCCAAAATTTTGTAGAGGGTTTGGTCGGTAGCCTATCTGTTGTAGTTACCTCAAAGGTACCGATCCATGAATTATATCTTCGATGATTCTTAATTGTAATGATACTATTGAGACCCATCTCATGCCTTTTAGCCAGAGTAGTTTGAGTTATTGGTAGATGTGTACTTTGAGGCGCATCCAGTACGTATTATATATCGCAACATAAAGGTTATGTGTGGTCAGTCAGTTCCTTTTGTACGAGTTCTATAGAATTATAACTGAGTATATTATGAGACATAAGAGTGGGAGGCAGATGTATAATCATAGTGGCCAAATTTATTTATATATCATGTTTCACCATTCTTGGAAGACAAATTATGGGATAAATTGCTTTTAGGGGGGGAGATTGTAAGAATCATGTTCTTATTTGTGGTGGAGATTCCTTGTTTTCAATGAATTATCTATATAATTGATTAAATATTGAATAATATATAATCAAATTTTGGTCGTAGATAGTTCAAGGGTGTTGGAGGATATTTTGGAGCCTGAAACCCATGTTTTCAGTGAAACGCGGAGGTTACACAATTAGTGAAACCATGCGGGTTGGGCCACATAGACATGTGGCCAGGTATATAGTTTTACCAGAACATGATAGTGTAATAACACTTGGTTTTCTCATAGTTAGTAAAGCATGTGGGTAAACCATGGGAAATTCTCACTGACTACATCAACACGTGTAGGGTTTGTGCATGGTTTTCTAAACCTTCTGTATAAACTATGGGGTTGATGTATTTTTGGAGTTTTTTATAATTTTAATAAAATAATAATTCTTTTTAAAAACCTAATTCTTGTTTTCATTCATACAGATAAAAAAAGTTACATTTCAAGGTATCCATGTGATACTATCATTGTATTTGAGGTACAATATCTTTATAGACTCTGAATAAAACATCGCTTGTCACATTGAATCTGTATCAGGGAGTTAATAATTCCTTTTTATTCATATAGAGTTCTTCTGGATATCAGTTACTCTATTTTCATTTAAGATCATTTTACCAAATTTTTAATTCTTCATAAGTTCATGAGATTTTTCCTAATCCAGGCCAAATCAGGACTTGATACTGGATGAGATTCCTAGAATGAACATATGGTAGGTCATATCGTTGTATTCTTGCGGCACACCCATTTTTTGGGAATCTCCAATAATTTAAATTGAAATCTATTATTTCTATACATATTATAAGTAATTAAATAGTATATTTTATGATTTTTATATGTTTATAAACTTGAATAACCCACCCATATGGGTGTGTTGGCATAAACGACCATTTGAATGCATTGGGTTTCGAACCCCTTGAGGTGTGCCTTTTACCCCGTGTCATGGGATGTAAAACAAGGAATTGAATTGAAAAATGAATGAATTTTTAGTGAAATGGTCAAATGGGAAGTTTGGATGACCATTACCCTTTTCCCATATCTTTTTGAAGTATTAGTTATGTATACTTATTCTTGTAATTTCATTGTATTGCTTCCCTTGTGAGTCAAAATATGCTGACGCCGTGTATCAGTTGTTTAATATAAATAGCTCTTTATAATTGTTTCAACATGTGAGATTAATGATGATATGTCTATTTAAAAAAAATTTATTCATTTTATACTTTTTATATTGAAAATACTCACATAGTAATTAAATGGACAAGCCTTTTGAGGTTTTGCCATGTTTGAGACACCTTTAGAGTCAAGTTATACTTGGATGTATTTGGATTCAATCATGACATGTTAAATGGAATTGAATAAATGGGATTTAATTAATTATATGGTCATGATACTTAGATGATACATGGAGTCACATTAGAATTCCATTGACAGAATCAAGTTCCTTGAACCATGCTTATGTCATGGGTGACACATGTATCCAAATGAAGGATTCCATGGATGGAATCATTGAAGAAATATATATATTCCAAAAGATACACTGATTCGTATTATAATTAAAAGGAAGAAATCATATAGAATTTGACTATTTATTCAATGGGTGATTCTTGAAATCCCATAGTAGACCAAAAAAGACCTACTTAGTTTATTTTGACATTATACCTCACCAAGACTGATTCTGGGTTCTTCATAGGTTCTCCTGTGATGGTCATTTCTGGTGTTGGTTGATATTACACCTAGAGTGATACATTAATTCTGACATAGGAATATTTTTATGGGTTTAGCTTTTGGATTCAATAATAAATGAAATGATGTTATGATAGGTCTACCAAGACATTGTACAATCTTTGATTTAGTCTTTACGATTTAACTAATCGAATGAATGTTGAGACATCCTTTGATACAAGGACATACACAGGGGAATCTTGGAATTGATCAATTTCTAGAGGTTTATAAGTTCAATGATATCTAATTCTAAAATGATTTTTGATTAAATGAAATGTATATTAAATGATAACCATCTTTTATAAGAGGATTACTTTTGATTACATCCTTCGTTTATTGTTATACTTCTTGCATTGTCTTCCATATATATTCACTGAATAATTAGAACCTGGATGTGGGTTGTTCTATACTATGATTTTATCACACAACCTGTTTGGTTCACCTTTTTGGACTGAAAAAGACTATATAATATTTTGGTAATTATAAGTGAAAAATCCCCCCATCAAGTACTTAGTTTGTGTTTTTATAAGAAGAGCATGGACCAAGAAGAGGCTTACGATGATACTAGGATACATTTCGATTATTTTTTATTTTGATATAAGTATTTTACCTCCTGTATTACTTTTAAGGATGTTTTATTGAAATATATTTCATGTATCATCATTTTGGATATGATATGTCTTCTGGAACTAATTACTTATATATGTATTTCGATGTTTACTAACATTTATATAGATTACTTATTCTACAAATTATATTTTTAATCCATTATGCTACAATCTTGTGATGATTTCATATTCTCCCCATTGACTCACCTCAACCCTTATTTCTAGTTTGCGTCCTCTGGAATTTGGGGAGATGCATTTGAGGTGATTTGGCCAACTGTACTCGAAGCACTATTGAGTGGAATACAGATTTTGGATGTTACAAAGTGGTATCGAAGCATTATTTTATGGTTTTCACTATTTTTTGTGACACAATATAGAGATAGTAAGGAAATATTAATTTTGAAATGAGGTATGCATAGGAGTAACTAAACCATGTACAAGAAAAATCTAAATTGTCTCAAATTGATTTGTTTTTTTCTAGATTTTGACTATGACAGTTCATTTGGTTCCATTTTTGAGTGATACACATTATTAATGATGATATTATTGACATTATTTTGGGTTATGTTTTGTTATAACCCAATAACATGAAGGCATTTCATTTCATGAATCATATTACACACTTTCTAGAAGTCACATGCAATGAGTTTTTCAATTACATTTATGATTAATTATTTAGTTCATTCTATTATGATAGCTATCAAAATAGATATGTCTGGTGTTTTTATAGGTATATTGGGATATTTTTTGGTATAGAGTATATGGCCACCATGATTTGGTGTAAGGGGATTATTGGCCCTCAGGGATCAGAATTTGGTAGTCCATGGTTCAATTTGTAAATTAAATTGAGATATAAACATGAAATGATATTCAATAAAAATGATAATTGGAAATTAAAATTGTGAAAAATGAGTTAAAATAGTTTGAAACCTGAATTTTTATAGTATAGAACATGACAATGACACATATGTTTTATGGGAAGGAGGCATTGTTTCTAGTGGTTTTGTTGACTGTTCCTTATATGCTCTTTTCTTTTAGAGCAGGCTGTGGGTTTGAATTTTTATTGGAGGGTTTAAACCTATATTATGCTTTTAACATGCAATATTTTTTATGAGTATAGAAATATGTTAAAATTTAAATGTTTCTATTATTAAAATGTTGATGTATGTTAGTTTTGATTAAATGAGAGTTGTTCTAGAATCTATAAAGTGTATGGTCAAAATATAAATTGGAAATGGAAACCCATATAATTGATAAATGATTTTAGAGAAAGATATATCATGAATTTTTTAACTTATAAAATTCACAACTGGAACAATTTAGGTCATTTTGGGAAGGCATCATATATTCTAAATCTTTATTGGTGTTTATAATTTCTCTAATGAGCAACTTCTATTGGGTTTATTTATTAAGAACCCAAGTTGGATAACGAGACCAATTGTGGTCACCTTATATGTTAAAATAAGAGCATTTGAATTTTTTAACAAAAATAGTATGTCGATAAGGGTCTAATGTTTACAAAGGACCTTTGATATAACATTTCTATTTTTTTCATTTGGAGTTGGATAAATCAAATACAAAGTGATTTACTTTTAAAAATCATACACGATGCTCAGTTTAATTCTTTAAAAATGTTAAATATTAATGTTGAATCATGATAATGACTAGAAAACTGAACCTAAAGTGGTTTCTTACACATAATCTCTTATTTATGGGTAGTCTAACATCTCTTTGGGTTTACTTGGAACTAATGTGTATGAAATTTCCATAGGCTATTTTATTTTCAGAAACGGATTTAATGATTGACATAGGGACAAGGGAAATTTGTTTGGTGTGACCTAGTAAGAAGTTTTACGAATTATAATTTCATAATGGGCTAGCTCATGGTAGGTATAAGACTTATTTATAATGCCTTTTTCATGATGTAAGCTTTCTGACGTGGGTGTTGTTAGAGTTCCATTATCCCTAGTAGGAATCCAAGATTTTATATGACACCCTTGTTTGGATTTGTGATCATGGTATCTACGACCCTTATTATGGGCATGAACATTAAATTCTTTGTTCAAGTATGTAATATATTCCTAGGGAATGTTCAACTACTTAGTATGTCTTTTGACCCGGTTTCTTTATAGTTGGGCCTCTTAGGACGTCTTCAGTCTGTTTTATAGTTGTATGAGCTAAAAATACTTGAGATAGTTTTCTACATGTTCCATCATATACCTGAGTTCATAAAGAATATAGACTAGGGATATTAACCCATTATTTGGAATTTTTCTTCTAAACCTCAGGGTAGTATTCATTCACATGTGTGGTACCTATCACGTGTTAAATGATTTAATGAACCGATTGAGTTCAGTGATATCGTTGACCCTAGTGTTGTCGATTACATTATAGGGTAAACTCCGGAGTAGAGTGACTATGGATTTTAAGGAATCATGATTTTCCTAATGCTTTGGATTGATTTTCATGGAGGTAGGGTGTTTTGACACACAAATCAAATCTGTTTTCGATTTAATGATAAAATGATATGATGTACCTGATCATGGACTAAAAGATCATCACATGTGTTTCTAATATATATCAGATAGAGAATGATTTTGAGAGGCTAGTTTATCCCTTATTCGATAACTAGTACCCTCATGTAGTGGGATGTGTCGCGTCAGTA
This sequence comes from Viscum album, assembly GCA_963277665.1. Taxonomy (NCBI): domain Eukaryota; kingdom Viridiplantae; phylum Streptophyta; class Magnoliopsida; order Santalales; family Viscaceae; genus Viscum; species Viscum album. The sequence goes on from OY728164.1 coordinate 154,943,863, forward strand.
CTATTTAAACGTGTCCTTCAAGCTAGAAGGAGCGCAATCAAGGAGAACTATTGGGAAATGATTGATTTGTATTGAATACATTTATGTCTTTCATGTTTGAATCAATTTTATTTTTTCTTGGTAGAACAATGTTGATATGGTTGGAAGTGTATAAAACCACTGTGAAACACCATTTGTTTTGGGATTAGATTTGATAGCTAAGATTGAGCAATCAAGGGATTTCACATTCAATTAAGACATCATGGTTCGGTTAATAAATATGCGTCAGCAGGTGAAGTGGAGATTCATTAAAAGAATTCAAATAATAATGGTTCAACTGATTTTGTTGGAAAAATTTGGTATCACCTTAGTGTGATCATGTTTAGCAGCATTCTTTTTCCCCTATATTGACATTGTCCTTGATTCACTATAAGAGCATTGTTTTAATGTCGTGATGTAGTTTAATGGTAATTGTGCTGGTGTTTTATATCCTTATGATTTGATTGTTGGATCCATGGTTTTTAATTAGGACTTGTTTGTCCTGAATGATACATGGGTTCCAAAGTAGGAATGCTTTGTGGGGACTCTTGGACACCAGTGGTTTTCATTGACATGACCACCAGGTGGATGTCATTTTGGGTTATTTCTACAATAATACATAGACATGTTTGATATATACCAATGTCAATCTTATTACACGGAGTATGGAATACCTAGGGATACTTCCTTAGAATCTGTTTTAATGAATCTAAGGTTATCTTGGACATGTAGTGTGGATAAGAGATAAAATATAAAAGGGTAATGATTCAAATGGTTTGGATATGAATTACTCATTCTTTTGTATTGATTGATGACAATTTTCAATGGCCAAGTGATGGTTTATAAAAGTGTAATCACCAGAAGTTATATATCATCTTCATTGGAAGCAATCTATATAAATAAAAATTGACTTGGGATAACACATTTTAGTTCGGGTTGTGATGTTTCATCCTTCTAAGAAAAGAAACATTGAGATAAGTATAAGTGGCATGAATCATTAAACATCATGTTCCTTATGTATGGTCCTATGAAAGTAGTTTTAACATGGCTAAAATATAGGACAAGTGTGGTGGAATGTGAGCAGCGTCTTTCAAGAAATCTTCCATGACCAGTTTCAGTTTGATTAATTTGGATTCGACCATACCTTTATGGTGATGTCCCTAATATGACCTTAGATGTTTTGAGTATCACCTATTCAGATGAAAAACCTTATAGTAGAATTGTTAGACCACTTAGGGGTGTGGTTGGTAGGAAATTCCGATAGTGGAGGTGTCATGGATTAGTGTTGTCCACTATAAATGATATGGTCTATAGTAGGTAGGACCATCAGCTAGATATTTAAAGATACTTTGACATGATTGCGTATTTATCTAAACAAGAACACAAGTATGGGTGGATATTTATGAAAAGATATGTGGCTGGTTTTTAATGAGGTGTTTCACCTATCTCCAAGTGAAGGCAGAACACCGATGACCAGTTTGACTTTTATAGAAGCCACTCATTACTGAGTGGAAAATGATTTATGCCACGATGGATTTAAAAATGGGTTTACTGAGGTCACATTGAATAAATGATTACGTATGGGTTTTTGTTGATAGGATTATGAAGTTTTCACATTTCCAACCTATCAAGGAAACCATTAGTGTTTATGAGCTTTGGAGATTGTACATCAGTGAGATAGTACGACTTTATGGGGTCCCACATTCTATCATTTCAGATATGGATTCCTTATTTACATCATGATTTTGGAAAGGGATACAAAGGTGGTTCGGTACACAAGTTCTTATGAGCACAACATAACACCTATAGACATATGGCCATTTAGGGAACAAGATTTATGTGCTAGATGACATGTAGTGTGCATGTGTCCTAGATATGAGTGGAACCTAATAGAAACACAAACCCCCCATTGAATTAAAATAAATCAAAAATTTTAGGATACATTTTAGATTTAACTATATGAGTCTTTTTATGGTATGACATGCCGATAACCCCTATGTTTGTTAGAGAAATGATTTGTAGTTATGTTGGGACCTCATCTTATTCAGAAAACCGTATAGCAGATGCAGTTGATTCAGGAATGGGTGGCTACTGCCTAGTCTCATTATAAATCATACACCCATAACCACAAAATAACTATAGTGTTTGAGGATGAGGATGGTTTATTACTATGTTTTTAACCTCGGTTGGGAAATGATAGGATTAAGAGACTAGATAAGCTTTCACAAGGGTTTTTCGGGCCATTCGAGATTCTTGAGACTATTGGGCTAGTATCCTATCAGTAGGAATTAGCATAGATGTATTATTTCATGCATGATGTATTCCATATTTCTTATTTGTGGCATTACCATCCAAACCCATATAATTGTATTCAACTCGAGGAGGCTTTGTTAAATGTAGATGCATCCTTTGAAGAAAATCATGTACATATTGTGTATCATAGCACGAAGTTTCTCCAAGGATGTTTTGTTCCTTTAGTATGGGTTCTATGGAAGAATGGTCAATTACCTAATGAGACCTGGGAGTAGGAGGCCGATGTATGATCATAGTGGCCGGATTTATTCACATATCTTGCTTCACTACCCTTTTATGGGAAATTCATGGAAGGATTTCTTTAAAGGAGAAATTTCTACGAACCATGTTTTTTATTGAGGTATAGATTAATTATTTTCGATTAATTATCAGTTTAGTTTCTTAAATATGGACAAATATGAATGTTTCATGTATTCATGGAGTGATTAGGGGTCCACAGGGATGGTCTAGAGCATGTAAACCTTGTTTTTGGAGAAATAGGAGATTGCATGGTTAGTATAAATTATAAAGGTTTGTCTGCATGGTTGTGCATCCATTTCTATAGTTTTAGAAAAAAAATCCCAGTGGATAGTAACATAGTTTGAAAACTATTTTCTAATGTGTGTTCCTAAACCATGATTCCACTTTATTTTTATAGTTTCTAATAATTTTAATTAAATATAAATTCATTTTACAAAACTCATTTAGGTTTTCATTCCTACACACAACAAATGAACATTTAGAGATCTCCAATTGGAAATTATCCTTGATTTTGAGGCACACACTGCTTCCAGACTATAAATCAAATGTCCCTTGTCACATTGGATCCACATCAGTGAGTCCTTAATTCATTTTTAATCTTATTCTGTTCTTCATGATATCATCGGTGTTATTTGGATTTAGGCTAATATGTACTAATTTCCCATTCTTCATATTCTCTCTATATTTCTCTTAATCAAGGATAAATCATGACCTTATACTGGATAATCTATCTTGATCTGACCTAAGGTAGGTGGTCTCATTCATTTCTCTCAAACTTTGACCTTTTATATTTGTCATCATTCCACACACCCATTTTTCGAGTGTCACCTTAAATTGAAATTGAACCCTATTATTTCTAGACCAATTCTATTAAATTGAATAACATTGTTAATGATTGTAATAAGTTAATAACATTGAATTAACCACCCATTTGGTTGTGTGGGATTAAATGGGCACTTTAATGGTTTGTGTTTTGGATCCCCCTTGAGGTTTCTTTTTTACCCCATGTCGTGGGATGCCAAACGTGTAATTGAATCAAAATATGAATGAATTGTAATTTAAATGGTTAAATGAGACGGTGTGGGTGATCATGACCCATTTCCATTATCTTGTTGAAGCTTGAGTTGTGTATACATAAGCATAAAATTCCATTGTAATACTTTCTCTTGTGAGTTAAAATATTTTAATGCCATATTTGGGTTTTTTAATCACAACTTCTCTTCATAATAATTTTCCCACGTGAGGTTAATGATGTTAAGGCTATTTAATTTATTATTATTCATTATAGGCTTATTAAATTGAAAATGAACATGTGATTAATTGAATGGACAATCCTTTTGAGGTTGGGCAATGCCTGAGACAACTTTTGTGTTGATTTATAGATGGAGTTCATTACTTTCAATAATTACATGTTAAAGAGAATTAATAAATTATTATTAATTGATTATACGGTTATGAGAAGTAGGTGATACGTGGATTCAAATTACAATGCCACAGACCGATTCAAGTCCCATAAACTTTGCTGAAGGCATGGGTGATACATGGATCCAAATGAGGGATTCAATAGAAGGACAAATTTAGGTTTTCCTATATGACAAGTGCTACATGGATTCTAATGAGACATCCATGGATAAAATCAAAGTGAATTTGAATATTTGTGAAATTGGTGATACTCATACTCCATTAGTGGACCACCGAGGATTAAATCGATTGGCTATGATGTTATACCTCACCTAGAGCGATACTGGGTTCCTGAGAGGTTGTCCAGGGAGGGGCTTGTAGGGTGTTGGTTGATATTTCACCTAGAGAGATACTTTAGTTCCATCATATGAATTTCAAGTATGATCATAGATTCTAGATTGAATTTTAATTTAAATGTCTTTATGATGATTCTTCCAAGACAATGCACAAAATTGAATTATACCTTAACTATATACCTTATAGATGAATTATTTAGGAATCCATGGATACATGTTCTTACATAGAGGAATTCAGTGATTGAGCCACGTACTATGGATTATAAATGAAATGATATTGAATTGATAAATGATTTTGATTAAATGAAATGAATGTAAAATGAGATCCTACTTTTATAGATGTTTACTTCTAATAACATCATTTATTTTTATACTACATATAATATCTTTCATATATATGAACTGACTGATTTGCACATAACCTTGGGTGGTTTCATACTATAATTTTATATCACACCATATTTGGGTCACCTTTTTTGACCTAAAAATGAAATATTATTATATGTAATGATACAGGAAAGAACGCTCCATTAGGTACTTGATTTGTTGTTAGAAGTGGGAGAGCATGGGATCAAGCTAAGGCTTGAGAAACTATTGGTATACCTTTGGTTTATTTTCTTAATTTTGTTATCAACATCGTAATTCTTCCTTGTATTCTCATTTTGGTTGTTTTATCGAAACATAAGTCGTGTAACATTATTTTCAATAAGAGGTGTCTTTAGGAATTGTTTATTTATATCAGTCATCCATTATTTACCCCTATCTATATAGATTATTGATTTCGCTACATATATTGGCATTGCATTGCGATATACTCTGGTGAAAAGGAAATAGTCTCCCCACTGGTTCACCAAGGACCTATCTTCTAGTCGGAATCCTATGGAATTTAGGGAGATGAACTTGAGGCCATTTGGAAAACTAGGCCCGAAACACCGATGAGTGGAATCGGGGTTCCGTACATTAGAGTTAAGGTCTCAAAAATCATTGTAGGACATAATATTCCCCTTGTAATTCATGATAAGGATGATATTTGAAAGCCTTCTTGGGTATTACATATGTTTTAAAATGTTCGATTTGATCAATATGACATATTTCACCACTACAATGTAGGCATGAGAGTGGTGAGTCCTCCCGGATGCCTCAATGAAGCCTTGATGCTCACGTGGTTACCTGAGATGCTGTGTATCCACATATGGGTTCAGTCCAAGAATTTTTATATAGATCCGTGTAAAACAATTCAATGTTTAATTCAAAATTATATGTATATATCACTCTGTTCAACAGAAATAGAGACACTAATCAGCATAGGATTCATGTATTATTATGTTTCCAAATTTAACCGACTGAGCTCATCTATGGTGGGTGATATGCCTTCCTCAAAAGTAAAGGGGGAGTTCTTATTGTCATCCTCATTGTCTTCCACATATGAGTCTATGAAGACACATTCAGAATAGTTTTGTAATCTTCGAGATTCTCTATCACAATCAAGTTGAGAGAGGCCATAAAATGAGAATTTATCATCCCAAACATCTTGAGTCATTGCTAAGAGATTCCAGAGATAATTGTTATTTACACATTCATTAGGGATAAAAGGATCTTGGGCCTTTAGAACCTGGTTTATCTCCGTAACTATATTTCTGGGGAGTACATAGTCACAATCGAGCATATTTAATGGATTTATATGGGTGTTCCCCAATAATTATGTAGATGAATCTTTTATATCATCATCCATGTTGGTTTTTTTCTTCACATTTTATAGAAACTAGGCACATCATATGTGGCTACACATGTCTCGAAGGGGTAAATATAATCATGTAGTATGTCAAATTTTCCATTGATGTGGTATGTCATGCCTTTTTGGAATGTTGATGACATTGCAAAGCAGAAATAGAACTATGGCCTTCTCAAATAGACATGTTATGGTGTAACTTACTAGAAAACCATAAAATTAGCATCAGATGTGATATCCCCAAACTATTTTTGGATTTTGACCTTCCTACGATGTCTTTTATCATGATTATCACAACATTTAATGGTCATATTGGTGGGTGAAAAATCCCATTTTCAATACCCCAAATATTAAAATGTTCAAATAAGCATCAGAATGATCTCAGAGGCATTTTTAATCGTGTCTCTTTTGATGATGACATTATAAAATCTTCCCAAAACATATAGGGGTCTGATGTGTCCCTGATGAACTCTTATTGAACATTCTCTTTAAATGAGGTTATGACACGATATTCCTCTAACATAGTCTTCATTTAATAAACCTCGAATATAGTGATTTCTATCTCAAATAAGCATGGGACTTTGAGGGAATGAATGAGTTCATTGATGAGCTCTTTTGAATATTGGGGAGCATAGAGGATATAGATATTAGCTAGGACAACTTCCAATTGAATCAAAATGTCATACTATTTTTTCAGAGGTTGATGTATCTGGAGGTGGGGTCTCTTATGCACATTTGGATAAAGAAATGATTCATTTGATGTAAAAAACTATTACATGTTCTTGTATTATGGTAGTATCTACTTTCAGTGATGCAGGTTTCACCGACCTTCCTTACTACCCGGGATGGTCAAATAATTGTACCCCCACTAAGCGGTTTGTTACATCCACTAGATTAAATACCATGGGATGGGGGTGAATCATTGTATAATTGATTAAAACATTCCCTCTTTTGGATACTTTTTTATTTTCCGAAAAAACACAATTCTCTCTTCCTCCTATAGAAATATATGAACTGATATGAAATCATGCACATGACATAACAATTCTTACTTGGTTCACCCTCTTCACGCTATGTCCAAGGAGCATACAACGACAATTTGAAGATGAACAAAATTCACTAAGTCTCACTTCCAATAATTAGTACAATGTTCAGGATAGATCTTCTATGCCAAGGCTCACTGTCTTTAAAATATTTAGGGTATCCTCACTAGATTTCCAAGGGTCACTCCCTAAGAATCTTTATCTAGATCATTGTCCGTGGAAAGGTCCATAATCTTCCCCGTCCATCACTCACTACTCTTGGAAAGGAATACACACACATTTTATCGAGATAGAGGTCAAATAAAGTTTATGTACATATATGTCCCTCCATTCGCATGAATTTCTATATCCTTAACTATAGGTAGATGATCAATTTAAGTACTATTTTAACCTGTAGATTAATTGCACCTCCTCGGGTACTGATAGGTACCAAGAAAATAATTTTTCAAACTATTTCAAAGATTTCGAAAGATTTGTTGCACAAATCAAAAACCACATCCTTCTCCCACGTACTGAGTACCCGGTTCGGTATGCAGATCACCTCTTATGTTTACTGCATCCGATTCTGCGAACCGCTATTGCCTCCGCATACTGCTGCCTTTACGTACAACAACCTTTGCTCCACCTCTGTTAACTTACCTCTATCTGTGAACAGTTCTCTATTCATAGACTGTAGTCACTTACTCCTACATGATCCCCCCCTCCACACACCACATGTGGAATTCCCTCTTTCATATACTAGAGAATCCTCGTCTGCATACCGAGTACGATGCGGGTTACAGATCCCTGCTTAAATCATTCTGCATAATTTTTTCCATGCGAACCACTTTAGTCTTTGTGAGATTGTCCCTCACAAAAATCCTTCAAGATTTTCTGAATTTCTGGAGCAAAAACGTGTTCTCTACTGATATTAAATCTCCATAGAAATTAGTCGGATTAACGATTGTTATGTAGGAAATGATATCATCAAAAACCACACATCCATGACTTACAAAAACTTTGATTCAGTCTTCACCCCATACCGAACCTTCTGCAACTACTAACTGCCAGCCATGAGCAAACCATTATTCCTACCCAGGTTTCATACTTCCTTCACTATTACGCAGTCAATCTCCTCCCCCGACAACACGCCATCTGTGTACCACATCACCTTCTGCCGTGAACCGTTTTCGGTTTCGTGAACCACTCTGGCATACAGTTCGTACCACAATGTATACCATTGACGGAACATGGAATGTGGCCCATGAAATATGTTACGCGATTCTCATATTTTCCCAGTTTTCTTCAATGTTCGTCATACAATTCACTCTAATGAATTAATCCTTCATTTTCCAACATGAAAATCCCGATTATGTGGACCAAAAATTTGGGAAACACATGGAAATAGTTCCACCTTAAAAACTGTTCTTCAGCAAACACCATCCATACTCATTTGTAGTCATCTGAATTTTACGAAAACCCAAACACACCCAAAACATACAAATAGGAGACCATGAGAGAATTTTTCCAAAAAACATCTCCCTTTTTGTTTGTTTATAACCCTCTTATAAAAATTGTGTGCATTTAGATACCTAATTAAATATCCTTCCAACTACTACCACCATTATCTTCACACGATTAATATATCAATCAAGGATTTAATGAACACATACTCTAAGCCCATATGATCCATGCTCGACATGGGAAAAGAGAATATACTAAAATGTTCATTAATGAAACACTTAATTGTTATCACCAGTTTTTGATTCCATACTAATACACTGATATCATTGAACTACTTTCATCTTGAACCTCAGCCATCGTGATATCTAATCATTGATCGATCACTTCTAGAATCGTGTGAATTAATGTTACCACTATTTTATAGATCCAAAAATATCTTCATCCCAGCTTCAACCCCCCCATATCATTTCCCTACATAACATCTTGTCTCCATGTATTTTCTCCCCTAGAATAGTCACACTTTCTCCCCCTTTGTCAACAAACCCAAATATTACTTCAAGGATGTCTGCAATAGGGTAAATACCACATATCAATACATCAGGGAAATGCACACCACACCTCGGGGAGAGATGAATCACACATCCACACTTTTTCATGTGCAGGGAGTCAACTGAACACTCACATAATGTCAATGTCTTTTAAACACGTCTTTGGGTAAGGCCTTTGTAATAATATATTCAAATTATTATTCTATAGGCACATACACCAACTTCACAAGCCATTGAACCACTTTCTCAATGATAAAATGATATTTTAGTACAATGTGCTCTTTCCTTGAGTGATGGACTAGATTTTTTGCATGGATCGATATCACATGAATTATTACAATGGATTCTGATCAGATATTTCACTTCAATTCCCATATCTTCATGTCTCATCATCATCTACAATAGCTACATGGAAGCTAGAATAGCCACAATGTATTCATCTTCTGTAGTTCTCAATGAAATGAAATCTTGTTTCTTGCTTAACCAAGAAATACACAATCCTCCATGATAAAAGGCACATTCTGATGTTTATTTCCTATAATCTACTAAACCAAACCAATCTGTATCGTTATATCCCAATAACTATGAATATGATTTGTTATTATACATTAGGCCAAAATCTATTGTTATATTTGATAAACTGAAAAATTATCTTTACTGTAATCATGTATCTCTCTTTAGGATTGCTTTGATACCCCACTGCTTGGCATGTGTTAAATACAATATCAGGCTTTGTCACTATCAGTTACAATAGACTTCCAATGATTTTCCTATATTCCGTGATATTAACTGTCTTGCCTTCATCATCCCCTAACAGTTTCAACCAGCTAGCATCCAGAGTCTTCATATATTTTGAATTATCCATTCAAAATCATCCCAAAACCACCTTGGTATATTTATATTGATAAATAGATGTTCCATTACTTCTTTGTGTCACATGTAATCTAGTGAAAATGTCAGTTCACCAATCATTGACACTTCAAAATCTTTTTTCATGTATTCAGAAAAGATTCCTTATTAGGATTCATTTGATCCACCAATGATTTTTTCATTGACATAAACCAACACAATAATCCATGGACTACTGTCATTATTGAAATATTAATTTTAATCAATCTCCCCATGCTGAAAATCAAGCTTCTTTAGAAATTGATCAAGCCTTGAATACTATGATCTTGGTGCTTTCTTCAAGCTATATAAAGCCTTCTTCAACCGACAGAATCTATTCTCATGTTCATGAATGAGAAAACTACAAGGATGCTCAATGTAAACATCTTCTTTTAGAACACCATTTAGAAATATTGACTTGACATCCATCTAGAAAACATGAAAATTTCATTACATAGCTATCACCAAGAATAATATGATTGCCTCCAACCTTGAAACAAGTGAAAGCTTCTCGTCAACATCAATAATAATTATTTTTTAGTACCCTTCGAAAACCAGGTGTTCTTTTTTTTGAATCATGACACCATATTCATTCATTTTGTTACAAAATACCCATTCTGTCCCAGTAGTGTTCTTCTCTTCTGGCCTTCAAACAATTTCCCATGTATGATTCTTCTCAACTTGGTCAAGCTCTTCATTCATTACTTGAACCCATTTATCATCTCCAACTACGACATCAAATAATTTAGGCTCAACTTGTGATAAGTATGATGCATATTGTAGATACATCATCCTCCTTGTCTACATGGGTGTTGTCTGGTCACCAATAATGTTTTACCTATCAATTTTACCTCCTCTCGCTTTTCTTTGAGAAGATATTGATTTTTTAGCATCATCTGATTCTTATACTAAATCAAACTCTAGATATGGAGAATTTACTGACCTTCTCATCTCTTCATCACTCTCCTTATGATTCTGATCATGTATTTTCTGATGATTATGTTGATTTTCCACTATAGTAATATCATGAATTTTAATTATTCTTCCTAGCCTCTTATTTAATAATTTATATGTTATTATCTTCTTTGAGTATCCATTAAATATTCCTTTATCTCCATAGGAATCAAATTTCATGTGTTTCTCCTTATTGAGAATGAAACATTTACTTCTGATCATTCAAAAGTACATCAATGATGGCTTCTTCCCATACCATAACTCGTATGGAGTCTTCTCTTCTTTTGGACAAAGTAATGAACTATTTAAAGTGTATACTGCTGTCATCAATGCTTGTTTCCAAAATTTCAATGGAATGTCTCCCTCAATGAGCATTGTTCTAAAAATGTTGTTGACAATCTAATTCCACTCTCAACCACTCCATTATACTATGGAGTTATTACTGCTAATACATGATGCCATATCCCTTATTTTTCGATATAATCCTCCACTTGGAAATAAATTTACTATGTTCTATTATATGTTTGAATCGTCCAGATTTTCTGACCAAGCATCATTTTACATTCCTTTTGATATCTGGTAATGAAACTAAACACATCATATTTGTTGGTGATTAATGAAACCCATGAAATTCTTCTATAGTCATCAATGAAGAGAACAAAATATATCCTCCCATCAATTGCCCATGGAGATATTAGCCCACATTCATTAATATGCACCAACTCAAGCACTCTTGTTGGATTTTCCTCCATTGGATTATATTTCTTTGTAATGATCTTTCCCATGTATGATTATGAACACATGATAATCTAAGGATAATTTGAGCTTCATCATATTTCACCATATCTTCCAAGGAACCTTGGCATATGTGGCCATGATTCTTATGCCATAACTTATTTTCTTCATCCTTGGATATAAAGAACATATCTTATTCTACACTTATGAGGTAGATATTCCATTTTGTACACATTACGTGAAACACAAAAACACAATAATTTTCATTGATGATGCATAATTTCTTGGAATAACTTATGACATTTCTTGATTCATACAATTTATTAACACTAATCGGGTTGTGACTAAGCCCCTCAACAACCAAGACATCTACTCGTCTCATGTATTTTCATCCAAACATGGAATTTCATAAACTAATAATTTTAAATCCCTATTCATTACCAAATCACACTATCATTTCATTATCATACCTGATTCCAACCACTAGATCATTACTTCCCATCATTTAGGAAGTGTATCCACTATCAATGATCCACATCCTAGTGCGATCTGATTCCTTGAATGTAATTTCTACAACCACTGCATGCTCTGACCTTTTCTTTTTGACCCAAATCCCTGATATGGAATGATAATCTTGATATTTCTATGTATATGAAGATCCAACTTCATCATGCATAGTTGAAAATTGATATTGAATTTTCAACTCTCTTGATGATACATTTGGATCCTTCATAGGAAAAAAATTTCATTGCCTCAACACATTCATTTTCATTGTTTATGTAAAATATCATGCCATGTACCCATGTCCTTTACACCTGAATCAATGACCACAAAATGATGACCTAGAGTTTTGATCTCTATACGACCACCTCTGTTGGTCTTGTTACCTTTGGTACCTATTTTCTATGGAACATACATTTTTTGAATTTCTCATTTTACCACAATAATAGCATCTTATGTGAGGTACATTATTATGTGGAAATTCACTAATAGTTATGCCTTAGGTTATCTGAATCTTCTGATTTTTCTTTGTACCCATGTGATTCTTCAATTTTGGGGTGGGTTCTTGTGTTCTGACTTGAACCATAACTACTTTTTGTTTTAGATCAAGCCCCATAGAAGTATTATCAATTAGAATTAATTGTTTCTTATATTCTGATGGAAAACTATTATCAAATCTCATCATATCTGTTGCCCATATGGTCTTCTTTCATGATGTCGAATCGAGAGTTAGTTGTTTTTTCTGATCATCAATTGTTCATCACAGACTAACGACTTCCACTTCTAGTTGTTTGAAATGTTTGATTTGATATTTTCTAGATTCAGAAAAACTATCAAATTATATTTTCTATTCTCCAATTTTGATTTTGTACTCAACCACCTTCTTTGAGTTTTCTAGGTTTGAATACCTCATCTTTTCAATTTCTACATTCATATTAGAATTATCTTCTACCTATTTTTGCGTAAAGAGTTTGGCTTCATGGAAAACTTTGTTAGACTTATTTGTTTTGTCTCTAAAAAAATCTACCTATTCAATGCAATCTTCTAATTCATCCTAAATATGATCTAGTCTTTACATTTATCCTTCTTCTTTGTCACTTTCCACTCTTATCAAGGAATTTTTTATGGCTACCTCCATATAATATATTTTATAATCCTTGCAATCCTCTAACTCTTCTACCTTAAATTTTTCTAAAAATTCATCCTTTTTTGAAAGCATATTCTTTTTTTAAGAGCATTCTCCCAGTACTTCTCCTCAATATCTCTTTATATAAATAAATATTTGGGGTAATTTCATCATTTTTATTCATTTTAATTATCATGATTTTAGGACACAACAATACACAATGACCAATATTTTTTCATTGAAAGGATGCAAATGAGAGTTTACCTTTGAACTTCATTTTTCCCCTTTAAAGATTGGATGATATAAATGACATGACATTATCCATATTTTCATTCATAAGACTATCTTAAACAGAGATATTTTTCATGTCCTTGGATTCCACTTCCTTAGAATCCCCCTTCTCTACTGCATCGTTATGATCATTTCTCATTCTATATGATACAAGGGTACCATGTAGGTTATCTAGGGTCATCTCGTTTCGGACTTTATCCTCCAATACTAAAACATTTGGATTGAACCACATTGGATGTTTCCTGAAGATATTCTTGACAATATTTATATCTTCAATGACATCTCCAAGACCCTACATGTATTCTATAATAACATTTATCATCTTGAATAATGCATCAATAGTCAAATTGGGATTAATTTTGATATCCTCATACTTGTTTCATAGAACCTACAACATTGCTTCTCGAACATTTACGTCACCCTCATAAACATTAATTAACTTTTCCAACATTTCATATGATGTCTTATAGGACATCATAATTGTATAAATTTCATTAGATATGGCTTCTCCTACAACATTGCTATCTTTAGAATAAGCATTCAATACTCTTATTTCACCTTTTGATAATGCACCACTGTTAATTTCAGCTGATATTGCATGCATAGCTACTGTGAAGACATCCATCCCTTCTGATTGGAAGTAGTGTTGTATCTGATTTTTCCATAGTTGAAAATTATTTCTATCAATGATCATTATTTCCTTTATGATTGAGAAACTCCTTTTCATATTCCTATGAAAGAAAAACAATCTTTTAACCTTTTTCTCATATACCAATTGTTATGTACACTAGGTTGAATACCCTAAGGGGGGGGGGTAAATTTTTGTATAACATATTAAAACATTCTCTTGTTCCGATCGTGTTTTGTAATTAGAAAAATATCAACTCTCTCTTCCTACAGTAGTAATATATGAAATGATATGAAATCATCCACATGACACAACGATTTTTACTTCTTGTACCCTCACTGGCCTACATCCACGGAGTATACAACCACAATGTGTCGATGTACCAAATTCAGTAAGGCTCACTGCTTATAATGAGTAAAATGATCGGGCTAGATATTTTAGGCCAAGGATCGCTTCCTTTATAGGATTTAGGGTCTACTCACTACAATCCCAATGCTCAATCCCTAATCCTCTTTCTCTGGCTCATTACTGGTGGAAACGGTCAACATCTTCCTCATCCTTCACTCACTTATCTTGGAAATAAATCCATACATAGTTTAGGAAATTTTATTTCAAATACATTTTATGGTAATGTAGTTCCCTTCATTCACATGAATTCCTACATCCTCAACTATAGGTAGTTTCACTATTGATCTTATATTTTCACCAGAAGATGAATTCCACCTTCTCGGGTACTTATAGGTACCAGAAAATACATTTACGAACTGATTCAAAGCTTAAAAAGAATCCTTGAGATAATTGTGAACCACCTCCATCTCCCGCATACAGAGTATCAGGTTCGGAATGTGGATCATCTCCTCCATGTAAAGTTGCTTCTTCTGCGAATTGCTATCGCCTCTGCGTACCCCTGCCTTCATGTACCTCCTCTTAGAACTAGCCTTTGTCCTTGAATTGTTCTCTGTTCTTAGACATTCTTCACTTCTGCGTACTGGAGCTCCCCCTCCATGTACTACTAGTGGAATTCCATCTATTGTGTACTGGAGATTCCTCCTCCATGTACAATGTCCTATGTGGGTTACAGTTCTCTGCTTAAATCATTTGGTGTAATTTCATCCATGCAATCCACTATAGACGTCACGAGATTATCCGTCATGAACTTCCTTCAGTCTTTGCTGAATTCAAAGATAAAAATGTGTTCTATATGGATATTCCATCCCCATTGTAATCGGTTTGAGTAGAAAATTTTATATATGAAATAATATCTAAAAAACCGTTCATCCATGATTTACCAAATCTTAGATCCAGCCTTCATCACTTACTGACCCTTCTACTGCCGTGAAATGCATGCCACCCACAGACCATTTTTTCATACCTGGTATACATACTACATTTAGTCTTATGTGGTCAATCTCATCTGCCGATGACATGCCATCCACGTACCACATCAACTTTCACCGCAAACTGTATTTGGTTTTGCAAACCACTCTGGCGTACTGTTCCTACCACTATGCGTACCATTCCCAGAACATGGTACACAACTGAGGAATTAAGGTACAAAATTCTCATATATTTCTAGTACTCTTCAACTTTATTCATACCATTCACTCCTATAAAGAAATCCTTCCTTTTCCAACATCAAAATTCCGATTTTAAGGCCCAAAAATTTGGAAAACACTGGGAAACTACGCCACCTTAAAAACCTTTCTTAGTAAAACACTAGCCATACTCATTAAGATCATCTAAATTTGCCAAAAATCACAACCACACCCAAAAAATACTAAGAGGACACCTTTTGGGATTTTTTCCCAACACGTTCATTCTATATAACTAGGTAGAGATGATTTCTCGATGGATTTGATAAACCTCTATGTCATTTTTGTAATCACCAGAGTTTATTACAAAGGATCTCAACATCAAATGTATATTTTATGGGTGCATGGACAAAATATTAGATTTTACCACACATGTGATGCCCCATGTATCCTCAGTTCCTATGCACGTAGCCTCATGTACCGTGATTATGTATGGGAAAATCATAGTAAGATGCATATTCATCATCATAAAAGTGGACTACCAAGTGTATCATGTTCAAAAAACTCAATATGATCTATCCATTCGATGATTTTTCCATTTGACAGGGTGGTGTCCATGCAATGATTGTTTCAAAGAAGAAATATGAAATAGTGAGAGTATTAATTAATGAATAATATGAAATTTCCACTTTTGTTTTTCATACTTTTTATTATTGTTCACAAATTTTGGTGGCATAATAGGTGTTACCTGTTAGGATGGTGAAGCTATTGTGGGTTTGCGCAGTTGTGATCAAAGGGTTTCATGATCTCGATCAACATTATGTCGATTCATCATGTTATTAAAATTCTGTTCATTCCAAGATGGAACATTAATCCAACCACCATTTTGATATAATTAGGAAATATTTATCCTTTCCACCTACTCTAAAGAGTTATCAAACACTAACTGTATATAATTGACCATGGCATTAAAGGTGTATTTTAAGATGACGAAGTCCTTGATATTATAACCCAACCTTCTATTGAAATGGAATTATTTGGTATTGTTGGAAAGGTTGTCCTCATTAATCTAAAACAGAGGAGTTGATACATGTATGCTACGTAATGGTTTCCCTCCAAAGCAGCCTTCTGAAATCTTACTGTAGCTTTGATGTTTCATCTTAGATTAAAGCATAAGAAAATCCCTTCATGGTATTTTCCCCTATACATGTACTCGGCCATTTGGAACATGGCTATTCTATGGTATATATAAGCATTCTGTTCACAAGAATGGAGAATGTATGGACTGCTTGATAATACATAAAGTTTCTTGCTCGTTTTTTGCAATTTTGTGAAAGGTAGATACACTTCCTCTCATGTTTTGACCATGATTACCTCCAGTATTTCAATGTGAAGGGATAAAATGTGGGTTCGTCCTTCCATATGAAAATTAAATATCAAGGAGAAATTGGTGAAACCTATCCAGAATTATGAACACAGAAAATATAGCAGAAAGAAAAAAGGGATAACAAGTTGTATTTTCATATAAAAAAATTTTCGTAAAAAGAGAAAGGGAAATGGATTCCCCAGTTCCCGAATACATGAATCCCCAAAACAAGCTCAAAAATTTCTGTCTCCATAAACCATATGCAACCCGAATAGTATGGATCTATCTCATGGGTGCACTTATGGTGTCTCTAGTGTCTGGCATGTAGGGTGTACAATTGTGAGATGTCCGTATGTACTTTTCATCTGTACACAGAATGAGAGGCTTCATATTCAAGGATGTCAAAGTCCATTACCTGACCAAAATATCCATAGGACAAGACTTGACACATAAATTTCACCCAGAGGACTCTCACTGCTGCAGCTTTTTGGAAGGTAATGAGGGACTAGATGCCTTCCACTATGATGAATCATAAAAAAAGTCCATCGTAGTATTTTCCCCATCATGCGTAGGACTGAAATTGGGTTTTTATCATAAATATGTAATCCATACCCGCTCTTTGGTGTATTTGAAGTACTCGGGGATGGTTGGATATGTCATAGAGGTGTTCACATGTCATTCAGATATGGGAATAGTTTATAAAATATTAATGGTTGTCTATGGAAATTTTGGTTTATAGGGCCTCATTTGTAAGAGATAGAAGACTTGTACCTTCTTTTACCATATGAAAATTAGGAAAACCCTCATATTTAAAAATGATTAAGTAATTTTCTTTTTCAGTTCCGGTTTTCCGTGGTTATCCAAAGTAAATCTGTTGATACCAACTATTTGGACCCGACCCTAGAATACCTGGAGTGGGTGCCTTGAATCATGATGTGTAATTTTTTTTACAAAAATATGGAATGATAATTACACATCATTCCCCAACCATATGATCAAATTCGGTTCAGGTTCTGGTAAAATAGATACTTCTGAAATTCCTCTTCAGTTAAAACCTGATACCTGAAAAATTTATTTCAATAACTTAGGGTGAGCATACGAATTCCCAGTTAGGGTTTTAAAATAAACCAATATAACATTTGAAAACATTGTTTAAAACATTTCTTAAAACATTTCTCTTTAAGAAAATAAATAACACATATAACATATCATAAAAGTGCTCAATTAAAAACATGTTAACTGAATTATATGGACACATGATTCAACTATAGGCATTATCATTTGGAGTAAGAAATAAAATACGTTCTAAAGATTTATGACATTTTCATATGAGAGCTCCAATTAAACAGCTAAGAGTAATAAATAAGCAGAGTTGTGTGTAAAGTTAATAAAATCAATTTCATACATCGAATACTAAATCACTGAGTGGTAAACATATGTCATGCCACAAGATTTTAATTTTTTGATACTCATATGTAATGGATCCTTACCATGGATATTATACAAGTTGAATATCCATTTGGTTAGTTAATTATCATACACATAATGAGGGAATGTATAATACTGGACTTTAATTTCCATGTCAAGGCCTCATTCCTAGACCTTGGGGATAACTGTAACTAGACCCCAACCTGGAGAGCCTCTGTAATAGGACTACATATCAGAGAGCATCTATAACCGAACTCCAACCCAGAGAGAATCTGTAATTGGACTCCAACCTGGAGATCCTTTGTAACTGGAATCCATCCGAGAGAGCATCTGTAATCGGACTCTAACCCGGAGAGCATCTGTAACTAGACTCCAGCCTGGAGGGTCTGCTGTAACCAGACCAAAACCCAGAGGGCTTACTTTTTTTGGTCACCAACCTGAAACATACTAGTCCAAAACATTCCTTATATGTTTAATATGGTCATGTATCCAAAGTGTCCCATACCACTTTGAATACCTAATTCCTTGTCTTTTATTTGCAGTATCTCATGCCACTCCAAATTATTAAATTATGAATTCATTATCTCATGTAATGAATAATAAATAGTTTGAGTTATCACATAAATTAATAACTTTACAACTCTTCCATAAACTTTCAATGCATTACATTCAATGTTTCTATCTTCGGATAGGTATTATACATGTTCAAATCATGCGCTGATAAGTGGAAATGACATTGGACTAAATCATAATATGTCAGTTTTTATTTAAATAATAATTTTCCCAATGACATGAATATACTAGTAAAAATTCTTTTCGCATGTGATTTGAATTTAAAACACGCATGTAATGGAGTTACCACATAAAATGATAGTTCCTTAATTTTCAAAGTATTTAATTCATTGAAATGGATATTAATAGTTCAAAATGAAAAATTTTAAATTATGACAGATGTCATTTTTACACTAGCATGCGCCGATAAATGTTCATATCTTAATGAATTGTCATACCCTATGTTTCATATCATATATGGTCATATTATTTGCAGTGCAACATTTTTTCCATATAATTTGTACATTAATGAGAATTTAATTAAGCATATCAACAACATACTTTAACCACCGATGTTTGTTTTAGGCCAACCTATTTCATATTATGGTTCAAACTTATAGGTGAATACATATAACCATATATATATAGAGAGAGAAAATATGTATATGACGCACCCTTACATTATATATTCTGAAATCTGAAATTACATTTATATATATATGTATGTGTATTAACATCTTACAAGGAATGAAATTTTTTTTCTAATAACAAACCATTAGCATCAAAAAAGTAATTCACATTTTAAGAAAATGAAAATCCTTACAAGAACTAGAAAATATATACTGTATAATGTAATACACAAATTTCCCTTACATTTTAAAAACATAATTGCAAATCAACGCTTGATAGAATTAAAACATGGTGGATTAAAAATTAATGGGTGTATGTGTAATAAATATATCAATCCATTTGAAACCAAATCTTTATTCGCATTCAATTATGTATTTTATGATTTTAAATCATCTTTAATAACATAAAATAGAAATAGATTTAATTTTGTGTGTATTCCCAAATATACACTAAGTGTATATTCAGTTTTGAATAATTAAAAACATTTTAAATGAACCCAAATATAATTATCAACCCTATAAATATTAACACATACAAACTTTTAACCTATGAAAAACCTAGATTCACCTTAGAGATGACAATATATAAATATAATTAAGTGCATAGCTTTTGAATTTCACAAACAAACAAGTACTACTCTCGTCGGTTAAACATTGGTAAACAATGTTTAGAAATCCAGAGTAGGTTTTGGATGGAAAACCATATACATATATATATATATATATCTGTGTGTGTGTGTCTAAACATATACATATTCGTATATATAAAGCATGTATATATGATTTTTCACAAGAAAGACAACGTATAAAAATATAACCCTTTAAAGAATGAAATCCCTTATGTAAACGTGTTTTGCATTTGAAACACTAATTTTGAGGATCATAAGTGTATATAAAAAATGATTATAAATTAAAATAAACCGTAAAAAAACATAAATTAAAACATAACATTAAAAATTACAATTAATCTTATTATATGATTTGCAATAGAAAAATTGTAGATAACCATTTCCATTGCATGAATAAATTTTTGATAAATAGATGTTTGAAAATAAATTATATTTTTCCTAACATCATAAAACATAATATTGTAAAATAAATAAATATTCGAGAAAAACATTTAGCCCTTACACTGATTCTGATGCTTGAAACACTAAGCTAGGAAGTAGAAACAGGGTATGTGATACCCTCAGCAACAAGTATTAGGAAGTCCAAAAGGTGAAAAACACTAAAAATAAAAATCCAGAATGCAGTGCAGAATACGACTATTGGTTGATAATGGAAAATGGGTTCACTGGTGTGTGTAAATATATAATCTCAATGAAGCTTACCTGAGATACATTGTGGAAATAGTGGTGATTAAAGAATGAAAACGAATCTCATGAGAGATATGATTCACACCCATAAAAATTGACGATACCAAATAAACACATCTATATTTTTCAATCGTATTGAAAAAGGATAGTATTTGACAAAAGTAACATAGTAAAGTTAATTAATAAACAATACATGGGAGTAAAGAAAACAATGGAGGAAAAAAAGATGTAGACACCAAACACTGACAGAAAAGAGGGAATGCGGCGTGCGGGGGGTTAGACTTAAATCGAGATTAACGACAAACATCTGAGTTACATAAAAAAGGAAACCCAACTATAAAATATTCGAAAACTATGAATAGGGATCCTATCATTCCACAAGTCCAAACCCCTAACTGGATCTCAAAAGACATGGACTGCAACAAAAACATGGGTGGCCTGCTCCACCCGGACTGTCACGCCTCTGATGTCGAAGCCCTAACATGGCCTCTCCCTCTTGTAGATGTTGCTCGACCTCGACTACCAAGCCTCACGACCCGACACCCGATGTTGTACACTGCTCGACTCCACCGACGGGATCGCCCCACCCTAATGAAACCCTAGACGGGGCATGGACTGGCGACCTACAGTAGAAGCATGATGCACCCCCGAGGCATGATCTCCCTTCTTCACGAATCTCATGAGATTTTTTTCTAATTTTTTGTTTTTTTCTTTCTTTTCTCTGATTAAATTCTCAATTATCATTATAATATTGCAGTTATTATATTTTCATTCTTATTTTTTTATATAATTACTATATTATTATCATATTATATTATCAATAACTTAAAAAAAGTCAAAAGTGAAAAAATCTAATAATATATTAATCTTATTCTATCAATACTTTTAAAAAGTAAAGTTATTATTATAAAATTATTTTTTAAAAAACGTACATTAATATATTTTATATTATATAATTATAATTTTTTAAATGAAATTAATAATTGATAATCAACATAACAATTGTCATATGTTTTTAATTTTGAAACGTTTAAAAAAATGTTAATATGTTATGATTCAAATTAATTATAATTTTATTAAAAGTTCAAATGTACCATTTTAATTATTCTATTAATATATATATAATTTTATATATAAAATTTTAGAATTATAATTTATAATATAACAATTATTACTTTATATATATACATGTTTATATAACATATTTTTGAACTCATATAATAGATCAAATAATTGTCTGCATAATTAAAAGAGCGCAATCATAATCTAACAATTTTCAATGTCATGTATCACCATAATATAAAATTAAAATTTTATAATACTATTTTCATATAATTTAAATCTAATATACACGTGTATATATATATATATCACTTTTTAGAGAACAAGAAACAAATTAGTTATATTATTATAATTATTATTTAAAATATTCTATTAATTAATTATTCGACAAGAATAAATTTTTCTTAATTAAAAAAAGTTATTTTAAAATATTTTTGGCAAAGTTAGATAATATTTACTTTGAAAATTGTACTGGTTAGTATTCTAGTTAAACTATAAAATTATTATTATTACACATAAAAGGTTACGGGTGTTACAGTTTATTAATGTATTTATATAATATATATAGAAATTCTATGATTATAATATGTATCTATATAATCATTTTTATATATTTTCATATATGATCTTGTGTGTGTGAAACAATTATAATATTAGTTACTATTATTATTTTTACAAGTCATGACCCGTCTCCTAGGACTCGTGTCGTGCCCCCCCCCAAGCTCACCATCTGAAGGCCATGGGTTGGCGACTAGTGCTAAAGTCGTCAACCTGTATGTGGGGGGAATTTTACTAAGTATCTACACACACACACACATACAACCACATTGCAAGAAAACTAGAAAAGATAATCTGCATGCTACTAAACAACTACTGAATGTAAAGGTACAACTGAATGTAAATGGGCCAAAATACAAACCAAACCAAAGATAAATGAAACTAGGGAAAGTACAAGATAAATAGAAAGTCTTCCGCTTAAAACACCACATGATGGGTAAGTATATATTAGCTTTCGGAAGCCATAGAATCATGTCCCTACTACCTGATCTCACTGGGCACTTCTTGAACCTGGGCCACCATGTCCCCTACCATGTCGTCGGTCGTATGCACCAAACACAAAACATGCAAGAGAATATTGTGCATGGATGAGTTACAAAAATACTCATTAGTGATCCCTAAACAACATGGAAAGACCACCAATAAATCTACATGAAAACCAAGAACCATGATTACAAAGATCAGTCGAGAAGCAAGATAGCTCACACTGGGAATAATCTAATGTACAAAAGTCAAGAATATCAGACGTAACACTGAACACCTTGGAATATTGAGGTACTCATCCCAAATAAGTGTTGTGGGTCTACTAGGCCACACAATGAAACTTTTAGCTGATCCATATATGGTCTCTTGGAGCTGATCCACTGAGGGTCACTAGGGGCTGATCCACATAGGGTTGCAAGGAGCTGATCAATTTAGGGTCTCTAGGAGAAACTCCAAACCAGGTCTCTAGGTGCAGATCAACACAGGGTCACAAGGAGTCGATACACACAGATTCAGTAGGATAGGATCCATTCAAGGACTATAGGATTCAATCAACTTAGGTTCTGTAGGAGTTGATCCACACAGGGTTACATGTTGCTGATCAACACAGGGTCGCATGTTACCGATTCACACAGGGTCGCAATATTCTCATCCCATACAGCTGCAAGATTCCTACATGAAGTGACCTTGATATTAGGGGAATCTACTACTCAATCCAATTGTAATATTTCCATTTTTGAGAAAGTATTCGTTGAGAATTCCCAAATAATTTCCCCATCATTAGGTTTCTAATGCCACAAACTTCTCATAAATCAAATGTACATTTTTAATGTTATTGGAATTTTTCTGAAAAGGGGTCGGTCGGGTTCGGGTCTAGTCTGACCCACCTAGTGTAGGGTAAAAAACCCTACCCAGATCGAGCCCGGCCTAGATCTAGCCCAGCCCGACCCATTGGTCGTGGTCCCATTGGGTTGTGGGTCTGGCCCATTGGGTCGTTGGTCCAACCCACACTCTACCCAGCCCGCCAAAGCTGGGATGACTCTTACTTGGCTGGGACGCCGCTAGAAGATGCATTCACCCCTACCTCGTGGGTCTTCTGTAGGGCCGACTCCATCACCGTGGTCGTCGGACCAACGATTAGTAGTGTGAAACGTAGTGCAGTGCCTCCAACGCGGCTGGGTGGAAGTGTCGGCCCGCCGCCATCCGCCGTCATTGAGGCCAGCCGCTCCTGTCTTACCACCGTGGCCTGAGCTATCCACGAAATTACTCCTAGTGCACCGTTGTGGTGCACCAACGAGTTCTTCCGTGAAAATTGGGTCCACATTGGGGCTCTTTTCATCACGCTTCTTGCACCTACGGTTGCTCGGGGGAAGCCATTTATTCTACGATAGCCTCGAATCCTCCTTTCCACTATTTCTAAGATGCGACTATGAAGAACACACAAAAACACACAAGGAGAAGGGGATTAGGCCTTGTTCATTCCATCCCACACCCACCGTTTTAGAGTTTTAGAAACATGAAATAAATAATTGATGTTCAATCATGTATTAAACCTGATAGAATCCCAAGAAAATAATACCCTCCCACAATAAAAATTGATCCAAAGGATATTATTTTAGTGGGGGATCTATTTTCATTATTTTAAAATAAATAATGGGGAAACTCAAGAACAAATTGAACCCTTACATGCATAAGATCGTTCCTTGGTGATGAACGGTGTCACTGTGTTCTTCATTCTATGATCCTCTGTTTACAGCCTTTGGATGATCATTCTTATTGATGATCCATTTCATGGGGAGTGGTGTTCTTCTTCGTCATCCTCCAGAGACTCAGAGAGGAACCATGAATGTGCCAATAATCGTATATTGTCTTCTTGGCCATTAACGGATGAAACATGAATCAGTGTTTCAGTTACGTTTCTATTATGAGTCATTATGCAATTTCATCCAAATGAAACAGTGTATTTAGTTTATCTTGGATGGAAAACCATTGAGATGAAACGATTAGATAATTATGGAAAATATAATTAAACACGTTTATTTTATTTTTTTTACCTTTTTCATTAAAAATTCCATAAAATAACGTTTCCCCACGACCCATGCTGGTCAATGTTATGGCCATTCTATACGAATGTGGTCGTTTGGAGTTTAACAGTTCCATCAGACTTTTGATCCGGTCATCGGATTAAAAGTAAGAAAACATACATTAAACATTATTTAAATGAACTAAAAAAGTTCAAAATTCTATTCTAGGCTCAGCGTGCCTCATAATTAGGTGTTGTCCGAGCGCATGGTCTTGCAATAGGGATATTTAATTTAAAATAAAATTATACATAATTTTAGGGATTTACATCCTCAATATACAAAAAAATGATAGATGATCCATTGGGTGCACTAAGCATGAATTTGATCCTCCCACTCCCATTTTATCTCTTATAGATTGTTGTGTTGCCACCGAACGTACACTAGAGGAATTGATCATCCATGAAGGAACTAATCTAGTCAATCCTCTCTCTCCACAAGTAACTCTACAAATGTCACCTCATCATCAATGTATAGCTTGCCCCAATCGATCACGCGATATGGATAATGCACATACATCCTAATCTATGACACATGAAAAACACCTTGCACCTAGTGCATTTGTGGGGGAAAATATAGGTGGTACACCACCTCGCCCATGCTACTCAAAATCTGAAAATGTCCAATAAACCATGGAGATAACTTGCCTCCCCGACCAAATCTATGGAATCGTCATTAGGGTGAGACCTATAGGAGCACATGGTCTACCTCTTTGAACTCCAAGGAACACCATATTGTATCAAAATAAGATTTATATCAGCTGTGTATCGACCTCATCCACTCCGGGATGACCTGCACCTTATCACCAGAATCCTTTACCAATATTGGACGCATGAGGGTTGACTATCTGGGGTCTATCCAGCATAGACGGAATCAGGAAGGCTACCCGTACAAAGAGTTGAACAGTGCTATTCTAATGATGGAGTGGTAGCTGTTGTTGAATGCAAACCCCACTAGTGGTAGGTGGTCCTCCCAACTATGAGAAAAATCAATAGAGAAAGCACAATTCATGTCTGATAAGGTCTCTATGGTCTGCTACATTTGACCATCATTCTATGTGTGAAAGGTTGTGCTCAACTGTAGCTGAGTCCCAAAAGCCTCATTTAATCCCTTCCATAGCTAGGATGTGAAACGAGCATCACAGCCTGAGATGATCGTTGATCACACCAAGTGGATCCTCACTATCTCTTGGACATTGAGGCGTCCCAGTCACTATATAGATCCATGATCCTTAGATGATTAAGAAGTGAGCTGACTTGGCGATTCGGTCAATGATCACCCAAATAGAATTATAGAACTTGGACGTATGTGGTAAACCCATCATGATGTCCCTCGAAATACCATCCTACGTCCACTATGGAACCTATAGTGTTTGTTCCAAGCCCGCTAGAACCTAATCCTCATCCTTCACATGCTGACAAGGGAGGCATCATGAAATGAACATGACCACCACTTCCATTATCTCTAGCCAGCAGCACTAATGTTGGAGATCTTGGTTCATTTTCACTACTCTAAGATGTACGTCCAAGAGGGAGGTATGGAACACCCTAAAAATATCCTCTCGAAACACCACTAGTAATACAATCCACCCTCTAAAAATAATGGCGTGCTCCCCACCAATCGAAATTCCATCAAGAGCTTGTTCAGAGGATATCTGATCATGTCGAGCCTCATAGTTACCATCCACATGTTCTGCCTCCCTAATTTTCTTTAAGAATAGGGGAGTAACATTCATCGATTTAAGGTA
Organism: Viscum album; assembly: GCA_963277665.1. Classification (NCBI taxonomy): domain Eukaryota; kingdom Viridiplantae; phylum Streptophyta; class Magnoliopsida; order Santalales; family Viscaceae; genus Viscum; species Viscum album. Next base: position 154,970,831 of record OY728164.1, read on the forward strand.
AGATGCATTGTCATCATCCATGATGGATATCTTCATCATGGCTAGATTCTATGTCCCCTCACTCAGCATCCAAAATTTGGATCTCCTACAGAGTGTGTCTACCACTATGTTCCCCTTCATAAAAGTATAGACAATCTCAAAGTCATAGTCCTGTAGATATTCCCTCCATCACCACTATCTCATGTTATGGTCCTTTTGGGATGAGATAAAACTAAGAATCTTATGGTTGGAGGAGACAGTAAATTGTTCACCCATCATTTAGTGCAACCACATATTTAGATTAAAGACCACAGTTGCTAACTCTATGTCATGGGTGGAATAGTTCTTCTCAGGAAACCTCTACTACTGTGAACCATAGGTGATCACTACTCTCTTATGCATCAGGACACAACCCATTTTAGTCCCTAATGCATCATAGAAAACTACATACCCAATTCCCTCTTCTAGTAGTCTCACGATGGGGTCACTCATTAGTCTTTGCCTCAGATCCTGGAAACTTATCTAGAACTACTCCATCAACATGTATGTCTTTCCCTTCTATGTTAAGGCTGATAAGGATTCTACTACTCTAGAGAAATCAAGTAAGAAACTCTATTAGTATCCATCCAACCCCAAAAAACACTTCACCTCAATCTTTCTCCAAGGTGGCTCCAAAGAATGCACTACCTCTATATTCTTTGGATCTATTGTAACTCGTTCCTCTGAGATGATGTGTCCTAGAATGTGGACCTCTCAAATATAGAATTTTCACTTCGAGAGCTTCCCATAAATATGGTTCTCTCAGATAGTATCTAGTACTATTTGTAGGTGTGTAGCGTTCTTATATTCTAACTCCGAGTACCACAAGATATCATCAATTATCAATAATGGATATTTGTTCTTCATAGTCACTTGGTTACAGTTCCTAAAGTCTATGCATAGCCTTAAGCTACCATCTCCCTTATTAGAAAAAAAAAACAGTTGGGATTCCCATGGTAAAATAATGGGCCCCACAATTCCCTTCTCATGAAAGTCCAATAGCCATACCCTCTATTCAAAATGCTCAGTAAGAGCCATCCAAAATGCAGGTGTGGATATCAGTGTCCTCAGGGGGTACATATCAATGCAGAAGTATATCACCCTACGAAGAGGTAGTCCTAGAACATCTTCAAGAAATACATCCTCACACTCATCCACCACTATAAAAATCATATACTCCACTCCTCCACCGCCCTGAGGGTTAGTCTAGCCAACATATGAGTGATAGGTTGCACCCTCCGTTCATAACGTCTGTCTTGTGCTGTAAAAGTTCCCTTCTTGTCCGTGAAGAAAAACATGATCCAATTCACACTGAAACACCACACGTTACACCTTATACAGTCAATTTGATCATGGATTGTAGGCAACTAGTCCATACAGAAGACGATTTTGTAAGGTCTTGACGCTGCTACTAGTAGATCCCTGTCAAATATCTCACCTCCTAGAGTAATATCACACTGTTTTCACTAGTGTGTAACCATCGAATTTATTCTAGTAGGAGTCTCTAATCATAAGGATCAAGCCAGAAAATCCACCAAAATATCTAAGCTCCAAACAAGGTCCATGGTAAAAAAAAGTGAGAGGAACTTGTGTCAATAAGAACTGCAGCCATGGTGGAGAAGACATAGATAATACATCTAATCATCGTGAGAGTGCCTTGGTTATAGGCCCCATACCCTAGATCTGGCTCCTTCCCCTATCCACTAGATCCCTACGCCTGTGGTGGACCACCTAAGGTGGTGGTGGGAGTTCCTTAAATCATCTTCCACCACCTGTCTTCGGCCTACCCACTGCAATGTCCTCCACCCTATGGACCACCATTCTTAAACTATTAAACCTACCTCAGCAACCCTTCTATCACATGTTGATCGTCTGTGCGGTGTGTCGGAATGTCATGACACATGTGTCTGTACCCAAAACAAGAGTATCATGTCCTACCCTTCTTCTAACCCCACCACTTTGGTGGCCTCACACCACTGATCTCATGTCCTGGGGTCTCCATCTGGATGGTCTGGCCCACTTAGACCTCTATGTCAACTGTCGGCTGCCTGCCATGATTGAATGAGCTACTTGTCACCTGGTTGTAGATCCCACCATAAATTACTTCTCCATGAGAAAGATCTCTACAAGTAGAGCTCTCTATTTCACTCTATATTGAGTGGGGATGTTGAGGGAAATAATCAACACCATAATCTCTCATCGTAGACCCTTCTTGAAGGTCTTGGACCTAATGAAAGGGTCTCGTAGCATTTCATTAGAGTAATAGGAGAGGTCTGTGAACCTCAAAGAGTACTCATACATTTTCATGATTCCCTAATGTAGGTGAATCACATCCTATATGTGCTTTGGGTGAAAGGTTATTGGGAAGATAGCCTCCTGGAAAATATGCTTGAAGTCAGCCCAGGAGAGGGTCACCTCCTCATGAGTGTGAATGGTCAAACTCCACCATCTCCCCACTGAGTCCTATAGAAGGATCATAGATATAACACCCTTATTGTTATGTGGAATCTTCACTAGGAAAAAGACCCACGTCATTGCCTATATCCAATCCTCAGCAACACGAGGATCGGCCTCTTCAATGAATTCGAAAGGTTTCCACCTCTGAAACTTTTGTAGGGAACTAATATGTTTATCCTATACCGGAAACACCAACAGAAGATGATGATAGATAGTTGGTGGTAACACTGGTACCCCACCCTGTGGGGCCATCTCTAGTACATGTCTCGGAACTGATGCCTCATCGCTAGGTAGGTTATCCTCATGACCACCTATCAGAGTCTTAAGTGGATGTCTACATGGAGGCTTCTAGAAATAGATCAAGATGTACCACAGACAATAGATTATACATGGTGATATGACACTAATTCATGAAGAACATGAGAAAACACACAATTTCTATTTGATTTTGTAATCCCTTGTTAATATGTACAGAGTCGAAAAGAAGGATTCAAGGTCTAGGTGTATAGATACATCGACCACTACACCAACACTGGACTCCTCAAATTTGAAAGTGGAACTCAAAAAATTTAACACTATTTCCCCAAAACATAATAGAAGACTCCTGGAAGTCATAAAAGCATGTTATGTCTTCCTGATTTCACTGAGAACTATTTGGTCTGGGGCCACCAAGTCTACAGTGAAGTCGTCGGTCATCTGCACCAAACAAAACACATGCAAGAGATGCCTGTGTAGAGGTGAGTAACAAATTACTCAATAGGGACCCCAAAACAAAAATGAATTATCCAAAGTAATCCACAATAGAACCATGATGCATGATTGTGAAGCTTAATCACGGGGCATGATAGCTCACACCAGGAATAATCTAACGTACGGAAAGTAAGACTATTAGTCGTAACACTGAATACCTTGGACTGCTGAGGTGCTCATCCCAAATGTGTACCCTGGGTCTGCTGGGCCACACAAAACCACATGAATCTGACCCCCATAGGGTCACTTAGAGCTGGTCCTCACATGGTTGCTAGGAGCTGATCCACACTAGGTTGCTAAGAGTTGATCTACAAAGGGTTGCTAGGAGCTGATTCACACATATTCTTTATGAGAATATGCATACATGGTTTCTATAGTTGTTTCATATAGGGTTTCTAGGAGTTATTCCACATAGGGCCCGTATGAGATGACCCAATTAGTGTCGCTAGGACCTGATCCACATAGGGTCGTATTTTTCCGATCTACATAGGGTCTCAATCTACTCGTCTAAGCCAACCGCATGATTCATGCATGAAGCGCACATGATTTGGTAGAATCTACTCATCAAGAGAACAATCATATTTCAACATAAAAGAATGTTCCATTAGAGGATTCAAAAAGAACTTCCTTGTCGCGAGGGTTCCATCACTACAAAAGTATTGTTAATCGTACATACGATTTGAATTTTATTGGATTTTTTCAGAAAAGGGGACTGTCGTGTCTGGGTCGTGTCTGACCTGGTCAGACTGACCTACCATGGACTAGGGTCCATCGACCCAGGTCTGACCTGACCTTACCCAACCCAGCTCTGTCCCGACCCGGCCCGAATCATTCCCACTAGGCCAAGCTGGATCTTACCTAGCCAGGGATTATCTAGAAGCTGCGTCCACCCCCTTCCCTATGGTTCATCCGCAGTCCCACCTCATCTACCGTGATTGTTTGACCGTGGCTTTGCCACATGTGATGTGGAATGGTGCCATGTACATGATGCCTCTGACATGGATTGGGGGACAAGTTTGAAAGATGCCATCCCTAGGATGGAGGCCAGTGGCTCCTACCACATCGTCGCGGCCTAACCCGACCGTGGTGTTCCTCCCAGCACCAGTGTGCCTGCATGTTCTTTCACAGACCAGTGGGTCCACTCTGATGGCCCATTCTTCACTCTTCTATTTCCTATGTCCCCCAGAGGATTACATATTCCAAATACTGGCCTCAAATCCTCTTTACTTCCATTTCGAAGATGTGAACAGAATGAACACACAAGAACACTCATGGTGGAGGGGCTCGTGCCATGTTCATGTTAGAAAGCACCATATGCATTAAAGGTTTAGAACAAGGGATAAAGGATTTAAGTTCTATCAAAATTTAACCTTGATGCAATTATGAGAAAAGAGAACCCTTATGCTAGAAAAATCTATCAGCAGATCGACATGTTCATGGGATGATCTATGTTCTTTATTTTAAAACAAAGAATAGGGAAACTCAAGCACAAAGAAAACACCTACTTTGTTTAGATCGTTCATTGGAGATGAACGATGTCGCTACATTAGTCATCTTGTGATCCTCTATTTACAGACATTGGTTAATCTTCATTGGTGACGATCTGTTCTAAGGGGGGGGGGTGGCATTTTTCATTTTCACCCACCGAATCTTCAGAGAAGAACTAGGATTTTGCCTACAATATTGAATTGTTTGCTTGGCCATTAAAGGAAGAAAAATGAACCGGTGTTTTAGATACATTTCGGATTCAAAGTTTTTACACTATTTCATTTAATTAAATAATGTATTCAGTTTCCCTTTGTTGGAAAACAATGGAGCTACAATAATTGGAAAATTCTGTAAAAATAAAATAAATCCAGTTTATTAATTTTTTTAACATTTTCTTCCAAATGTACAAAAAATAACTTATTCCCTCGACATGCGCCGATTGAGGTTAGGACTATTGTAGGTGAATCCCATCATTCTAAGTTCTATGGTGCCATCATATTTTTTATTAGTTCACTATTTTGATAGTTTGAATAAACCAGATCACACGATTATTTAAATGAACTAAAAAAGTTAAAAATTTTATACCAGGATCACTAGGCCGCAGAATTAGGTGCCGTCTGGGCATCTGGTATCTATATAATTCCATATAATTTTAAAAAAAGACATGGAATTTTGGGGACATTACATTGCACCTATTTTTTTAACTATGAAAAGTGTATGTTGGTTTTAAAAATACTACACATTTATATATTTTATGATTTATATTATTCATATATTATATTAAAGACATTTATATTATATATTTTTGTATGGGATTATATAAATTTATATTTTTTCACATATATATACAGATACAAAACTTAATATATTCATATAATTGTAAATATATAATATTCTTAACTGATATATTTACTTATTAAATAAATTTATAGTTAATATTGTATACTACAATATATATAAAATAGTTATATTATATAAATAAATCAATATATAAAGTAATATTATTAACATAATATAACTATATAATGTAAATATGAATATTTATATTTATTTAGCCTATATTATATATATTTTATACAAAATATAATATAAATGTATTTATACAAACATATACAATGAAAATGTTTCAGTATAATATATTTATACTATATATCATAATATAAATGTATATTATTTATAAAACCATATATAAATTTTATAATTTTATTATTTATATATATAATTACATTTATATTATGTATATTAATATTTATATATGTATACATGTCAGGTTATATGTATAAGTATTTATATAATGTCCTTATGCACATATATATGTTTTTAATGAATTTAAATAAATTTATAAAATGAATTTAAATAAATTATGTAATGTATGTATGTAATATATATACAAAAACATGAACACACACACATATATATTATGAAATTCGAATTTTTGAAAGATTTATTTTACAAAATAAATAATAAATTAGAGGGGGTTTAAAACCCCCTCAAATCAAAGGGATTAGAAGTGGTTCATTACCCCCATCAAATTTCTGGAATTAAGGGAGGTTAACCCCCCCCCTCTAATTTCATCAATTATAGGGGGTGGAAAGCCCTTTCTATTATCATCAATTAGAGGGGGTTCCAAATTCCCTCTAATTTCTTAAATTAGAAAGGGATTAATACCACCTTTAATTTTTTTAAATTAGACAGGGTTCAAAACGAATTATAAATTTTTAAATTAGAAGGGGTTCACAACCCACCTCTAATCTAATTAATTAATAGTGGTTCATTAACCCCATATAATATATTAAATTAGAGGGGGTTGTGAACCCCCTACCTTTCATTGATAAAAAATAAATTATATATATATATTCAAACAAATATTATATATTTAGCTCATCTAAAATCCAACCGAAAATATAATGACACTATGTATAAAATTACTAGGGGTTTTTGACATAACAGCCACTAAAATCAAACCAAATATTAAAAAAATAGATTTAAAACATTTAGAGGGAGTTTTGAACCCCCTTTAAATTTGATTATTATAGGTGGCTCTGAATAACCCCCTCTAAAAACCAACTTATAATCAGATTTTTTTTGTAGTGTGGTCACCTTAACAGAATGGTCAACGTCTAACCCCGTTCATATATAAAATAAAAGGATCTAATTAGTGAATCCATCTATATGTAACTGAGGATCTTCATCTGTTTCCATGTAATGGGAACCCACTCATTTATTAAATCTTTATTACCAACCACTTCGAAATGTTCTATCATATGGGGATCCATACAATATTCTGAGGAGGTTATTGAGCCATTATGAGGTTTCATACATAGATTGCTTGTATAAAGAATAAATCCCCACATTGTTTGTTAAAATCATGTAGTTTCATGTCATATGGAATGGACATGCATGTTAGAAATTGGGAACTAGTTTATCAATATGGAGTCTTGAAGATATTTACAACATATCATTATTATCGTAGGAATATGAGTTTTCATAGTAAAGTTTTTTCTCATTCCACTAATGGATGTTGTAGAATGATCATCCCATGGGAATGGTTGGGTCTAGATCGTTGGAATGCTAGAGACATAATGTAATTACACTAGAGTGGATTCCTATTTGACCACAATACATACAGTGGTTCCCTACATATCCTATTTGTTTTATGAAATGTAGTTCTCATATATTAGTTGATCGGGGTTAACATGGCGTTGATTCTCTTATATAAGGTATGTATGATATCATTTCACTAATTGGGGAATACACTCTATGGTTTCCGTCACTATTGTTGAGGATTATAATGAAAGTGATATGATTAATTCAATTCCATAATCCCATGTTATTTATGCTCATTATGAGAAATAAGGTAAATACAATTTTTTTAATCACTACTTATGGATGCAAGACATAGGCTCTAGGATATCCTCATGGATATTTGATAGGGTGTTCAGGTTATAGAAAGGCATCTTATGTATCTTGGTTATTGTAGGAATTAGAGTGACCATAATTTAGTTGATCAAGTCTTACACACTAAGGTATCCCATTTTTTTGGGGATTACATAAGGAGTATGGGAAATGATATCATGTTTTTGGGTTCCCAATTGACCTCTCCTACTTTTCTTCTTTACATTCATTTATTTTCCACTTGACATGTTTTAGTTTTCTTCTTGGACATGTCGTTGGGTTTTTTCCTAACATGTCCAATGATTATTTCATGATCTAGTATATTTTTATGAATAAGTTCTCATAACCAAGATGGAATATCTGAAGGTTGTCACATGATCAAGGATTACTTATTTTGGGGTCATCACAAGCCCTAACCGACTTGTCCTCGAAGAAATATTGTTATCATAGTTGGAAATTCTAGAGGTTGCTGCATGATGTCGTTGACTTTCTGTAGTGTCCTCTTGAAATATGGATGAAATTCTTAGAGGGAATTGTGAGAGTTAATGTGACATGTCTCGAGGGTGATAAGTGACCCAAAATGACATGTATGGGTGTCATTGTGAAAGTTATCTTACATGTTTGAGGGACATTGTGAGGCTTGTATGGATAGCCCATAAGGGTTTTCAAGGCATGGGAGGAATTCCTAGGGGATCAATGTGACATTATTTGACATAACCAAGGGACATGTCAAGATCCATGTAGTATACCAAAGGAGCATCACATGATATGGGCAACAAGCCACATATCCTGAGTGGTTCATTGGAATCATATGAGGATCATCATATATGTTCTTAATATAATTCATTCATCTATTATTATTTATTCTATATTTTGTTGAGAATTTATTAGATTTGTTCAGTGTTATTTCTTTTTTAAATCTCACATGATTTGGCACATATGTGGGATTTTAATCGCTTGATTTTACCAAATTCATATATGTGATCTATTAATGATCACTATAACTGACTATGCATGATGCATGTTTTCAATGGGTTTTCATGAGATCTGATATATTTTAAAGAATTTATTGATGTGAGATCGTATACTCTATTAAATCCTCTCCGATTTTTGGTTGTGTCGGTGTCAGGATCGAAGGAAAATTATGTATGTGTGAAGATTAGTATTCTTTTATGCTTGTTAAAAGTTTAATAGGAATCCCCACCATAGTTAGTCACTGATTTTCAGGACATATCATGAAAATCCAAACTAAAGTCGATCGATAGATTTGGTGTCATGCACTTCGCATGTTCCTTTCATATGTCATTCTAGTAGAGTTCCATGATTTTCAATCACTGCATGAAAATCCATCAAATGTAAAATTTGTTGAATTATATCCGACATAGGGAGTCTTGTTTTCTCATGCAGTCAAGGGAAGGAAATTTGATTTTGTAATTTCAATTAGTGAAAGTGGATTCACGAGATAAGGGTTCCTATTGATAGGCCTTCATGTGATCTCAGGGGACTTGTTTGGGAATTTCTGTGAGATAGGGATGACCTAATGGAGGGTCTTTGTGAAATCAAACCATCTTTTCCATGGGTTTTACGAGACCATTTTGCAGACATCATCGATGTTTCACATGTGTTTTATGACCGAAAGAGGCTCTCATCATGTCCCAATTTATTTCCTATTTTTTAACAATGAATTTTGGATTTTGAAAGGTCGTATGAGAGTTCTTGAAGACAATTGTGCTACCTATTAATGATTTTTCATGTGACTCAAAAAATTAGCTATGGAGATGTGTGATCATTTCATAAAAAATTCCAATTTATTTTCCTTATAGACCTAATGATGGAGAGTGAGACATGCTGGACATGTCTGAATCCTTTCTTGTGATGGGGGTGACATGCTAGAAGAAATTTTCACAAAAACAAGGATAAAATGTCACCACATCTTTTCTGGTGACTCATGGGATCCATGGGCAAATCATATAAATTTTATGACTTCATGAGGTTCCCACCATTCTCTATTTTTATTTCATTTTCTTAGTTTAATGTGGGATCAAATTTCAAGATGTTATATGAGTGTAATCAATGAAAATCACCTTACCTAGCCGTAATATGTGACATCAAGAATAAACATTCATGTGGAGTCGTGTGGGCATTTAATAGACAATACCATATTTCTTCCTTATAGATTCAAAAGGGACGCATGAGACTTCCTGGAAATTTTTTAAATCTTTCACATGACTAGGGAGACATGCTAGTGGGATCATGCATGACTAGGAGGACTTTTCACCATGGATTCTACATTGTCTCATGGGCATCATGGTTGCATCATGTGAATTTTATGATCATAAAAATATCCAAACATTATCCATTTTTTTTACTTTGATGATTTTACAATGGATGGGTATTTTAAGAGGATGTATGAGTGTTGTCAAGAAAAATCACTCTATATATTGGTGATGCATCACATGACATTTACAATAGAAAGAAGATCCACCCTTTTGGATATTATAATCATTATTTTAATAGTGGTATTGTGGCCTTCACCAAATGATTATCCACGAGGGTGCCTCATGATCAATATGAGATCTCACAATGGAGTGAAATCCTTGCCTTGGATATTCCCCCTAATTGAATATTTTGTGTCCCAGGATTAGTGATAGATCATTCAATGGAATACAAACATTGTCTGGGATAGACTTTTTGATTGCCATGGATGTTTAACATGTTTATTAATAGTTATAATGACGGCATGAAGAAATTTTCAAGGACAATATCTTTTCCCGGCATTGTTGTCTCATATCTTCTTGGATTTATGATTCCACAACATGAATGAGGGTTTTTTTCATGAGAAGGTCATATTCCAAAGGGTTCATGGCTAGTGTTGGTAGTTGTAACATAAATTTCATGTATCCAATCACATTACACACATATGTGAAATATGTATCCTCCTCACATGACTATATAAAGCACAACATGGATATTATAATGCACACATGAATATTTAATGTGTTCTGTATGAACATCAATTGGATTGGAATGGTGAATCGAGTCTTGAATGTTATTAATACTCTACATTCATGGAGCATCAAATAAATTCATTAGGACATGATTTTTTCAAGACATCAAGTTGTTGTCCACAATTCTTCACATAATTGTGTGCACTATAATTTAACCTTTCTCTTGGTAGATAATGGACTGTGATATATTGTTTTTTACATTCAAGGTTTAAGAGGATCCAAAATCTCACATATACATCATATGATTTGACCAGTATGAATCATTTTATAGAAAAGTGTGTTATTCAAAATTATGATCAATAAAAAACCAATTTCATTTCCATATGGTAATCAGGTTCAAATGAAATTTACTTGAAACCCATTTAATTTTCCCTCGGTTAATATTTTTTCAAATATATCATCATAAATCCTATTTAATCTCCATGGTTAATCAAATTATCAAATAAATATTGGATGTTTATAAGAGATTATTAATATGATTCATGTTATATTTACTTTATTCATCCTATGGTTCATGGATAATTATTACTAAATGTTGAGAAACATTATAGCTCATGGGTGAGATCAATATAGTAAATAATTTCAATGCTCCATAATATATCTATCATTCAAGGTGTAATTATTTTCGAAGTCATCCATATAATTATTCCATTCATTATTTTTCTACATGTTTTTTGTAAGGGTTCTATTATGATAATTTTACAATATACAATTATGTTTTTTTATTCTTGTTTTGGATTTTTAATAATTTATCTGTTCAGGTATGAATGTACATGGATCATAATTATTGACTACTCTGGATTTTTTCATTTTAAAAAATAATAATTCAACATTTCATGATTGGTTTTCACTGTATTGATGGGTAAGAAATAAATTTTTCTATTCCTAGTAATTATTATAATATAAACATACCCTTATCATTATTATACTCTCACTATTTATATTAAATTGGCAATGCTTATGGTAACCCTTACATATAATTTTAGATGACCATTCTTATGTTTCTTATTCCCTAGGTTATGATGATTTGTGTAAAATGGTTTTTTTATTTAAAGTATTAATATGTAAAAAATGATATGGGAGAGTTATAAGAATTAATATGGAATACAAAAATATTTTTATAGTTGAAGATTATTTTGATCATTATAAAAAATATGTTTATGAATCTATGTTATTATGAGTTTGTACTAATTATATAAAACTCTAATCCTAAATTGACATTCGGTATGTAAGTGATAAAATACTTCCTTTTAATGGTGTATGTTTTGGTTGAAAAATTCTAGGTCACATATATCGGTATAAGAAATAGAAATACCATGATTATATTTTTATCAAAGTATATTTGATTGCATGTTTGGGGTTGTGACAATCTTAATGAATGATCATGGATATTGTATACCACATTTCCGTAGGATAAAAAATGAATAGGTATAGATGAAACACCTAATACGTGAACCCCCATAAGGTTTCATGGAATACATAGTTTATTTAGAGTTACAATTAAATATATTGTATTATAAAATAATTCCATGCCTAGAATCCATACCCCATTGTGAGCCTCATCATAAGTACAATGGTATCCCTTATTTTCTCCCAATGTTAAGGCCAATTTATTAAAAGTAATAAAAATTCAATTCCAACACTTGAAGGCCTTATAATTTCAAAAACCATTTTTTGAAATAATTTCTCAACAAATAAAACTTTTTTCAAATATCCATGTCATAATATAGAATTATTTTAAATCACATTGCATCAAAATACAACATGATTTAAAATCACATTCCATCAAAACAAAAATTATTTGAAATCAATTTCTTCCAAAAATGAAGTGGTAAAATTAAATTTCCAAAATATATCCAAAACATGAAAATTTATAGAATTATAATCCATGAATATAATACCATAAAAAATCAACTAATAAATAGTTATAATGGATAGTTCAAAAGATAGAAGATAATTATGAAAAAAACAACCAAAAAAATTAGGTGTTTCCAATGATTTCACAATATATATTGGATACAAGAAGGTGATATTTAGGGAGATAACGAAGTTTCCAAGGACATAAAATCATTATCATGATGCTCAATTTTGGAGTTACTTGAATTAGCAATGGGAAAATAACATTAACATACCTCTAGACCGATCATGTGATAAGGACTTCAACAAAATACAAACAAGGATTGGGAAATTTTATGAAGATAAAGGCCTATGAAAAATAGGGCACAAAAACACACACTGGATTTCAAATTAATCATTAACCTTATAATGGAAGTAAATCATAGGGGTTTATGATTAGGAAAAACAAGGCAAAATTCACTAAAACTCTACCCTCAAAGATCGCATATGCCATCATTAATGGTTATAACCCTCTTCAATGTACTTGGTAACAAAAGTGGTATTGAAATATATACAAACCTACTACACCATGACACGGTGATAATTCACCTCACCCAATGCTTGCTTAACTATAGAAAACCCAAGAGACTGACAAGTAGAATTAAAAAAATGTGGGGTAGAAAGGCTAGCTGTTTTCAATCCACCATGCTCTGCACTACAATGTAGTGGAGGCCATACTCACCATAGAACATAATGGGATATATCACACCACATTCCTAAGACCATTCCCTAAGTTTCCATGTGGGTCCTCCTCATAGTACATATGTGATCCCTGATCTCAAAATGTCTTAGACATTGAAATTCTCTAGCCCGTTCTTCATTGTAAAAATGAATAAAATATTTAATAAGGAATAAATAACCAAAAAACACATACTTAATATAAACCGAAATATCCTATAATTCAAATAAAATAATATACATTAAGTTAGGATGTAAAAATGTCACCACTATATAACATATTTCCTCTTAAAATAATATAGAATATGGTTAACCAACAATGGGATTAGGCCTTCTCCCCCTTATTATAAATTCATGTTCACATTTTTCTAGATAATCAATTCCATGCTGACATAATATATTCAATAATAGAGTTGATTCCCCACACAATATCTTCTTCTAAGAAAAAAAAATTGGATACCAAATAATATTTTACTTATATGCCTTGATCTTGTTTAAGGTGTTCCAAATTAAAATAAATAGTGTTATTGGGATGCTACATTTTCTGATGAGGTATGTGTAAAACATCATCAATAAATGTCAAATAATATGTAATGTGAACTGATAATCCACCTTTATAATTCTATTAGTGATCTCAAATGGTCTCACGTATCATTGAACTAACTTTCCTAGTTCCCCAAGCCAGAAGTGTCCTAAACATTGTGATAGCTTCCAGAAAACCCAACCAAAATGGAGACTCCCATAGGAGAATTGCGATGATCACCATTGGGTACATACTAACTGTTATCAATCTCCAACCATCTAAATATTATCTAACCATCATTGATGTCTCTTGGACTTGACTTGGACCAATAAGAGAATCTTCAATAAAAATAGTCCAATAATGAGGTTATTTGTAATGGCCACTATATATATCCTCACTGGGAACTATTTGAATGGATGAATGATGACTATTTTTGTATGAATACTCAACCAGTACTATGTGGATATAACATGATTTAGTAATGAATATAATGGAAAAATATATCATATCCTCTGATATATTAATTTAACACTCCATTTATACATCCATCTGAGGATTCTAAGTCATACTCATCTAAACATTAGATTCAATCTCTACTACAATCTGTTTTCTAAACTAATATGTAAATTGGGGGTTCCTATTTGAGATAATATAAAGTGATAACCTATGTAATCTAATGATCACATGAATATACAAATTTCTCAAACCATCATCCTTTTTGGTTTCCTTAATTGGTATGAATTTGGCTTACATATCTAAATGATTTATCACCACCCAAATGAAAGTAATTATTATAGGATTCCATTAGATTAAAAAAATGAAATATATGGACACCTCATCCCACATCCATAGTAGAAAAAGAAATGGTTCAATAAAACTAGAAGGTTGTAAGTGACCATACATAATTTTATAGTAAGTGCAGAAATGAAATATAAAATCATCAATTTATTGTTTCGTACCCAGAAAATAGAATATATTTTTAATTTCATGACACACATTTATAGTTATTGGTTCATTAAAAAACTGAGTAAAATAAAAATAATTCATCATAACCTTTCCAATTGACATTGGGACAATAAAACATATCTGTAAACAATTAATGTTTTCCATGGAAGGAGATCATTCATTCATAGTATTCCTTCCATAAAAAGATATCTTGAAACTCCTAAACTAATTATCTCAATTATTCTTCTAAATAATAGATATAAGACGATATGACATCAACTATGCACTAGCCAAAAAAATATCAATCTCTTATTCCTTCACATTCATGTTCTATTCAGCAAATAGTCTCTTGAGTTCCCAGTCATTTTTTGACTCCAACCGATATTGATAAGGAAATATACATATGAGATTAGTATCCCCCATATTCCCCTTTATAAGGGTGTAGATGAAGTTGATATCAATGTTAACAAGTTAATCCACCAATAACCTCTACCCAATTTAAATTCCCTCAAATAAAAAATATTCCATAAAAAATTATTATTAGAATAGACTGTGAACATCTCCCTTAAATAGAAATTTCAACAAAAATTTATTTTATTGAAAACTTTTATGAGTTTAAGATCATGAGTTGGGTAATTTTTATAATCTGACCACAGATGATGAGATCCAGGTTCCACTACACAATCTCCCTACATCAAAATATATCCCGAGCCTAGACCAAAAGCATTAAAATAGATTACATAGACATAAAGTACCTATGGTAAACCCATATTATGTTTTATAGTTATAAATCTTTTAATATCAATTGATATACAGAATTTATAATCCCTTGAGTATTTTCCACTTTTTTCCTTAAGTGAAGTCAACATAAATGTATTTTTTAGGATATAAATTATGAACAAAAAATAATACCATGCCAATCCAAATACTCTTTGAATAAATAATATATTTAGTGGATCTTCCCAAAAAAATGTAGCATTCACATTCTAAATATAAATAGATATATCTTGTTCTAAAACTACATGTATTTATATCATAACATCTTAAGTACATAAATAATATTAAACAATTTATAGAAAAATGATGATCCTTAAAGATTCCAAAATAAAATTTTTAGAGAAGATAATTCTATTACTCAAATATAGAATAAATAATAATATCATCCCAGAATACCAAAATAAATGGAAAAATATACTAGTGTAATATAAAGTTCCTCAAATTCTTGAAAACTATAGGATAATTATTCTAGAAACATGGGATAATTAGATATTCAATGTAAACATACATGCTTATTAAGGATGTCTTTAGAATACCAGAATCCCAAACTCTGAGATGGTGATATCCAAACTAATTTTTAATTATAAAAATCCAATTTTATCTTTATAACATGTAAAAAAATACATAAATACGGGTTACTAGTTTATTTTTATTAATAATTAACTTTTTAATATGTCAATAATCAATACATAAATGAATGGTTCTGTTTTCCTTCTCGAAAAATTACCCTACATTTAGCCATGAAAAACACTAATAAGAATGAATCTTTTCACATTTAAATAATATAATTGAATATTTAACACTTTCAATTCATTTATAGATATGTAGTAATAATGTATAGATATTTTTTGTCTTCTAGTCTCTAAATCTTTCTATAATTCCACAAATCATTAGAGTGAAACCATAAAAGTCATCAAAAAACTCCGAAGGAAGTTCCCTAAGTATTATGGGAATCTCAAAAAACATAGTCACATATCTATATTCCAGTGATAAAGAAGATATCAAAATTCCATGGTCATCCAATGTGGTCCTACTTTATTATACTTTAGATCCCACTCTCCCTAAAATATATGGGATATCCCATTAGAGTTAAAAATTACACATGCTAATGATAATAATAAATGTTTTCTTCATGGGATATAAAATATTATCTCTTAATGAAGGAATAAATATAGGAAAGTTTGAGGTATTATAAATATCAAACTATAAAAACATCAAACATGGAGAAAGAACATAGGGGGAATTAAAAACCCCACACCCTCTTCTTCTGAAGAGCCATCAACTAATCCATAAAAAAAGACATGAGTCCCATTTTATGTTTTAAGAGATTAAAATAGATGGTAGAAATAAAATTGTGTAATAAAATAGTATCATATTAATAATTAACTAATTATGAATAAATAAATATAATATATCTTTCGGTCAAATGACATTAATCTCTTTAAAGCAAAGAATATTCCACTATGTGTAAATGCTTCATTCTAGAGGGACGTGGCTTGAACACTTTCGACTTTGAAGAATATTAACACCTAATAAATAATATAGTGGAAGAAGAAATCAATCCATTTGGAGTAGTATAATTATTATGAAAAAAATATTGATATCCTAGGCATTCAAAATCATTTTGTAACAATCTATGTTTTGAATAGGTTGAAAATTCCAACAAAATATGATCTTTTCACTGGGTGGTTGTTTTGAATCGGTAACATTTTATCCAAATGAAAATATGTTAATTATAATAATTAATAATGTTTTATTGTATGTGGTTTAACTCTAGATATATGAATTTTATGTTTGGATGATTCTCAAAAATAACAGGCTCCAAAAACTGGTTTTTTGGAGAAATAGTTAGGGGGCACAGTTTGTTCATACCCTGTATCCCTCTATATGAACTATGCATCCCATTGTAGGGATATAAATGGTGGAAGTAAATTTTTTTTAACCATTTAAACATTATTCTAGGTCTAATTAATTTGTTTTTGGGTTTTTTTGGATGTGTAATATTGAGTTAATGACTCTTATTTTCTCTTTTATTAGATTCTCTTCTTTCATTTGATTTGATTGTTATGTAATCTCATTTTACCTATTTTAATGACATTTGTTGATTTATCCAATTTCTATCATCCAAGATCAAATCAATTCCTTGTATCAAATGAGTGATTCAATATTTTTACATGGTATAATATCTATTGCATTAACATTAATGCCTTCCATGATTAAAAAAGATAACATAGTTTGGACCACAAGTCATCCCATGAATCACCTCATAACTATGAAATTTAACAAGTAAATACTTATCGCTAAATTCATATCCCAATTTTAATTTTAAATTACACAATTATGATTTTTATTTCTTTACTCGAGACACCCCAATTGGGTGTTTCGTTCATATGACTTGACCTTTATTTGATGACCTTGATTTTAAACCACCTTTTGAGGTGATCTGACATTCCCTCTCCAGAATGAGATGCATTTCAGAATTAAGTGTATATTTATAGGTGTGGATGTTTCCCTCTTAGCATAAGAGAATGAATTATTTTAATCTCGAACTATACTGTAATGATAAAATGAACAGTTATCACACAATTAAATGTTTAACAAATTGATCTACACTTAAACCATATTAATTAATTAAAAAAATGCATGATCTATCATGTATGATAAATTGATAATGGACAGGAACTCTCCATATCACTCTTAATTTATTATTAATAAAATAAACCAAAATATATAATTCAATTGTGGAATGAAATGCCTATGTACATAACCATTTTCATAGTTATATTTAAATTTATTTTGATTATTAGGATTATTCATAACATAGAATGAATATATCTCATGGAATATGATTAATTATAAATTTAAAAATATTATTTACTATTTGAAGCATCATAATTTTTTATTCAATCCCTTACACAGGTTACTAAGGCATGGAATCTATTGCATAAGATACTTGGGCATGACATCCATAACACATGATACTCATTGATGGGGACCATTACACATGACACATTAACATGAAATCCATTGTACATGATAATCATGTATGGAATCTCTTATACATGATAATTTTTTATAGTTTTCCTAACACATGATACTGATGAATTGTAACAACATGTTATTTTAGAAAAGGAAATCTAAAACTATAGGTCATGCAACACCGAGCCTAAATGAAGTAGCATTATTTATGACTATTATAATTGAACTATGAAATATAAAGGTAATACTATTAATAAATAAATTTTTAAATACCTATAAAGTCCCTAAAAATATTAATGAATTGGAAAATCCTTAATAATTAATCACTCAAAATTTTAACAGACATTTATTGTTTAAAAAAAATATAATTTCACCAAAAGTCGGGGTTTATTTTATTCGAATAAAATATTTTAAGTAAATATTGAATGTATGGGAAATGGTATCTTATTAAATTAATATAATTTTTTTAATTTAAATATTATGATATATTCAGTTTGATATTTTGGTATTTTTTGGAAAAAGTTGATTTTTTCATTGAATAGTAACAAATACAGATTTTTTTGAAAAACAGTTATTTTTATATAAATTTTTTTAATGGAAAAATGAGACATTTCCCAAAACATAAAGAACACATTATTATATAAAAAACCTTATAGAAGCCTAAAAATGTGAGATTTACATTGATCCTTCTTAAGAAGGGTTATAAGATCATCGGAAACCTGATTATCTCATTGATTCCATTGTTTGCAAGACCATCTGCAAGAGAATTAGCCTCTCAATATATATCAGTAATAATATGATCTACAGAGTAATGAAAATCCAAACATATGATCCATTGGATGGTGATATTCCATGAAATATGAATAGAACCTGATCGAATGGCTAGAACAACAATGGTAGAATCACTTTCAAGACAAATATTTTTCCAACCACGATGTTCATCCTGCTCAACCGCTATAATCACACCAAGAACATCCACTTCAAGAGAAGAGGCATGCCACAAGATCCATGAAATTAACCAAGAACACTTCCTTTATGATCCATATAAAGAGAACCAAAACCAATATGTCCCAACTTACTTCTTCAGGGACCATTAAATTTGATTTTAATCCAACCAGGGAATTGTTCTTGCCAAATAACATCATTCGTGCCTTATAAAGGTCAGAAATTTCATTTGACCCTAAACTGAGTTAAAACCAAGTGGCCAGGAATGGAGTTTGACCAGTAGAATATTTTTTGAATAAAAGTATTATGAACAACAGATAATATACCATCCAGCACGACACCAACCTAGAAGATGTGATGGTTATGAATCACTTTGTCCCTAGAGATCTAAATGAAGTTAATGAACTCTACTTCAGCCACCTAGAAAAGTCATAGAAGAAGTAGTGATAATATGATATTACTCCAACCCATTATAAAATATAGAATCATTAAGACCTAAGGTAAATACCCTTCAAAAAGATCTGACATAGCCTTCATAATTTCTAAAGCATCCATGAAACTAAAGAAAATATAATCAACAGCTTCCCTATGTTGATGACACAAAACACAAAAAAAAAACAAATAGATATTTTACAAGATTCCATGAAATAATCAGTTGAAATATTTTTATGAGAAACTCTCCAAGCCAAAGCATACTGATATAGCTTCAAGAAAAATCCTTTCAAATTACCCATCCAATTAAACTAATTTTTTTGTATATGATGTGCTAAAAGAACACATTATAAAAGAGGATTCCAATGAAAATAGGATCCCAAGTTAAAAATTCCTCCCAAGGAGTGAAGAAATATCTATCAACAATGGAAATTACATGAGATGAAAAATTATCCATACTCTGAAGTTGATCATTAATAGATATGTCAATATCCAAATTTTAGTCTCCATCTGGAATCAAATCAATCAAAGGAACCCCAGTCCAGTTGCACTTTTAGAAAGAATATGATGAATCCTTAGATACAAGCCATCTCGAATCATGGTCAATAATGGAAAAATAGACCTAAAATCAGACCATACCGAAGAGATGAGATAGTTAAAATCTTCATCTTTGATTTTATTCATGAATATAACTCGAAGGAACCTACGATATTTTGAGTGACCATTAAAAATCCTCCACATAAACCTAGCTTGTAAAGAATCATTTAAAGATCCAAGATTCTTAATGCATAAACCAACAAAATCATAAGGTTTGCAGACATTATTATATGAAACCATGGTAAGCCTTATTTCCATAATGGAACCACTCCAAATAAAATTTCTAATCTACCGACGAATGACATTGATGATATATGTAGACCATTTATACACCATAAAGGAAAACCAAAATTTAGAGTTTACAATGGACTTCACTAAACAGACTGACCAGCCATAGATAACTATTTACCCTTCCAGACTGAAAGTTGTTTTCTAATATTTTAAACCATTCAAGATAAATAACACACCTTCGGCCCCCCCCAGAACATAGGGACACCCAAATAAATGAAGGAAAAACACACTATCTGATGCCCATCTCACTGATAATGTAATTTTCCCTTGTAGGGGTGAAATTCCTCCCAATGTACACAAAATTCTTTTACCAACAAATCTCCTGACCAGAAACCATCTCATAATGTAAAATAGCCCTCATGCTGTTCTTTATATTTTCTTTTTCTCCTTGAGTGAAACATATGATATCATCGACATAAAAAATATGGTAAGGAGCAACAATACACCTACCAGCATGAACATGGTTCATCATACCATTCCCAGCCCTAATATAATGAATTATGCTTAAATAATCATCATCAATGGAAAAAATCATCGTAGATAAGGGACCACATTTCCTAAGACCTCTTGAGAAACCAAAGAATCGTTCATGAGATCCATTTACAAGAATAGATATATGAGAAGATCCTTGGATGTTATTGACCCAATTAATGAAGGTGATATCAAAACAAAATATTATGTGAATCTTGAAAATGAAACCCTAATCCATAGTATCAAAATACATCCCCACATTGAGCTTCAAAGCAATGTTACCTCCCCTAATCAGACTTTTGAAAATATTCACACATTCTGTAGCTATAATAAGAAAATATTGTATTGAACTTCCCTTATTCAAACCAAACAAATATGCAGAGACAATCATACATGCAATATAAGAAAGCATGTTAGTAATGATCTTGCAAATAATCTAGAATACAATGTTAACCAAAGAAACATGCCTAAAAAGATGGATTTTATTTTCATTTTCCACTTTTGGGATAAGAGCCCGAAACTGAGTGTTTAACCCATGAAGAAGAATACCATCCTTGAAAATGTGGATGACCAACTTGCAAATGTCCACATTGATAATATCACAAAAATATTGAAAGAATAATTTACGAAACCCATCTACACCAGGAGAGCTTTCATATTTCTGACTAAAACATCATCCTTTATCTCTGAAGACAAATGAATATAAATAATGATGGAGTTATCCTCCTCAGTTATAATCCATGGAATAACTTATTCCACATGATCCTTAGAGGTAGATGACCCATTTATGAGATCCTTAAAATATGATACAATGTTCTTAGATAAATCCTTCTGGTTGTCAATGAGATAATCACTATTTTTAATCAGAGAAAGAGGATTGGAAAATTTTCTGATTTTCTGAAGAAGGTTAATTTTTTTTTTGTTTTGGTCACCATCCATTAACCAATTTTCATTAATGGAGTCCCTTTGCAAAGTATCCTTTTGGATAAGATGATTGTTGAGCTTTAAAAACAACTCAATTTCCAGCAAAATATTATTAGAAAAGTCAAGAAGGGTATTAAGCTCTTGCACATTTCAAATATTTGAATCAAGAGAAACAAAACTAGATTCAAATGAGATGAAAAGATCTTTACTCAAATGCTTCAAATTCTTCTTTAGAATTTTGAGTATTTTATACAAGCGAAAGCATCACTTCTATATTTTACAGAGTTCCAAGTGTTCTGAATAATATATCCCTATTCATGATGAGTTAACCAATCATTATTAAATATGAAAGGGAACAGAGGATTGATATCATATTCCATAAGACCAACCAGAATTGGATGATGATCAAAATTAGCTTTGGATAGAGTGGTGCATGAAATGGATCCCCATGCATCCAAAGAATCCACATTTACAAAATCCCAATCAATTTAACTAGCCACAAAACTATTAAAATGATTCTTATACCAAGTGTACATTGCACAAACAAGATTATACTCAAATAGAATATTTTGATCCATACACTATTTGAATTCCCTGGATGAAGTGGAATTGTTGGATGCACCCATTTTTTCATCCAGATTCAAAATATAATTCAAACACCCATCATAATCCAAGGATTTGTAAAGGAGGATTTAAAAGTAAAAATGTTCACCCAAAAAAATAATTATAATATAAGAACATCAATATCTCATATAAAATTATGTTATTTATATAATTGAATACCAAATTTCCATCTTTAGTTCTATCAAAATGGGAAACAGAACCATCATCCATGTGTATGGAGGACTATCATCATGCGAAAAAATGTAATTCATTTTCCATCATTTCAATTCACAAATGTTTATGATGATGGATTTATTATTTTTATATTACTATCATGATATAATAATAATTATTCATAATTAGTATATCATATACTTTCCTACAAAACCATCCATTGAAATGATGACATCATTCATGTGCTTGAACGACTACAACATCACAAAGTGATGTGATTCATTTTTTATTACCGGATCACTTGGATTGTATATTTAAGGGTATTTAAAGAACTGATATTATATTTATGATATAAATATCATTATGTTGTGATAAAAAATCATTCCTTATTTTAATGTTTATCATTGATGAATGGAAATGTTACACATACAAATGTATGACATACAATTTCTATGATTATACCATTGTTTGTTTTCCATAACCATCCTTTATGACGGGTTTCATAAGTATAATATATGTATATAAATGATAAATATATCCTAATTATTATTCTGGATATGATAAAATGATAATCTCTTTGATCACAGTCAACATTCCATGGTGATTTTGGAAATACGAGACAAACATTATGCATACATCTAAATTTAACACAATGATTATGTAAATGAATATCACATGATATTGGATAAAATAAAATGATTAATATATATTAAAATGGTTCTTCTTAATTTAAATAATTAACATATGATTACTCTTCAGGATGATAAATAATGATCATGGAAATTTGGTCTCAAGTTAAGGGGTCATTCCAATCAACCATTTTGTTCTTGTAATGACCATTAACTATGTAACTCAAATTATCTCTCTTTAAATTTGGTGAATGGTTTTGAATTATATATATATATATATGTATCTCACATATATATCATTATTACACCACTATCCTTTTATGGGAATTTTTTTTTGTATGTTCATTTTTTAAATTCCTTCATTATGAAATTGACATTGATTATGATATGATGAATGATTATGAAATCCATTTTCATTCCAAGGGAAATACTTATGTTATGACTAATGATTGAATTATTTTTTGTTACATATATATATATCATGACCAAGTTAGGATATACGAGACCATATATCCCTCTAATAACTTAGTTAATGTCTCTGTCTCATGAGAGGTTATTTATGGTATTAGGGAGTAAACTAAATTTATTATGGGACTTTCTATGCCATGTGATATTATAAGGTCCATTATAATTGATTCATGTTTATGTGGGGTTATATGTTTCGGCCAAATTTACTATTTATCCATGATATTATGATATAATGGTCATTATATTCTTCTTCCATGTGATTACTAATGGTCCTTATGTTTTATGATATCATGTTATACCTTTGATTCATCTGTTATATTTCATTATCATGAATATACCCTTACATTGATTTTTTTCTCATCGATTTTTATATATTTACAAGGTTATCATATGAATATTTAGGATCTAAAATATTTATAGGATCCTAATTTGAAGACTAAATTTTGGATTCCGTGTTTTGGTTTCATTTTATGTAATGGTAATCTAGTCTTCCAAAAAACAAACAAACTTTACGATATTTTTGTTCTATTATTGGATATTTTTGTATTAAAATATTGTAATAATATATGTTAAAGGTGTTGGTCTCTATATATTTTATAAAAAAGACATTTTTTACCCTTTCGAAAGGGGATGAGAAAAATATAGTGTGAACCCTAGTGATATGTCTAATTATAGAACTATATATAATAATATATCCTAAAAATCACGGTGATGTATAGAGTGAGTGGTTTCTGAGAAATTATAGCTAGTATGGATAGAAAATGTGGTATTGGTTCTAGTGTAGATTTAAAATTGGGTAAGAACTCTAAAAAATGCATGTTAGCTTTGAATCGTGCATTACATAGTACCTAATAATGAGGCTTAGTGATCAGCTGGATTGATAGTTCTGAGGGATATGCTTTGGAAATTCACAAAATATTTACAAACCATTATAAATGAACAGAAAAAAAAATTTATATTCGAATAAATAATAGAAAACAAATCCATTGATATCATAAATCATGACTGAGATACTCATAATTTGGAAAATAATTATAATTTATAAGTTATTCGTCCCATGTTTTCTTGTTTCCTTCTTATGTGATAATGTGGTCTATATTGGAGTTGGTTCCCTAAAACAAACATATATGTACATAATGATAACATGTATAAATTATTTTGAATATTAATTTACATCTTGTTACATATTGATTGTTATTTTATGTTACATTGTTTTTGATAGTATCCTTTGAATATCTGTCGCACTGATTGGTCATAAGAGTTCCCCAATAGGATGAGAACCCATAATTTCCATGATAGTATTCATAAATATATTTCAAATATCTAGATGAAATCATTTTAGGGACAAAAATGATCCAGGATATTAGGGGTGGAGACTCATAGGAAATTTAGGAACCTTCTCATGGTGTAATCCCTTAATATGATCCAATATTGGATATTATGAGAACGAGACTTCCTAGTAGAAATGCACATTTACATGTTTCATTAGATTTTCCAATCTATGGACATGTGAATTTATATTCAGACTTTAATATTATTATTAATGATAATTTCATGTCTTGTGATTTTGTTTATTTACGAAAACTGGGATGACATATGTTCACGGTGTGGTAGGAAACATTTTGCGAATCATGAGTAATATTTCATAAGTGAACAATGTTAGAAAATATTTGTCCCTTGTATTATTTAACACAAGTTTATATCTCAGTACCTTTCATGGATATGATATAACATAAATAAATTCTATTGACCTGGTGATCAGTAGGGAGGTTTGATTTCTGAAAATTCAAAGAAAGAGACAATATCCACATTGGTTGATGTCACCCGTATTAAACCTACTTGATTAGATATATCATGATAAATGGATTATATTAAATATTAAGAATATTAATGAGGTATTGTGTCATTTCAACATTAACTTCAATCTCTATTAAAACATTGGCCTTTTTTAATACGTCAAACTTTTCCATTGGGCGGATTTTCGAAATTACACTAAGAAAGAGGCCAAGAGGATCATGCAAAAAGTGAATCTAGAATCTTAGATTAATAAGAAATTATTATTTTATTTATTCTAAATGTTGAATAAATATTATTCCCACATGTAGATTAATAATTAATCTTGTTTAATTGATCAAATATATACTATCACATGTAATTTAAACAAATATTATGTGATTGGAATATTAAATAAATAAGTTTTATATATTTACTGAACATAATTTTTTTTATATTATTGAATAATTAATTGATATTGATTTATTAAATAACTATCCATGATTGAAGGGATGATAAATATTATAGATGAAAGGAAGACCAAGTTGATAGCTCTTGTGAGAAATAATATTAATGTAATATATTTTGAATATATAATATTTATTTTTTATAATTAAGGTGTTCAACACATGCTGATAAATAATATTTATATTATAGTTATTATTAGAATGGGGTTCTGTAGTTATTAATAAATAGTCAAGGGAACTTGTGGAATTATTGATTTCTATCCCTAGTGGAATATAACCCAATTATATTATTTTTCAATAGAGATAATTAATTTGTTCTATTACGAACAACGAATAAAATGAATCCTCTTGAAGCCTTAGAGAGCTCCCTTCTCCTAGAACACTCTCATGAATGGAGTGTGATCATCCTTTACCTTCCACTCTAGAGTCTAGAGATATCTATAAGAATCAATTAGAAGTGGTTTTAGAGGAAATAAAATATGAACAACTCAAGCATCAAGATGTGAAGTTCATGAAAATGGAGATTCCTATAGAGATATTCAATGATTTTTGGAACACATGTGGATCATTTCTAAAGCTAATCTTCCATTTATTCCTATAATGAAATGATGGTACAATGTACATTAATTGGAAAATTTACAATGACCCAAAATGTTATTATTCAAAATTCGTCTTGATCTAATTAAATGTCTAATTATGTAAAATGGTTCTATAAAATATGAAATTCATTGGTTTTAGGATTTTTGATTTAAAAATATCTTTATGAATTGTGACCATTGCAAATAAAGTCGTTGAATAGTGACCAATTAATTAGTATAAATGTATGGCTTTAACAAATCCAATTTTCTCAGACAAAGGATATGATGGCCTCATTTAGTAAACTTACTCCATACTAATCCCATTTTTTAGAGCATGAAATGGAGGTGTCATCCCTAGGATTCACTTTGGACCAAGCATAAGATGAGCTTAAATGAATTATGTTTGTACCGAACCTCCTACGTGGTAAGTGGAAGTTAGTAGAGATTACCACTCGATCGATGTTATTTGAGCCACCCCAAGAGTCTGTCACCATTTCACACCATTCCCTTAGGTCATATGCGGGTGTGATAAGGCATTATGTAAAAATACCCTAGAACTATTATTATATGCATTATTTTTTTATATAATAAAGAATATACATTCATTTTATTATTGTTACTTTGCAAATCATTTTTAAAGAACAAACAATATTTTTAGTTAATATTCAATTAAGAAATCTATTTTAATGAATTAATGGATTTTTGAATTAAATAATATTTTAATAAAATATTATTAAAAAGTTAATTTTTATTAAATATAAATTATCTTATGATTTTTATGAATCAAATAGTGTTTTTCATTAAGGTTTGAAATCCATTTTTTTCAAAACCCATGAATTATTTATAAATATTGATTTTTATTTTTATAGTAAAAATTAAAATATTTAGAATTTTTTTAGATAAAATGAATATTATTTTTGTAATTAGGATTTATAAATTATCCAATGGTGAATATTTCATAATTTTCGGAGATAGTCAAATTTTTGGGTAAAAACGGTTTGGCCCAATTCATGAAAAATCACCCATTCCTCTATAAAAGCTTGGAAAACCCCCAAAACAAAGAATGAATGGAAATTAAATGATTTTTTTTAAAATATTCCATTTATGTGACAATTATCCCCACCAAGAAAACTTTCCATCCTCAGAAAGCCACAACAAGGCAAAAACAACAACCAAACCCTACTGAGACACCAAGAGGTACTCCCTTGCCAGGTTTCACCCCCAAAGGCCAAAACACCTCCAATGATCAATTAAGGAAGGATTAATCTGACAACCAAAACTTACACCAGTTTCTTGAAATGATCAATCACATTCATTCTTTATCCCAAAAGAATAATCCTCAAAAACTATCTGAACAAGACTCATGAAATTCACCCAAATGAATAACAACTTCGAACAAGGTTACACTTACCTTACTTTAACTAAACCATTAGGCACTCCCCAATCCCAAAGTTTACTCAAGGAAGATGTTGGTAGCTAGATGGTTCCGAATAAGACTACCTACCTCCAAGACAAGTCCACAGATAAATCTGAGTTATTGGTACGGGGGGGGGACACAAAGAGGCTCCCTGCCAAAAGAGACAACCTATATTTTTTTGTGACAGAATCAGGACACTAATAGGGGAGGCCTGAACAGACTCCCTAGTAAAAAGGGTAGATTTAAATTCAATGTTTATGAAGTAATGTACATGTGAATCATAATGGGTCTCTCTACCATAAAAACCAACCATCTTAACTGACCAGCATGCGCTGACACAGACAGACCCAAAAAAATTAATGACTTGGGAAGGTCGTAGGGTTAGTCCGCACAGTTTTGAAAATTGTGCACTAGCTGTGTAGATCATTCGTTCCGCATGGATTCCTGGAACACAACACTACTAGTCATGCACAAACTATGTCCTCAGCATGTCTATCAAAATTTCCAACCATTCTCTAATGACTCAATGGAAACCAAAGGGGAAGGGAATGACATTAGGCGATGTCATGGGTACAAGGCCCTCTACCTATTTCCACCGAATGATAAAAACAGAGAAAATATGATGACACGAGAGGTTTAAACTCTTCTTATCATTAATTATGAGGATATTACATTATAAAATGGTTTAAACGACCATGGTATTTCCCCTGACTATGAGCTAGCTTCCCTCCGAGACCTATCGATGGAGCTCAAATGATTGAAGCATCTTCAGCCTCGTAGTTTGGCTTCGGAAACCCCTTGAATAAAAATTATTATTTCGATGCAACCAAAAACTACACCGTAATCCCCGATAAGTTTTCCACGACAAAACACATTCCAAACTGACATTATCGTAACCTGATATTTCACTAAAACAAGGTCTTAGAAAATGCACACACAACAAACCTTGTTTGATCGGGTGAGAAACAATAGAAATAAATAACACCTATACTCACCTTCCTATAAAATGGAATATTTTTAGGTTTTTCCAAGGGAAAAATTCTCTCAACATAATTGAGAATCTCATATGATTGCATGACTTTCACCTTTACCATCAATAAAGTACATGACATCATAAGGAATCACCGAACCTTACCATTGCGACTGATATAAAAAATGCATGGAGAGGGACCTTATACAACATCCCCAAACAACAAAAAATTCTATAAAGTGGCAACAATATCCTATCGTGACCATATTTCCCACAATTTTTGTTTAACATGAACTAATTATTCAAAGAAACTTTGAAGAACCCATAGGCCCTCTTAGAAACCATCGAGATACTCATCCACATTAACAACCCTAGACCGCTTCCACCTTCGACGAATCAGTAAACATACGAAACTAAGGTCTCTATCAACCTTCCACGAGCACTCTACAACTATAATATGATCTAAAAATAAAAGAAAGAAAGGGGTGTAGACTTAATCAATAGATCTTGAGAAATCAATATTCCTTATACTGATCAATTGGAGGATTTTACAATGGAGAAAATAGCCGGGTTGCTCTTCAGTTATGCATTAACCCTAAATGGGGGCGTACCTTATCCAATGAGGGAACTGAAGGACCCAACCAAGCTGGTACATTGGTAAAAAGTGCCAAAACCAGATCCAAACAAATGAAGGGAACCACCATAAAGGTGTCCTGAAAAATATCTCAAAGTAGACTACTAACCGGTCATTATACCCAGATTACTGACCAAAGACAAACCCAAAACACAGTTCGAACATGAGAGGTTCTTGGACTCAAAACATCCCCAAACATCAACATTTTCAAAAAACACATAATATAAAACATCCAAAACAATTCATCAAGAGATAATTTTTTTCTTTAATAACATTTCTTTGAAAACAAATGGTTCAGCGGTCAGCTCGCCCACCAATGGTACCCCATGGGCCTTACACATGCATGTTTCCGTTCCTCACTGGGCACCCTCCTCATATCCATCCCGACACTCATCCAGTCATTCCATCAACCATTCAACATCCCATATAACCCAATGCATGTGGTTTCTCATGATCATACCAAAGGTTAAAACAAAACTTATTTTCACTTTTCAAAACCCAAACGGTTAACCAAAACATCCTTTTTCTCAAAACTGCTAACAACGAGATAAAAATCCCAACTCACATTTAAAAAAACATTTCTGAAAGACACAATAATTTAGAAAAGAACTCACATTCAAAATATTCACAACAATTTCAAAACATCTCATCCCATTAAAACACCCTCTGATTGTTTAGAAAACTCTATCGGAAACACTTTTCAAAACCAACTTTAATATAGTTCCTCATTCAAAAGGGGTGTAAGAACACCATTTTCCATTTCAAAACAATCCTGAAAATTCAGTTCCACAATTTCATAAACCAAACCATTCCCTATTTATTTGAAAATCATTTCACCAAAACTTTAATCTTCTTAAAAGCAAGTAACGTTAAAACCAAAGTGACAATATTTCAAAACTAAAGCACAAAACAATGCGAGGGGAAATCAGTTTCAGTGGTTGACTTGAACATATGGTTGGCGGCCATATTACAATCACTTCACCATTACAGAGAGTGTTATAGAGAATATCCCCACCTCCACATGGCTTTCTAGACCCTATGAGCTCACTGAGACCACTAACCCAACTCTCTTTTCATTTCCCCTAATCATCATCAAACCAAGAAAACCAAAGGATTTAAAGAAATACTGACTTCTCCAAGAAACATGAATCCCATCATTAGGTGTGGTGATTAGGAACACTAACCATAACTAGAATACCATGTCCCGACAATCCAAACTCTAGACTATTCTGACTCTTCCCCAAATAACATGACCCAAAGAGTTAACCGGAACATCCTCTGATACCATTTTGTCACGAACCGAATCTGGTCGCCACTGAAACCAGCACCAAACCCAACCCACAAAAGGCCAGAAGGGTGTTCCCAATCCCCACAGGATGGCACAAGTTCCTAGGTATCATAAAATGAAAATTGGGAATAATTTACCCAAGTTTGTAAACTTAAACCAACTAAAGAATCCAATAAAACGAATCTAGATTTTTCAAACCAAACAATCTTTTACGAAAATTGAGAACTAAATAGCATATTTTAAAGCAACCCAAAAATACTATAACAAAGGTAAAGAACCAAAATGAAACATCCCAATAACTCTCATGGAAGGGGGCACCACCCTTAAGCCCTCTCCATAAGACTTCACCACCATGGACCTGCTAGAAACCCGAACCACTACCACTAAAAACACTACCCAACCTGCAACAACAAAAGAAAACCGTTTATACATACAACCAAGGGTGTAAGTAGGGTGTGAGAAAATTCCTAGTAGGATACCTCCACTAATAGATTACATGTGATAAACATTCAATGATGAAAAGCATGCAGGTTTTCAAAAACATGTAATTTATTAGTTACAATTTCTAAAAGATGAAAGTTAAAAAAATCAGTTTTCAAGTGGGATAATTTAAATAATCAACACTTTCAAAATAAATCCCAAAGCTACTGAATATTACATCCAAATATATTGTATGCCGACAGTATGTATAAAGTAACTAATGAGCACAAGAAATAGGAAATAACCCCTGGGCACTAGCTCGTAGTTGGTCTGAGGTACCTCATATCTCGGTGAGAGTAACCATCACAAATATATGTTCTCGTGCACGAGCCACAAGTATGAAACCTGACCATAACCTAGTGGTCCCCAATCATCATCATCATAGTTTAGTTAGAGTTGTAATCGATAATCTTGCTAAGTGAAACTGAGGCCAAACCCCACGGATTCACTAGCATACTAGTACACGTCCACCCACCTAGATACCCAGGTTTTCCATTTGAGATTAAACAAGTTCAACAAGCCAAGAAATATACTTTTCAAATGAAAATATCATTTACATATCACAAATTCATCAAAAATCCCACATGTATACCACACAAGTAACAAAAGTCCACTTTTCATTCAAATTGATTTTGAAATCCGACTCACACAAAAATAGCCCACAACACTCTTCACATTTCATTGACACTTACACAAATCCTTTAAACAATTTTTATAAACCATTACAAGACTTTATAACTCACATATCAGCCCACTCAAATTTCATATAATACCTCTTTCATCAACAAAATTCAATTTTCACAACACAGTCACACAGAACAGCCCACAACCATATTTTGCAGCTCTCTTTCCATTTTCTAAAACATTTCAGCACTTTATAAAACATTATAAAAATATATTTGACGTCTTCAATAACAACCATACCTTTAAAAAACCAATATTAGGTGAACAAACCACCAAAAGTAAATATACACCGTTTTACCCACTTTGTTTAACCAAACAAAACATTCACAATTTTCATAAAACAAACTTATGGGGTGTAACTATGTCTTGCACACAAAACCATTTCAAAACCCCCATTAAAACCAAAACCATACCAATTCCTATCGAAAAAATAATTGTAATACCTAGATACATTTATAAAACAACATTAATGTGTTATAAAATAACATTTAATAATACCACAAAAGATACAAATGAAAACACACATTTTCATAAAATGATCTCAAGAAGTATAACAATGTTTTACAAATGAAACCTATTCAAAAACCTTATTT
This sequence comes from Viscum album, assembly GCA_963277665.1. Classification (NCBI taxonomy): domain Eukaryota; kingdom Viridiplantae; phylum Streptophyta; class Magnoliopsida; order Santalales; family Viscaceae; genus Viscum; species Viscum album. Next base: position 155,003,663 of record OY728164.1, read on the forward strand.
TTAGGACAACACAACACTAATAAATTACCAAACCAGAATTCGCATCCCAAAAAAGATTTAATAAACCAATTCTATAAGTTATAAAATACACCCAAAAAACCCCACGAGTTACACATGAAAACACCCAATTTCTAGTTAAAAAGAGACTATAAAATTTAACACTTAACCAAATCAATCATAAACAGTTTTCTCACCACACCCAATATATGAGGAATATTAAAAAAGAATAAATACAGAAATATAACTCATCAATAATTTTTTACACATGGAACCACCTACCTTTTGAGTCAAAACACTTGAATCTTAGTGCGAAACCTCAACCGCACCTCCACCGCACCACAAGGAAGTGAAAATGAACCCTAAACCATATTATTTCAACAAAAATACCCCAAACCAAACCATAGGTATGAACCCTAACTTCTTTACACTCTATAAATTTATGAAAGAGGGAGGAAACCCTACGGAGAAGGAATGAATTGAGGAGAGAAACATTTACCCAAAACAATCATGAAGAAAACGACCCAAATTCCACTAGAATATGAATTTTCAAATAGCAACAAATTTAAGGGGGGTTTGAAAAAAGATGAGGATATCATGTAGGAACTGAAATGGGTGGGAAAAAGTAAAAATAGAAGGAGTTATTAAAGGATCAATTTACCTCTTCAAATCTTGGTGATTTGTGCAATCTATAGATGTTTCGACCAATTTCACGATTCCATTGAGCTCCAAATCGGGGGAGGAGAAAATGGGGCCTTGCCTTAGGTACGTGGGCTCTGTTTGGAGTTGTAATCACCAAAAAAAATTATAAAAATAATGCATTATTAAAGAATTAAAAAGTATTTTTAATACAGGAAATGGGATTTCAAGAAGCCATAATCTCTTAAATAAAAACTAAAACCCACCATGATTATAGTTTTATAAATGGTCCAAATTAATTTGGTGGTGTTAATACGTCAGGGAATGACAAGTAGGTATTTTAATGGATGAAAAATGTTTAAAAATGAAGGAGTTATAAAGGTATAAAAATTTATTTTTAAATCTGGAATTGGGCTCACAGTTTGTCCCAATTCATGAAAACTCGCCCATTCCTCCATAAAAGCTTGGGAAACCCCCAGAACAAAGAATGGAAGGGAATTAAATGAAATTTAAAATCAAAATATTTGATTTATGTGACACTTACCACAATTTATTTAAAAGAAAAAACATAGACTCTTTGACTCTGAGGTAGAAACGACAACCTCTGATACCACTTTATCACGACCAATCGCCTGGGGGCAGTGTCATGACTTCCCCAAGCCCGCCTCTCAAAGGTTAGGGGATAGAAACTAGCACTGATGGCGTAAAACTACAAGTGGGAGACATTTTCCTGGATACCTGTAAGCACGGGAAAACCCAACCATGTAATAACTCACAAAAAAGAGATAATATACTACTAAAAGGAAACTAAGTAAAATCATAACTGAAAGTATGTGGTCCAGAATAAAAAAAACCAAAAAGTATAAAAAGCAGTAAAGTACAAGAGTGTTCTAATGTCCATCTGTAGAATACCACATCTGATTGTATGATTAGTGTTGCTATTGGATGCCGAGGGAGTATATCCCGTCTGTCAGATCTCACTGTGGCACACCTAGTCCAACACCACAAAGTCCATTGTTGAATCATAGATCATCTACACGGGACACGTTACACATGTGGGAAAGGCCCATGCAGGGGGTGAGTAACACTAAATTTTGTAGGGACCCCCCAAAACAACAAGGAAATATCACACATCAATCTAGATTTATATCAAGAAGTAAAAGTACACAAAACAAGTCATCTCCAACTAGGTATTAGTTTAGATCAAGATATAAGTATCATCAATCATATCATCTAAATCCTGGGAAACAAGAGAACGCCTCCTCTGACGAACATCGTGGGCCTACCAGGTCACATAATGCTGCTTCCCACTAACCTGGGACTCCTGTGGTACTCATCTCTAATGGTACCATGGGAATGATGGGTCACAATGAGACACTTCCCACTTTGGGTCCATTGGATCCCATAGATCCACTTCCCACTAACCTTGGATTGTTGTGGTACTCATCCTTAATAGGTAGCATGGACATGCTGGGTCACATAGAGCCGCATCACACTATGGGCCTTCTGGGTCACACATAGCCACCTCCCACCTTGTCCGGACTAAGGTACACATCCTAGATGGGTACTGTGGGCATGATGGGTCACACAAAGCTTCTTCCCACTGATCCAGCCATCGAGTTGTAAGGAGTCCAAGGTCAATAGTCATCAGGTCTTAGTCAGCCGTAGGGTTTCACCTAGATTCTTCTTTGGAGAACTACACTTCAAGCCACTTGAAAAACCTTGGTATCCATGGAAGTCACCAAAATTTATTCCAATAGATCTGTCTCCCCAAGAGAGTCCAAATGCCACAAATGCATCATCAATCAGATGCATGGTTTGAAAGATATGGGCATTTTAGTGTCTAGGGCCCGACTGGATTCGTGTTTGATCCAACCCGGCCATACCCCATATTTTTCCAAAACTCAAGTGAAGTATCTCAAAAGGAACACCTTTTCCTCAGGATCGATACGCCACAGATGGTTCGTCAAATAGACACCTAGTTTAGAAGTTATGGCATGTTTTGTGTAACTGGTCAGTACAGTGTCAGGGTCCGGTCCGCCCTAGTCCGACCGGCCTGATCTGGTTCGGTATGGGCCAACCCAGATTGATCTGGGATGACCTATACCGATTTGTGTCTAACTAGACCTGGGTCAATCAGGCCCGCTGGGCCCTGCCCAATCCGACTGGACCGTAGGTCCACCCATAGGGCGGCTGGTTGGTCCAGTGGGTCGGCTCAGTGGTTCCACCCGCCTGGTGGTGCGGGCCGCCAGGGACACCCAGACGCAGCGTGTTCAGTTAGGGATGATGCAGTGCGGGGCCACATCCGTTGGTCAACCCAATGTGATTTTGACCCAAATCGGTGCCACGTGGCTCTGTGGGTCCCTCTGTGTCGCGGCTTCGCTGTTGGGCGCACCGCTGGTTCGCACCCCATCCTCTGGCCGCCCGTCGAAATGGCGGCCACTGCCTCCGCCATGACCGACGTTGGTCGATGCCTCTTACCGCATGGTCGCACCGCCGGGGTCGCACTCCACCCCTGTACCACCGCCGTCCTGGTCGGTGGCCGGATATTCCACTGGGCATGCGTGCAGCACCACCGTGTGCCTCCGCCGTGCACCGGTGGCACGACAAGATGTTTGTTGGGCCCCCGACCATGCACTGGTGGCCCATTTCCTACGCCTGTGGCCTCCTGGGATCGCATTCTCCTCTACGGTAGGCCCCTATACGATTTGACGTCTACTTAAAATTGGTCGATCACAATCAACATAAAAGAGAAGGGGCTTGGGCCTTGTTTGTGTCAGCCCACACCCTCCGCATTAGAGATAAATCTGGAGGTTTCGGGGAAAATTTGTTCAACCAGATTTCATTCTTTAATTTCAATCCCGATCAAAACAAAAATGACACCCTCTTGCATATAAATCGAATAATAGATCAAATTGTTAATGAGCTAATCTTGTCATATAATTTTAGAAGATAATTACTAGGAAAAATAATAATCAACACCTCCCCTGCCTTGTAAAACCGATGGAGATCATCCGGGCTTGAAGAAGTCTAGATGTTCTTCATTCCCGCAACAGGCTTCCAATAACATTGGTCATACGTCGTTCTTCAGTTCGGGGTTTCGGTGTCGCTCGTCACCACTCGACGGAACCGTCTCCGTCCTCTAAGGGCTTGGTGTCTTGGAACTCAATTCGCACTTCGTTTCTTGTCGACGTTGTGTCGATACCTTCCCCCAATCTCCATATAAATAGGATAAGAGGAGGGTAAGTAACAACGTGAAAAATTTATGGGCGCTCAAAAATTTGGAATGTTCCTAATTCCCCAACTACATCGTTATTTATGTTTGACAGTTCAAGCCATTTATTTGATTGAAACATCGCTGGCCCCACACTCCGCTTGTCCATTGGTTGAGAAGAATGAAAATAAAATAATAAAATTATTTTATGTCATTTATTTTAAAAAGTCACAAAATATAAATTTTTTTTCTAGACCTACTGTGGTCAATGTAAATCCAACCTTAATTGAATCTCGGCACTTCGGATTCAATAGTTCCCTCAGATTTTTAATCCACGCAACTGTTTAAATGTTAGAAAATGCTGCTCACACATTTGCTGAATATATCCGAAAAAAGGTTCATAAATTCATTTCGGGCACAGCAAGCCTCGGAATCTGGCACCGTCAACATTCATTAACATTTATTAATTCCATATAATTATAAACAAAATTTACATCGAAAATCCTGCTCTTTACATTTATGTTAATTCATGTTATTAAAATATTTAAAAAGGACACATGATGAAGTTATTCACATGTTTGGAATGTTATAATTTAAATTCTATTCATGTTGACTAATGGAAAATGATATTTTCATTTTTGAGATTTAGAGAAATTATTTTTGAAGTATTGGATCATAAAATTTTGGAATATTTAACCATTAATGAAAATTTTTATGTTGATCTTTAGGCATGGTTATAGATTGTTGTATTACTTTTCCATATAGGAAGAAAATTAGAAAAAATTCAAGGAACAACCAAAGGATGATGTTTTATTTATAGAAATTTATATTTACTTATGTTATTATAGAATTATAAAATTATAAATTGGTATTAAAAATGTGTCTTCAAACCAGAAAAATTTCTAGTACCTTCGTTCATGGTGAATCATAATTCCCTTAGATCATCATGGACTTAGGGCATTTTAATTATTAGCTTCCCCCTAACCATGTTCTCTAGCTCTCTCCATCAGAACTTGATTGTTATATTTTTCCTCTATTTCCATTTTTTCAAGTCCTACATATGTTGACCATTGTACTTTCCATTCTCTATTATGAAAAAGATGTGATATTATCCCTTTTTACGATGTGGATCTTTCAACTATAGTTTATTTTCAATTCCTAGTTTATTGCGATCATGATTAAATTAATATCGCATAATTTAATTATGTTAGGGAGAATTTAACTACCCAAAATACTAGATTATGAATATTATATTCGATATCATGTATAAAATGTTACTCCAAGTAAATAAGAGAGTATAATACATTTATAGTTTAAAATATATTTACTATTTTAAATAAATTTTATAGATTTTATATTTTTATGGCACACAACACCAAGCGTAAACGTGGAATATGTTAACCCGATACATCACAATAATAAAAATAATAATATATTCTATATATTTTAATTCACAAAACCCTATGTTTTCATCACACGCTAGAGAGACCTTCATTGATATCTTGTGTTACACGAAAGACCACGTTTCACCAAATTAAAAAGTATTATTAAAATATTATTATTAAATATAATATGATATAAAATATCTAGTAAATTAGTAGTTATGAATATTAATAACTAAATTATAAAAATTATGGTTGAAAAAAATATAAAATGAATTCATTGGTTACCAGCTAATGTGAAATGGAAATAAGAACCAATATTATTTAAAAAAGAAATATTATCATGCTTCCAAAGATGTTTTATCTTAATAATCAAACTTAATTAAAATTATTTTATGATTTTAATGACAGATATATTTTATATATTCAATATTGTTTATGATATTCATCCATTATATTTGATATGAATTAAATAAGAACAAACTCTATTGTACACATAAAGACCTACATTTTTTTATTAAGGCATTTTTAGTGTCTTTTAATAGAGAACCCATTTTAAATCCAATTTCTGAAACATTTATAAATTTAATATGTCAAAAAAGACTTTATATTTTAAATATAAAAATTAAAATTCTCAAAATTTTAATTTTTGGTACTTTTCTGCGAATCTTTTTTACGATGAATAGTGAAAAATACTGAATTTTTGTTCAAAACTTCACTTTTTATCTAATTAATTTATTAATATAAATAACTATTTTAATGGGTTTTAACGCTTAGTTAGATCATAATTCTATCTTTTAACCTAATTAAGGTCATTTTTATCAGTTTAACTTTGAAATTTAATTTAAAAATGTATCTAACTTTTTATCGTTTTTACTTTTCAATCCCACATTGGCGTCCCTCCTAGAAGATGAATTATAAATTAATTTATAAAACGTATTAGATTATAATTTTGAAAATATTATTCCATATTTGGTATTAAAATAATTTATAATATATAATAATTATATATTTTTCTCACACCAAAAAGATATGTGAAATTAATTAAAATTAACTATAATAATTATAGTAAAATTAAACGTAGTAAAGTGGTAAATGTTTATCTTAAAGGAACAAATGTCCTAAAAGCTTTTCCAACACCCATTTTATGGCCATAAGTCATAAATTTACCTTCCTGTATTTATTTTTGTTGGGTTTGGAATATTTCTTTTTTTAAAACATTAGTACAACAATGTTCTGTTAAAAAAATACCATGTGAGTCCCCTTCCTCCCTTATTAAAGGCTGCCACCTCTGCCCATTCCACAAACCTCTCAAACCACTAAGGTTTAGACAATATCTACCCATATAGCTTCGCAACATCCCTCCCCTTGAATTTTATGCCCCACATTGCGCAGAAATACTTCCAAGGAAGCCTTTTTGTATAAACCAATGAAGTTACCCGATTAAGAAGTAACATCTTCTCTTAATATCTCTAGTTTCCTTTCCATTATACACCCATTCAAATATCTGTATTCCATAATTATATAAAAAATCAGTTTAATAAATATTCAAGGATGTTATTATGTAATGGTTTTCACATACACTTACACACATCTCTATATAATGGGTAACGAACACACTATTTCTGTGTACAACAAACTATTTTATCAAAAAACAATGATTGATTTTTTTAACCACCTATCATGGTGGACATTATGATAAAAAACTATATTTATATATGTTATATATGAGTATTTAATTTCTTTTTTCTACTTTAATTTTTATTTATAACATATCATTATTCATTCCATTTTTTGTAAATATGATAATTTTGTTTCAGGAAGTGGGGACTACCGCCCCTTCAAAAGTGATACAACTCATTCATGATATACATGACATATATAAAAGACCTTTTTTATAACTCTATGAAACATATATGACATATATATGATATAGGAATCAAAATATACAAATTTATCACTTATGTTTTTGGCTTTTTATAAAACAATGAAATGAATGTAGAATTCATGCATACACACGACCTACCGTCTCCATGAATAGTGCACTTCATTTGTAATATATAAATATAATGGACTAATATAAATATATATATAATGGATATATATTATAGTTAAGTGTCATTTTAAATTCATCATATGATGAAATCATTATATAATTAATAAGAATAATGAATCACAAGTCAAAACATAGGTGATAAAACTATGCAATTAACTCCCGAAATATTTAAATTAATGATATAGGGTTAACAAACTAGTAATAAAATATTTTAATAAGTTAATATATTATATTATTGAAATATTTATTGTTCTCTTATTAGTTATTACCAAATTTTAAACCACTATACCAAAGGATAAATAACACAAAACAAAAAGGAATGATAAAGTAAGGAATTTCGTCTCAATTTTTATACCACTGAGACTTTATATTTTTTATGCATATAGTTTATTTTATATAGTGTATATAATACTATTTTATAAGATATATCGTGAATATATTTCAACTCATGATAATATAAAAATACATTAATTTAATTTCCTTTGGAGTTTTATGATTTAAAATGTTTTAAAGTGGTACTGGAAACTTTGGAATGTTTAATGATTATTTTTACTCAGTAATGTTTTTAATGAAAACAACCCTTACTATCACTTATCATCCTATGAGGTAATTTTGATAAATTTTTATCCATTATTCAATATGGATATTTGATAAGTCATATTATTTATTTGATATGATGAAATATTTGGACATGTAAGACATGATTGGGGGATATTTGAAGGTAATCTATATAGGTTTGGGACCAGATAATGAATGCTCGTCGAGGCATCAATATTCTCATGAGATGAAATAGATGGTTGAAATTGATGGGGTTTTCCCTAATATGTGAAAAGGTCTTGTGAAAGGTCTTGATAGTACTGGTTCCATGTTTATAGGAAACATATAATCTAATAATTAAATAGTTCCCCTCATTTAGTATAAATTAATATTCATCCATGGGATTTTGTGTCGTCATATCAATGGATAAATTTCCTTTTCAATTTATTTATATAAATGTATTTAGTTTCTATTTTTTACCCTTTTCCTATCGATGTATTTGAATAGCATGTGTTTTCAGTTATTTACAATGACATGTTAATTTATTCCTATTAATTCATTATTGCTTCTACTTTACATACCAATAATGAGAATTTTAGCTGACCCTTATTGTATTTCCTTTTCCTGTAGTTATCAAGAATAAATAATTAAGTATGCATTCAAGAATGTATTTTATTTATTTTTATTTTTTATCAAGTTTTTATTTCTTTTTTCCCAATGTATTATTGATACCATATATGTAATATGTCTTTCCAAGACTACTAAACTAATCTTTTTATCTGGATTTGATTCCTTAGATTCATTCCAATTTAATGAAGTAATTTATTGGCTCTAGGCTTCTCAAGCTGAGGAATTTTACCCCACATCAAAATCCATGGGTTTTCTCATGGTATAATATTATCTCATTTAGTTTATGGGTACATCCATATCATCCCATAATAGTATTTTAAGTATCTATCAAGGCATATATCACATCATGAAACATATGATCCCATAAGATAGATTGTTTATAAGTAGTTTAGGTATCACTAAAGGTGTATATCACATCATGAAACGAAGGAGGATATATTAGGCATTATATATAAGGAATCTATGAATTTCTCAAGGAATAATATAATTTCATTCACCCTATGAGCCCATACAAGGTGATTCATAATAAGAACACGTGTAACAATCATTTTATAAGAAAAATAAATAGTCTCTCTATATTTAATTGTTAGATGTAAGAAATTGGAATTTCTATTCCAAATCACAATTCATCTCTATAACAAACATTTAGTCGAATCACTTAAAAATGATACAAATGTGCCATATAAGTATTCATGATGTTTATACATTCATATATATTCATTTAAATTACTCCATAAATAATAATAATAATAAAAATAAAGTCCAAGGGAGTTTCCATAACACGTACCATTTATTAATTTCATCTATCCATTCTTTATAAATAAATAATCCAACATACCATTAAATGGTATCTTATAACATGGGAAACATAGAAAAAATAAACACATTATTAGTTGACTCTTATATCATGAAAAAATCATATTTATTAGAAATTTATACATAATAATTTATCATAGGACATGTAAGTATATGATCTTGAAATAAATTCTATAAATTCTTCTTCTACTATTTAAGGATTATTGGTTTATGTTTCAAAAAACATTTAGTGTTGTTTTGGATCACTCACCATATTCACTATCCTAGAATACAAGTTACACACTTAGGGGGGGTTATAATGTAGGTCTCATCCTCTAAAAATTTCATCTGTTATCTTAATGGATCAACATGGTAGCCCAAGAAATTTAATTTATGAGTAAAAAATTTTAGTTCCAAGTTTTCGGGAGTCTAGTGTGCTGAATAATGAAACATTTTATAAAGCATGGAGGATTTCAGGGAGAATCCATAAACCACCAACCTCATACATAAGAATTTTAAATATTCAATTATCAGTATTTGAATCAATTCATAATAGAAAAAATAAAAAGAATCAATAAATACCTAGAAAAATTGGTCATAAGTTCCTTCACACCAATAACACTAAATGTGAAAATAGAAAATAAGAAATGAGGTAAGAGGGATCATAGACTAACCAACAGTGATATAACAAGATGATTCCCTTTCATATGGATATTTTATGAGGTATATCTATCAAAATATACAATGTGGTAAAGTAGAGAGCATGGAGAGACTTTTGTGCAAATGGAGGGGGTGAATTGCGTTATTTGGCATTAAAGGAGTTATGGAAATACGATCATTTTTCTCATTTTTATGAGGCAAATGGTTAACACACAAGGATATAAAAATCATATTTAAATAATTTGGCTCCCACTACTTAATATCCACACCCTTCATGGTTCATGACCACAACTAGACCACTAATGTGCTGATCGTGCCTTTGGTACAATCTACAACTATCCATGCCTCATATAGTTACAGTTTATGGTTAGACAAATAGTGCACCAACCATGATACCTCCTCAAAAATACTACACCATCTCACATAGACTCCTAGTGAATATTACTTGGCTAAATAGACCATATAACTTATGAAAATATTAAACATAGTTTGGTGGCATAGTTAGAACAAAAAATGGTTCAACCATCCTCCTAGGTCTCCTTCTTCCAAAACAACCAATTAAGGAAAAAATTTATTAGGAAACTCTGAAAACAATTACGACACCCTTTAGGCCTCATTACACATAAAAAAAACCGCACCATTTTGTTGTTTCACCTATCATAATTTCATTATGAGGGCCTATTTATGATTTGAACCATCCACTAAATGAAAATTTCAAATTCATTAAAAATTTTGACATGGTCCAAACCACGATATATGACATACTCAAGGACTTAGAGCATATGGTCTTTAATAGGATGAGTACTTCACTAGGGGTGCATATGTATTATTTTATATGAAGTAATATGGTATTATTTTTCATTGAATTGATTACCCAGAGTTGAACGAGGATATTGTGATGAATATGAGACCCATTCATAGGATCAATGATTTTTTCAATCATTTTTTGGGAGTTTGGTAGTTCTTCAAAACTGGTCATCAATTAGGAAACCACCTACTACAAGTTAGAGAGGTGTAAATTCGTAAGATGGTGTTTCAGAGTAGGCATGGGTAATATTTTTACATACTAATGTTTTTTGGGATATTAAATTAAATGATAGTATTAATATCCCCCCATGAAAAAGATTTTTAATCGATATTTGGACTCATTTTCATGGTGTTCCTCGATGAGATCCTCATCTACTTTTCGACACCAGTGTAGAATTTGAGAAATATGAGATTTTCATAATTACACATTGATCACTTAATATTTATTATAATATGTCAAAGTGGAACTTTTGTATACTTGAGAAGAAATTCATGGGTTATCTAGTGTTTGAGATAAGTATATGAATGGACTTAGAGAAGATGGAAGTATTTATATCTTAGAAATATCGATGGAACATTTTTCAGATCTGTATATTTATTTGATTAGTGGGATATCACCAACAATTTTTTGTGACTGGTACCAAATATCATCACACATTACATCACCATAGAATAAGGGAGTGAATTTCTAGTTTTCATACTATTTTGAATAATTTTTTCTTGGGCTGAAGTAAATGTTGACGATAGCTCCAGTTTTGACAGTCTTTGAGCCTGATATTTTTCAGTAGATTACTAAGATTCATTAGGTGTTAATATATGATTTGTATTGATATATATATATATATAATATAGTATGATATGGGTCTCATCAACTATGACCCAAATAGTGTAAATAACATACTCATAATTTGGATTTGGAATCCCTGGTCTATGATATGATGTGTTGGTGTAACAATATCATTAATGAGAGGATCTTATTTTACAATGACTATATGATCCCTCTCTATTACCCCAAATATATGGACTATAACATGATATATAAGTTATATCTCGAGTATCTTCAAAATTTCATGTTTGAGATAACGTATACACTTGGGAAGGGAAATTTTCTCATTGACACTCCTAGCCAAATGATGTGTTTTTAGAAAGAAATTGGCGATTGAACTAAATAAGAGAAATTTGTCTTGATAATATTTTTAGATTATTAGTGAATTCATGCTTTAGAAGAATATATTTATATGACTTATTCCCCCTTGGTGGCTACATATTCACTTGTGGACTAGGTGGAGGTTATTTTGGATTCAAACTCAAAGTGTGTTGTGATGAAGGTATGACTGGATGGATTTAACATGATACATGGATTGATAATAGATAGAAAAGATGTGATCAGGGAACATTGAAGATTAATAGTCCCTAAATCCATTACAGATGATTTGTTTAGAGATTACCATACTTATATTGAGTATGTACGTCCAAGAAATTTTTTTTACTCAAAAATTAATAAATAGTTCTGGTGGCCATGAATGAAAAGAGAAATTGATATATACATGTCTTAATGCCATAAATATGAACAGGTAATTCATAAGAACCATTTCAATAGTGGTTTTCTAAATACACCACTAATACCCATGTGTATGTGGGAGGATTTTGTGATGGACATTGGGATGGTGTTACCCTGGACCATGAGGAATCATGATGTTGTCTGTGTGATTGTCAATTGGATAATGAAATGTGAACCCATTTTACTAGTTTGGGATACTCAGTCAGTGGAAGTGATGGGATTTATCTGTTTATATGATATATTAAACCAATACAGAGTTTTGTTGACAAATATTTTGATATGAAATTATTTTTTACATCAATGATGGGGAAGGGGTTGGGGAAGGACCTAGGGACTTAGCTGAGATTGATCACAACATACCATGCACTGAAAAATGGGTAGTCCAATATGGATGTATGCATATTGGAAGATATAATTAGATCATTCATTCTATAATTCAGTGGATCATGTGATTATCATGTTCCATTTCTTGAGTACAAATTTATCAACAAATACTAGAATTATATTCATATGGATCCTTATGAGGATCTCTATAAGTGGTCGTGTCATTCACTACTTTACTATCATGAGGCATGTAAAGTAGTGGTTAGTAAATAGAGTTTGGTTCAAAAGATATCCTAGAGAGTGAAGAGAATTTGTAATTGTGTAATTAACACTCACAGTAGGTGCATATCATATAATGACCATAAGAGGAGGTCATTGGATTTTGTTGTGGGTTCTCAAGTTTTATTGAGTTTTACAACTCGATAATGTCACTGAAATTTGTGGAATAATCAAAAACTAATAGCATTCTTCATTGGAGCCTTTAACATCACTGAGTGTATTTGGATAGTGGTTTATTTCCTTGAGCTTCATCCACCTAACCATGTCATTCATGATTTTTTCCATATTCCATAGTTTCAAAGATACATGGTTGAGAAACTACATGTTATATACTCAGGGGATGTTGAGTTATAAGTAAATGTGTCATATAAGGATCATCTAATGAGGATTGTAGACTAAAGTGTGAATGTCATCCATAGGGAGATGATAACACTTGTCCAGATTTAGTGGCACTATTTTAGGATCCAAGAGGAGTCATTGGATTGATATGATGATGTTCAAACTCAGTGGCATGAGTTATTTTAACAAGAGCCCCAATAAATCATCATGGGAATGAGAAGATAACGGAGGGGGAGAATTATAAAAACATGGAACTTTGTTTCCATATTAAAAATCCCCATTTACCTACTTATCCACATTTTTTATGTTGGAAATGTTTTGTAAATGGCTTGGGGGCTTAGAGAATGTTAATAAGTCTTAAGGGTGTTTTGGATAACATTATTTGCAACAGAGTGGTGGAAACATTGTAACGGAAAAGAACACATAGAAGAGTTTGATACACCAAAAATATGTTGAATATGTTCTAGTTTGATAAGGAATTGAGTCCACACTTCTATAGAAAATGAATGTTCTTTAGTGGGGATATAAGAGTGATATTTCACTGTATCTTTTGACAAGGTGATTCTGATTGAGATGACATTACTATAGTTTGTAATAAAATAATTCAATTATATTTCCACATCAATAACATATATATATTCTTTTTCATGATCATAGAAAGTCAATTATATTAAAAATTATTGTATAAATTTAAATTCATAGAATGTATTATAGATTTTCAATTTAGATTTTTATGAGGCTTTATGAAGTGTTTTCATGTGGAATTGGACCACTGAAGATCCCATTTATATATATTTCTTCCATGTTCATTCATAATTTCAACAATTCTTTATGGTACTGCATAAATACATCCAAACCATATTCCTCATCCCTACACCACTTCAGGTTGAGTTCTAATGGTTATCAATGCATAAATTTACCTCATTCTACATATATTGAGGTTAATCATAGATGTTTTCCGCCCTGAATCAGATCTTCATGCGGCATGGTGGTCTTCTAATAGAACACCCTTATGCTATAGTGGATTATACTCCCCTTCGGTAGGGGTTTATTTATTAATCACTCCCACCACAACACCTAACATGAACATTATAGCCTCCCAGATATCTTGAAGGACTTCATCCTCCTTTTTTTGAGTAGGATCTAGAAGAATTCAGTATGACATTCCTTAGGTAATAATTGGATCTACACATATATTCTTTCTCCTTGAATTCCTTTAAAACCCTAGTAATATTTTTTTTGTAATTGGTTATTAGAGTATTTTGGAGGTGATCATGTTTTTGTTAGAGTGATAACATGGATCAGTTGGTTAAAATTTCTATAAAAATTGACATTTTCATTGAAAACCACGAGGTAAGAAATTCCAATCCATTTTGGGTTCTGTATATGATACATTAATAATAATATAATTATCCTAAATTAGGCCATTCATTTTATGAGGTGATTATGTGTTCATGAGTTTCCATGTGGCATTCTTTATTATGACCTTGTTATTATTTATAGCTATTAATGTTTGATCATTGTATTCCATTTTGTTCTTTAATATGCTATGTATTTATTTTTTTTGATTCATAGCCTATAAAATTGTTTCATAGGAATCGAGAATATCAGGTGGACCGTTACATTTAGTCTGACCCAGTCAAAATTCTTTTATAGGTGAGAATGTATATCCCTATAAAGGTATGTGCATAAGTGGAGAAATTGTAAAATTTGGTCTTGGAGTCCTATGAACATGATAATTATGTGATTAAATGGATCACTCGCTAGGGATTAACATAGTGGAATGTGTTTTAATCCTAGGGAAAACCACCATCTGGGTGGGGATTGGGGATCCTCAGGGTTTAATAGGTCACATTTCTAATGACAACAACCATTTAGTTATGGTCATCTCTGTTACCATGATAGAGGAACATGCTTAACCTATTGGACATCCTTAACAAAAATGACTTGAACCAGATGGGGTTGGAGTTCGTGGAGACTTCATCAGCACACAATTACACAACACATGTATAGTTGTATTTATATTTGAAAATTTATAACACTCTCATCATAAAAATAGTGACCATTGAAACTATTTGTTAAGTGATAGCTTATGAAATGGATAAATTATATTTGAATTTTTCCCAGTGTAATATCAACCCACTAATATTTTCCCCAAAACACTATCCCATAATCATTTCAAATTCATTAAGGGTGAATTAAAATTTTTTCGCTTTTGATGTTCTTAAATTGTTTTTTGACTATATTGAGTAATCATTTAATTTTTTTTTAAAAAAATTAATTTTTTCATATCATTTTTAAATAAATAATTTCTTGTTTTATGTTATTAATCACCTTGGCTATAATCCTCTTATCTCACCTTTGTACTCATTTAATGAAGGATTTATAACTATTTTTCATATTAATGTTTTCCTTAGGATAGATATATTATTTTCATTTCAATTATCTGCAAAATAATTTAATTATGTTTTCAATGTTTTCATAACCATAATTTCTAATGTAAGTTCTTTTCAAAATTATGAAAATAACGTTCTTTAATTTTTTTTGATAAAATCTATTATATTTATATACACTTTTTAAAAGAACAAAAATTTTTTGAACTCTCTTAAAGGAATATAATTGAAGTATAAAAGTGATATATATATATATACTTGTCTCTCTAATTTATTTATTGAGGTTTCATTTCCAAAAATACAATTTATGGTTGATTTAGTTTTCAAAATTCGTTTTTAAAGGACCTTATTTCTCCAATATCTTTCAATGAAAAATTACACTTTAAGGGAATGAGCTTCCTAGAAAAGTAATGTATCGTGTTAATTCGCCTTCTTCCATTAATCATCTTATTTGAATTTATTCCTTTTAAATTTCCATCATTTCTATTTAATTTAATTATTTTTTTAATATCAACTTGCCTTTCAATATCTATCTTTTTATGGTGAATTATATATTTTAATATGGTTTTTCAAAATCTAATTTATTTTCAAAAGAACTTTTCTATTAAAAATATGTTTCTATCATGAATTTTATTTAAAACTCTGGTAGATTTTCTCTCTCTCTTGTTATTTTTTAGTTTTTGAAAATCATAAAGTTTGAGATGTGTTGTTTTCTTTACAATAGAGGATAAAGTTTTAAAATGTTTATTAAAAGGGGGATAATTTTTGGTTTTTTTAATTCTAAAATGTTATTAAATATTATTTTAATTAACTATTTATAGGGGGTTTTAAGAAAGCTGATTCAATTACATTTTCATAAAATTGGAATGGAATTGACATAATAATTTAATATTAAGATTATTTTATATCTTATTAAAACATTTAATATCATTATTTTAACATTCTATGTTAACATAATATTAATTTATTATTTTCTGTTAATTTTTTTTATCATTAAAAATGGGGAGATATTTTGTACCTCTATCTCTCATGGTGTTCTAATGATCACAAACACTCACAAAGGTTTATAAAATTTTCATTCAACTGATTATGGTAGTCTTATTTGAAAAATAATTTGACGGAATTAATGAAATCATAATGCTAATCTAAAGACATGTTAAAGGATCCAATAAATATTTTTTCACCCCTCAATGCCTTGGAGTTATGTTTAAAGAACCAAAGAAGTTATTAGAATTTAGTAGAGGAATCACCACATGAAGATAAAGCTAAGTAAGATCCATTTTCTCACTATTGTAGGCCACTAACTGATCCAAACCATTTTTCAACTAGATGGTATTTTCAGGATGACCCACTGACTAGCTATTAGAGGAGAACAAGCCAATCAATGACCTATCATATGATGTTTCATTCTATTTAAAGGTCAAAAACTAGCCTCCAGATAGTAATTATTCAACATTGGGTTTTTTCTAAAGTATACGAGTTCTAGGAATAACACTGACTACCCAGTGGTTGATACTAAGTATCTCATGGTTTCCATATAGACAATCCGAGCATATATTATTTATGTCCAAAAGACTATAATGATGGTGTTCCAAGGCCATATGACCCCCAAAAATTCCAAAACATTCCATCACATCTTGGATCTGATATAATGACACTCTTGTACCCATGTAAGTTAAAACTTGTCACTACTAACAATATCAATATAAAATCATTGGCATATTGATATATCTCTCAAATCCTCTCATAAATCCTTCATAGGTTCACATTATATCAAAGGACCTCAACCTTTCTCTCTAATATCTCAACCCATTTGTAATCATACTTCGAGATATATATTTTTGTAATTATAATCATTTTCCTCTAGAATACATCTCTACTCTCACCATACTTTTCTAATGTTTTCTTACTCCAAGATTGTGAGGGACTAGTTCTATTGGTACCATTGAAGCTCAAGAGGGTTCTGAAAAACCATAATTATGAGGAACTAGTTTCTTAATCCCCACTAAGATCAAGGTATTATTAATAATATACACCTTTTGATATGATGGTTTGAGAAATAGTGGCTAATATCTAACCTTAAATAAACTCTTTATAAACTAATTTTGTATTTTATTTTGTAATTCTATGTTGCATCATTTATCATCTATTAAATTCTTGTATAAATTTGATTCGATCATTTCCAAAATTATATTTGATATTACATTTGTAATATGTATAAAATTTAAGAACTATCTACCAATAGATTTAAATATTAATTACTTCTTAATATTTTTGAGTTAATTTTTTTATTTATTTACGGTTTAATTTTTTGAAGGAAATTCATCCCCCTGATGACATAATTTATCTGACAAATAGAAATATATGATTCATCAAAGCTATAAAAACTGAAATAATTTTATTAATAAAAAATTACATAATCATGAACTGATAATTACTATAGGTACTAGGAAATATTATCTTATGAATATCCACATCTTGAAATTTTTACTCAGGTTAAATTAATCACATAACAGTCTTAGAAAACAATTGGGCTCCCCAACGCTGAATAAACAGATAATAAATTCTATTCATACAATATTTGTCTTTAAAATTCAATATATTAATTCATCAGAAATCAAAATATAGTTGGAGGCTTCCATATAGAAACATTTTATAGAGAAATAAAGAATCCCAAGGTGGAATGTTCATATGAATTAACCTATTGGCTTCAAGATCCTCAGTCAAGTCTTAATGTTGTGTAAACTCTTTAGGTGCGATGGAATAAGATAGAAAAGAGATTGGAATAGTCTCTTAGAGTTATTTAATTGAATACTAGGGATTATTATAAGGTTTTAACCAATAAAAAATTTCATTAAAACACACATGTAAATTATTCTCTATAATAGGAAATAGAAAAAAAATTCTAGTAAATGAAATCAAGAAGAACCTGTGATAATTGGCATGATATCATTCTGAAAATGGAAGAGAAAACCCAAATATATTTAATCAATGACCTCAATCACTCTAAAAGATGTGATTAACACCATCATGAGATAAAGAAACTCATCCCAATGATGATAAAAATCATTATGGGTACTAAAAAAAATCAACCCTTCCATGAAAAATATCAGGTCAATGATACAAAGATCAAGAACTATGAAATCCCATTAAACCGCATAGTTAGTGATCAAAACTCATAACTCATAAAATTTTAAACCCAATTATTTTCAAATAACCAAGGGAGTGGAACGATCCCTTAAAAATGGAATAATATAAGATTATAATCCCAACGCATCAGTTAGATTGCGTGATATAAATTTATGAGACGAAAGAGTATAAAATAAATACAGGATGATAGAGGATCAGATAAAAACATTACCTATTAATGTAGATGGACCCACTTTTGATTCATATAATTATTACTCTATTGTATATAGGTTTCAGACCTTAGACCCTCCTAGATCCATCTTCACTGCAACGGTATCCCAATTTTCATTAAAATGAGATCCAACACATTTCATTATATCTTACTTATCCTAGGAGTCTAGGGTAATGGTGAACCCAACTATACAACCCTTGGTTACGATTCCAAGAAAATAATTACGAATAATATAATTTATATAATGATGGAAAATATTGGTTGCTACCATAAAAATAGTCTTAGTGAGGATGGGTCTTCTACACTGGAAGAAAAAACCCTATTTTTATCATATGAAGTCCGTGATAATTGATCCTAATGTAACTAGGAACCCTTAGTATGCTTCCTTTTTATCCATGATTTCACACCCTATATACCCACTACTGAAACAGAAGTTCCACTAAGGCATGTCCTCTTATCTAAGAGTTACTTATCCATAGCTATTTTATCAACTACGTAATTAAAATTTAGTAGAAAAATGAAAATAATAACTGATCATATATTGAGATTTTGACCCATTGTAAACCATATAGCCTTGAGTTATTCAATATTTAAATTTTATTTTGATATATGAAACAAATATGAGAAGCGATTATTTTTGTCCATCACTAACCAAACCCATTAATCTCAGATCACAACCTCCCAATCCATCAAAACATGCAATATCATTGCATAAAACATTTGATTGAGAAATATCTTTAACATGTTATATGTGAGTTATTCATCTAATATGTCATTCATGATGGATTACCAAAAATTATTTTTGGGGCTTTTAATATTATAGTTTAAAAATCCCACTTTAGAGTCCATTAGAGTTGTTAAAAATCAAAAATCTTATCTATTATCTCAATCCATTCAGTGAATTCATTGGTTCTTTTCTCATAATCGAATATAGGAGGATTTTGATTGGTAAAATTCAATTCACGATGCACTATAAATTAGTAATTTACACCACACACCATATCCAAGGATTAAATTAAATGGATTATTGTTTCAACTAAATCATGGCTCGTAGAAGGGGTTTTCCCCAAAAATTTCACCATTGTTTTTTTCCCTCTGATTTTAAGATATATTTTATGGACTATTCTGTATTACACACTAGAAATAATATATTATTAGATTATAAATACAACTATAAAATAAAAATATAAACATCATGAATCCATATTAAATACGTCCCAAATGAAAGAAAAAACATGGCATGACTACTCTAAATAATCCAAAAATAAAGCTTTAGGACTGATGAAGAATCCTTGAAAAACCATTTATTTTAATCCAATCTACCAATAATATCTAGAAAAAATAACATTATCTAATACTATTTTTTAACTAACCAACCACAGTCAACCAAATGAATCATCCATGCTAGATCTCCCCATGTCTTGAAGCGCGTTCTTGATTTTAATGGGCTTGAGATGTGGGCATGTGTATCAAAACAAAAAAAATTGACGGGATGATTTCAACATTATATCATAACACAAAATATCTCATGTATAAAAAGATAAAGATAAAAACCAATGAAATTTATAGAATAATTGGTACAACCATGAGACATAACAAAAAAAGTCTGAAATAAAATTATGAATATAAACCAAAAAAATGAAATAGAAGTAAGTATTCGCGTAAAAATTCATTACCAAAACATTTTGACAATAGCCAAGATATTTCTTGGAGCTATATGAAACCATTACCTTTACCGAAATCCTAAAAAACCAAGTATAATTTTTTTTAATCGAATATGAATTGAGTGAGGAAAATTCGATGTAAGATAGCACAATGACTTTATAAAATGTCTACTTCTCTATAACAATTAGTATAATAATTAAAACAAACCATGTTTCATAATGAAATTTAATTTTAAAATGTTTTATCATAAAATATACATTGAATTAATGTAAAAAGTTATATAATAAAATAACAATGAAGAAGAAGAAAATACCTTTATTGTATATATAGAGAGAAATAATCAAAGCCATCCAATTAAAATCTTAAGATAAATATTTCACAAATAAACAAAATAAAATTCACTTTCATGATTAAGAGAAAGAAAAAATTGGTCTTGGTAATATTAATATATAAATAAAAAACACAAGGAAAACTAACAGGTGAAATCATGAATATTAATGTATAGAAACACTAGCCATTTAAATACAATATTACATGATTTTAGGTCTAATAAAACAATAGATTACAAGACAAGGATCATGAAATCTATTGTTTTTTAAGACTAGGCACATAAAACATAAAACATAATACTAAAAAAACATATTTATTTAATCTTCATAAAGATCTAATATCTTTCTTTGTGCCCTTACATCTGTATAGGGTACCTTGGGGATCACATGATAGAAGGGATGAGCTAAAATATAAGTCAGGGAATAAACATAAGAATAAGTTTTTGGAACATGGATTATAGATAAAAAAAATGATATAAAATGGCATATATAATCATAACATATAAACGTGGGATCATATAATCACTGAATCATAAAAATGTGGATGTAACATTAATCATGACTTTAGAACAAGTCAATGCTAACCACAAAGAGCGTGGAACACGGTAGCATGAGTGAAGGCTAACAACCAAGACTTACGCACATGGTAGCACAAGCCAGGCCTAACTGCGGAGACTGTCGCACATAACGTCTCATGAGACTCAGCATTGCCGAATGAATTAGAGTGCTATCTGGGAGAAAAAATCTTAACTTTTAAAGAATATTTCCCCCATAATTAATCATATATAATCAATCTTACACAATCATAAGGGTTACCCATGGAAAGAATTAGGTACCACAATCATGTAATAAAGCATAAAAAATGTGTGTATCATAAAAGTGTCCATGAATTAAAAGAACTAAAATATACAAGGAAATTAATAATAGAAAATATTCATGTATCTTGGTAATTTATGTCATGTATAAGTGAAAACATGTAAAAAAATCATATAAGGAATATATCATTAAAACATTTTTGTGAGGTTTTATGGAAAATACTAAAGAGAATTTAAAATTTAAAGGGGAGAATCATTAATATAAAATCATAAGTGAACCAGGAAGGTTTTTATAATAGAAAAACTAATTTTATAAAGACAACAGTATATTAAAACATAATATAGAGTGCACTTGAAATCATGTAGGAATTCAGGAAGTTCCCTTGAAACCGATTTTCTTATCGAGAAGTATTGAGGAGGGAATCACTGTAGAGACCCAAACTTGACGTACATGGACATTACATTACATTTACATTAATTGTGTGAAATACATAATACATCACAAAAACTGACATCCAAGGACCATAATAGTTTAGTGTCTTTAGAAGCTCAGAACATAATCTTCTAATAATGGTGAAAGATCATCAATATCTCCCATAAAGATCATCCATTTTTTTCTTACCTAAAAAAATTCTTTATATCCTGGGGAAAAGAAAACATAAAAAGGGTGAGCTCAAATGCTCAGTAAGGGTAAACAAAGAGAACATAAACAATCCATAAACATTTCAACGTAATAACATGAACATAAAACATCAAAAATCATGAGTAATGACATAAATCATGAAAGTACATAAGGCATAGATCATAAAGGAACATTAATAATGATAAAATAGCATGGGAATAAAACATGTAATTATGGAAACCATTAATCACGTGATATGATTTCCATATTAGCCAAGGAATTTCTGGCAAGAACATTATAGTAGACAAAGTCCATTACTGAATCAGGTTTACTTGTCGTTCCAGCCCTGTATTATTGTACCAGATTTACTTTCCGTTACAACCATGTCTATCTCATGAGATATAAATCTTTACCCAATTCATTTGAAGGAGTATAGGTCCCACCCATCTCATAATGAAATCATTCTTACGTGTGCCACAACATAAACATAAATCATTCATCCTAACCCAAAGAATAAAATGGGTTTCATAAACATCATCCCATCGTAACATAATCCATATAAAACAATTGGATATCATTTTTTCATAAGACAAGTTATACCATATAAATCATATAGATATTATACTTGAAACATAAACATATGAAATCATGACATCTTAGATGGAAAATGGTTTTGAAAAATCACTTGAAATCAATTCTTGATGAAAATATCCTTTCTACTTCAAAATAATTTTCTTTTCACAAAATTCCATGAAATTTAAAAAAGAAGATTTTTTTTGAAAATAGTCATGAAATCTTATAGAGTAAGATTCATGAAAATAAAGAGTTATGAAACCGTAAAAATCCGTTCATGTCGTATAAGTTAAAAAAACATTCTTCTCGTACTTTTGTTGGAAAAGTCAAAAAGTAACTCGTATAGTAAACAAAAGAAAGATTCCTTCCATAGCATGTGGTAAAATACATAAAAGGGTAAAATGTCTTTAAACATACATGGAAGAATAGTAAACATTTTATGAATACATTTTGAGAAATCATGGAAATGGATGATAAACATAACCCCAGTAAAGACGTATGAATAAACAATCACGGTTAAAAACATGATTGGAATAATTATCCCATACAGTTTATAATCGGTGGAATCATACATGTCTTAAAATAAAGAAAATTACAAGAAAATGTAAATATCATATCATTCATAATATATATCATAAAACATTCATGGTAAGTGTAAACACCATTCAAAATAAATAGTTGGTGATTAAGGCATATGTCTCTCGGAAATAAAAGTGAGACGAAATAATCCCTTACCTTATGTCTAATTTCTTCAGTATATGTCTGAGACTCCTATATAGTGGGTTTATACATATTATTATATTGTAACAGAATTATAATAATATTTATGATATCATATATGATTCACTTATCACTTTATATTAACCGTTCATTTGTCAATTCCATGTTAAAGAAGTGTTTTGGGTAAAATCATTTCATTTATCGTACGTGTTTGGACTTGTAGTTATTGATATTATTATTACTTGTATCATGATTTACATTCTTCCAGAATTTAAATAATGATTTATATATCATATATATTCAGTATATATATATAATATATAGATAAATGAAATGAAATACACCGTTCATGGAGACGGTATGCCCTACGTACGCGTGAACGCGGTTTTCCTTTCCTTATTGACTTGAATGGAAGTAAGTAGATAAATTATATATATATACATAAATCCAGTATATTTATTATGTCATATATTTCATTATTATTCATTATATATACTTTATAATCATTCTTTAATTGTTAACATAGAGAATGAATCTCATCGCGTCGTGGAAACGCTAGTCTGTACATACGCACGGGCCATGATATCATTCTTTTGATATTAAAATCGTGTATAATTGGATAGTATATCATATATAAAGAATCATAATAATGTTATATTTATCATTTATATCATTTATACACATTATTATACCCATCCAAATGATGAAATGTTTGAATAACAAACTACACCATGACGTGGAGACGGTAGGCCGTATGTACGCACGTGTGGTGACTTTTTCATTCATAAGATGGATAAAATAAATAATATGGTTGTAAATTTTTTTTAATAACATCACAGTATATATAAGATACTGGAGTTATTATTTTATAATGGAAACAAAAAATAAGGAGGAAGTGGAAGAAGAAAGGAACTTGAAATAGGTGGTGAGATATTGACCTCTTCTTCTGGTTCTTCCTTTTGATTTGATCAAAAGGGATCTTTAGGTTGGCTTTCTGACTAAAGGAAGGCCTCTAGGATGAAGGTAGGATAGTTGAGAGGGTATTTGTTCAGGGGTTGGTTGAGCCAAATGGCTTTGGATGTGTTAATTATAGATAAGGGGGGGGGGGGGGGGTTCCCTTATATAAGATAGGTGATGGGAACCTTAGGAAAAAATTAAAATATTATTTTATAATAAATAAATATTCAGTTTATAACGGTTCTAAAGTGACTTATTTAGATGCTAGGGTGGGTTTGAGTCGGGATCCTCTCAACCAATAGGTTTTAGACAAGTTTAGGTTACCATTTTAAACTTATCATTTAGATTGAAATCTATGTCAAATTATTTAACTTTTACCGTGTCTTCTTGTAGTCTTACACTATGGTTAATAAACATACTATAAACTGCCAATCAAACCCTAATTGGTTAATTAATGTTGTATATATTATTATATAATTCTTCTGGACGATCCTTAGATTTTTAGGACCATTATATCAATTAATAATATAATATTTTTTTTAAAAACTCTTTTTTGTAAATTTTGACACTATTTGGTATTTTGTTTTCACTAAATTTATAATAGCATTATTACTTCAAAAAAAATTCATCTAACCAACCCTTATATGTTATAGTAACCAATATAATTCTTATAACGCATAAAAGGTCACAAATTACATTTATTTGTGTATTGAAAATATCAATTATTTTAATATTTCATTAATAAGGTAATTATTGCATCATCATTGTGTCATAAATAAAACAAATTATTTAATATCTAAAAAATATAAATAAAATACCATTACGTAGGAAATATATTTATATTTTTAATTAATATTTATAGTCTAATTTATCATATGTATAACCCTATATTAATAATGTTTTAGTTATTAAACTTTGATTTTAACTCTTTTAACTCTTCTTTAAATAAAATAATAATAAGTGTCCTAATCTAATCCAAGTGGACCAAAGAGGTTCATATTTTATTCCTAAGGGACTTTATGGTCGAAATATACTTATCCGATAGAATTAGGACATGTTTTAGGGTAAAAATAATATCATTTTTACCGTTAATTACCCTATTTACTTTTAACCATGGTAAATAAAAGTAAAAAATTACTATTCACCAAAAATTATTTTTATCTTATTGAACCACATTTTACTCCTTGATATTAACCGTGTCTCTCAGATTTTTGAAATTCAACTCATAGAGGCGGTAAATTTAGGTTTTATGTAAATTTCAAAATGCTCCTAGGATGTGGGTAAAGGACGGTAAAAAGTTCAATAAAATATTTATATAACTAAAATTATTTTAAAATGACTCAAATGAATTACATAGAACTTATATAGGTATTATTTATCTATTTTTACCTAAAATAAATTTAAATAAAATAAATGATTACTTAAAAAGTTGTATTTAACCAATAAATCAGTGTTTTTTACTATTCATCAAAAATTGAATGTTTTTTGAAAAATACCAAAAATTCACCATAGGCTAATTTTGATATTCAGAATCCAAAAATGACGTCCATTTTGAAAGATAAAATTTATAAATTTTCAAAAAGTGGGTATTACTATTCATAACTGCTAGTTTATATAATATTTTAATAACATGTCATTGTTTAGTGAAACACAGTATTGTGTACGACAAATGCTATTGAGCAAGGCCACGATTGCCTATAATGCATGCCAAGTCAGGGCTGCATGTAGTGCATGATTCCTTTGTTGTTGCGTATAAAATAATCCAACCATATTTCATTTATACATTGAATATATATATATATATATACACACTCAATGTTTCTTAGAATAACTTCTATGAAACGAACTTGAAATTGTGTGTAACACGATCCAAGAATAATGTTGCGTATGATGCAAGCTAATACGATGTTGTGTATAGTGCAAGATAATCTTGGTGTAGCATACCACACAAGACATCAAATAAATTAAAAAGAATACTTCTCATA
The DNA here is from genome assembly GCA_963277665.1 of Viscum album. Lineage (NCBI taxonomy): Eukaryota > Viridiplantae > Streptophyta > Magnoliopsida > Santalales > Viscaceae > Viscum > Viscum album. The sequence continues at coordinate 155,030,303 of OY728164.1, forward strand.
AAATCTCAGGGTGTTACATTCTACCCCCCTTAAAATGAATTACGCCCTCGACATTCGTCAGGGTTATAAATGGGTTTTTACTTGAATGTTTCTTTCATAGAAACCCACATTGTAAAAAAAGAATAATAGAACATCATTTTAAAAAGTAAAGTTAGAAACCTAATGGATACCCAAAGTAACTCCTCACTGGGTTTCCACATAGGAGAATATCTGTGAAAATGTGGATATGGAAGAGAAATCTAACCATCATGTTCTGATAGAAAGTGGTAGAGAACATGGCTATGAAAAAGCTTGCAATCACAAATCCATAAATTTGTGATGATCTAAAGTACCATCTGATTCATTGGATATGATTGTACTAGGAAAATGTTTTTGATTTTCAATATCATTTCTCTATTGTTGATGAATTAAAAGAAATACATACTTTATTTTGGTACAATCTCACCGGTGTTCGTGCCTTGAAAAATTTCCACGTCATATCTTAAAGAAATGAAGATGAATTTGTCTTCTGTGAAGTGTTAGCAAATCATGCAATAGAATGATAGGTCATTCCATTTGTCTCAAACATAACGTTAGCAAAAATTATGTACATAAGTCCATATTATGGTGAGATTAATCATATATGGTACCAAAAATGGACTTATACTTCATCGATCAATAAAATATAACTAGTTTCTACTAACCAAGGTCTTGATGTAGGCCAGAGGTAGGTGATAAAGGCCAGTCATGCTTCGGTTTTGGGTTCGATTCCCACAACCTTGTCTGACGCAACGGGTTGTCGCTCGTCCTACGAGTTTTCCTTTTTCTAAAACTACATTATTATAACATTGCAACAATAATATCAAAAAAAGTTTTAGCCTAAAACAATACCATATTATGTATAACTTAATTCAATCCAATCTTTAGGCTTATCGAAAATACTTCGGTCTATGATCATAGTATAAAGAAAATGATTACTTGAAAAGTCACATAACAAGCATGTGAATACCATCATTTTCCCCCATATATCATAAGATATATCTTATTGGTCACATTTCAAACATGTGAATACCTTAATCATGTATTCCTTTGAAACATGAATTACCATAGTACCTTAGTGAAAACATGAATGCTGTCAAAAGTTAAATCTTTCCACATACCAAAATCCCAAAATTTCAATATACTCTAACCATGATATCATTTTGTCCTTATATCAGTCATTATCTCATGAATACTATAAATTTTTTCATTTTCTCCTTATCCCTCCACTATGTGCATATCATCTGCTTTCCAAAAATATTTCAATCACTTTTCATTATTACCAGTACCATTAAATATACACTTTCAGATACTTTAGGAAAAACAATAGTGTAACAATCCTTAGATGTTTCATTATTCCATAGTACCATATATTATTCTTGATAAACATGCAATCATTCTACTACCTTCATAAACCATTGACTGAGCTTCAAAACTTATTTCATCTCATATATCATTTATAGTCTCTTAATCATCATCAATATAAATACTACCCATATGACCATGTTGATTCTCTTCATGAGACATTCCCTTAGGGAATTGTTTTGCATAATGCCCATACATTTTACATTTAAAACATTTTACAATTTTTGATGTCTTCGAAATACCACAATCCTTGTCCATGGAGTTAACTGAACCTTTTCCTTTGCCATTACTAGCTTTGTGCCCTTCTTTTCCACACCTAAAGAATGTTCCAGTCCTTTGTAACATTCTCCCTAATACCTCTTCCCACATGATTTACATGAGGGAAATTGAACTTTCTTTCCTCTATGATCATCATGAAACTCCATGTTTCTCTTATTAGACGAGTCAGAAAACATACCAAAGTTTATATTATTGATCATGTTAGGAGATTTCTGATTAGGCATAATAACGATGTTTCACCTTCCAAATCCCATTTCATTTTGTTGCTCATGAAGAATATCATTCCATTGTCCATCATATTCTCCATTAACATGAATCTTACTATTTCAAGACATTTCTTAAAACCCAAAAAAAATATTATGCGAGGCAAAACTCGTACTAGAAAAAAAAAACATAATCAAGGGGGAGTACATTAAATCTCTAACATATTAGGTTTAATTCTATGATTGTTACCATAATTCTAGGACTATAATCTATACTTATACTTAACCTTAGGGATACTCCTAGATATACATTAGAAATATCTCTAAGAGTCTCACTAAAGTTTTCGCATCCAAGATTCCAAAGGTTGACTAAACCATTCCTCTGATAACAACTTTAGAGACCCAAACTTGACGTACATGGACATTACATTACTTTAATTTTTTTTTTCAAAATACATAATACATAACAAAAACTGACATCTAAGGACTGTAATAGTATAGTGTCTTTGGAAAATCGGAACATAATCTTCTAATCATTGTGAATGATCGTCAACATCTCCCATAATGATCATCCTTTTTTCCTACCTGAAAAATTTATTTATATCCCATGGAAAAGAAAACATAAAAAGGGTGAGATCAAATGCTCATTAAGGGTAAACATGGAGAACATAAAAAATCCATAATCATTTGAAAGTAATAACATGAACATAAGACATCAAAATCATGAGTAATGACATAAATCTTGACAGTACATAAGGAATTGATCATAAAGGAAGATTAATAATGATAAAATAGCATGGGGATAAAACAAGTAATTGTGGAAACCATTAAGCACATGATATTATTTCCATAGTTGTTGAGGCATTGCTTCCAAGACCATCATAGTGGAAAAATTCCACTACTGAATCGGGTTTACTTCCCATTCCATCCCTGTATGACTGTACCAGATTTACGTTCCGTTAAATCCATGTTTATCTCATAAGATATAAATATTTACCCAATGCATTGGAGGGATATATAGGTCCCAAACATCTCATAATGAAATCATTCTTACGTGTTCCATAATATAAACAAAAATCATTCATCATAACCCAAAGAATAAAATGGGTTTCATAAACATCATCCCATCATAACATAATACATATAAAACAAATGGATATCATTTCATCATAAGAAAAATAAAACCATTTAAATCATAGAGATATTATACTTGAAACACACACATATGAAATAATGTCATCTTAGATGGAAAATGGTTTTGATAAAACACTTGAAATAAATTCTTGAGGAAAATATCGTTTCTTCTTCAAAATCATTTTCTTTTCACAAAATACCATGAAAATGTAAAAGAAAATGATTTTGTTGAAAATATTAATGAAATATTATAAAGTAAGGTTAATGAAAATAAGGCATTATAAAACCGTAAAAACCTGTTCATGCATTATAAGTTAAAAAAACTTTTTCTCGTACTTTTGTCGGAAAAGTAAAAAAGTACCTCATATGGTAAAGAAAAGAAAGATTCATTACATACTTTGTGGTAAAAGTCATAAAAGGGTAAAATGACTTTAAAAATACATGAAATAATAGTAAAAATTTTATGAAAACAATTTGAGAAAACATGGAAATGGATGATAAACATAACCCCAGTAAATACTTATGAATAAACAATCTCGGACAAAAACGAGATTGGAATAATTATCCCTTACAATTTATAATCGGTGGAATAATATGTGTCATCAAATAATGAAAATTAAATTCATATGTAAATATCATATCATTCATATTAAAAATCATAAAACATTCATGGGAAGCGTAAACACCGTACAAAATAAATAGTTGGTGATTAAGGCATATGTCTCTCAAAAATAAAAGTGAGACAAAATAATCCATTACCTTATGTCCAATTTCATCCATATGTGTCCGAGACTCCTGTATAGTGGGTTTAAACATATTATTATATTATAACATAATCATAATAATATTTATGATATCATATATGATTCACTTATGACTTTATATTAACCATTCATTTGTCAATTCCATGTTAAAGAAGTGTTTTGGGTAAAATAGTTTCATTTATAATATGTGTTTGGACATGTTGTTCTTGATATTATTATTAATTATATCATGATTTACATACTTCAAAAATGAAAATAAGGATTTTTATATCATATATATTCACTATATATATATATATTATAGATAGATAAATGAAATGAAATACATCGTTCATGGAGACGGTAGGTCATACGTACGCATGAATGATGTTTTCCTTTCCTTATTGACATGAATGGAAGTAAGTAGATGAGATATATATATATATATATACATTAATCAAGTAGCTTTATTATTTCATATATTTCATTGTAATTCATTATATATACTTTATAATCATTCTTAAATTGTTAACATGGAGAATGAATCTCATCGCGTCATGGAGACGGTAGTCCGTACGTACACACGAGCGAAGATATCATTATTTTGATATTAAAATAGTGTATAATTGGATGGTATATAATATATAAAGAATCATAATAATGTTATATTTATCATTTATATAATTTATACTCATTATTATACCCATCCAAATGATGAAATGTAAGAATAAAAATCTATGCCACGACGTCGAGACGGTAAGACATGCGTACACATGTGTGGGTACTTTTTCATTCATGGGATGGATAAAATAACTAATATGGTTGTAAAATTTTTATAATTACATCACAATATATAGAATATACTGGAGTAGTTATTTTATAATGGAAACAATAAAGAAGGAGGACGTGGAAGAAGAAAAGAACTTGAAATATGTGGTGAGATATTTACCTCTTATTCAGGTTCTTCCTATTGATTTGATCAAAAGGGCTATTTAGGTTGGATTTATGACTAAATTAAGGCATCTTGGATGAAGGTAGGATAGTTTATATGGTATTTGGGTAGGTTTTGGATGATCCAAATGGCTTTGGATGTGTGAATTAGAGATAAGGGGGAGTGCCCTTTTATAAGAGGCTTGAGGGGCAACTTAGGAAAAACTTAAAATATTATTTTATAATAAATTCATATTTAGTTTACAATAGCACCAAAGTGACTTATTTGGAGGCTAGGGTGTGTATGGGTCTATATAATCTCAAAAAAAGGTTTTAGACAAGTTTAGGTTACCATTTTAACCTTATCATTTAGATTTAACTCTAAGTTAAATAATTTAACTTTTATTGTGACTTCTTGTATTCTTACACTATATGGTTAATAAATTTACTATAAACTACCAATAGAAGCCTAATTGGTTCATTAATTTCATTTATATTATTATATAAGTCTTTTGGATGATCCTTATATTTTTAGGACCATTATATCAATTAATAATGTAATATTTGTTTTAAAAACCTTTTTATGTCAATTTTGAAACTATTTGGTATTTTCTTTTCTCTAAACTCATAATAACACTATTAATTCAATAAAAATTCATCTAACCAACCCTAATATGTTATATTAACCTAGAAAGTTCTTTTAATTCATATAAAGTTTCAAATTACATTTATTTGGGTATTTATAATATAAATTATGTTAATATTTCATTAATAATTTAATTATTGCATCATCATTGTGTCATAAATAAATTAAATTATTTAATATCTAAAAAATATAAATAAAATAAAATTACGTAGGAAATACTTTTATATTTCTAATGAATATTTATAGACGAATTTATCTTATGTATAACCCAATATTAAAAATGTTTTAGTTATTAAACATTGATTTTAACTCTTTTAAATCTTCTTTAAATAAAATAATAATAAGTGTCCTAATCTAATCCAAGTAGAACAAAGAGGTTCATATTTTATTCCTAAGATTATTTTTCATCTAATTATACTTATCCAATAGTATTAATACATGTGTTAGGGTAATAATAATATCATTTTTACCCTTAATTACCCTATTTACTTTTAACCGTGTTAAATAAAAGTAAAAATTTACTATTCAACAAAAAATATTTATATCTTATTGAATCAAATTTTAATCCTTGATGTTAACCGTGTCTCTCGTATTTTCGAAATTCAACTCATAGAAGTGGTGAAATTATGTTTTATGTAAATTTTCAAATGCTCCTAGGAGGTGGGTAGACGGTAAAAAGTTCAATAAAATGTTTATATATCTAAAATTATTATAAAATGACTCCAATGAATTACATTGAATATATATAGGTATTATATAGCTATTTTGACCTAAAATAAATTTAAATAAAATAAATGATTATTTAAAAAGTCGGTTTTAACCAATAACTCAGTGTTTTTCACTATTCATCAAAAATTGAATGCTTTCAAAAAAATACCAAAAATTCACCCTAGGATAATTTCGATATTCTGAATCAAAAAATGAAGTCTATTTTGAATGATAAAATTTATAAAATTTTAAAAATTGGGTATTTCTATTCATAACGGCTAGTTTATATAATAATTTAACAACATATTGTTGTTTAGTGAAACTCAGTATTGCGTACAACACACACTATTGAGAAAGGTCACGATTGCGTGTAATGCATGCCTAGTTAGGGCTGCGTGTAGTTGAAGATTCCTTTGGTGTTGCATATAACCGAATCCAACCATATTTAATTTATACATTGAATATATATATATACACACTCAATGTTGTGTAGAATAACTTCTATCAAACGAACTTTAAATTGTGTGTAACACGATCCAAGAATAGTGTTGCATATGCTGAAAGCTAATACGGTTTTGTGTATAGCACAAGATAACCTTGGTGTAACATACAACACAAGGCATCAAATAAATTAAAAAGAATACTTCTCATAAAATCTCAGGGTGTTATAATCACTTAAAAACATGTATATCCTAGATAGATAATGATGAAATGGTCTTGATAATTGATTTTAATACATGTAAAAATAATTTATAATATGCACATAAAATGATAGGACAACTTTATTTTTGTAAAAGTAAATAAGGAAACCCAAAGGAACAAAGGAGGTTCAGGTAGAATCCCTTATGAATTATCGGCATGGTATCAAGTGTACATAAGAGGGATTAATATGAGAAAAAGGAGTTTCTAATCTTGTATAAATCAAGAGGTAAGTACGAGGGTGGTGCGAACTCATACCACATCATTAGGGATAACACATTAAGGGGAATAACATAGAGGACATTCATGTATAAAAGTGAAATAGAGAAGATCCATTACCTTAAGTATGATGGTGTTTTTATCTTGATATTAATGACATGAATAATAAAATAATATTCATTAATTAAAAATTCTAGAACCACTTTTACATGTTAATTATTTAGTATAAACTTTTTGTGTTCATTCAAAACATTTTTTCTTAGTTATGAGGGTTAATTTCATTGTTTGGTTATGTTTTCTTCCTTGGTTTTAGTGATTAGTTTACTTATATTCATGTTCGGACACACATGAATGATGAGAGTGGTTTCCTAGAATTGATGTCATAGGGAATTAGTGAACATCCATTAGATTAAATAGTGATAAAATTCATTTGGTTTTTTGGAGTGAAGGTTAATAATTATACAAAACATTCATGATAAACGCTTGAATTAATTTGGATATTTTTATCATAATTAATTTGGTTTGTATTAATATATTCAATAATGGGTGAAAAAGGATTCCAAAACAACACATAATATAAAATACATATTCAATAGTCTGGCTGAACTATGAAAATGGGTTCTTGACTAGAATTTAATATTGTAATACAAATTGAAAACACGTCATCCATGAATGTGATAAATTAATACATCTCGGACAGTGTTTTCATTTATTTGGTATAAAAGTATGGGAAATGAGATATGATAATGATTTATTCGATTAGAATAACAACATTCCAGTAAATGTATGATTCTATATTTGTCACAAAAATTTGATGAGGATATGTTAGGAAAGAAAAGAGAACAAAGGAACATTAAATGAATATGAAAGAAAAGAAAAGAGGAATTTACATCATGATTCAATCTTCATTGAGAGCCTCTTAAAGGGAGAGTATTTTATCTTTTGAGGAGACCAAGTGGTTCTAGTCATGGGTAAGGATCTTGAGATGATATTTGGGTATAATTTTTGGAAGGTAGAAGGCTTGAGAGGGGTGGAGAGACGAAGAGTGTGTGGGTGGTTTTTTCTAGTGGAGGGGAGGAGGGTTTTCATCATATTTTAATCATTAGTATATTCTATTTTCATAAGAAAAAAATAAAATAATAACGATTCTTGTGATTAAAAATAGTAATATGTGCATGTGAGTTCAAACCAATGTCCAATTACATCATCCATGACTCAATCATGATGCAGAAATTCAGGTTTTAGCATTTATTGTTAATTATCATATTTTACTATTTATCAAATATTCAATTATTTTAGACATTCCCAAAAAATTCACCCAAATTTTTTTTGATGCGTATAATCCAAAAATGAATACCATTTTCCATGAACAATTTTTTAAATATGATTAATTTAATTTTTAATTAAAATCACGATTTACTTGAAAAATACAGATTTTAAAACAATAAGTGATTTTACAATGATTTTTCAAAAATTAATTAAGTTTTTATAAAATTTTCATAAAACCAAAAGAAATATAATTTTAAATTTATGAACATCTTTTAGGAAAATAAATTTTTATTTAAACTAATTAATTAATTGTAATTAATTATTTCTGACATACAAAAATATGAATACTTCTACTATGGTCATATTATCACTTATAGGATGACTAATGTTTATTTATACATTCATGGGTGAAAATACTATTCTTTTTTAAGATTTAGAATTAATAAGGGTAAAATTAATATTTATAAGGGTCAGTTACTATTCACTAAAACTTATGTTTGTTTTATCAGACTCTAAACATCTTACTGACCGCAACTGTGTATGTCATATTTTTTAAATTCAAAACATAGAAGTGGAAATAATATTTTTAAAGGTCACAAATTACATTGTAGTTCATTGTGTTGTGATTTAATGTGATTATATGACACAATTATAAGAAGCGAATTTCAATTGATAAAACATTGGGTCGTTACATTATTCACGCCATATGAAATTTTTCCCTCAAAATTTTGATTTACATTTTAAGCTATAAATAGGTGTAGGTACTTTTTTTAACTGCTTCCTCCAATTCCAATGTTTCCTCTTCATACATATGGTTCCACCACAATACTTTAACCAGGTGATTAGTCTTTTTTACATACCACTTTATCTCTATAATCCTAGATATTCACAAGATTCTCCTCGTAAGAATGATAATTCTCCATCTATACCACCTCTGAAGAAAGTATATGTGAAGTGTCTGGTATGTACTTAAATAAAAGGTATATATGAAACAAATCATTTACTTTTTACATGGTAGATGAATCGTTAGTCGATAAGACACAACCCCGACACGATCAAGAATCTAAAAGGAAATGATGTACCCAAGACATAGCTTTCCTTTTTTCCAAAACCTCATGACATTCTTTCATGGGTATATGTGGAGAAATACCATGAATCCAACTTTGATCTCAAGGTCTTGTCGACGCTTGTCTGTATAACACTTCTATTGAATTTGGGGTATCATTATGTGATGATAAATGGGTTTTGCCTTATCCACTGTTTCATAGACCATTTCAGGTTCTATCAGTGAATTGTCATTGATTTTATCCCAAAACACTGGTGTTCTGAACCTTTTCCAATAAAGGTTTTCATAGGGTGTCAGTCGTATGCTTGAGGGTAAACTATTGTCAGAGGAGAATTAAACCAGTGGAAGATATTTTTCCCATCCCCATTTTAATTCAATTTAACTCTATCTCAACATATATTCTATTGTCTGAATAGTCTTCTTAGATTGGCCATTAGTTTGAGGATGATAGGTCGTACTGAAGATCAGTTCAGTTCTTAGAGCATGTTGGCGAATATTCTAGAACATTGAGGTGAATCTCGAATCTTGATTGGATACTATTGATTATGGTACTCAAGGAATCCTTACCACATATTTGATATATATCCATTAATGTTTATAAAATGATGATTCTTCTTGAATCATGATAAATATAGATGTCTTTGTAAGACGATCCACAATGACCCATATAGCATTGTTTCCCCTGGATGTCCTTGGAAGTCTAGTGACAAAGTTCATGGTCATGTTATTCCACTTCCATGTTGGTATGGGTAGTGGATGCATCATCCCCTTACACTTATATCTTTCATCCTTCAATTTTTTACATAGTAGGTACTTTGATGTATATTAAGTAATCTTCTTCTTCATATTGTCCCACCAAAAGTTATCTCGGAAATATCGATACATTTTTGCACTCTCTGGGTGGATAGTAAAGGTTGAGCTATGTGTGTAATTAAGAAGCTCCTTATTTATCTTTGGATTGGATGGTACACATAATCAAGACCCAAATCATAAAACTCTTTCCTCTTCAATCTTGATCTCTGAGGATTTTCTCTTTCAAATAACTTCAACCTTTTTCTAAATTTCCACATCTTTCCTTTGAACATCCTTTGTTATATCAATGAGGTATGGTTGAGAAATATTTTGAGAAAGGATTGATGATGTTCCACTCTCAATGAAATCCATGTCCATCCTTTTCACATCAAAGAAGATTATATCCTTTTCAATTCTCATCATTGATAAAGAGATAGGACCCAATCTACTCGGAGCATCCTCCACCTTTTTTGTGTTACATGGATGGTACTGGATTATTAGTCATAATCCTTGATGATCTATAACCATCTTCATAGGATCATACAAATATCTTTTTGGGTGAATATATATTTGAGACTCATGTGATAACTATATATCTCACACTTCTCCCCAAATAGATAATGTCCCATAATTTTCAAGTAAACATCGCAGCCACCTACTCTAGATCATGTGTATGATAGTTTTTCTCATGGATTTCAAGATTCCTTGAGGCATAGGTTATCACTTTATCATTTTGAATCATCACACAGACTAAGAACTTCTTTTAAGAATTACTCTAGACCACAAAATATTCCCCACTTTTTGGAAGTGTGAGTATCAGCGTAGGGATTAGCCTCTTTTTCAACTCCTTAATGAAGTCATCAAATTCTTGAGTCAAGACAAGCTTTACTCACTTCCATGTCAACTTGGTCATTTGGTTTGATAATCATGAAAATTTCTTCACAAATCACAGGTAATACCTGACTAAATCTAGAAAGCTGCGGATCCACATAACATATGTTGTCCTCGGCCACTCTTTAATAGCCTTTGTCTTAGAAGGGTCCACAGATATCCCATTGCTGGTGATAACATTCCCCAATAATGATACTTCCTCCATCCAGAACACATATTTACTACAATTTTATGATATATTCTCCCGTTGTTACGTCTATAACATAGTATTCAAATTTTATTCACGTTCCTCCTTGCTCTAGGAGTATATCAGAATATCATCAATAAACACTACCACAATCTTATCGAGGTAATCTATAAATAATCATTTCATTGAATCCATGAAAATTTATGGATTATTAATGAGTAAGAAGTACCTCACTATGAACTCATAGTGTCCATATCTTGTTTGAAAGGATGTCTTGGGAATATCGTCCACACTCACCTTTAATTCGGAATATCCTAATTGAAGTTCCACTTTAGAGAATTAACTGGGCTCACAAATGTGATCAAATAAGTCACCTATCCATGGCAGGGGAAGCCTATTGTTTAACATGATTTTATTGAGCTCAAGATAATCAATGTAGAGGCACATTGATATATCCTTCTTCTTGACAAATAAGACTGGTGAACCCTATTGTGAAGAAATTTGGTGAATAAAACCCTTGTCAAGATTCCCTTATAGCATATTCTTTAGCTCCTCCATTACTATGATGGCCATTCTATGAGGTTTCTTTGATATAAGAAGAGATCTAGGATTTTTTCTCAAGTGATAACTAAACCTCTCAATCAAAAGGAAGACCATGAAACTATTTCAAGAATACATCGGTGTAACCCCTCATGATGGGCATGTCTTCATGCATGATTCTATCCTTTGTCCCAATCAGTTGAGTTAGACATTATTTCCCATAAGGAATTAATATCCACACTTGAGACAATTATTCTATAGGAGATTCATATTCCTATTTACACTTGTAAAGAATTATTGGATGCTTTAGAATGTGAAGTGTCATCCCCATTTCCCAGTAGTTGGTGCTGGATTAATTGAATGATATTCAATTTGTGACCAAGATAGTGTCAAACTCCACTACGTGAAGTATGAAAATATTTTCATGGAGGGTGAGTCCAAAAACCTTAACTAAGGTGTAGTTAGAAACCGTTGATGAAATAATTTCCCCACTCTATGTTCTCACAGATAACTTATCCTCTAAATTTTGATGTGGTGTATGAATAGTCCTAATAAACACGCATGTTATGAAAGAATTCATTAAACCAAAATGAAATTGTATGTGTGCTATTCATGAATAAATAACTAGTATACCTATCACCGCATAGTTTTCTAGATCCACATAAATAGTAGTGATAGTATAAGACCTCCCTTTTTCCATGGAGGTTTTTGTTGATTCCCTATAATAACCATCATCTTAAGATTTTTTTTTCATAATTACCATGCTCCTTGCAGTTGTAACACTGCACTATAGGATGAGTGTTGACCTGATCCTTCCTTTATTCCTCCACATTAGTGGGATTCTTCATGTCCCATCAGTATTTTTTATCAAATGTCATAACTTTCCACATTTGATGAAATTATTGGTTCCCTTTAGATATTTCCCAAGATGGTTCTTCCCATAAATTTTACATGTTGGATGGTCGAGCTTCATTCCATTATGGAATTTATTTAAGGAACCACACATATTGGATTCCATTTTCATCTTCTTTTCACTGGGCCCATGATACCACTAAGAGGTTCTGATACCCATTTCATCCAGGAGGGAAGAACATAAAATCTCCTCATAAATATAAACATATCTAGTCACCAATTATTTTCATAAAATAAGTATCAGTTTGATAAAAATTTTATCAACCTTTATTTTAGTGTTTAAGACAAATCCATGGCCATACCTTGCATGACTTGTACATTTCTCATTATACATCTCGATTGAATCTTCTTCTTTCTGCTCATGTATTTGGAACACTCTATCCATCTTGAGAAGGAGGGTTCTGGGAATATATTTATAGAAAACATTCTCTTGAATTGATCCCAATACATGGAACCAATTTCTTCACGGGGCTTCATATTCTTGATCTGTTTTCACCACTTAATAGCTTCCCCATTAAACGATAGACCACCAGTACAACATTCTATTCTTCTGATCACTAGAGGATAGAGAATATCTTTTCAATGGAGTTAATCCACTATTCTACGAGGAGGGGATCATAAGATCCACTAAAATGGGAGGCATTTCCTGTATGAATTATTCAATGGAAACATGATTTTTCATTATAGGATGAGGGTGTTCCATATAATTGAAGTTATTATTCATAACGTGAGCATACTGAGAAAGAACTGTCATGAAGTTGTGACCACCCATTCCCATTATATCAGGCATATCATTAGGGTAATCCTCATATTCCATATCGAATTGATTATTGGAATGTGTTCTTATATTTCCATCCATTAACTAATAAACATAACGTACAATTAGATGGATTGAGTAATTAACTATCGATCATAAAAAGGAAACATTTAACATAATAGGATAAAATTTTAAAAGAGAAGTTTATCCTAACTTGTGATTCCCTATGTTTCAATCTGGGTTATACATGATCTACCTATAAACATATATTTTTATTGGTTCTTTTTTCATTACCTTAACAATGGTTTGTACCTAGCTTCTGAATTTATCAAAGCATATCCCCCAAGATTGTCAATCCAAGAGTGAAGTAAGTCCCGTTCTCATGCACCAGTTTCTATTCGAGTATAGATCAAACCAGTGTTTTCAGGATTCACCCTTAGATACATCTGTTCGTGAGCCACCTCTACTTGTTTGAATACATATAGGGATTTATTTTCTTAATAAACCACATACTTAATACTTCTCAAAATTTATGGGTCTTTTCTTATACTTAGTTAGGCCCATAAGGTTCTTTATAAAGTTATTTATTCCTAATACCCAAAATAAAATTGAACATCATATGATACCAACTATAGAGACCCTTCCATTTTACATATAACATCACATGATTTTAGGAATAATTAAACATCAGATTACAAGCCAAGGATCATGAATTCTAATGTATTTGACAACTAGGCACATGAAACATAAATCATGGAACTAAAAAAACACATCATTATTTAATCTTCATAAAGAGATCATAGCTTCCTTTGATCTCTTACATCTACATAGGGTACCCTTGGGATCACATGAACAAAGGGATGAGTTAAAATCCTTGTATGTGAATAAATATAAGAATTATTCTTTAGCGCATTTGTTAGAGATTTTGACATAATGATATAAAATTTCATATTGAATCATAAAATATAAACATGGGATCATATAAACATTGAATCATAGAAATGTCGCAGAAACAAAAATCAATGTTTTATCCTAAGTCAAGTCTAACCACCAATAACATTTCACAAGGTAGAACATTCCAAGGCTAACCACCAAGAATGTCGTACAAGGTAGCACAAGCTAAGGATAACCACCAAAACTATCGCACATAAAATCTCATGAGACTCAACTTTACCCAATGCATTGGAGAGCTATCCGGGTGCACCCATATATAAATTTCATGACTATGTTTACCACATAATGTTGCATACATAACCAATATAACAGAAACTAATGGTTTATCAATGGAAATAATTGGTTACCATAATCATGTCATAGTGCATAACAAATGGGAGTATCATAAAAGTGTCCATGAATGATAGGAACTAAAATATACATGTACATTCATAAAGTAAAATAGTCATGTATCATGGTATGTGATTCAAGATGAATTGAAAACATGTAAAAAGTGTATTTAAGAAATTTTAGTATTAAAACACATTTGTGCGGTTTTATGGAAAATATTATAGAGCCTCTAAAATAGTATAGGGAACAATACATTATATAAAACAGTAAGTGAACCTTGAATGTTTTCACAATAAAAAATTCAGATTTTATAAAGACAATGGTGTCTTAAATAAGAAGATGGAGTGCACTTGAAATCCTGTATGAATTTTGGAAGTTCCCTCGAAACTGGTTTGCTTACCGGAATTTATTGAGGAGGGATTCACGAAAAAACAATTATATACCTAAAAGTAAATGATGAAAGGGTACTGATAAGTGAGTTTTTTACATGTAAACAAAATATATAGGATTGAAATAAAATGATAAGAAAGCTTCATTCGGGTAAAAGGAAGATAAGGCAACTCGAAGGTACAAAGGAGGTTTGGGTAGAATCCCTTAAAGAATATTGACACGGTATTGGGTGTATGTAAGAGGGATTAATGAGAGTGAAAGGGGTTTATCATCACTTATACATAATGGGGGAAGTGTGGTGGAGGTGAAAATAGTACCTCATAATTATATATTACACATAAAAGGTAATAACATAGTGGATGTTCATGAATAAAAGTGAAATAGATTAGATCCCTTACTTTAATTCTGATGGTGTTCTTCGCTTGATCTTAATGCCCTCAAAAATCAAATAAAGTTCATTAATTAATAATTAAAAATCCTCTTTACATGTAAAATAATTTTTATATCTTTTTTTAGTTCATTCAAAACTTTTTTTTATTGGGTATGAGGTTCAATTTCATTGTTCAGGTAGGTTTTATTCCTTGGTTTTAATGATCAGTTCACTTATATTCATGTACGGAAACACTTGTATGAAGACAATAGTTTTACATAATTGATGTTATATTAAATTATATAACATCCTAGATATTCCATGTTTATAAAATTCATTTGGTTATTTTCAGTGAAGATGAATCATTATGTAAAACATTAGTGATAAACGCTTGAATTAATTTGGAAATTTTTCTCATAATTAACTTGATTTGTGTTAATTACTTGCATCATGTGTACAGAGGGATTATAGAACAAAACATAAGGTAAAATAAATATTTTATATACTTTTTCAACCAGTTTTTTTCCATGACCAGAATTGAATATGGTAATTGAGATTGATAAACTGTTTCCCTTGAATGTGATAAATTAACACATCTCAGACGGTGATTTCATTTATTACTATAAATTTTGTGGAAAGGGGAGATGATACTGAATTGTTCCACTAGTATAAAAAAATTACAGTACATGTATGTTACTGTATTTTTCCTAAATTTTGGATGAGGAGAGGTTAAGAAAGAAAATTGAACAAAGGAACATGAAAAGAAAATGAAAGAAAATAAAAGAGGAATTTACCTCTTGTTTTAATCTTCCATGAGAGCCTCTTAATTTGATATGATTTTTCATTTTAAGGAGACAAAGAGTTGATGAAAATGGGGTAATATCTTGGTAAAGTATTTGGGATGAATTTATGGAATCCACAAGGATCTAGATGAGTGAAGGGAAGAGGAGAGTGTGGGTGTTTTTTATAGTGGCTGGGATGAGGGTTTTAATAATATTTTAATCATTAGTTTATTAATTTTTTATAAGACAAGAGATATTGTTTATTATTGTGAGAAAAATAGTAATATGTTTTTGTGAGTATGAAATAGTGGCCATTTACATAATCCATGACTCAAGCATGAGGCAGAAATTCAGGTTTTAGCATTGATTGTGAAATATCATATTTTACTATTCATATACAATTCATGTATTTTTGAAATACTCAAAAAAAATTACTCTAACCATTTTTGGTAATTTATAATCAAAAAATAAACTCCATTTTTTAAAAATAATTTTATAAATATTATTAATTTATTTTTTAATTAAAATCATTATTTACTTGTAAAATAATGATTTTAAAACTATAACTGATTTTATAATGCTTTCAAAAATTACATAAGATGTGGTAAAATATTTATAAAACCAGAACACATAAAATTGTGAAATTATGAACAACTTTTAGAAAAATACATTTCCTTTTAAATTAATTAATTAATTTTAATTAATTATTTATGACTTAAACAATACAAATACTTTTACTATGGTCATATTGTTATTTTTAAGATACTTAAATATTATTTATACAATCATGGGTGTGGCTACTATTCTCTTGGATGATTTAATATTCATAAGGGTCATATTAATATTCATAAGGGTAATATTACTGTCCATAAGGGTTAGTTACTAATCACCAAAAATTAATTGTGTCTTTTGAGACTCCAAAAATTTTACTGATCGCAACCTTGTATGTCTGATTTTTTAAATTCCAAACACATAAGTGACAATATTATGTTTAAAGGTCACATAGTACAAAATATTTAATTGTGTTGTGATTTCATGTTGTTATATGACATAATTATAAGAAGGGAATTTACATTGATAAAATATTAGGTTGTTACATAATGATACTATTTCAAACACTGATTAGTCCATAACAAAACCAAAACCCCAAGTGGTTCCACACTCACTATGGTTTTAATATGTCTAATAAATGACACACCAAAGGGTCCCATGAGAAATATTTTTACAAAAAATTAGATTGATCCATGAAAAATATTTAATAATACATTTATAATAGAAAATAATTACCTCTCTCATGATTGAAAAACATTTTAGATTCAAGACCATCTTTTAGGAATTTCATCAATCCCATGAAGTGATTTGAAAATAAAATATTGTGAAAACACATTTGAAACCATTTTCCATTACACTAACAATGGAATTACAAAAAATGACATTTATATCAATTAAAACATTTTCATAAGGGAAAATAAAGGAAAAATGAAATATAATATGGTGTTCCAGGATAAATAACAATTATATAGTGATAATTACCACATTAATAGAATAAAAATATACACCTTAAAAATAGTGATTAGACGCCCAGAGATATGGTCCTATAAATCCTAGATACATAACAAACATCATCAATTACAAATTAAAAAATATATATGATATCATCATACCACTTATTATATTCAACACATGAAGGGGATAAGAGACTAAAAAGAGATCTAGAAAGTGGAGGAGAATACTCTTGCTAATTAGAATACACCTACAAGCGATCCCTTAATAATTATGGATAATTTCTCAAATAAAAATAGAAGAACCACAAATATAATCAAGTAATGGATGGGTATACCTAAGTATAAATTTTATGTAGATTGAGGTAAAAACCATGTATGGTAATTGGGTTACTTTTCCATTTTTTAAAAATTTATATGGGGTCCACAATAAAGATGAAAGGTTATACAAACTATGCGAAGAAATGTGTGGTCCATACCTTCCCTTTAAAAAAATGATCATGGATACATACGAATAACCAAATGGTTTTAAAATCTAGTAAAATTCCCTAAAACCATCAATGAAATTAAAGATAACTATATATAAGGTTTTCATCGCAATCTAATGTGGTTATAGAAAACAAGAAGAAACATGAATTCACTTACTAGAATCAATAGTTTCATATTAAAAAGTTAAAACATGGTTATTACTATCAATTTACATTCTATGTGACTACCCTATTCAACAAAAAATGTATAAAACCTTCACCCCGACTTCATAATAGTATTATAAGAACAATATATAGAAAATGTGAACAAAATAAAACATACCTATGACCAATAGAAGGTCTTAAAATAACTATACAAGATAATTCCCATACAGAAAATTATGAAAAATCATAACATTATCATGATGATAAGCGTCCTTGTAAAACAATCATAATGAGATTATGTACACATATAACATTATGAAAGAAACATAAATAATCATGCCTATACAGAACATTCTAATATCATGGGATATAAAACCATGATCAACACATTAGATGGAGATATAAGATCCCATATTTCAATAATCAATATGTATTTATGTCAATTTATATGAATAATTCATCACATTATAAAGATAATATGGAATAAAAATATTGGTTTCTATCATTTTAGAATGGTATCAATGAAATTAACCTTATGATTATACATATTTGATAGCCTAAATTTTAATCACCCTAAAAAGAGTATTTCATTAGAACATTTATAAGTTTATACATGGGAAATAAATTGAAAGGAAATAAAGTTGTTATAGGTAATGAGGAAAAACATGAAACAACCATAAAAGAGTTTTAAGAAAATAATTTTAATATTTTCTTAAAATACTATGTTACAAATCTCAGGGAAATTTATTTTAAAACGGGTGAAGTGAAAACAATTGAGATAATTGCTGTTTAAAAATAAAATTACTTGTGGATCCTTGAAAATGACACAAATAAATAAAAATTGTGTAGTGAAAATATCAGGGAAACCTTTACATAAAAAAATAATCCAAAATATTATATCCTTGAAATAGAAATAAAGGATTCAAAAATATGAAGTTGAATTTTAAGGAAATGTTTTACCATTGAAAAGAATATTAAATAAGTGAACATTTAAATGAAATAATGTTTTAAAAAATTTGACATAAAATATTTTTTGAAATAAAATTTACTTTTAAGAATAATCTTAAATAATGGATCTTGAAAAAAATTCTAAAAGAAATCCAGATGGGAGGATAAAAAATATATTTTAAAATTATATTTATATTCAATTTTTAGAAATGAATTAGTTGAAAACCGAAATTTTATAGAGAGTAACCAAAAATCCTTTATAAATTATGGGAATAACAATAATAATATCAAATGAGATAACATATAATTATTTTTATAATTATAAATGACAACATTTTTGGGATATGAATGTATGAAAAATAATGGGAAACCATCATTAGAAAGGATGTGAATCATTCTCCAAAATGGTATACTTTTTTTGAGAAAGTAATATATTAGGGAAAAATAATTGAATAAGAAATTTATTCTCCCCATAAGAAAAAGGGAAAGTATAATGAAATGAAATATTTGTGTTCATGTAACTAAACATTAAAGAAAAATGATTAGTAATATGAATTCTGGCTCATGGAATGAAGTTCAGTTAAGAAATAAACTTATAAACATGTTTTCCTTTGTATAAAAGTCCATTCAATAAATCAATCATAACATGACTATCAAATCCCTTGTAATTTCATGAATATGGGAATATATATCCACTATGAAGTAATCACACAATATCAATGATCTCATGGTGCATAATATAAAATATGTCCCATTAAATTTAAATTTGAGACAAATATTCCCTTTTGGTAATGGTAATTTAACCATATTAATCACCTATTAAAAAACCCTTTCATATATATAACCTTTTATAAACTTCATTTATGATTATTTTCAACATGTATATTCATTACTTATTTTCCATTTTCAATATTAGGTGTGGGTAACCCTGATAATTTTGAACTTGTTTCTAAATCATTTTAATGAAAGAAAATGATATGGATCCCAACACCCATGAATTAGACTAATATAGTAGAAGATATCAATTAGGTTATTATAATACCACAACAATGATATCATAGTGAACGATATGAAATATATCGTAACAAATTAATATTTGATTTAAAAAAACCCTTATGGTAACAGTAATGTACGAATAAAAAAAACATAAGGTGGAAACTATGAAACCGACATCAAAATATATTGAAATGATATTAAATAATAATAATTTAATTTATTATGGTACTGAATATGCTATATAAAATAAATTATAGTGTTTAATTTCAAACTATACTCATTTATTAGTAGGTGAGACAAATAAACCCTTTCCTTAATTCCTAACATCCACTTATGTTCATGAATATGAAATATAACATAAATAACTACAATAATAACCAATTTATGAATCTTATTTATGTTAATATATCTTTATAAACATCATTTATTTTTAGTCTCTATATTAATAGTAGTTAGTTATTATCAATTTTTAGTGTTTTGTGTGAGTAATCATGATCATTTTAAAATAGTTTCGTTGTAATAGTGTCATTATCATACTTCTCCTAATGTTCATCATTCCGAAATCATGTAATTTACTGAAATAGATACTTTAAAAAAATTATAATGATATAATTTATTTCTATAGTCCTTTTAGTTATGGTCCTTAAGGATGAAATCTATGATGAACATGTGCAAGCTATTTTTAGCAAGTCGACGTTGGTGTCTTAATTAATTAGTTTTATATTAAAGAATTAATTAAAGAAAAAAATTCAAATTATTGTTTAATTATTCATATCATATATTATTTTTAAAAAATACCTCATGGTCAACCATTATATTTTTTATATCTCTATTTATGTATGTGGTTAGAATGAATAAAACATAAACATACCATATTTCATGGATGATTATGGTTATGTAAGGGGTGTATTTTCAAATAATGTCATTATTGTAGAATAATAAAGATATTAATTATAAATTTTAATGTTGGTGAATTAAATTTTATGTTATGTAATGAAACATGAATGAATGTAGATGAAAAAATGGGATACATTACATCATGGAGGTTGTTGTCCACACAACACTAATCTTTATACAAATTGTGATATACTATAAATATGTTATAATGTTAATGTTACTATTATAACCAAGCCTAAATATTGGTGGTAATAAAAATAATACAAAAAATATTAAAATATGTATTAATTTTTTATATAATATAAATATATTGATTTATTCATAATAAACATGTAGTCAATTTTGAGTATAGTCATTGTTTCATCAAAAATATATTTTCTATACAATTGGATTTTATTGACTTCTAGGCCTGGAATTTATAATAAATTATTCTTTTCATATCAAATATAAACTAATAAAAGTAATTGATTTTTTAAATATGAAAACCAATATTATATTAGGGTTAATTTTTGGGATTTTTCTACAAATAGAGATTTCTTAGTGAGTATTGAAAAAAACCAATTTCTTAAACTATATTTTCAAATAAATAAAATGTCCATTATTATTTTAATATTATATTAATGTAAAATAATTATTCATTAATTATATATAATCAAATTAGTTGTATTTCAATGAGAATTATACTTGTTTTTTGTATAAGATCATTTTTGGGCATAAAGATACATTTTTATAAAAACAAAATCACTGAGTTTTATTAATTTATATTAAAAATGATGTCTAAGAATTCAATGAATATAATCTTGAAAAAATTATTCCATATTTGGAATCTCGAAGATCAAATTTTGAAAATGGATTATTTTTATTTTGTCATTATAAATGGTAACCACATTAAATATTTGTCACCTTATTAATGGTAAAATGGGTAAAATAAGATCAAAACTATTAGATAAGACTTTTAAATAAACTATATATTTTATTTATTATATTTTATGAGTTTTTTACCATTGAAAAACAGGATTCTAAAATATGGATATCTCATTCAACATTTCTTGTATTATAAAATTTATATTTTTTTGTTGGATAATGTAGAAAAATTCATTCTCTTTTATTTCATATCTATAATATTTATTGAAAAATATAAAAACAAATCAAGTTATATTATACATAATTATACTATATATATTTCTATTATTTTTATCTTGGTGAATTTTTATTAATTTTTTATGAAATAATAATTTTAAATTCTTATGAAGCACCATAATAGTGATTGTTCTAGTAGTAAAAATGAATTAAACGATTTTAAAAACTCTAGAATTAATATTTTGTTGAGTTACTATATCCCAGTTTTTTTAAATAATAATAATTTTTTAGGAATTTTTTAAAATTTATGTTACAATACAATTATTATATTAATTTCATTTTAGTGAAACTATTTGAGTAGTCATGAAAATGAATATAAATTTATATTATGCTAAATAAGATATTATTTAATTATTTTAAATTCATAAAAATATTTTCTTCATCCAAGTAAGTGGGATATGATTAGGCATATCAACCATGGTCTACTTATGGTTCACCTTTTCTTTAATATTAAATTCTACTAGGGCTAATGTTTCATTCTTTCCTAAAAAATTTTATTTTATCTGAATATATACAAGTAGAGTTTTTTATATAATGTATGATTTATAAAAAATCATGATGTAAAAATGATTCATGAAATTATAAAACTTTTTAAATGTTGTAAAATGTTTTTAACATGTAAAACAATAAATTTTAAAAATTAGAAACTTAATTTCCAATCCTAATAATAATTATTCAGAAGCAATGTTACATTTTAATCAATTTTATTTTTCTTTTTTAAAATTTATAAAATAATTTCAAGATTACATTAAAAACTACTTATTTTTAAATGTCAAATAAACCTATATTTTTTTAAACCTATATAAATGTCATAATAATTTATATTATTCATAGTATTGATCTTAATAATTGAATAATCAATATTTTATTCAAAGATGCGCCTCCACTTGGTCTATATAAGCTCCCCAAATCCACCCATTCCTATACACTCTAAAACCTCTTTCCTTTGAAAAAATATATACCCAAATCACTCCACAAACACCCTTATCCATATACGTTATCCTATTTTGTAACCAAAATTCCCTCATCCAGAGGCCTCAAACTCAATCAAAATTGGATAAGTCAAATAGTTAGCAATGATTTCCTAATCCAACACTTCTCTCTTAATATGTTTTTTTATAATAATTTTTAAAAATTTTAATGGGACCTCGAAAATAGTGAGAATTCACTAAGATAAGGGATGAATCAATGAATTATCACATTTTTACGTCTATAATTCAAAACAACCCTTTAAACCTATTAATATACCTAAATAATATATCCAGATACAATAAAAAACAATCTACATCATAGAAATCACATCTAGAATATTTTTTTATATATTTCACAATAGAAAATGTGAAGCGGCTCATTGTAATGGTTCAATAAAACTCATGATCACACATTATACTAAAAATAAAAAATTAGATTAAAAAAGATCATGTATTTTCCTTGACCTCATAATATATAATGTGTCTCTTGAATTATGTAAAATGCTCCCAAACAAAATAGAATCTATTTCTTCTAGTAAAAAGATTTTATTCAGCTACGTTAGAATTCCATGTATACATTATTTTCATTATCTTCTTCTCTTTCATCTTCATCCACATTATCTATATGAACAATATAATGTATTCTTGTCTACTCCCCTTTGAATCTATCCTACGTTATATCCCTCTAATACTTATATGGAAGAACCCTATTAAAACCTATCTTCTATAATAATAAATAATTTATGAAGTCAAAATTTTAATTTAAAATTCAATTTTTGACTCAAAAATTCCTTCAACTTATCCAATTTATAATTCATCATTTGGATCATTAAATATATCTTTTTAAACATCAATGTATTGAAATATTTAGAGAAAAAGTATGAGTAGCTGTTGAATCATCAAATGAGCCACAATATCAAATAAACTCAAATTAAAGAACTCCACATTAACCATGAGAAATTAAACATATCTAATGTGTGTTGTATTCTATTTGAGTTTAATCATAATAAATATATTTGAAACTATATTCAAATCGCCATAGGACAAGGTGTGTTCTCCACTTACTATTTTATATAGGATTATTCATCTCACGCCATGAAAAGTGAAATTGCATAGCATTCCCCATTTTATCCCAAAACAACATCCATGCCATTTCAATTCCCTAGGAATAATCCTCCTTTACATTTCAAGGACTTCTCAAAACATTCACTATATGTAAAACATGGTGTGTACTCCACCATTTTCATTCAGAGAAACACACCACAGTTTTCAGTAACCATTTCATTTTCCATGAAATTTTGGTCTTCCTATAGATTAATCTCATGAAGACTAATAATTTTTAGGTTAAATACTTGTAATTCATTCAAATGTGAGCCTCTATATTCCAGAAACCCTGTTTTAAACCACAATGTATTCACGTCTCTCCATTTTAAAATCTAAATTCTAAAACTAAATTAATTGTTTCAAATATGAACATCCTATTTAATAATTATGGAATATACTTCACTACATTATGATGCATTAAATTATTATTCCACATAATATGGCTAACAAAAAAACATATTTCCTAATCATCAATTTATATTCACTTCCCCGACTAGCACCATTCCCTTTTTTGTAATATCAAGACACAATGGTATCACCAGTACATAAAATAACTCAAATAAAACATTATGTTACACATGATATTTAACATTATTAATTTATTTATAAAAAAATAAATATAGCCATTTATTTAATTTATAATCCATATTATATAGTTTCTAAACTCATAAATATCTACGAGAGTCTCAATAACCTTCCAGTGGTCATGACTACTTTTTATATGAACATCTTCTATGGTATTGATCTCAACAATATACCCATGTGTGATTTTTTTTTAAAAACCATCGAAAAATTTATCTTTTTAAAATAAACACATATATAAATTAATAATAATTCAGTAATTCAAATACTACATCATCAAAATCAGTAAAAAATAAAAAAATTAAATAATAATTTCGTTTTTTGTATTAAAGTGATTCTCATACACTTATTCACAACTTCATTTCATTAGGAAAATTCTTCCAAATACCAAACTTTTTCTTAGTACCTGTGTATTAAAAGATAATTTTTACATTATCATGAAACATTTTATCATAGTTTACAATATTAAAACATGAAAAAATGCTATCTAACATCATACTATATTTGAAAATGTAAATTAAATATGTTTCATCTCATAAGAAAATTAAAATACCATTAATTTATGTCATATTTCTTCTACTATGACAATAAAAATCCGATCATTAGAAATGAAGGTATGGAATCACCATGCTATAGTCGTACGTTGAGTTAGGCTGAACTCCCACCATCAACCTCAAATTCCAAAATTAATCCTTTAGTAGTGTCACAATGGCCACATATATTATATTATCTTTATTAGAATAATAAATATCATCAAACTCCATTCTCTATAATATCTTTTATGAAGTTATATTTGATATCAATTTTCATTGATCATAAATAAAAATCCATATTAATTGATAGATTGATAACTTTTTTTATTACAACCAATGAGCTGTAGAAAAATCACATCAACCTTGTGATTGTCCAATGCTGTTTTCAGCCACACCAAATAGGTAGTTTCATGAGTTTTAGTAACATAATATTCCATGGATGAACTCAAGGCTTCAAATATTTACTTTATTGTGTGGTATACAATAGTTGTTTCCCCAATAAAGAATACTCAAATGCATATAGACCTTCTACAATCACCATTTCGTGCCTAATCCTCATAAATATATGTAAAAATCTCAAACCCACCATTCTTATCATTTTTAAAACCTATAATTCACCTTAACTTTTATATATCTGAATTTATTCTTTTATAGATTGATTTTGTACCTCTCCCTCTTTATCATGGTGTTTTCTTGACAAAAATACTCTATTTTATATCTAATGATTTCATTTGAGTGATTTTAGGACTTCTTGATTTCACATTATGTTATGTGATTAATGAATATTATGGAAATATTAAAATATAACTTGGAGATAATTTTAGGTACATGATAAAGGATTGGATTGATCTATTTTCATAAAAAAATCATGTAATGAAGTTTTAACATCCATATAATATAATTGATGAAAATAGATAAGGGAATTTTTGAGTGTGAGGAAGTGAAAGCAGCAACGACTAACATATAGAATTCCATCAGCAAGATAGTGAAATTGATATAAACCTACTAGTAAGTATAAGACACACTATCTAGCTGGTGTAGTCCCACAAGCTAGATGATGAAAGAAAATACTATACTGGAACCATTATGTGGTCAATAAGATTCTTAATGGAGGGTATTAGTTATCTTGTGGCACAAGTACTGCCAGTCTAAGGGTGAAATTTTTAGGGTAAAAAATATCATGTTTGGATCATTAATTATCTAGCTGGTACCAAGACCTATCCACATCCAATGAAGAATATAAATAGGGTCCTTGTGTGATTAGATCTTTTCTCATAACACTAGTGGAATTGTAACACTTCAACGATGATTATCAAATACATTTTCTCTCAGTTTCAAAGCCCTACCTCCAAGAGGACACCTTATTCTTCCAAATATCAAAGTATATCACCTTTATCTTTAAATACATTTCTCCCTCTCTATATAATTTAATATATCATTCATTATAGAAAAATTATATAAATTTAATATATTTTAAAAATGAAATTTATCAATTCTCATCCATATTTCTACCAATGGTTCGTGGTTTTCTAATAAAACCAATGAAATTTGGATATTGGGTTATAATTAAAACTATGGAATGTTAGTCCCTGGGTTTCGGTGAAAACAAATGATAATTTTTTTCTTGGGTTTCTTTTAAAACATAGGGAAGTCAGTTCTTGGGGTTTCAGCAAAATCATGGTAAAGTTTAATACATCATCTCACTCTAACTAGTGGGGGGGGGGGGGTCACATAGAGGAACCACATGTTCTATTGAAAAATTTCTTATCAAATTGTGGTTTTCTTGTCTATACTTTTAGTCATTTTATCATTCGATCTTGGTAGGCATTAATTATATAAATTATAATAATCCAATTTTTATTGTGCTTAATATTTTGATTAACAATGATATTATCATTGAAACATGAATTGAAGTAACTTATCTCTTAAAGAATTTAATTCACAAATATCTTCTTCATTACTAAGGGAAATTCCTCTTTGGAACACTCTTCATTTAAAAAACAAATATTATAGCATCTATAGAGATGAAAACCACAATGATTCATATTTTATCATCATTTCGTTAGAGGTTGTTGTCTACTATTACGTTATTGAACATAAACACCTTCAATAATGAAAAATTATTCTAATACCATGCTCCTAAGGATTTATATAAAACATTTAGGTCCTTCATAAACATTAAAACACATCATTTATATTATACAAGATATAATCCATCTAGTTTTTCAATTTATACTTCCAAATTAAATTATCCATTGGCGAAGGAATACATAATATACATTTAAAATATATTTTATTGATTTTTTTCCTAATAGAAATAAACATTATAATAGTATCAATAAAATAAACTAGGGTGATTCTCCCATCTATATAAATTCATTATCTCTTATTACATATCATTTCTCAGTTAAATTGTTATATAAAAACCACATTTTTGTAATAAAATTATTATATGATGGATTATGTGCCAAATCATAAGGGGAATTCACCGCTATCTGATCCGACTCCTCATTCATAATATCAATCCACTCTTTATGGGATAAATCCTCATTCACGTCATTCAGTTCAACATGTGAAAATAGTGAGGTATGGTTTATTTTCCATAATGATCTCCTTGTTTGAATTTGTTTTACATGATTTATAATTATATTATAATAATTTCCCTACATTCTCAGCCTTGGATGAGTTTATAAAATGTTTATTTTCATTAGTAGAAATGGATTAAATGGCATCTTAAACAAATATTAGTATTAAATTAATATATTTTTTTTAGAAAACACCACTTGTTAAGCAAAGAATTCTTCTTTATCATAATTACATATATAACATTATTTATGATATATAACTTCATTTATTTAGTGATACAACACATTAAAATTATCACTATCTATAATATTCCTTTTCTACTTATTTTAATAATTATACCCTCTTAATTTAGTTGATAACAAATTTATATTCTTTTAAATCCTAATTATTCAGACATCATATGTTTTCCACCTTTATGTTTTACAATATAAGGGAGTCCAAATATACTAAATTATTTAAAAAATGTGGTCATATTATAATATAACTCATATAGTGACATATCTAAATTGGGATATCATAAAAAACATTTTTGAATATGTACCATTATACTAATTACTCTCTTCTAGAAATATTTAAATTTATCATACTCTATCAATATGGAATTCTCTATTTTCCTAAAAATTATATCCCTCCTTTCATCTAAACCATTTTTTGGGTATATATTTTTCTAAATTCACGGTGGGTTCCATTATTTCCTAGATATAATTTGAACATTAATCTTATGTATTTGGTGTAATTATCCAACTACAACTTCTTTTAGAAGAATAAAAATATAATTTTCTAAACTTATTTTAAAAATCTTAAACAACTTCAAGGTCTCTAGCTTATGTTTCATAATAATAATACATAAAATTAGAGAGAGTCCATAAATAAATGAAATAAAAAATTTATCTTCAATTTTGTTTACTTCCTTATAGGCCCACAAAAATATAAATGAATGTATTCTAATGGATGAGATATTTTAATGTCCACATTATGATAAAAATAATTTACAATATCTCCTTTTTGAAATATAGAGAACATCAAATTTATTTCTTTTCATATTATTCACACTATGAAATTTTTTTCCTTTGGTAACATTTCTCATATTTAATTGACCAATATATTCAAGTATTCAATGCCACAACTAATCTTATTTTTTCAAACTCTAGTATAATGAATTTTTGATATCACCATCCTGAAATAGGATTTCCATGACCTGAAATCCCTAGATAGAAATCTAGCCCTCTATCCTAGTGGGTATCCTATAATAACTTGGATACAATGATGACACACGAAACACTATTTACCATAATGGTCAACTATATAACTAATGGTTTACCCCATAGTAAAATATGTATTCTTTCAGTGTTCAGTTTACTCACTCAAATCCACCCTTGGAAACACCATAAGAGTTCACCTATCCTGAATCTACTCCAGGATAGTTACACATAACTATGGAGTTCTAATTAGGTAGTGTGTTGGAAATAAATGTTAGGCTTATTGAAATGGGAAGTATCATTTAGTATGTTTATTTCTTAATTTTCTATGGGTGTTATAATCTCCCCTATTAAATAAAAAAAACTAAATTATAGACCCAAAAAAACAATCCCATGTATTTCATATACACATTATTTTTGGTATTGTATATGATGAAACATTTCATAACCCAACCTCAACAAATAGGAAAATAGTTATCGAACCTCATGGGTCCCCTGTAATAGTTTGGTTTCCTTCCTAGAACACCACAAGATATTACCAAATGGGGCCACATAACTATATAAGGAAAACCCCTACGGGGCCACATATGTTCATTCAATGTAATTTTTCTTCACTTTCACACAACCTGGGGAATATTCAAGGAGGTCACCCATTAAAAAAAATGTTCTTCTTCAAATTTTTTTGACAGTGGTGTTATAATCAAGAAGGTTCGCTAAATTAATTATATACATTATTGGAATATGTAGAAATATGTATTCTTTTATGTATTATTTTCAGGGGATTTACAATGATTCATAAATTTGATTTCCCTCTTATCAATATTAATCCAAATTTTACTTTCCTAATATTTCTAAAATACCAATTTATTTCATTCTTCACAATGTTTTGATGAACTCAACAAATTTTGTTTTACAACATCATAAAAGAGAGTCTTCTTCAGCATCATAATGACTTATCCAATGACATATGAGCCGACTCCCGTAATATTTAGTGACCCATAATTTCCAATGGTTACCAACCATTATTTTAACTTTGATACATATTTCATGAGAATCAAATCTCCCATCATAAGTGGTGAAAAATAATTATCCTAGAAACAAGGAAGTTTGTTTTGAGATTCTTTATGTGAAAATTAAAAAATCTAATCCTCTATATTTATATTATCCTTCATCTGAATATAATAATGAGTAATATGATTCAAACCTTGTTGAGATGGTAAAATGGTGAGATAATCGTAAAAAAGTAATCTGGTTGGTCACATCTTTCAGAAACATTATCTAATGGTTAGAAATTGTTCTCAACCATTAGTTCATAATTTTAAAATTTCTTATAATTTTTTAATATTTTAGTGGATTGATTCAAAATATATATTTTTTTACAATATTATATGGACTCATAATGATATTATTAATTATAACAAAAATTTCATGCATGTTTTTGAATCTTAAAAAAATACCCACATCAGCCCTAAAGGAATAATTTCCTTAGTATAAATATTTTTATCCACATATAGATTCCCATTTTTGATTAATTTTTTACCATTTACCTTATATATTTTCTATTAAACCAAAATGTAATATAATATCATCCTTTTTTATAATTCTCAAATTCTATTTTTACTCTTACCGGTCACTAGTTTTATAATATTTCGGCTTCAAATTTAAATTCCTAGCATTTTTTGATATTTTAAAATTAATTATCTTCTATACATTTTTAAAAGTATCTATTTTATTATTGGAATCAATAATTTTAATAAACTTATTCATATGTATTATCCATATTCTTGATTTTAATTCTAAGATTGTAATTTTATTTTTTTCAAAAATATATTCTCTTCTATGCGGTTTTATTAATCAACTTCATGTTCTTTTTAATTTTCATTTACCTTCACAGAAATTTCAATGTTCAAATAATTTTAAATGGATATTAAGATCTTGAATTTTTCAATATAATTTTTCATGTTTTAATCCATATCATTATGGATGTTGTTGTTATTGAAAGAAAATTAATAATTATTATTTTGACTTTGTTCCCAATTTCTAACTATGATATTTTCAATAGAAACTATTTGAGTTCCTATTTTACCTTAAAGACCATTTTTTCTTCATTTTATACACATTATAACACACATTTTTAATGAAATATAAAACATTAAATTAATAAAACAATAACTTTTCCTAAACATCACAAGAATCTTAATCATTATCTTCATCCTAAAATTTCTAACCATCTATAAGATTAGATAAAAAAATTCTCCTTGAATTTAACTAAATTATTACCTTTTCCAATTTTAGATTAATTTAATGATTTATTATTCAAGGAACTTCATATATTATCATCCTCATCATCAAAAACATCCTATTATTTCAATTTATGAATTTGTTTATTAAATGTCCAATAGCTCCACCTGTGAAACATTTATGTGAAAGGTTCCATTGAAACATTCCTTTATAACTTCTTTTTTGGACTGAACATTAGTTTTTAAAAAATGGAATAAAAAGAAAAATCATGGGGGACGGTAAGGATGGAGGCCCCGGTTGTATCCCCTTATGTTAATAATTCAGTCTCTTAGAAGTGAACCCATACACATGTAATGTATTTTACTCTCACGAGATTCCTCTTTTTTTGACAAGACATATGCTATAATCTTCCCACATCTCTATGAAAAAAAACCTTGATGATGTCATCATTGATCATCATGGACTTCCATATCTTGATACACAACTCCCATGAAGGGTCTTATATTCAATTTATGAGTCATTCCAACCCATTGACTCGTATTTTACCTCATTAATGTTAATGTTAAGGAGTATGCTCATCATGGGGATGCTAACTATAGAGCTCTCCTCTACACCTATAGAGTTATTTGGTTCATTAAAATAGATAAAATGAAAAAGGATAGAACCAATTATATCTATCATGATGATTCCTCCTCTCGTAACTTCTAACATATATGCTTCAAAATAAATTAGTTTCAGACCAATCATTGGAGGTTTCCAACTAACATATAACCATTGATTGTTACTTCCACTTATGTGAGTATTATTAACCAATCATTGGAATTAATTGTATCATGAAAGACAAGGATATCCAATTTTAAATGAGATTTATGAGATCACCCACAAATTATTTCATATAAAAATGATGAAAATTTTATAAACTACATTCACCATCCCAAAACATGTCTCTAGAATGCAAACTGACCCCGCATGCCACAAACAACACAATACTATATGCATTAACAACCACACTTTTTTGACCTTGTCTATAAAATAAATAGTTAATAAAATCCATAATCAAATATACTTTTCTATTAATTCTAATACATTTCTAAGGAAGGATCCCTGTATAAGTCTACTATTCACCTTTGGAAAACTAATTCTTGGTAGTTTCTATGCTAGATGAAGAAAAACACCAGCAACATGATTCAATTATAACACACTTCTACTAAACAGTATCATCTATAGAAAAGGTTTGGTTTTTCAATCACCACACATAAAAATTAATGTTTTATGGGATATAATTAATCAATATCATGACTGGACACTCATATGTTTTAATTCTGTAATGAATCCTATCACGGAAGACCCAACTACAAAACAACCCATAAGATTATTTACAAAAAACATATATGTTATACAACATTCATTATATAAATATTGTTATATTTGATTTGATTTTATTTATCAATAGTTTCATTAAAACAATTTCGGGAAAATCCGACTTCGCTAAATCAAATATCTATAACTTTACATCCTAAAAAGAAGAGTTGTGCTCAATAACATTAATATTTCTTGTATCTGATCATTCCCTACGCCACAATCCATGATGATTTTTCTCAGTAGTCTCTAGGTGATTTATCATATTTCTCCCAAGACATAAAAGTCTCCCAAATACTTCATCCATCTTCTTCTAATACAAACCACATCTATTTCTCATAAATCTCACCCATATAGTATTACTGATAATGATATATAATTCTTGATTGGCCTAAATGGATTGTATAGTTTATATAACATTACGAATATTAATTATTCATTCCCTTATAGGCCCTCAAATCATCTTATATGATTTAAAATGGAATATTACACTCTTATTTTAATCCCATATAATGTTTTTCAATGTTATTTCATTCCTTTCTATCATAAAACATATTTATAGAAATACATTATGTCTTACCAATAACTATTATATCCTATACCTTCTCACTGAAATTTCTGATGTAGTTCACTAATTCATTAACTCTCGTGTTGAGAATACATCCACAATTTCATTATCATTAATCTTACATTCTTCATATTTTAATCCTAATGTTTATGGCCTATCTTGATTAACTTTCATATTACCTTTATAAATTTTTAAAAAAAATTCATAAATAACATCATTATTTTTTTCCTTTTAACATTAAAAAACACTTTTTTTAGATAGGGTTGATAAAATAGACTTTCCATATTGACCATTATTCTCGAATTTATTTATATATAACACCATTATCACAATAAAATCATCACATGGAATAAAACCTTCAATGGAAGAATCCAATACATCTAAATTGATTGATAAATCTTATGGTATAATCTAATCCTTCAAAATATAATAATTCTTCCCATAAAAATTTGTAATCTCCATAGTTTTCATCGAATTATTATTTTTTTTCTTCATAATATAAATTTAAATCCCAAATCATAAAACATATAGGATAACTTTTTGAAAACTCCAAACTTCTGAATATATTTGAAGGAATCCTAGATGCTATGATAATAGTTGAATGAGACCTCATGGGTAGTTAGAATTCATTATGAGTGGGGTTAAAACAACTATTTGTCTATATTTTTAGGTTTATCCATTAAAATTTCCATTGAAACTCATAAAAGTGAACAAAAATAACACCACATACGTGTAACACAAACTCTAAGGCACAAGAAAATTAGGATTGTTATATTTCTACATGGTCTACTATTAAAAATTAATATCCACTCCTTGGAATGATCTAGTAAAACATCAGATTGGATATTCCACTAGAATCAACGTATGGCTTAAAAATAAGCTTGATTTATCCTTAATCTCATGAAATATATTGTTTCAACCATGTTTTGTATAGTTTTTCCTCAACCAAATGATATATTATATTTTTTTAATAATAATAGAATCTTTAACACAGTTATAATTCTATAATGTTTATATTGTGCTTCTTATTCTCCTTCCACATCTTTATGTTTCTTATTAAAGGATAAAAGGTAAAATTATCTACTCATTTTTTATTTTTCTTCCTCTATCCCTCAACCAATTCCATTTAAGAACACTATTACAGCATATCTCCCATATTAAGAAACACTACATAAATTTAAAATTTAAAGAATAAATAAATACACTATGTGTGCTCACATGTTCTCCCCTCTCTATTCCAGATAAGAATTTTTGTCTCACACCACCAAAATTCCAAGGATTATGATTCCATATTTTTAAATTCAGAAAATAACTAACCCATTTTATTTCACTAAGTAAAAGCCTCTTTGATGTTTTATGGACGTTTAAAGTTAGCCACCATAGGTAGACCATGATGTCTATACTGCTAGTTTGATTCCTTAAGAACACATTTTTCAACTAACGATTTGGCCATATATACAATATGGGTTTTCCATTATAATAATCTCATGATAAAATTTACTATAGTTATATCACATGTATGTCAAGGGCCACCATATGTGAGGCACTACAGTTTCAACCGCATCATGTATGATCCATTTCATTTCTCATAATAAAATACTACAACAGAGAAACCTTTTAGAATACCTATTTTGAAGATGATATCCCAATTTCATTAATATAGTGTATACATCATCACACTAAGAAATTGTTGGGCCTTCATCCCCGGATTATTACTAAATAAAATGTTCTTTTATATAAAATCCATGTCGTTTCACTTTTTATACCATTGGTAGGACTAATTTTCCTTAATCATCATGTAGTTGTGTCACCTACACTTGAAAAAAACTAAATTAAAATAACACTTAACACTTGATTTTGGACATGATTCTTATATTTACAATGAAATATAAAAAATTATTCACATACATTTCATTTATTTTTGAACACAACGTATTTATCTTCTAAATATCATAAACTCACCATGAGTCTCAACAAGCTTCCCATGGTCACAACCCCTATTGATCCCAACATCTTATTCATTTATGGACTCAAAATACCCTTTCATTATTTTTTAAATGATTATAACCAAATTTTATTTTCTTTATTTTAATTTAATATTTAGTATATATTACCCATTACCTCTCATTAGGACCATTTCATAATATGTTACTATGTTTGATTAAGGTTTCCCTTGTCTCTATTTCCTACTATTTTTTTAGATTATTTTATCTAAATCAATTTAAAATATTATATATTTCGTTCCATGATAATATTTCTATGTTATTAAAATCCCTTTGGTTCAATATTAATTATATATTTCCCATTATCTCTCATCAAATCTTGTTCTTATGTTATTACTATGATGAAGAAATGGTTTTAAAACCCTCGTATTCTCATTTCAATTATCCTCTTACCCCATCTAGATTAAAATTAATCATTAGAAAAATAATAATAATAGTTTAATTTCACTCAAATTGTTTTATAAGAATCAAATATTTTTTCACATCTTTTAGACTATTTTAAAAACTGAATTCTACTACTGTATCCTTATACTATCTAAGAGAATGACGATGTTTCATTTATCACTTATAAATTTCATGGATACTAATAAAAACATATTTAATAACTGAATATAACATTAATAATAAAATAAATTTTTATATGTCATTCATGAATGTTAAAATAATAATTATAATATTGATATTTTAAATAAATAAAAGTTTTAATTTTTTACCCTCTAAAACAAGATTGTAAAGAAACACTTGTTGACTTGAAACTATATTGTTAAATATATTGAACAAATAAACATATAAAATTTTTCATATTACATGGGAAATATATTTTGAAAGTAATAATGTGTTTGTAAATATTGTAAAGGGACATTTTACTTGAACTACTATACCAAATAAATTTTCAAAGCTATAGATTGATCATCACATAATGATCAAAATAAAAAACATAAAACATATAAATAAAAAAAAATGGAATAATATTAATCACCTGAACAAGAAATAATTTATTAATGAATTTAATTAATATATTGAATTTTATTATTCTAGAGGATATAAGGAAAATGATGGCATTCGTTACTATATGTAGGGGTTTTCATTAAAATCTCAAAACATTCCATGTATTTCTTCTATTTGGTATGTCATTTATTCTATAACTTATCTCTAATGTATTTGAAGTCAAACATAATAATTTATCAATGTTTTTAGGTATTATTTTTCTTTATAACATATCTTATAAATTAAAATGTATTATTTCACACTATTTTTAAATGTTTCTAATACCAATATTAATATTATTCATAAATAATTTCACTATTTACTATATATACATATATGTCCATTCTAAATAGGTTTTTAATGTATAAAATATTTATTTTCTACTTTGTTGTTGTAGAATTTTCTGTTTACCTATTTTATTGATTTATAGCACATACATTATGTTTCTAGAAATTATTTCCCCCCACTCTATCTTTCTTTATAGTGACTATGTTCTACATCATTCTCTATCTACATATATTGAACATAACTATTTATTGACATAATTTTTTTATTTGGATTCAAAAATCAATTTTTAAGGTTGAGTGGTGACATACCTAAATGGAAAGAAATAAAAATATGGGTTACAAAATTAAAAGATAAAACTTAGAGTGATTCTCACCAATTGAGGATATAAAATAAATTATTCACTTGAATCATCATAAAATACATAACCATTCCTCTTCAGACAAGGTCACATCACCATCCATTATAATGAGTCATCATTGTCACCTTCTTTGTCCATAAACCAACATTACCGCTGCATTCCAAACATGACACCAATCACTGAATAATTTCATAGTCTATTAATGACACTATAAAATAATGTACCATATCATCTTCATCCCTTGGTGAACTATAAGCAACAAGATCACCACAATTGAGAGATCTCTTCACATAAAAAAGAATGAATCATATGAACGACACCGTCGTGATCAAAACCGATGACCACCACCATAAAAAAATAAACTAGAACCACAATTTGATACATCACTAAAGAATAATCATGTAGATCTACTATTGAGAATATGAAAACTAACCTTCATTGATAACATGAGCGGGAAATATTTAAATCATATAGCATCGCCAAAATTTATGTGCCTAGAAAACTGATGGACACTGAACAATATATCCAAAAAACTTATTATAGCCACCAATAGGTATTTTAACAGGAGGGGAGTATAAGAATGTGAGGTTAGAGTACTGTTTTGAGTGACCTAGGGCTCCGAATGAAGTAATATTTGATGCAATATAAAACTAGGATCTATCAAAAGAGGAGCAATCCGACCAAGGAAGCACCTTGATAATCGTCCACTGCAAAACCACAAAATATAAAACCTCAATGAACCTCTGATCCATTTATGACCTAGAGAGACATGTAGAAATGTGAGGTCAAATCCATGGAACGAGAATCCCAAGGCTTCATTAGTAACCCACTATCTTCAAAAATTTTGTGTGCATGAATGAAAAAGTGAGAAACAATATTAAAGAGGATGATAAAACCCCATGGATAGACATGCCATGAAAGAACCTCATGGGGCAGAACCGATAGAGGATCCACATAGATAGGTAATGAATACTATGAAGGAGTTAAAAGTAATAGAGGAATGGAATAATAATAAACCATGATCAGGCGCATCGTTGGCTATGAAGCCAAATGTTTCAGGAAGAAATGCTAGGCGTAACTAAGAGAGAGAGGAGGAAGTCATGAGATACATGATCCATCAAATTTAAATTTTTACTCTAGGTATATTTTATTTATCTCATTGATATATTTTATAGTTTTTATAAATTTTCATAGGAATAAATAAAATTGAATTTATTCTAGACGTTTTACTCAATACAGTGCGAATTCTATATAATTCATACATTAAATTATATCGGTTTTACCTAGAAAGTTATTATATTTATTTTAATAGGAGAATACTGAGAATATATATACCTTTTATTTTCATATAAATATTTATTTACAATATATCCATGTTTACATAATATGTTCCTTTGTAAACACTATGTATTGTATTTTTTATGGATTCTCATAATATGATGAAAGAATTGAACATATTAAGTGACTGGTGGGGCTCTGAATTATATATATCTTTGATGTATTGATTAATATCATGGGAAAACTATCTTGGGTATCTCATCTATACCTACCCATTTATATACGACTTCTTGGTATGATTTCACTATATTATGTTTATGATTACTTACATTATTCATTCCATCATTATTAGAATAATTTTTTATATTTTCTGAATATTTATTTTTATTGTTACCACATATATGGATTACATTGTAATCACTATTTAATTTATATGTATTTATTCAAATGATGTCACTTTGAAAAATTTCATAATCGTAATCCATTAAATATTCCATATCACATGTATTTATTTCTATAATTTCAATAAATTTATGTCATGATTATTAAAAATTAAATTCTGTTATACTTTACACATTATTGAGTGTTTGAGATGACTCCATTTTTTTATTCCACATTTCCCTAGGAAACCATGAGAAATTACATATATAATATATGTATAACTAATGGGAGTATAATAAATCATTATGTAGTGTTGTGTTTTTCCTTAGGTTGTAATCTAATGTAATGGTCAAACATGAATCTAGTACCATGAGACTACTAATCTTTGATATTATGTGAATTGTAATATTTTTATTCAGTATCTTTTTTTAATTATGCTCCAATGGGTTTGGGTAAGTAGATTAGAGGTTGTTATAGTTGGTTTAAGAGCCAAAAATAGTACAACCCTCATGAACTATGTTTATAAGATCATTGATATAGATCAAATTTTTTGATAAACCCATAGGAAATTCTATAATTATTTTACAATGTATTGAATATTGGATATGTATTTGAAATATTACATAAAATTTATATACTATCACTCAAAATACATATTTTTATACATTAAATAATTTGTGTTTTTCATTATTTATAAATGGAACCAAAGTGATGGAATATAAATCATTTCAAAACACCTAATCACTAAAGATATTTCTATATTAATAAAATCATTGATGTTTGTGTTGGAGTATATAAAATTATTACAATATTAAATAAATTGACTCGGGTTAAGAAAAATAAAATTTCCTTTATAGATACACTGATTTTCCTTTAATAAGGTGCAGAAACATTGGATAATTTCATTAGTCAGTGCTCTCCATATATTAATAGAACCATAGATCTGTTGGTGGATAAGAAAACGATTTTTCCTATAAAGAAGATATTCATTGCATTGGCATATAGTAAAAGGGAGAAGTTTATTATGGTGGTTTATTATGTTAAGGGATGTGTGGATAAATCATTTTCATTTTTTAAAAATTATATAACATATTAATAGGTATAAAACATGGAATATAATTCATTTGTTCTATTTTTCCAGCAACGACCTAATATTTAAAAATATATATTCCTTAAATAAATATTATATTTGAATTGTTTCTCCACAAGGAATCATGATCTTAAAAAAACCACAATATATTTAGATAAACATATAAGTAATAAATATAAATATTAGAACATATTAATTTAATTAGTGGGTATTAATAAGAGAACCAATATAATGAAATATTTGTATAACAACTCATGGAAGAGATTTGAAATGTATTCTTATGAAAAAAAGAACAAACCTCATGCATTTCCAAGTTTTCAAACCTTTTCAAATAGTACATTCACTCATTCAAAATCTTATCATGTAGTGAGAAGAATGTTTTTATCCTTCAAGTATGATCTATCCTTAAATATTGACCCTCTATCACCATGGATTGGAGCTTCTCATCCTTAGGGTTCAGCTCAGTATCTCATTATAACATTCATGGATGACTTTCAGGGTCTTCCCCAGGGATCATTCGCCACACTATTACCATAAATTTCCTCATAGATTATGGCCATTGTCCAATAAGTCTTTTTCTCAGTTCCATATGTTCTTTCATCATCGATATATAAAGCTTTATAGTGTCTCAAATGGGAATTATTGTGGAATTTCAGATCAGAAAAGATTTAGATTCCTCTTTTCTTGAATTTCATGGGCTCTTGGGGGATGGGGTCTTCGTCTTGTATCTTATATCTGAATCAAAAATAATTCTCTATGTTTTTGGTTTCATTAGATGATTTTAGTCATGCATGGTGAAAATCTCAAAAATAAATGGTTTGGTGGATCTTTAATCTATCGCGATAGGAAATTGAGTTTCACTAAGCATGAGATTCCTCTCAGGAATCAGTGTGGATCAATCATCATGGTCTCCCACTATAGCCCCTAAATATATCCCTACTAAGATCCATTGGGGATTCCTTAGTTGTTTTTATTTAAAAATATTATCAGAACCTTTATCTAAAATAATCTTCAATAGTCCGAAATGGTGTTGGATTGAACATCTCATTTCCTCCCCAAACTAGATCTGTCTTCTTGAACAAAATTCATTCAATTGGGGTTATGATTTAAAAATTCTATCACATACCGGGTTCTTCTCATTTCTTATAATTCAAGGTAATTCCTTACTCATGGGTAGGAGGAGACACAAAGATATTTTGGGATGATTCATGTAGATACTCCCCCAGAAAATATGATTCCCCCTCTTCCTCGAAAAAATTGATTTACCTTCCCAGGTCATACGCAAAAGTATTGTATCCTAGATTGGAAGCAATTGTTTCGTGGATATAATCCCATGAGTCCTAAGGGATTAGAGGCCCACACTTATAGTCCCCGATCTCTCAGCCATTGTGGTCATTCCTTGTTTGGCCTTAGTTCAATACAATTCATTAGTCTCCCTCTCCTATATCGACAAAGATCCCCAGGATGACTTTTATTTTTCTTTTTGGTAGGCCTAAGGGAAGGATATTCCCTATATTCCCCTATTTTGAGCTCTTCTTTCTCATGATCTAGTTCCCTTCTAGAAACATCTACATTTTTCATAACCATCTATATTGTATCTTTACATGTACAAGAGGCTCATTTTCTTTCAAATTTCCTAACAGCAAATCACTTGCAAGCGGAGACCACATAGGTGAAAGATCCTCTTATTCCCTCGCTAGATTGTAAGTGTGTGAGATATCTCCCTAGGTTTTATTTGTGAGGAATTTCATTTCAATCTATATCAAGGTTAATGATGTGGGATAAAGACCACATCCATGAACACAAATCTTCTCGTACAATGAATTCATTTCTTCTTCCAATTAGAGTGTGCATGAGATTTAAATCTATGAACATTCAAGAATACTCTCCTTCTCCGTCTCAGTTGAATGGGGACAAAATATCTAGGGACAAATAAATATGTTGTACAATTCAATGAATTTGTCCATAAATTGGAAATATTGTGGTTTGGGGGCCTAGGTAATAATAGATTTTATTTCCATCTAATTCAATAAGAACAAAGTATCATACCATACTATGATTGATCCTAAGAAATGTCCCTCTAAAATTTATGAGATTCATCATATAATATGTCACATCCATCTTTTTCAGTTATTTTATATTTTAACAATTCTTGACTCTGGGTTCTCACATCATGGCCCGGACTGGGTCTCATATTATCTTTTTCTGTTGTTTAATATATTTACTAGGTTTCAGACCCATGCGTGGTCACCACGTGGTTGGCGGAAGCCACACATTTGACCCCGGAGTTTGGAAATTGATTATTATTATTATTATTATTATTATCATTATTATTATTAATGTGTAATTATTATTATTAATTCATTATTTTTTATGTTATTTATATTTATATTTTTATAATAATAATAATTGTTATTATTATTATTCTATCTTAAAATGAAAAAAAATCAAACCCTAATTTTTTCCACCGCACCAGGCCCCCTTCCTCTTTCCCATCATGAGTCGTCGCACCCCATTTTCCCCACCACTTTCCACCATGCCTGGAACCCCTTGTTCCCTACCTCCTCATGGTCTCCTCGCCCTGCTATGATCTGGCCCTAGGCCTTCAACCAAGCCCTCTACCTCTCAACCTGCCACCGTCCGCCCCCACCTCGCACTACCTTCCACTACCTCACCTAGCATCCGGCTCCCGAAGTGCCTCTGCATCATTCCAGTCACCCTCACCCCCTATCACGATGTTTCCATCTTCATGTATCCTGCCATCCCTTACCAGAGCACTTCAACCGCAGCTAGCAACCCGGATCACAGGAGCCCTTAAGGCTCGTCGCCTCACCCTCACTTCCCTTCTATGACCTCGTCCAGCCCCTCACTCACGACCCTCCTTGCACCCATAATCCAACGTTCCCTCTAGGTCCATGCCTCTCGCTTCTTATGACTGTCGCACCATCCTCACACCACCCTCATCCTGTGATCCATCCATGTCACCTCCAGACAGGCCCCTCCGTGTTCACTTCAACCTTGCTGGTGAGTCCCTCCACACCACCGACCTTGACACCTCTGCACCCCAAGTTTTCCCTTCACCTCTTCCCCACTTTGGCAAAATGAAACCGCACCCCCTACTCTTCGCGCTCTGACCAGCCCGACTTCCTCTCCTGCTCCAGCCAGCAGGCCTCCTCCTGTTTGTTTAATTTTCATTTATTTATTTATTCATTTATCTATTTATTTATCTAATTATTAATTAATTAATTTATTTATTTACTTATTCATTTATTTATTCTTTTATTTATTTATATATTTTATCTTTATTTAGTCTTTTTGTTTTTATTTAATTTGGATAAATCCTAATTCTGTCATGTGTTGGGGTATGTGAGCTTTTATCACTATTCTACGTGCGCGGTTAGTCAGCAAGGTATTTTTGTACCTTTTGATAGAGTTTCATCACGGTCGCTCACCATTGAGGTATATGAATCCACATATTCATTTCAAATTAAATACATTTAATTTTTTATTGATTATAGTTAAATATTTGACTTGTTTCACATCCTAACAATGCAATCAGTTAATATGTTGTCGCATTTTCAAATTTATTTGTTTTGTTATAAATAGTTTTGAAGTATTTTCTCTAGTTAAATATATATGTACTAACGAAGGTTGTGTCTTATGGGTGTCAAAAGATGTTGTGATAATATTTTCAACATGAAAATAGTTTTCACATTACTCTAGAATAGTTTATCAAGTTGTTTTCTAGATTTGGCTAACTTATTTGATATGGTCATAGAATTGTTAAAAAATTGTTCTGTTGTATTATACAGAATATTTATGCATTTTTTGGTCTGCTTATGAAAATTATTTAGCAATTGATTTGATTTTTTATAAGAGTATTTGTAAATTGTTTGAGTGTTGGTGGAATTTTAT
This sequence comes from Viscum album, assembly GCA_963277665.1. NCBI lineage: Eukaryota > Viridiplantae > Streptophyta > Magnoliopsida > Santalales > Viscaceae > Viscum > Viscum album. Next base: position 155,074,045 of record OY728164.1, read on the forward strand.
AATGTTGGGAAGTTGTTTTATCAAATTGTGTGGAGGTTGCAAAAATTATTTGGTATGGGCTTTGGTGTCTGTTTTCTTTCAAAAGAGGATTTTGAGTATGCAAATTTGGTGGTTATGTCATAGTGGTTGTGTTAAAATATTTTGATAAGGTATTTATGTTTCCAATATGAGGGTTGGTGTTATTTCAAATAAGGGTAGTGATTGATTTTGATTTTGTAAAAATGGTTCTTGGGTCCCAAAGTATAAGGTTCTTTTGTGTGTTTTCAAATAAGTGGTATTAAATTTATTCCTTATAGATTTGAACCATTTGGATTTATAATTTAAAAGTGGTATTGGTAAGATGTTTTGGGGTAAATAAATTTAGACATGTCAACTCAAAGGCCCGTTTGGCACTTTCTATTCAAAGGTTATATTTGGGTAATGCTTTTTGATACATTGAAATTCAAGTCCCATTTGGATCTTCCAACTCATGGGTAGACATGTGTTATCATTTAGAATGGTTTTTGTTTGGAAGTTGTGTGTTTCTGGTCAGAGTTTTAAATGTTTTTAGTGAAATAATTTTGGCATGGATGTGACGTGATGGCCCGTTTGGAACATTCATCTTTAGTGTAATGATTATGTAGATTTTTTCAAATGACGATGTTTTGATTACTGTATTCCTATATAACAACGTTAGTATTTTGAAAAAGGTTTTAATTGGTTTTAATAATTTCCCAGCATGAAGGCCCAGTTGGCAGCTTTGATGATATGATATATATATATATGTATGTATGTATATATGTATACATATATATATATCGGGGTAACTCTATATGGGGATATCTGATATGGGTTTTCTTATGGAGTGTCCGTGTTTGGGGTAGGCAAGTGTGGGGAGATGAGTCACATGTGTGAGGGCCTCTTACTTACATGGTATTATTGTAACCACCATGGGTTTCTGGGAATCTTTTAGAGATCAAGTGATGGTTACTGATCAACCCTGATTAGACTTGTTGGTACACCCTAAATTTGTTGTTAGGCCAGGCGGGCTTTGCCACTTGATTGGTCAGTTTAAGGTGGCTAGTTGGTTAGAGACATAGGAGCTTCACTATAATCTGGTATGTGGTTCTAAAACCGAGAACGTCCATGGGTATACTATAGATGTTTAGGATCACCCATGGTAACTGGATTATTTACATAGCTTTTTTAATTTCCTTTGCACTAGTTTATTTTCAGTTTTTACCTTTTTACATGGTTTACTCTAGCCTAGATTTGGTGTTTTTCTATTTTGGACATTATTTATGAAATGAAAAATGAATTTGGAAATGGTATGTAGCATGTTATGGGTTTAATTTAAATGGGAAAAACATGTTACTTATTTTTCAAATATTAAAATCCTACTTTCAAACTTGTTTTTCAAACTTGTGTTAATGTATTGTTTCGGGAAAAGAGACATTGGATTTTGTAGTTTATATTAGCATCCCTACAAATCATTTTTAATTATCATGCCTATTTTATCACTTCAGTTGCAATATCCCTTTTCTCAGGTTCACTTGGATGGATTGCTCATTATTAGAGCAGGGTCAGCTTTTGGTTGGGTGGTGACATGGAAGGTCACGTGGAGGCATATGCGTTTTTAATTCCTTTATGCTTTGTTTTTTTTATTTTTTCGTTACTTTTTTTCATATGATTACCTCTTGTTTATGAGAAAAATTGTTCCCTCATGTTAATTTTGATGCCCCACAGTATTTGCCTACCCATGGGGATCGGGAATGCCCTTCGGGCCATGTCACGGACTGGCTGGGGTGACCGGTTCAGGGCCGACCCTAGTTTGTTCATGAAAAAATGGTATAAGAGGTAGTCCCTTGTTATTTTGGGTATCCGGTATATAAAGATTAGTGTTTTTGGGACTCAAGATGTATGTATGGAAAGGATTTCATGAACCCTCGCCCGTTCCGAACCTCGATTTTCAAAGGGTTATCCGGGAATTGAGACTTTGTTTCATTCTGGTTTGTTTTTTATTGAGGGATGACAACAGAGGTAAGCCGATGTCACATCGTGATTTCAAATTTAGTAGTGACCCATGTAGAGTTTGATTACATGGTTTACATTCCTCTTAGTTGTTGGCACTTACATGGGGCATGTCCCACTACTATGTCGTCAGGTTAAGTATGAATACTAGTCCCTCACTTCAGTAATTTGATGAATGTTGTGTGTTGTCTTGGTTATTGTGGGTGAAAGTGTACTTTTGAAAAAGAAAAAAGGTTTTTGAAATTAGAACGCTTTATTTTAAATGGATTTAAATTTGTGAAAGGGATTTTTTAAACTGAAAGCTCTTTGTCTAAAAATCTATTGGTTGCGTGGAACTAGTAGAGATATGGTTTGGCTGCAACATCAGGTACTCTTTTTGAACGTTTGCATATGTGAGGGAATGCCTGGGAAGTGCGTTTTGGTGCATATGGATGAAAGCGGATGAAGACATGTGCAACGGTTCATGGGATTACTGGGGTGTGCACTTGGAATTAAAGGTTTGACTATGTTTTTATAAAGAAATTTTAAAAAGGGGAAACCATTTTTGGAAATTGAAATTGGATAGAAAAGTGGGTTTGGTATTTAGAAAAGGTCCTTGAAAGAAGGTGGGTTTGAAATCATAAATAAAAACGGGTTTTTGAAAAAATGAATTTTCGGTTGTGTTTTTATTTGTTTTTTTAGCTGGTTGTTTTTATATGATGGTGCTTTCAGTGATGTTGCTTCATCTTGGTATTGGTTTTGGTTATCTGTTTTATTTGTTGTTCAGAGAATGTCAACCAGAACGGTCCCCATGGTTTTAAATAATACATGCCCATTTTTTTGTCCTTCACGGACATTGCCTATCCTTCATGGGGAATAGGGTCTGTTAGAAGCAGCATAGTGGATTGAAGATGTTGAGCGTGTCTTTAGGGTATTAGGAACTCCAGAAGTTGTCAGAGTGTGTGCTGTTTTTGGGTTTGTTTGAAGGTCTAGAACTGGACGAATGGGAGTTGGTTTCCCCACCATCAATGCAAGTTGGGGTGACGTGGGGAGTCTTTAAATCCATCTTCGTCTAATGGTTTATACCTGAATAGGTGAAGACGACGAAAATGGATGATCTAATGCGTATTCATCAAGGTCAATGGATGGTGAAATCATATATTGACCATTTCAAGGAACCTGTTCCCTTTTCTCTGGTGGAAGCATCATAGGATTTGATGAAGACTTATCTCTTAATCGGGGTTCTTCTCCTAGAGATCCAAGAGCGGGTCCTCCTTTCTCAAGAACATAATTTCTAGAAGTTGGTGGATGTGTTGTTCTTAGATGAACTAGTCTCCAGAGCGCATGTTCTTGGCAATCCAGCATATCCAATTACTAGTGAAGGTTCCCCATCTAGCAACCAGGGTGTTCCAGAGCTACCAATTTCTAACGATTTATCTACAATGGTTCTGGTTTCCAGTTTGTTCGACCATTCAGTGGTGTCCCACCAGTGTGGATGGTTTGGGCACACGAAAATGTGATGTCGCATCCCTCCAAATATGTGCCATCGTTGTGGCTTCCTGAGTCTTCTAGAAATGTTTTGCAGGAAGCATCACCTGAAGAATACACTGTGACTAGAGAATCCCAGTGCCTAAATGGGAGGCAGGAGATGCTTCAGCCATCAAAGCCATGTCCACAGGTCTTGGGGTGAAGCTCGCAGGTAGTCAAGAATTTCTCGGGGTGTGAAGTTTTGGTTTAGGTTCTGAATTCTGTGTTGTCATTGGAAAATTTAAAGACTTTTTCATTCTTGATTTCTGCTATTCAATGGACACCATTTTAAGTTCATTGCCTTATTGTGGAGTTATGACAGACGTGTTCTATTGTAATCCAAATAGTTTTGTTTGTCTGTTCATGGTTTGCTGAATTGTGTGATTTCTTTAAAAGTGTGTTTTGACCCCATATGGGTTGATTTGGGTTTAGCTGTATTCATTTGGAATTGGATACATAATTTCCCATGAATCATTCAATGATTTTAGTTATGCTCAGGTGTACTACTGATATTAAATTCTTCTCGAAGGCATTGTCCACTCGTGCAATAAAATTTAGTTTGAATCGGTTGGGTGTTCCCGCGTCGCCCCCACCACCCCCCCCCCCTTCTGGGTTGGTATGTTTGGGTGTTAGATTTTCGCACTAGTTGAGTTTTTATGGTGGGGAGAACCATCTCGTGTTCTCCCATTCTCTCGTGTTGTGGTTCCATTCGGTTTCAATCGGTAATGGATTTTTTTGTCTATTGTTCAGCTGAGTGACATTCTGGGTGCCTAAAGTGACTATGGTGGGTAGAATAGTCACATCCATTTTTTCAATTAATTTTTATTTTAATAAATCTCGACTCTGGGTTCTCGAACCATGGTTCGGGCTGAATATCGTCTTAAATTTTTTCATCGTTTAATATATTATATGGGTTTCGGACACATGCGTCATCACGGGGTAGTTGGCAGTAGTTGTGCAGTTGTCCCAAGAGTCAGGAAATTGCTAATTATTATTTTTATTATTATTACTAAGGTGTAATTATAATAATAATAATAATTATTATTATTATTATTATTATCATTATCATTATTTCATTATTGTTTATGTTATTTATAATATTATTGTTATAATTAATGTTATTATTATTATTATTCTAACATAAAATTAAAAAAATTTCTAGCCCTCATTCTGTCCGCTACGCTCGGCCCCCCTTCCCCATTACCATCGCGAGTCACCACCCCCCTTTTCCCCCACCTCTGCCCGCCATGCCAGGCAACCCTGGTTCTCCGCCTCCTCTCGGTCTCCTCGTGCTGCTGCGATCCATCCCCAGGCCTTCACCCTAACCCTCCACCTCTTGACCTATAGTTTTCCACCCCCTCCTTGCACTCCCTTTCTCTTCCTCGCCCAGCATCCAGCTCCCGAAGCACCTACGCATCATTCCAGACTCCCTCAACCCCCTTCCCCGCATACCCATATCTGTATCTCCTACCCAGCCTTACCAAAGCACTCCAGAAGTGACCAGTAACCCCCCCTCAAAGAAGCCCATATGGTCCTCCGCTTCTCCCTCACTTCCCTACAATGACCTTGTCCAGCCTTTCACTCCCAGCCCTCCTCATGCCCTGTATATGCCTTTCCCTCCAGGTCCCCACCCCCAGCTTCTTCATGACCGCCGCACCATCCTCATGCAGCCCTCATCCTGCGATCCAGCCTCACTACCTCCGAAAAGGACCATCCTCGTTCACCTCTCCCTTGTAGTCGAGTCCCTCTACACCACCGGCCTTGACACCTCTTTACCCAAACTTTTCCCTTAACCTCTTTCCCACTTTGGAAAACTGAAACCATACCCCCTGCTCTCTGCGCTCCGACCATCCAAACTTCCTCTCCCTCTCCGGCCAGTAGGCCTCCTCTAGTATTTTTTTTGTTTTTTATTTTATTTATTTATCTATATTTTTATTTATTTAATTATTAAATTATTTATATATTTACTTACTTATTCATTTAATAATTTATTCTTTTATTTATTCTTTTATTTATTTATTTATTTATTTTATCTTAATTACATCTTGGTGTTTTTATTTAATTTGGATAAATCCTAATTCTGTCACAGGATGAGTGATGTGTGCTTTTATCACTGTTCAGAATGTGCTGTTAGACCACAAGGGATCGTTCTACCTTCTATCAGAGTTTCATTACGGTCAGTCACCATTCAGGTAGGCAAATTCACGTCTTCATTTATAATTAAATCCGTTTAATTCATGATTGATTTTAGTTAAATCATTGACTTGTTCCTCATCCCTACAATGAAATTAGTTAATATGTTGTCATGTTTTCAAATTTGTTGGTTTTGTTAGAAATAGTTTTGATGTATTTTCTCAAGTTAAATTTATATGTACATATGAAGGTTGTGTCCTATGGATGTCAAATGCTGTTTTGATAATGTTTTCAATATGAAAATATTTTTCACATTACTCTCGAATAGTTTATCATGGATTTCTCTAGATTTGGGTAACTTATTTGACCAGGTTATAGAATCATTAACAAATTTTTCGGTTGATTATACAAATTATTTGCGCATTGTTTGGTCTACTTATATAAACTATTTAGAAATTGGTTTCCTTGATCATAAGAGTATTCATAAACTACTTGAGTCATGATGGCATTTTATAATGTTGGGAAGTTGGTTTATCAAAATGTGTAGAAGTTGAAAAACTTATTTGGTTGGGTATTTGGTGTGCATTTTCTTTCAAAAGAAGATTTTGAGTGTATCAATTTGGTGGTTCTGTCTTAGAGGTTGGGATAAAATATTTTTATAATGGATTGATGTTTCCAATATGAGGGTTTTTGATATTTCAAATAAGGGGAGTGATTGATTTTTATTTACAAAAAATGGTTTTTGGATCCCAAAGGATGGTGGTTCTTTTGTGTGTTTTAAAAGAAGTTGTTTTAAAAGTATTTGTTACGTATTTGGAACATTTGGATTTATAAATTTAAAAGTGGTATTGGTAAGATTTTTTGGTGTAACTGAAATTATACATGTCAAATCGAATGCCTATCTGGAACATTCAATTCAAAGGTGATGTTTGTGTAATACTTTTGGATACTTCGAACTTAATGTCCCATTTGGCTATTCCAACTCATGGGTGGACTTGTGTTAACATTTAGAAAGGTTTGTGTTTGGATGTTCTGTGAGTATGGTCAGAGTTTTAAATGTTTTTAGATAAATTATTTCGACATGTATGTGACATGACGGCCCATTTAGAACTTTCAACTTTAGTAAAATGTTTCTGTAGATTATATGAAATGACAACGTTTTAATTGTTGTATACCCATATAACAACTTTAGTCTTTTGAAAAAGGTATCAAATTGTTTTAATGATTTCATGGAATGAAGGCCCGGTTGGAACCTTTTATGATATGATATATATATATATATATATTGGGGAACCTCTTTTGGGGGATATCCATTATGGGTTATCATATGGAGTGTCAGTGTTTGGGTAGGCAAGTGCGGTGAGATGAGTCACACGTTCAAGGGCCTCCTACATACACATTATTATTGTAACCACTATGCGTTCCAGGGAATCTTTTAGAGATCAAGTGATAGTTGTTGATCAACCCCGATTAGACAGGTTAGTACCCCCTGGATTTTTTGTTAGGCCAGGCGGGCTTTGCCACTGGATTGCTCAGTTTAGGTCGTCCAGCTGGTTATAGAATTAGGATCTTCACCATACGCTGGTAGGTGGTTTTGAATCTGAGTAAGTCCAAGGGTATTCTAGAGATGTTTAAGATCACCTAGGGTTACTAGATTATTTAAATATATTGTTTACATTCCTTTTCCATAGTTTATATATAATTTCACCTTTTTTACATGGCGTAATCTACCCCATATTTGGTAATATTCTATTTTGAACATTATTTATAAAATGACAAATGATTTTGGAAATGGTATGTAGAATGATTTAGGTTTAATTTAAACGGGAAAAACATGTTACTTATTTTTAAAATGTGACAAGCCAACTTTCATACTTATATTTCAAATGTGTGTTAATGGATTGTTTCTGGAAAGGAGACGTTGGATTCTGTGGTTTATTTTGGCATCCCTACTGCGCATTTTTAAATCTCATGCCTATTTTATCATTTATGTGGTTTATGTTCCCGTTACTCACGTTCTCATGGATAGATTTCACATTATTAGATCAAGATCAGGTTTTGGTTAGGTGGTTACATGTAAGGTCGCATGGAGGTATATGCATTTTTACATCCTTTCCTCTGTGATTTTTTATTTCGTCATCAGTTTGTTTCACCTGTTTACATCTTGTTTATGGGAAAAATCATTTCCTCGTGTTAATTTTGATGCCCGACACTAATTTACAGCCCATGGGGATCCAGAATGCCCTTCACTCCATGTCGTGGACTAGCTCGGGTGACTGATTCTGGGTCGACCCAGGTTGGTTCGTGACAAAATAAAAATGAATAATAATTTCCATACCAATCCCCAAAACATGAACATATTTATCTTCCAGAACCCCTACATGTTAGTGTAATTTATTAGTATGATGGACTAGTTTGTTAATATGAATTTAACCTTAAGTGTTTATAGATATTTTATCTCATTTTCCTACGATAATTGTGGGGATAAAATCCCAAAATCTATGTAAAATGGCCTTATATCCTTCAATCAAGGGGAGTCAAATTGGCCTTTCAAGGTATAGTTTGACATTTTCAATAATATTTCTTCGATGAAATGGAGAGTCTCCTTCCCTCAAAAGGATATAGAGGAGTTCATATGGATTATGTATCACAACAGCTTAATAGAATTTGGATTTACTAGGGTTTTCTTTACCCGGTGGAATAGAATGAAAGGGATCATCTATACTATTTTTTCTTGTACCGATGTTTGAACAACGATAACACTATATCCATTTAACTAAATTTAAAAGTTAACTCACCTTATCTAAAAATTAGAAATCATTCTCTACTATTAGTATCTTTTAACATAAACATAATAGAGAGATTGGGTTTCCAATTTTATCATGTATGGATTGATACTATGAGATATTTCTAGGAACAATAGGGGCCTATATACCCTGAGAGGGGGGTGAATCAGGGTATGGATATTCTTTTTCAAAATTCTTCCTGCCCCACTGGATATTGACCTCTTTATTACAAGGTTCACTTTGTTTTCACTTGTGTGTTTATTATGACCACTTCTTTTCTTCTTTATCTGATGATGATGCTTTAAATGCAATGTAGGGAAGTAAGCAGGCAGACACATAGATTTTTACGTGTTTCACCCTCACTGGGCTACGTCCAAGGAGCATACAACGGCGATGTGCCGCTGTACCAAATCCACTAAAGCACACTACTATTTACACGTTTCGGGATAGATCACTTCTATTCCTAGGATCACTTCCTTTACAAAGTTTAGGGTCATATCACTACTTTCCCAAGGTTTACTCCATGTTTCTATCTCTTTGGCTCACTACCAGTGGAGAGGATCACCTTATTCCTCTTCCTTTTCTCACTGCTCTGGAAATGATCCACTCATAGTTTATAAACCTGTAGGTCTCTTCATTATCACAAATTAATACATCCTCTGTTGTATGCGGATGCTCTGTTGAAGTCCAACTTTCACCCGTAGATGAATCTCACTTTGAACCAAAGGTATCGGGCAATTTTCCAGCTTCCACACTGCTCTGAATCACTGTCGTGCATCAACCATACCTGGCGCCCATCTATAATCTGGCGTGCAAGTATCGGCGTGCAAGTTATAACTGGCACACAATTCCACCTCAACCACTTTCATGACACAAGCTTTTGCAACTCCAAACTTGCGCAACTCATACCCTTTTACTCCCAAACCAATATTGGCATGCAACCACCAACTATCGTGCTTCTTCAAAACATGGTGTGCTAGTGTCACCGAACCACTTTTGCGACACCTCCTTCTTCAACAAAAAACATTGGTGACTCCCTTCCTTTCTCACCCAAACCCCTCTAGACGTGCAACACTCAACTGGTGCACAACATCTACTTGCGCGACCAAACAGGCCTTGCGTGACCACCACACCTGCACGACAGGAGCTCTGATTTTTTTCTAATTGTTGAAATCAAACTGAATTAGGAGGGTTCAACCTCTATTTATATGAATTTGGACACCCTGCGTGACGGCACCAAGTCTCTCCTCCGTGCGCAAGTCTAGGCGCGCAAGTCTCTGCCGCACAAATCACTTGCACGACCAACCCTAAAACATAGGCGCCCCTTTTCCCTTTTCCATACTTTGATATTCTGATCTTTAAAAACATATGGTGCTCTACTTTAAGTAAACAGTGCGCAAGTCCTGTAACACCCTGAGCTTCCACGATACGCTTCTCTTTCTATAATGCAATAGCTTGCATTGTACGCAAGTTCGAGTTCTAAAACACTGTGACTAATCAAAGTAGCCGTTATGAATAGTAATAACCACCTTTTAAAATTATAGAAATTTTATATTTCAAAATGGACTTCATTTTTGTATTCGAAATATCGAAATTAGCCTATGTTGAATTGTTTGTAATTTTCCGAGAACTTCCAAATTTTTATGAATAGTGAAAAATACTTAAAACAACTTTTTTTTAATCAAAATAATTTATAGTGATAAGTTATACTATTTAGTGGTTTTAAGGTATAATTAGAATATATTTTTACTATTTTATCCAATGGTGGTCATTAGAATTAATTTAACATTGAAATTGGACATAAACAATTGTCAATCTATTGATATAAATTGTTTCTTAAAAACACGCTATTTGTTGTGACAGCGGGAATTAATTATAAAATTAATTAATGTAACTTATATGTTTGGGATTTTGTAAAATAGACATCATTTTTGAATTCGGAATATCAATTATAGCTTTGGGTGAAATTTTGGCATTGTTCTGAAAAACTTCAATTTTTGATGAATAGTGAAACCACTAAGTGGAAGTTAAATAACTGATTTTTCGTTTAAATGAAATATTACCACTTCTGTGATTTGATTTTAAAAAATCCGACATACATGGTTTTCATTAAGAAGTAAAATGTTGTTAAATGAGATTAAAATAATTTTTTGGTGAATAGTAACTTTTAAGTTCTTAATCGCGATTAGAGGTAATTAGTGTAGTTTAATGTACAAATACTGTTAAAATAATATGAGATGAGAATGACACTTGTCCTACTCCTATTGGATGAGTCATGGCCGACCAAGACAACCCATGAGTCAACTTGGGGACCCCATGGAGCCACTTTAGTTGGAAAATGGCATTAATATATATTTATTTAATGTTAAAATTAAATTGACACAAACATGAGTTGTTTTACTAAAACAGTTTTTATGTGGGGTTAAAAAAGTCCAAATTTTTATTATAAATATTCATTAGAAAGATAAAAATAATTCCTACATCATAGTATTTTTTTATAATTTTTAGACATTAAATAAATTAAATTATTTATGACATCATTATGATGAAGCGATGACCTCATTATTTAACGATTTAAATAAAATGAGAAGATAATGCAAAATCCAAGGCTTACACTTGTCCAAAGCCTATTGGATGAAGAGATTTCGAAACCTTATCACCTTAGCCTCGAATTATATAAGTGTGGGACCTTTAGAATCCGAAAATCATTGTGTAATAATGTAACATTTCAATCTTTCCAAAAGTGCCCCTCCTCTCCACTTATAAAAGGCCCCCACCTCTCCCACCTTATTCACACCTTCAAGCCATTTGGATCGTCCAACCTCTGCCCAAATACTGTCCCAACATCCCTCTATTACTCCTAGAAGCCTCACTTTGGGCAGAACTCTACCCAAGGAAGCCTTTGGGTCAAATCAAAAAGAGTTACCCGATTTTGAGGTAATGTCTTCTCTAATGTTGTTATGTATTATTTTTCTTCTCCAACCCCCTTAACTCTTTTTATTCATTTATTTTGTAACAACACCAGTATCCTCAATATACTAGTATGTTGTTATAAGAAGGATTAGATCTACACTTACACACACCTACAACTAATGGTTAAAGAACATACGGTTTCTGTGGATGGCGAATTTCAGCCTCACGAAACGATGATTGTTCAACACTCATATAACACCTTCAAAGGTGGCCATTAAGATGTCACTATTTTTATATATGATATATAATATGTTTATGTTTTACTTATGCTTCTGTATTTCTCATTTATGGCATACTTTATGATTTCCATTATGGGTAAAACGCGATAATTTCATTTTAGGAAGTGCGGACTACCGCCCCCTCAAAGTGATTTGAATCGTTAATGCCATATGTGGGATGTATAAAGGATGGAGTAAATGGTATTAAAAACTATATTATACTGTAATTATATTATGCATTTATATCATTATGATTTTGTTCCACTAAATATGAAATTGAAATGAAAGTAGCGTTCATGCGTACGTACGGCTTACCATCTCCATGAACGGTGCATTTCATTTCTTACCTCTAAATCTTACGTAATATTATAAATGAATGTATATACTGGATATATAAGATATATATGACATCTAAATCATGAATATAATTCTGGAGATAATGGATATTCTACCACATAAACAACTTGTAATTATAAGAAGTTTTATTGTTGACTCAAGTACCAAAGATCGACAAAACGACCGTTATTAACTTAAATAATTACATTATGTTCATATCATTGTAATAAGTGATATAATAAGGATAATGAAATTGAAAATGGTTCTTAATAAGGTATATATTAACTCTAGTTTATTATTCATGAGGTTAAAGAACGGTTGAGTCAAGTCAGACACGAGGTAAGGGAATTTCTTAACCCAACTTCCATTCTTTGGGTTAATCTCCTACTTTCAAATTATGTCATGATATTATTATGTCTTATTTTGTATTCTTTATGTGTAATATAGTGAATACACATAATAGATCTATTTTATTTTAAAAATGATCTTTTTAAGGGACTTCATCTCAATCTCCATTCATTGAGGCATATTTTGTTTTATACACAAATTTCTTTTGTACAGTGTATAAACCCCTTTGACTTTTACGTTTATTCAAAAGGAATCTTTTTATACGAAATGTTTTGCTAAACGACAAAAGGGAATGTTTTTCTTTCCGTACATATGCGGCGACAATGACTTCTCCACCACCGTGACCATTATTTGAGTTTCGGCATCCTTTACAATCCATCTTTTTTTAATGAAAAATAAATACAATGTTTTAACTTTCTTTTATTTTGGTATTGAAAATGGTTTTGAAAGCGTTTTTATTATATCAATGTGTTGTATTGATATCTTGTGATTGAAATGTGGAAATTTTATGTTTCCTTTATGCATGTTTTATGTGATACGATTATGTTATTGTTTATGATATGTTTAAACCTATTCATATGAGGAATGTATTGGACTTAATAAGTGACGGGTGGAGCCCGCTATAGCTCCTCAATGCATCGGTAGGTCTCATGAGACAACTAGACGTGGAATTGGCCGAGGCCCTTTCCCAATTTGATTTATGGTTTTGGCTGAGGCCCTAATCATTTTAGACGTCTTGGATGAGGCCTTGACAAAAGGTTTCAGAATGTCTGGCATTATACATTCCCTCATTATGAAAGTGGTTATTGATATTGCATGTGATTATTCGACCAGTAGAATATCCATGTGAGTAAGTAATGGCATTATATTATTTTATTTTTTCCATATTATGCTGAAGTTCAAGTTTAAAAAGGCTTTTGTTTTAGTTATACATTGCCTTAAATGTTAATGTTTATTTATGAAAGCTTCTGCAATATTGTTATCCTTACTGAGAATCTGAGCTCACCCCTTTCAATGTTTTAATATTTTCCAGGATGTGAAGAAGTATTTTATGAATGAACTGCAGGGATTGTCCGAAGAGGATAGAAGTGTGGACTACGGAGACTATGTTATTGTAGATTTTCACTTTATGATGTAATGTAACGTTTATGAATGTATCTAGTGATTCCAAGGCTACTAAACTAATCGTTCTTTCGAGACTTGATCTTTTGTGATCATGCCAATGTTACGAAGTAATGCACCGGCTCTGGGTAGCTGGGGTCGGGGCGTTACAGTTGGTATCAGAGGCAGTTTAGTACTAACCTTGGAAGCTAGATTTAGATAAACTCTGATTAGAGCACATATCCCGAAGATAGACTTTGAGGATTAGTATAGAAGAACTTCCTAGAATTTTGGTATTGTAGAGATGTTGTGAGTTTTCCGAGAAATACATCCATGTCTGGATACGAGCAGGTAGAGGTGGCTCTTGCACAGATGTACCTAGGGGTAAAACCCGAAAACACTGCTTTGAGCTAGACTCGAACGGGAACTGGTGCACGACAACAGGCCTTGCTGCACTCTTGGTTACGACACTCCCGGGGGATATGCTTTGGATAATTCCCATTTTCTTTACAAACCACTATGAAGGGTTACGAGTATATACTTCCTCAAAGAAAACATTTTTATAATTATGGATTATATCCATAATTAGTTAAATTTATGTCAAGTGTTTTACAAGTATGTAATTATGTATTTTGATTCATGAACTAATCTAGTTTATGCCATTATTTAGAAATGGCGCCTAGTGGAAGGAATGGAAACCGTATCAATTCACGCACTCTGTGTAGGGATTTCCCTCCTGCTCAGGATAATTATTGTGGATCTGGAGATACAACTGGTGCTGATCAACTTATTACCATACTGGGACAACACACGCAGGTTATGAATAACAACCTTACTCGTATGGAGCACCCTGATTCGCAACGTGGAGGATCAATGCTAGACCGTTTCATGAGGCAACAACCGCCAACCTTCAATGGGAGTACAAATCCTATAGTAGCTGAGCAATGGATAAATTACTTAGAGAAAATATTCCATGCCTTGGGGAGTAGCGAAAGGGAGAAGGTTGTCATGGCAGTTTACCGCCTCACTGGAGATGCCGATCAGTGGTGGTCGCTGATTCAAAACACAAAGGAAGATGATGACGTATCGAATATGGAATGGAGGGAGTTCAAAGAGCTTTTCTTAGAAAAATATTTTCCTCGTGACCATCGAGCAGATATGGAAAGGCAATTTCTGAGTTTGAGGCAGAAGGAGGATGAGAATGTCACAAAGTATGAGGCTAACTTTACAAGGTTAGCGAGGCATGCTTCCGATTATATACGTAACCCAAGAAGTAAGATTGATCGTTTCTTTGATGGGTTAAAACCATTTCTCCGTCTAGCTTTAGTATCACAAACCTTCTCATCATACGAAGATATTGTCTCGTGTGCTATCAAGACAGAAAAGGAATTCTCTAAGTCTTATGACAACAAAGTAAAGCAAGAGAAGAAGAGAACGGTGGAACAAGAGACAGATAAAGGGAAAAGGGGAAAGAAGGATTTTCCATTATGTGATAATTGTGGGAAGAATCACCCTGGTACTTGCCTAAAAGGAATGGGAGTTTGTTATAAATGTGGAGAAAAGGGTCACCAGGCTCGTGATTGCAAGGGAAAGAAAGAGGCTATCAAAGTTGAATGCTATAATTGTAGAGAAATGGGTCATTATGCAAATGAATGTCCTAAGCATCAGGGAAACTTACCTCAGAAAAGGCCAAGGGATCAAGGACAATCTTATGTTGTTACTACAGTTGAAGCAGAATAACTAATGTATTGGTGCTTTTGGACTAATGGATTATATTTCGGTAATTAGAATAATGTGATATATATATATATATAGATTGTACTGCAGTACTTGTTGATTTCAGTAAGGTTTTAATATGATGAAGGTAATCATATTTTAAGTATGTGACAATAAGAGAAACTTTACTTTGTTTGGGGAATCTGATAAATTGATTTTGGAATTAAGAGACCTTTTAGAGAAAGTCTGGACAGAGGTATTTTGGATAACTATAAAGGTTGGAGTGGATTAAGTTGATCTTTGGATATTATTGTTTAAGGTTAAAACATTTATGAAGATTATTTTTGGAATAGTATAGTACTATATTTTTAGGAAAAGGACAACCTGCAGGGTGGGGCATAACCCGTCGCGTCGGACAAAGCTGCAGGAATCGAACCCACAACCATAGTGCGACAGGCCTTTATTTCCTACCACTAGACTACAGGAAGTCCTTGGTTATTAGAAAATAATTTTAGTAATCTAAATTGTATGTGTTAACATTTGGAACCTTATACAATTAGGAAAAGTATAATATTTTTGGGTTCTATTATCTTTTTGAGTGAAAGGTGAGTTGAAGGTTGAAACTCTAATTGTCAGGCATAAATATATATATACCTATCTGTTATTCAATGAATAAATTAATTATTAAACTTTAGTAAAGGGATATTAAAACAAAAAAATGCGTTATCCAAATACCTTATGTCTTGTTGAACTGATGATATTTTAAATCAACATAGATTGAAGGCTTTGAGGCCCTCAATTTGACAGTTGATTGTGATTGATGACCTCAATCACTCCCTACAAATATTTATGTTTTTCCTCCAATTATATGTCTCTAATTGTCACCAATGTTCTCCTAATCAAGATCATAATTGGGTGGTGACTTTTTCATTTCCCTTTCCCTCTTATTAAGGCTAAATTTTATTAACCTTATTTCCGATGTGGGTTTTCCACAAAGGTATTTTCTATTTTCAACCTCTTACTTTCAAAGAAAAATATCAAATTGCGAGGAAGCAATTAATTTAAGGAGGGGAGAATGTAACACCTCGAGCTTCCACGATACACCTCTCTTTCAATAATGCAATAGCTTGCTTTGTACGCAAGTTCGAGTTCTAAAACACCGCGACTAATCAAAGTAGCCGTTATGAATAGTAATAACCACCTTTTAAAATTATAGAAATTTTCTATTTCAAAATGGACTTCATTTTTGTATTTGTAATATCGAAATTAGCCTATGTTGAATTTTTTGTAATTTTCCGAGAACTTCCAAATTTTTATGAATAGTGAAAAATACTTAAAACAACTTTTTTTAATCAAAATAATTTATAGTGACAAGTTATACTATTTAGTGGTTTTAAGGTATAATTAGAATATATTTTTACCATTTTATCCAATGGTGGTCATTAGAATTAATTTAACATTGAAATTGGACATAAACAATTGTCAATCTTTTGATATAAATTGTTTCTTAAAAACACGCTATTTGTTGTGACAGCGGGAATTAATTATAAATTTAATTAATGCAACTTATATGTTTGGAATTTTGTAAAATAGACATCATTTTTGAATTCGGAATATCAATTATAGCTTTGGGTGAAATTTTGGCATTGTTCTGAAAAACTTCAATTTTTGATGAATTGTGAAACCACTATGTGGTATTTAAATAACTGATTTTTCGTTTAAATGAAATATTACCACTTCTGTGATTTTATTTTCAAAAATCCGACATACATGGTTTTCATTAAGAAGTAAAATGTGGTTCAATGAGATTAAAATAATTTTTTGGTGAATAGTAATTTTTAAGTTCTTAATCGCGATTAGAGGTAATTAGTGTAGTTTAAGGTACAAATAATGTTATAATAATATGAGATGAGCATGACACTTGTCCTACTCCTATTGGATGAGTCATGGCCGACCAAGACAACCCATGATTCAACTTGGGGACCCCATGGAGCCACTTTAGTTGGAAAATGACATTAATATATATTTATTTAATGTTAAAATTAAATTGACACAAACATGAGTTGTTTTACTAAAACAGTTTTTAAGTGGTGTTACACAAGTCCACATTTTGATTATAAATATTCATTAGAAAGCTAAAGGGATTTCCTACATCATAGTATTTTTTTTATAATTTTTATACATTAAAAAAATTAATTTATTTATGACATAATTATGATGCAGCGATGACCTCATTATTTAACGATTTAAATAAAATGAGAAGATAATGCAAAATCCAAGGCTTACACTTGTCCAAAGCCTATTGGATGAAGATATTTCGAAACCTTATCACCTTAGACTCTAATTATATAAGTTTGGGACCTTTATAATCCGAAAAGTATTGTGTAATAATGTAACATTTCAATCTTTCCAAAAGTGCCCCTCCTCTCCACTTATAAAAGGCCCCCACCTCTCCCACCTTATTCACACCTTCAAGCCATTTGGCTCGGCCAACCTCTGCCCAAATACTCTCCCAACATCCCTCTATTACTCCTAGAAGCCTCACTTTGGGCATAACTCTTCCCAAGGAAGCCTTTGGCTCAAATCAAAAAGAGTTACCCGATTTTGAGGTAATGTCTTCTCTAATGTTGTTTTGTTTTATTTTTCTTCTCCAACCCCCTAAACTCTTTTTATTCATTTCTTTTGTAAAAACACCAGTATCCTCAATATACTAGGATTTTGTTATAAGAATTATTAGAGCTACACTTACACACACCTACATTTAATGGTTAAAGAACATACGGTTTCTGTGGATGGCGAATTTCTGCCTCACGAAACGATGATTGTTCAACACTCATATAACACCTTCAAAGGTGGCCATTAAGATGTAACTAATTTTATATATGATATATAATATGTTTATGTTTTACTTATGATTCTGTATTTCTCATTTATGGCATACTTTATGATTTCCATTATGGGTAAAACCCGATAATTTCATTTTAGGAAGTGCGGACTACCGCCCCCTCAAAGTGATTTGAATCGTTAATGCCATATGTGGGATGTATAAAGGATGGAGTAAATGGTATTAAACACTATATTATACTGGAATTATATTATACATTTATATCATTATGATTTTGTTCCATTAAATATGAAATTGAAATGAAATTAGCGTTCATGCGTACGTACGGCTTACCGTCTCCATGAACGGTGCATTTCATTTCTTACCTCTAAATGTTACGTAATATTATAAATGAATGTATATACTGGATATATAAGATATATATGAAATCTAAATCATGAATATAATTCTGGAGATAATGGATATTCTACCACATAAACAACTTGTAATTATAAGAAGTTTTATTGTTGACTCAAGTACCAAAGATCGACAAAACGACCGTTATTAACTTAAATAATTACATAATGTTCATATCATTGTAATAAGTGATATAATAAGGATAATGAAATTGAAAATGGTTCTTAATAAGGTATATATTAACTCTAGTTTATTATTCAGGAGGTTAAAGAACGGTTGAGTCAAGTCAGACACGAGGTAAGGGAATTTCTTAACCCAACTTCCATTCTTTGGGTTAATCTCCTACTTTGAAATTATGTCATGATATTATTATGTCTTATTTTGTATTCTTTATGTGTAATATAGTGAATACACATAATAGATCTATTTTATTTTAAAAATGATCTTTTTAAGGGACTTCGTCTCAATCTCCATTCATTGAGGCATATTTTGTTTTATACACAAATTTCTTTTGTACAGTGTATAAACCCCTTTGACTTTTACATTTATTCAAAAGAAATATTTTTATACGAAACGTTTTGCTAAACGACAAAAGGGAATGTTTTTCTTTCCATACTTATGCGGCGACAATGACTTCTCCGCCGCCGTGACCATTATTTGAGTTTCGGCTTCCTCTACAAGCCATCTTTTTTTAATGAAAAATAAATACAAAGTTTTAACTTTATTTTATTTTGGTATTGAAAATGGTTTTGAAAGCGTTTTTATTATATCAATGTGTTGTATTGATATCTTGTGATTGAAATGTGGAAATTTTATGTTTCCTTTATGCATGTTTTATGTGATACGATTATGTTATGGTTTATGATATGTTTAAACCTATTCATATGAGGAATGTATTGGACTTAATAAGTGACGGGTGGAGCCCGCTATAGCTCCTCGATGCATCGGTAGGTCTCATGAGACAACTAGACGTGGAATTGGCCGAGGCCCTTTCCCAATTTGATTTATGGTTTTGGCCGAGGCCTTAATCATTTTAGACGTCTTGGCCGAGGCCTTGACAAAATGTTTCAGAATGTATGGCATTATACATTCCCTCATTATGAAAGTGGTTATTGATATTGCATGTGATTATTCGACCAGTAGAATATCCATGTGAGTAAGTAATGGCATTATATTATTTTATTTTTGCCATATTATGCTGAAGTTCAAGTTTAAAAAGGCTTTTGTTTTAGTTATACATTGCCTTAAATGTTAATGTTTATTTATGAAAGCTTCGGCAATATTGTTATCCTTACTGAGCATCTGAGCTCACCCCTTTCAATGTTTTAATATTTTCCAGGATGTGAAGAAGTATTTTATGAATGAACTGCAGGGATTATCCGAAGAGGATAGAAGTGTGGACTATGGAGACTATGTTATTGTAGTTTTTCAATTTATGATGTAATGTAACGTTTATGAATGTATCTAGTGATTCCAAGGCTACTAAACTAATCGGCCTTTCGAGACTTGATCTTTTGTGATCATGCCAATGTTACGAAGTAATGCACCGACTCTGGGTAGCTGGGGTCGGGGCGTTACAAGTCCCTTTTCCAAAACTGCTTTTCTCCATTTGTCGATTCAGGCCCAAAAATTTGGCCAACACTAGAAAATAGCGCCCCCTTGTATCTTCTCTTTTTGTACAGCCTCCAGATCATCCATTCCTTTGTTGATTTCTTGAACAAACATGGATCGTTGAACATAGCCCTTGAACTCGACATTCCACCATGAAATCCCCTTTTTCAACAAATTTGTATGTCATTGTTAGCTTTTTCAAAAATCACAACACAGATGTCCACTTTGTCAACAAACACAATCACCTCAAAAATGCTTCAATGATACCATGTGGGATTTTTTCCCAATAGATATCATCAAGTATTTTTTTTAAATCATGGAATAATCCAATTTAGAATATTTCATGGATTATGATTCATAACAAACTGAGGCATCTCAAGGATTATATCATGTTATGAATTATAAATCAGCCTATGGGCTTCAAGGATTTGGATGCGGTGAAGATAGACACCATTAATTTTCATGATACTATGAAAGAGGAGTGGAATGTTACGTTATTTGGTGAGATATTTAAAAATAATTCAATCCTTCTAGACTGATCCATAGGAATGAATAGATGGCATGTGAAAAAGTGAGAATAAAATGACTCCGAGAAGGTGATTGTAATTTGACCATTTTCCATGCTTGTATAAAAGAGAAAAGGTGTACCACCACACCCAATATTATTTTGAAGGATGGATATTATACTGATTAATTATGAGTTATTAGTTATATGTTTGTTTCCCACTTCAGAGAACTACTCATAGGTCCTAATCCTTACATGAATGAACAATATCTGGGGGTCATGCGGATGTCCTAAATTCATTCCCCACACTATTTATAGCCCTGAAAATATGATCATTGAGGTTGAACTAAATGTGAATGTGAATTTTGAGGTGATTCATGGTCTTGACCTAAAAAATGCATTATTCCCTGATGGATTACTAATATCTTTCTACAGAAGGTCCTGGACTCTCATTTGGACCGAGTTAGTTTTGTTTGTGCAAGACTACTTCTAGGGTGGAAATCTCCATCATGCATCTTGTGACACTACCTTAGTAATCATAGTTAAAATTAAAGACTCGTCATCTTTACCTAATTATATACTAGTGATCATGTGTAACTATCCATATAATGTGTTGGATAGTGTAATTAATATAAGTCCTTCTACCCATATTTCATAGTGTATATCTATTGAGAAACATGGGTTTCTATAAGATATTTCTATTTATGGGGTGATATCGTTGGCCTAGTAAATGATCAATGACATAAACTATAATCCATGTAGATAAAATATGGAAATAATTCATTATGTAGATAAGGATTATGAAATAAATGAGAGGGATTTTATCATCACGATGTTAGCAAGAATGGTATTATCTTCACAGGATTTTGATATTATTTTTAGATGATTTATTTCATCGTGGATTCCATTTTCATCCATGAAAAAAGGCATGGATTATTCAATGATTTTCATGATCTAATACATAGATACCAATTATTACCATGTGTTTTCATGATCCCCGAACATGTGCTCAGCTACCTCATCAAAAAGTGTATCTTGAGGTGTAGTATTATTAAATTTTGATGCTAGCTACACTCATACTATATATATAATCTCTGGGTTGAGATGAAACTATCATATTTATGAATAATGATATTATATTGAATTGTTGAATAAACAAGGTACTTGAAGACTACTGTAAATGGATCATACAAACTACTAACCATGTAAAGAGACAATTTTATATCTCAATGTAATGACCAATTAGGCATGTATTCTAGCTTTGTAAAAAAATTTACATTTAGTTTTGGAGCTTCCCTATAGAATATATTGGCATCCCAATCTTATCATGGAGTATGGGAATCCACCACTTTGATAATATCACCATAAGTATCAAAGGATGATTTTGGATGAAAAACTATTATCTATGCTTTGATGGAAGAATCACTTCAGTTTATGACATTCTTTCATTAATAATGAATCACGTTCTCTTATCGATCCATGTTCAAAAAATTCGTATCTATAATATTGATAACTTCTTAACATATTTTTTTAAGAGTTCCCACTTGGATGGAAAACACCACTGGGTGTTGTCAGTAAGGATAATATGACCAATGAGTGAGGGTGACATTATCCTTGGGAACATTTTCGTCATGTAGTAGTCCATGCATAAAAAGTCACCATGAGAGTCCATGGAGGAAAGGAAAATCCGTGGGAGGTTAATGAGTGGAAAAGGTAGAGGGGTTTTGGTATGGCTGGTTGGACCCCTTCTACTATTTTTCCATGGTTTTTCCCAATACCTAGACTCATCAAAATCACTCTCGATGGTTTTAGGTGGGGGTGATATCACATTTTGAAATCATAATTGGACTAGATCTAAGATTGGATTACCTAAATGTCTGTCTTCAGATATTAAATTCAAAAATGCGAACATGCACTCAACCTTTATCAATGAAATTATGTAACACAAACAAATGGACATTTTCGACCTCGTTGAAATGAACAGTAATCTAGGAAAGTATGTTTTGAAATATTCTACATCGAGTTACTTCTATTAGAATTATTATTAGAGGGTTAATATTAATATAGGGAATTTTTATAACAATTGGAGGCTCTGGGGAGAAAGGATATCACTATAAAATATAATTTTTTGGTCTAGAGAATAAGGAACCTGGTGTTGGCCACTAAGGAGAAAATCAAATAGGTATGAATAAAAATATATTGAAGATAATTATGTTGTTGGGAATGTATATTATAGACCTCATATCACGTATTCATTAAAATGTATTAGGATTTTATGGTTGAGGTCTTCATTTAATATTTTTCTATCTTATTCTGCCTAGTTTTATTAGACCTCTCTTTTCTTGAGAACTACTTCCATGATGAAAAAGCTTCTATATGAGAGAAGAATTTTATAGCTATGTAATTTTATAAAGTTTTTGGTGAATATGGAAGGTGTGGAAGTCATGTTAATTTGAATCATATTTCTATTAGAGGAAATCTCAAGAAATATGAACCAAGAACCTCTTGATTGACTTGATCACATTCTTAAAGAACTGGGAGGATGCCTCCACTTTTAGAATAATCTTGGAAGGTAGTTTTTACAACCATTACACCTTCATTGTAACTCATAACCATTGGGTTTGGTGGTACACACATATCATGGGTCTAAAACTCGATATTGATGACTCATGTAGTGTGGGAGTCATACTGGATTAGGTATGGTTCGTAACTCTTGGGGTTATATCTCATTTTATTTTAATGCATACTTTGGATATGGTAACTCCCATAATGATAAAGTTATAGAAAGGCTCATTGATCTCTCTCTATTTAGTCAAAAGGTTAATAACATAGAGGTAGGGAAAATGGACTCAACAGTGCTCTATGAGTATCTACATGGAATATGTAACTCCCCTTGGTCAGTCTCTAACATCAGTAAATTGTGTAGGGGAATTATGAAAAAACAATGAGAATTTATTCTATACCTCGATAGAGGGTAAAATATTTTGGATCATCTTGTTTCCATGGAAATCCATGGTTTATGCATTAATTTATTCACATGCAAGAAATTATTTCCTCCGAAGGGGGTGAATCATGTAAGGGGGGATGCCCTTGGGATACACTATTTCAAGCCTCCACAACTCTTTGGCCTTGGTGATCTTTCATGGTTTTTAATTCCCACTATATTACAAAACTAATAAAATGATGATGAAAATGAAAAATGGTTATAATGAATTTATTTTAAACTTTTAATTCTAAGGAAAATTATGTAGTATATCTAAAACAATTTATAGAATCATTTTTTGATTAAAATTGTTTTTTCCTAAAAATATTTTTATTTTAATAGACTAATTATAATATGAATAAAAAAAATATAATAGAAATTTAAAAAACCTATTACCAATAAATTTATTAGTAAATGATAGGAAATAAGAACAAACAATAGTTAATATTTTAGAAATCTATTTTCTAATATGTTTATTTCTCTGAAATATTATGGGATTTTATAAAAATATTAAAATATAAAATTTTATAAAATTAGATTTAAAAAATAAACATCATTTTTGGATTAATAATTATAATATATATATATATATATAATAATTTTTAATTTTAATTTTCTAAAACATTTTATTTGTATCTAAATAGTAAAATATGTTATGTTTACTAATATTGGATCTTTTATGAAATAAGTAGATATACATGTCTGTGAATTATAAATTTATGAAACGATTTTATAATACTGAATATTTATTTTATAAGTGGTTTTATAATTTTAAATCTGGAACTTATAAAATCATATTTTACATTTTAAAATTTGGTTACATTCTATAAGATAATTGTTTTTCAAAAATTAATCAATAAGTATTTTAAAATTATTTTTTTTAACTTTTAAAAAATGAATCTAATAAAGTGTATATAAATTTTAAAACAATTATTTCAAAATTATATAATAAGAAAAGTTTTATATTTTTTATTAAAGGATAAATTACAAAGGTAAAAATTAGTCACTCTATCCGAAACTAAAACAGTAAAAGTGAGTTACCTTAAAGGTAATGGGACTAACATGTTTTAAAAAATGATTCTATCTAAATGATGGTGGTTATCATGAAATTTCTTCCTATCCACTCAATTATTTATTATTTTAGATCAAATTTAGTTTAGTTTGACTTCCCATTATTGAAAATTATTGTGTATTTACGAAAATTCTCATCCTTTCCACTTATAAAAGGGGCACTAATATCCTCACTTTCCATCAGAAAAAAATTAAATTTGGACCAAAATATTCCATAACATCTCCACATAATATCATATACCTTAAGTATTTTCTATTCTTCTCTAAATGGCGTTACCTAGAAGTTTAACTCCCCTTAACAAAGTAGATAAACAATGAAGGCAGTTATAAATTTCTAACCTCTCTTTCATTTTCTATTTCCATATACACTTTTCTTCATAAAAAACATCATTTCAGTGCCATTAAATTTTTTTTTAAAAAATTATTTTTTATACATTTATGTTGTAATAATGATGGTATAGTCTATAACCCCCTTCCCCTTTCCAACAATGTAAAAAGAAAATTTTATTCACGTGTTCTCTGGAATACCACCTCCACATTGCAATGTTTTTTTCCTTCACCACTATAAAAGGAATGTCACAATAAATGAATTTATATATAATTATTAAATTAAATATATATTTTATATTCTTAAATGATAAACTATATTTCACAATTCACTACTCTATAAATAAAATTTTTTTCATCCATGTGTACTTGTGGACTACAACCTCCATGACATGATGGATTTCCATTTTCCATTACATCATTACCTTACATGGCTGTTTGTGAGAATAGTTTTAACGGTTATATATTATCTTTATGATGTCATTAATTATATTTTGTTACTAATTGGATAATATATTAATGACATGATCAAAAAATGATTATAATAAATTCAATTATTTAAAATAATCATATTGAGAGGAAAATATAATTATGCTAATGATGTAATTATATTATAACTAAATCACTTCAGAATCCTTGATAATCAAGGTATGTTCATGTCTGGGTCGGTTTTACCACATAGAAGAACAATGATATTAAATTTTATCATATATTTAAATGAAAATGTAATTAAAAGTTTAATATAATATAATTAAGTAAATATGTTTTTATGTAAAATATATATCAATAGTTAACTCATTAGTTAAGAAAACTCCCATTAGAATATTTGAAATCACCCAAAATATTCATCATTAATTTAATATTTTGGGAGAAAGAAAAAATTAATCATGAAATTAAATTCAAGATAGATAAATTATTATAAGTAATCCATTAAAGTAACTTTTTTTAACAAATAATGAAAGCATTTATAATAATAATGAATATAAACATCACTACTACAAAACTACTAAAAATTATTAAAATTATAAACATATAATATGGTAAAATGTGTAAAAATTAACTAATATACATGTAGATAATGATAATAAATGGAAATTATAAATATTTTAAGTTATAATATGGTTCACAAATTATTTACTATGATATTTATGTTTTTTATAAAGTATATTATAGTGTATTTGACTAGACACGAAAATGAGGCTCGATATTCTCTATCTCAAATATGAACCTATCGAGAAATTTTTAATATTTACACTACGTTTCCTTTTAATTAGTCTAAATTATCACTACTTTAAAATTTTAAAATCATCCTATTATACTTCACTATATTATATTTTTTTAAAAAATTATACCTTTCATGGGGTTATGATTCCCAAATCACAAAGTCTGTAGTGTGTTTTCATGGGTGAAATATTTCCTTAGGCTAATCACACTAAATTGGAAGCTATCTATCAATATTGATATATTATATATTATGATGAATTTATTATGTATTTACACCTTATATAAACAATAAATTATTATTCATTTATTATTCTATTATTTCATTAAAATTCATTTTTGTTAAAAATAATTCCAATTTATTTTAATGTATCTTTCTTTTATATCCATGTTTTTACTTCAAAAAAAATTCCCTCATTCCCTAATTGATGATAAATTTGATTTTTTATATAAGGATTATCTTGTTAGTATTTAGTCGTTATAAAAAAATGTGTATTTATCCTTTTAATGATGACATTTTTTAATAATGTAATTTTAGAACATTATTAAGGCTTTTTTACTTTCCATTATATTATATAATTCCCATATACTTCACATTTTAAAATATTTATTATTTTATATAAAGGTAAAATAATGTTAATTTTGTAAAATAATTTTTTATGAATTGTTCTATTAATCTTGAAACAAAATATTTTTTGTAAAGAGATTTCAAAATAAAATCCTTTTAAGATGAAAAAAGAAATCCTTTTTAAGAAAAACAATTTTGATTTATTCTCCATTTTCAAAATATTGTTCGTTAATGGGGATAAGTTTTATGTTTACCCATTTATCAAATTTTATTGTCTGATTATTTTTTTGACAAATCATTAGGTATTAAAAAAGAAATTCATAAAGATATTTTATATTATTTTGATGTCACTTGAACCCCATTTTATTTTTATGGGTTCCTTATAAAATGTGAATGATTACTACTTTTATGTTCAAAAAACCAATTATTTTTTCCGTGGTTTAATTAAGATATGATGATAGTTTAATTTTATTATCAAACATATGTATTAATGTTGATGGAAGGGGTATTATATTACCCCAAAATTAATTTTATTAATCTTATATCTCATGATATAGTGAGGAGTTTTCATAACTAGTGTCTCCACACAAGCATGGTGATGATAGGTTTTCCACAGTTTCATGAATGGACATAACAAAATGGATGATACAAGTTTGTGGATAATGAGTGTCCAAATATAGGTTTTCTTATTCATATGGTTGTGATACATTTTTGATTTTTTATCAAGTTATGGTAAATTTTAAAGATGCACTTAATTTCCATGAAATTCCATTTTTAATGATTATACATTATTTTTATAGTATTCCTCAATTTTATTTCATTATCACTTTTAATATAATTATTGATATGATTTTTGACCCATGTAATATATTTTAAATTTTTTTAATGATTATATTATGTGTTGTGTTGTGTTGCTCTAATATAGTTTACAATTATCGTATATTCTATTATGGTATTTATTATGATAATTATGTATCACTCTTATTCTCATTCATGTTATGATATTTTCATTCTTTATTGATAATCTGTTCTAACACCTTCATTATGTTTCCAATAATCTAGTTATGAATTTGATTATATCATTTGAGATATATAAAAATAGTTCTAAAATATCATAATTATGGATAATATTTTTTCAGTGTTATAAAGTGAGATAATTATGTAGATAATTTAAAACACACTAAAATTTTATGCCTATAGGATATGAGACTATTTATGGGATGTAATATTTAAATCTACATAATAATGAATTATTTATTTCCTAATTAGATTGGGTCACTATAGTTGGAATAAGAGAAGTGTTTTGTTACTTATGGAGATATTTTTAGTAAGTGATGGGGTTAGTGTTAGAGAACTTTAGTGAAGACATAAGAGATGTGTCTATGCATCGGATAATGTAAGAAATATTTTTATTATATTGTGTAGATGGTTTGACCTATAAATACCTTCCAGTATAGATAATAAATGTGGATATAGAATCTGAAATAAATTTTACTTGGGTTAATAACCCAAAAAATTCCATGTTAGGTATTAAATCAATCATCACCTGGTGCCTGGAAAAGAGGTATGACTACACAAATAGTTTGAAATACCCAAGTGATATTCATTGGTTAATCTTACTCCATTTATAAAAATTAGTGCTTTATTTATTTTCTTATTACAATTATGGATTCGGTTAAAATTTACAAGCCAACACAACCTAATGTTTAACCAAGAGAGATATAGGTTGAATTAAAAATATAATAGTCTTAAATTAAGATATATTATATGATCATAAAATGAACTTATCCAAATTAATATTTTTGGACTTTGATTCTCTTTAGGTACTATTGATTACACATGATAAACTTTTTTGTATTTATATGATGAATTGAAATGATATAAAGAAAATTAAATTATAATTAGGTAGAAGTTAATTCATTTAATATATTAATGTTATTATTTAAACAAATTAATGATATATTATCAATTTGGAGGTGAGAAAATCTTTTACTACTGTACATTCCCCCTAAATTGATTTAACATCAGTCAATATTTCAAATCTAGTTCAATTAATCCCACCACATTTTCCAATATTTATCTCACTATTAGTTTAATTTAAAAAATATCCAACTCTTATCCTATTATTTTATATTATGATGGGAATTACATCTATTTTAGAAATATTTTTAAAACACATCTATATCACGTTACTCAATTAGATAATTACTCAAGGGTCTTTATTGATATTTCACAACGTCACTAACCAAAATTGGTCTTACAATCCTCTATAATTTTGTAAATGCAGGTGATATACTAGTAGAATATATCTACATTAGTTTAAATTTTTTTATTTATATATTTAACTGAACTATTTAACATAAATCATGACTGAGGGATTTGTGGGAGGAAATTACGGATTCACTTTTCAAAACTAGATGTGAAAAATCATAAACTACAAAAAAATATTTTACTTTTCTCATACACATTTCACAAATTATTATTTTTTGTTTATTATATGAATTTATAAAATATAATAACCTTATGATAGATTGTGTCAACTTAAATAAGTAACTTGATTCACCTTTGAACCTACAAAATCTAATATAAAATTTTAGTACGTTGTGAACATAATTTTAAAAAGGACTACATCCAAAATATCATATGAATAATAATCCTATAAGGACTTATATTTTCAAAAATCATTTAAAATATTAATATATTCCCAAAATAAGGGAAAATATGTGTCTATGAGGTTCACAAAATATGTTAGGTTTGAAATACCCATTGAAATTATATATTGGGTCATGAATATATTCTAAGACTCTTAGGTATTGTTATTAGTACATTAGAATTAAAATTGTGAGGATACAATTTATTTAAGGGAGGAAGTATTTAAGAATAAAATATTTCACTATATATGTTCAATATATTATTAATTTTTTGGACAACTTTCTCCATAAGAAACACTAATCTTAAACGAAAACCACAATGTATTTAGATGAATATATTACTATTAAAAATAAATTTTAGAAATTAGGAATTGAAATATTATTTGTCAATAAGAGTCATCAAAATATGAAATATAGGAATAATGTTTATAATTTCTACTTTTAACACTAAATTTTTTCAATTACCAATCCAAAAAAACTAACGAAAACAATTTATACTTAAAAATATATTTTCCTAAATTTGTGTTTTATTTCAAAAAATATTATATTATGATTAAATAATAATAATTTATATTGGTAATATTAATAATATGTCAAAAATAAATTAATTGGTAAATTTTATGAAATAAAAATAATGAATATTTAATAATTTAAAAATCTATTTTCCAATATAATTGATTTTATTATACTATTTTTTGATATTATTTAAATATTTAATTCAAAAATTATAATAAATTAAATTTTTATAAATGAATATCATTTTTTATTAATAATTATAATGTAATCTTAATAATATTTAGGTGGATTTTTCTAAAATATTTCATTTTATGGTGAATAATGCATTATATGATTTTTAAAAATATTGAATCTTTTTTCAAAATATTTTAATATTCGTATGAATTAAAAATTTCAACGCTATTTCTAAGACTGTATATGTATACTATAAATTATTGTATAATTATAAGAAATTTTCTTTTAAATTCTAAACTCGTATTTAAATTTTTATAATTTATGTAATATTTTATAAGAATTTTTTTTAATATATTTTTTATTTATTATATTTCAATTAAGTATTATTATTTTAAAAATTAATTAAAATTAGATTAATATTTTGAATTCATATTTGAACCAATATAGTATGGTCTATTATATTTTTCATCTTCAAGGATAAAATAATTACATAAAAACTAGTTACAATTGTCAACACTAAAATGGTAAAACTGAGAAACCATAGATGTAAAGGGCCGAACAAGTTAACAAAATTCTAGAAAATGGTGTATTTTTTGATTAAAATTATATTCTCCCCAAGAAATGTTTTATATCAATTTTATAAAATATTTCACTGGGTGTTATTTCCCATTTTTGAACTATTTTTTGAATTAACAAAAATGTCACTCTATTACACTTGTAAAAGAGGCACTCTTCTCCTCACATCCTCTCACATAAAAACCTTATAGGTTTGGAAAAAATTCAACTCAAATATAACAAAAAATTTTATAAACACATTAATGATGTTATAGAATTCTAAAAATATTATCCTTCATAGGTTTTATCCCCTTCGCTGAGGAAATCCAAGAAGTGAGGTATAAGTTCATGACCTCTATTTCTTTTTCTATTTTTCAATATGCTATTCTTATTCATAAAATACCATTTAATAATATTAAAATGAATAAATCAGTATCATTATTATATTTTTATTTTAATAAAATAATGTTACTATATTTTACCATTCTCACCATTTTTTTTATAAAAAACAAAAACTCAAATCATGTGTTTTTCGGTCTATCGCCTCTACAACGCAATATTTTTCATTTTCCTTCACTTCTTTACAAGACTAGTCTAAATAGAGAATTTAATAAATAATTATAAAATTAATTATAAATCATATATTATGGAATGATAAAATTTATTACTCTTATTATCCATTCTATGGAATATGAAATAATCAACCATGTGTATGTGTGGATGACCGCGTCCATGGGATGATTGATCTCGATTTTACATCTTATCACCTTCATACATGGAAGTTTGTGATAATGGATTTGAAGGTTTAATACGATGTTTCTGATTTCATTAATGTTATTATATGAAATTATTTAGAATTTATTAATTATATGAGAGACAAATTATTATCAAAAATTCAATTGTTTAAAACAAGCATACAAAGAGGAAAATCATTAATAAAAATTACCCAATACATTCATATCCATTAAATAATTTTATAATCATTTTATAATTATTATATTTCAAACTAATATAATAGTAATTGATCTATTATGTTATTCATGTAATTATATTACTGCTTAATCGATCCATAATTATTGATAATCATGGTATGCTCATGTTTGGGTCGGTGTGACAACCAACTTGAACAATGTAATGAAATTAATTCATTAACAAGTGTGTAAATATAATTACTTGAAAATTATTATATAAATAACTAAACAATTAAATATATATTTCAATATTTATGTCATTGATTAATAAAATACCATCCACTGGTCGAATGTTAGTGATAAATGTTCAATGTCGATTTCCTCTTCTATGAAAAAGAAAAAAGAACTCATTAATGGAAGTTTAAAATTTCTAAATCATTATAAGTTATAATATATATAAAATATAATTAAATTGTAATGATTAAATTTAAAAGAATAAATAATTCCAACATCACTCAAATGAAACTATTACAAATAGTCAAAACTATAAACACCATATGTTGAAAAATATGAAAAAAATAACAAATATACAAATATATAATTATTATAAATAAGAAATATAAATTTTTTAAGGTATGGATATAGGTATTAAATTAGCTATTAATATATTAATATTTTTAATAAAGGATTTTAAAGTGAATTAGACTAAGTAGGGAAATAAGTTATGGGTTTATTTATATTAAATTTGAATCCCTTTATAAAAGTTTATGTTTTACACCATGTTTCAATTTAAATAGTTTAAATACTACTCTCTTTAATTTTTTATAATGATCATATTATATTTCATGTTATTAATTATTCAATTTAAATTTATACCACTCGTGGGGTTTTTAGTCAAATTTTACAAAGTGTGTAAGGGTATTTAATGACTCAAATATTATCCATGTGTTATAATCACTCTTCTTTGTCCATTATCTTTCATTATTTACATATTTTTATCTAAAATGATTTTAATCTGTATTTACACCTTACTATTTGGTGAAATACTATTTAAAACAACTGAATTATTATCTCATTATTCTATTTTTAAATAATTTTTTTAAAGGTTGGGTATGAAGCCTCATTTATTAAAAAATCAATGCAATGACCTCTTTTAACCGAGTAGAGGGAGACCCATTACATAGCCTGAAGTCCCAGTGGGCATTTCACCCATTACATGGCACATAGGCCCAAATTGTTTTCCCAAATCCCATTCTGTGAATAGTACTGCTATAGTACCCAACTGCTACAGTACCACACAGTACCCTGCCACCAATACAGTACTCTTCCTCTGCTACAGTGACCTGCTACCACTATAGAGCCCATCGTTTCTATAGTGCCAGCCTTTCCTACAATGCTACCAATACTACAGTGCACTACAATACTGCTATAGTTTTCTCCCAATGGGTTTTGAACCCCCATCTTTCTTCCCTAAATTTTTTTCCTTTTCGTAATTTATAATAAATTTTATTTATCTATGATTTTCATTTTAGTCTACTTTTTAAATTGTAAAACAATGGTTTCGTTATCTTTTTAATGATGTTGATTTTCTGAAAATGAATTTAAAAATATTTAAAATGATTTTATGTACCATGATCCTTTAAACGCACCTTCTACATCAAATCTTTTTTGAATGATATTCTTAATGAACACCCTTTTTGAGTTGATATTAAGAAAATATTTTCAAGAAAAATACATTTATGATTTTCCTTAAATTTTCAATGTATTTTTAATCAATGGGGTTTTCCTCCATATTTTTTCTTATATAATCATTTATTACATTAATATTTTTGTTGATAAAATGTTTTTTTATTAAAAAAATAATTCATAATGTTATTTTTGCCATTTTTATGTTTATTAAAACCCATTTTATTTACATTTGTTCTCTATAAAAATTAAATGTTTACTGTTTAGATATTTAAGAAACCTATTAATTTCCAATGTGTGAATTAAGATATAATGATGATTAAATTTATGTGGAACTAATTTTTATATATGATAATGGGTGGAGTATAATATTAAACATAAATGAATTGGTTTACGATTATATTTCATGAGATATCCAGGAATGGATATAAGGATTTTGTTCACACATGCATTGGAAGGGGGGGGGGTTTCTCATATTTTAAGGAATGTATATAATAACTTCTTCGACATAATTTGGGGAATAATGAGTTGTACATAATATATTATAATGTTATTATGGGTTTTACACATTTAATTTTTTTTATCATGTTATGAAAAATATTTAAGATACATTTCATTTCCATAAAATTCAATGTTTTGATGAATACGAAATATTTTTAAATTATTCCATGTTTTTCATTATTACACCTTATTTCATTATTGAGATGTTTTATAATCCATACATACAAATTATTACTTAATGAAATTATTATAATATATGTTTCCTTAAAAAAATTTATGATTATCTATATAGTATTATGATTGAATATTATAATATCTATGTCCCCTAATGTTCTTTTTCTTGTTATGATATTTTTTCCTTACCAAGCATATGATATCACCCATATCATATATTTAAATCCCCATGATATAAATATTATTACATCATGTGTTATGATTTTAGGAAAAGACCTCCAAGGGTCGTGAACCTGGTCATATAAGCACATGGGTATCATGTAATACATTGGTTTAATTTCTAACACACCATAGGCTATTACCAATCTGGGTCACTTATCAGACTAATGAATGTCCCCACAGTCTAACAAATGTTTTTTATTTTGATTTTCCCCTCTCAAACACACCCTGAAAACCCTCCTATGAAGTCACACCTTATGAAAATTATTTAAAAAAAGAGCACTTTACTATGGAATTCTAATAAGTATTTTTACAAAGCATTTTTTTTGAAATATTGTTTTTTCCAACAAAGTAAAAATATTTAATTGTTTTTGTTACATGAATCACTGAGTTTTAATGAACCTCAGTATATTATTAAAATTATTGAAACATTCCCACAATAACGTATATATTAAATGTGGAGGTATGAATAGGAAGAACCCAATTTTTTAAATTACATATAAAGGCTTTATAATATATATATATATATATTAAAATAATTATTATTAATTTTTGTAATGTATTTATATTATAGAAAATTAAATGTTTAAAAGAAATTTAATTTATTTTTGTGATAAAATAATAAGATTAATTTTATCAAATTTTATATTTTCTGAAAAAAGGTAAAACATTTGTTGGAATAAACATGTAAAAATTACCATACGTTTATGTTTTTTTATTTTATGATATGTTAATTTTTTAATGAATAGAACAAAATGTGGGGTATTTTAAAAAACTACATTTTTAATTTAAATCATTTAATTGTTGACATTTTATAAGACGGTTTTAAATGAAAAATTAGTTATATTATAACATTATAAATAAAAGTTAATCAATTTTATTCAATTTAAATTTAAATTTTTATAGTAAAAGTTCTATACATTTGAATACATCTTCACTGGAAAATTTGTTTTTCATCACTTTTTTGGGTTTATAATAAAATTATATTTTTATATTTAAATTAATTTAATTTATAAATATGGATTCAATATTTTAAATAAAAATTCCTAATTTAATATAAAATGCCCAACTTAATTTTTTTCAGAATTAATAGTTAAAATTAATTATCATAGTAATGGCTAAATTTGAATTATTGAGGGTTAAAATAAAAAATATAAGGGTTAAAATAATATAATCTTTATTCTAGATCATACTTGATAGAACTATTTATATATTATATCACCTAAAGTTTGGAATTATGAACTTTTGTTTAATTTTTTATGTTTAAAACATGGGTATACAATTTTTTTGTCAAAATTCCCAACTGTGTTATCTCCCCCACTAATAATAGGGCACCAGATATCATCTTCTCATCACACTTCTAAAGAATTTTGGTTTAAAAAAGAACTAACCATGTACCATCCTTTTGTATCTCCCCATAACCTAGAGGAATTATTTGGATTTTGAAGCCTTAATTATAAGTATTTTAGTTCTAACCTAAGGAGGTTGTCCGAAGAAGAGGTATAGTTCTTAATTCAATGTTTTTATATTATTTTCTCTTCCACATCATTCAAAAAATATAAACTCTGATGATATAATTAAAATATTATTTTATAAATACTTATATGTTATTATTTTCTTGTAATATCCTACATCAATCACCGCTTACATCAAATGGGAAATGAAATCGACGATCGTGTGTACAGAATAATATCACATCACGAACCAATGTAATTCATCTTCCATATTTGAATCTCAGGGATGAATATATTATGGATTTATTGTCTGTATATGATAGTTATGATATATTTATACAATTTTAATTATAATTCCATTTCTACATTCAAACCTTCTAGCCCATTAGAAAATGATAACATCACTCGGTTATACGTGAGGACCACAACCTCCAAGAAGCAATATGATACATTTATTATTTTATTTTTTACTTTGATTGTAATTATGGAGTATTTAATTAATATTAATGATATAGAAGATATAAAAATTATTATGTAATGGTGAATTAATATTTCCCTCTCGGTCATTCCGTTAGTCGGGGAAACAGAAACTTCATTCTTGTATATGTATGACCTTCCTTCTCTATGAATGGTATACTTCAATTTCTATATCCAAGTTTAATATATTAATATAAATACATATATAATGATTATATATGAAATTAAAATCATATATAAAATTAGGGAGATTATTTAACCATGATCAAAGTTAAAGGAAAAAATATGAAACCAAAACATACACATAAAACAAAGCTGTTATTACCTAAAATGTGATTTTATCAAAACAAAATTAATAAAAAAATCTAAAGGTCATAAATAAATCATATATTGTGTGATATATATGAATATTATTTGGAATATATATATATATATATATATATATATATATTAAAAAAATTATCATATAGGAGGTCTAATGTGTATGCAGAATCTTGAAACTTGAGGTAATATATTATTATCTCAAATTGTCTTCTTTGGGAAATTTGTTTTGTTATGATCCAATCATACTTTATGAGGATTATATACCTAACATTTGAAATTTTATATCATGAATTTATTTATTCTCATTATATTAAATGTTTCATTTATATTTATTTTATCTTGATTGTTCTGAATCAAAAAGTTACTGATCTGGTAAAAGTTTTATATTATAATATCATTTTTATCAGGATTGTTTATAATTATGTTTGTGATAAAAAATATTTTTATATCCCTCTAAATAAGATAATTTCTTTTATTCTAATCTATTTATTTATATATAATAAATTTTTTACTTTTATTTTACTCCCTTAATGGATTAAATAAACCAAAATAATGTTTTCAGGAAAAATAAACATTATTTCTCTCTTCGGTCAAATAACATTTTCCTCTATGTTGATGTTTTCTAAAAAACTATTTTATTATTTTAAAATTCCAAAATTATATTTTTATGTAATTTTTACACATGATTTTTTACAAAATGGTTTAATGTAATCCTCTTGTAATTTTTCTAATAAGCCTCTTATAAATTTTTACATAAAATGTGAAAGGAATATTCATTTTATCATGTACGACAAAAATAGTATTTTATGCTATCATGACCAATAATTGAATTAATTATTCAATATAATGTTTCAATTATTAGTTTCAAAGAATTATTTTCCTTAATATTTTGGGGATTTTTATATTTTGATTAAGTTTATTCATAGTGGACATGTTTTTTTCTTGAAAAAATGTTCTATATGGTATTTCAAAATGATTTTACATCTACGATATCATCCTTTACAGTTAATTAATCTTTATTAGGGATACTATCCAATGATACCATCCTTATTATTTTTTTATGTGGTTTATGATTTTGATAATAAGATGTTTTTGATTCTCATTCTTTTTACATGGATTTTCTATGATGAAATGATAAAATCATTAGGAAACCTATTTCTTCTCCATGAGTTATTATGTCAAAAAATTATTATCAAAACCCTTTAAATTTTTAAATATTTTATGCTTTCATGAAAATTTTATGTATCCCAATTCTTTTAATGGGTTTTAATATGATGAATGATTTATGATCTTATAGGACACATATGTATGATTAACATTTCACAATTGGTGGGATATATATCTCACTCTATTGCCTTGGGTAAATATTGATATCTAATTATATAAATAGAACATGAATTTGGAGTGAACCTTATTTAGTAAGGTACTCTCTACACTATTTTTATATTGATAGTGGACCTTGACTACTACGATGGTTTTGGGAGTGAACCCGTTATACTATGACAGACTTGGAAATGAGCCTTGAATACTAAGGAATTTATTTTCAATTCATATGTGTATAACAAAAATATATTATTTATGCCAGTTATATGTTCACATTTCTCAGGTTCTTTAATTATGTTTTTTTTAATGCCTTATGTATAAAAAAATCTTTATTCTATGACTCTAGATTATGATCTTTCAGTTGAAGGGTATGGTTTTCAAATGTTAATCAGTTTTCCTCATACATGTTTTCTCACATTATGATTATGTGATCATCGATATCTACATTTTTCACCCTTATTGAGAATATGAAATCACCCTTTCATAAGTTTCATTTTACAAGTTTATGAAGAAATTTATTTTTTATTATTTTTCTAAGAATTTTTCTAGTTATGAAGAACATAGTCGGAGGTGACGTATAATTATTTTTAACCAATTATTAATGATTCCATGTTTCCAGTGGTAGTAGTCCTAAAATAATAAAGAATGGATCATTATGATTTGTAATGTATATTATTATAAAAATATGTGATATATATATATGAAAAAAATTAGTTTATATAGTTTTTATCAGAGAAAGATTTAGTTAACATTTAGAAACTATAATGAGAATATTTTTTTGAGAACCATAGTGATAATTATATATATAGGATAAGATCCTAATGTTTTTGTGATGATCATATATAAATGAGGTTAAACCTATGGTTCTATATATTTAAAGTAAGGTGAATCAATTTAGACATCGTCAAACTGTTTATTTTGTTTATGTGGTTATCGACTATCAGAATTTTTTCTCGTGGTACTTTGTTAGGTTTTATTCAATTGTCAGAACATGAAGTAACTATGTTAGTGCTGAATGTGATGGAAAATTTAATGCTTATCCTCCCAAGAATCCAAATATTTAATGAATTGGAATAAAAAATATTAATTCAATTCTTATGCAACATTCTCATGTTATGAATCTTTCCACACATACAAGCTGTAAAACGAGGGAATAATATTCTTATTGATTCCATCATTAGGCATCATACAGGTTTTTTTAGTCAGTCACATGTTGTACTCATCACTAAAAAAGGGATCATGACCACTAAAAATATATATTTTTTCATTCTACGGTGTTTGGAAAAAGAAAAATTTATATTCAATGTCTACTATTTCGAATGGGAAGAGGGTCAATGGTAAACTCTAATCATTAATTTGTATGAAACATGATGAAATTTACTCCATAGACTGAGATGTTTCTAGGTGATTATATTTCATAACCACATACCTTGTATTCATCAGATAAAATTTTGATATAATTTGTTGAGCTAAAGTAGAAGGATGATGAACTATTGGTTCATATGAGTAAAATTGTGCAAGGACGATCAGGTAATCATCTTTTATTATCATCCAAACATAATGTAAGATTGATAGATTCATCATTGGCTTTAATCCAAGTCCCTTAATGGTGTTTTCCATTAGGTATATTACTAGAAATGAAGAAATATTTTTTTCATTCATGTTGGATATATAGATTGGAGTTACCCCTTAATCTTGTTATTTTTATTTGAACATAAACATGGAAATAAATGTAAACTCTGAAATACATGAAAAAATGTAGAAGACAATCCATTCATGATCATTGTGTGGAATGAGATAGATATGAAATATTCTTAAGGGTAATTCTAAATTTTTTTAATGTTTAAAGGATAATCATCAAGATATTATGTGTCGAGATGACGATAAGAAGTCATTTAATGATGAAAATATAGATAAATATCTATAAAATGAACCACACACAAGTGATTGTTTCAAATTTTGGTAGTATGAGAATTTTTCTACCGAATTACCAAATAAAATTGTTAATGTCAATGATAGATGTTAAAAACCTCATAATTCTTGAGGCAAAAGGAAATATAATGTGATCTCTATTTATGATTAAAGGGGAGATAATGATTTTTAAAAAGGTACACTTACCATCCAATTTTTAAAGTAAAATGCATTATTTGATTCTGAAACTACCCACTCACTTATATATGTATAATTTTAAAATTATTTCAAAATACAACCTCAATGATTAAATGATGAATTCATATAGAAACCCCATAATGGAATGATGATCATATTCGAAGTCTATGGTTCTTCTCTACATGAATTTATGGGAATATGATTCTTAGAAAAATCACTATTTTTCATATGATTTTATTTTATATTATTTTTGGAATCTATTATTTTTCACTACATAAATCCCACATCAATTTTTAAGGATTTGAAGAAAAAATTTATTTTCCAATGTTGTAACATCCCAACATGGGAGCCACTGAAATTTTTCTTTCAAACTGTCATTCACTTGTCCTTAAGGGTGCTTCCCCATACTCCAAATTATTCCATCTATCAGTGAGGGCCCAATGATGATATAGTGGGGAGACTATACCCTCAATACTAGATTGTCACAACTATATACCATAATAAATCAATAAACTGTAGAATAATTATAAATCAAGGGATGTGAATGAAAATAATAACTGATAAAATGGAAAAAAGAAAAGAAAATATGGCAATGCACATCCATGTGGGGATAT
The DNA here is from genome assembly GCA_963277665.1 of Viscum album. Lineage (NCBI taxonomy): Eukaryota > Viridiplantae > Streptophyta > Magnoliopsida > Santalales > Viscaceae > Viscum > Viscum album. Next base: position 155,114,387 of record OY728164.1, read on the forward strand.
GATTTTTATAATGAATTCATAAAATTTGTAATATATAAATGACACAAAAATAAATACAAAATCAATAGATGCTATATCCATAAGAATCATGATCTCTTGAAATGTTATATTCTCATTTGATCCCATGCTAAAATGTAATGGGACAAACATAATCCATGAACTCATTCCTCTATCCTTGATATCTGTTTGAGTAACCTAGTGTGATGGATTCCAGAAAATGGTGTGAGATAGATTCATTAGGAAATCAAAAATGGGTTCTAAAGTTATCTAATATGTAAATTTAAATATTGCAGTGTGTAGGTATAAAAAATAAAGTGGTTAATAAATATATATAAACAAGTCAACTCAGGTTTCTCATGGAGACATAGCTGGCCATAGCTTCTTTGACCTAAAAAGAAATATATATGACATTCCATCATGTATACATACTCTTATATAAATATATATATATCCATTCACTAGAGAGGACATAAAGAGGAAGGCCAACGAATCCACATAATAGTGGAACTGTGAATATTTATTTAATTAAGGTAATTGTCCAAGTTATTCTAACTAGGGAACATAGAAAATTTCATATAAGTATAACTGTTTTATAGGTACTAGGGTAAACCAATAGATTCCATTAATAATGAGGGCCTCTAAACCACATAATGATTTCGGGTGGTCACACGTATATAAATATAATTCCATTAGTGGGAAAGGACATAAGGATAAATACAAGGAGTCCTAGTATAATAATAATTAGAAGGACATACCACTAATAATTTTTAATAAACATGCATGACATAATTAACTGGATCTATGAGCGCATCCATGGAGTTTCATAATGAGGAACCCATGTATTTCCCAATGAGTAATATAATTTTTTTTCTATAATCCTTCCCTTGGTAGTCTATAATGAGGTAACCTATAGATCAAACATCACATCCAATTTCAATATGATCATGTTAAAGGAATTCCAAAAAAAGGAAAACTACATATCGCATAGAGTGTGCGTATGATAATCTGGCCTAAACTACCATGTAATGAAATCCACAATATGGAAACCATGTATTGGTCATGAAATATTAAAATTCAAGTAATATATGATCCCATCCATTCTATTTCATAATGAGGAAACAAATATCACTCATGGCACATGGAATCTAAAAAAAATAATCCCATTATATTAATTACGTAATAATTAACCCAAGTATCTCCCATGGCGTAGTGTAATTCCATTTCCATGTTGCATATTAGTATTTAGTTGTAGGCCATGGGATTCATTCATGTCAATTTTAAGTATAATGACTCATTTTATTCCATGTTTTATAGTTTCAATTATAAAATATAATCCAAGAATAATTAAAAAAATGACGGCCATGTATATTAGTATACCATTTATCACAAAAAATTATAAATTCAGACATTCATTCCAATAAGAATGTCATATACCATCCAAATATACCCATTTAAATTACGCTTTTTATTTTAAGAAATATCCCACCAATTAGGTTATTTTATTAATAAAAAGGGTAATGGGTTTAATTCTAATTCATTTAATTTATATTAACAATTCCTTACATGAGATATAAAATGACACATACCTAATGTGGTGATTCGAGATCAAACAAACTTAGAAATTTTCTTCTATAATATTAAGTTTACATTTTAATGGCGACACATGGGAATTATTATAAAAATAAAAATGACATAGTTTATAAACATGATAGAAAGTAATGGAAAATCATTAGACCACATACATGATGCATAAGATGCTTCACTTATCCAATATCGAGATATGATTCGATCTGGTTTGATAGAAATCAAAGATGTCAGGAAACTCCCTGAAAATAGGGGAAACATTCACAAGGAATTTCCATTCAATATGGATAGGTAAAAAATTAAGAAGCAATAGGAATTAAGAGATTACTGATATAGATATAATGAGACCGACGATGCTTTACTCTAATTCCAATTGAGGGATATCCATGGGGGACTAGATGTGTGAATAAGGGGGGAGTCAATTGGATGGATGTTGTGCCTATGGAGGAAAATAAATGGGAGGATAAAGATTAAAATAAAATATGGGTAAAGTAAAAAATCACAACCTTTAATGAACTACATCACTACATACATAGTTTGGATAATTTTCACCAACAGTGTTGTGCCACAACTGATGTGGAACTAAGAGTGTAGGTTAAGTGAATGGTTATCCAAATCATGGTCAACACATGCATATTACCTAGGTATTTTTCTATATATTTATTTCACAAACGTTCGACTCCTCTTGTATAGTTAAAACAAACCATGTGATATCCTCATATCCCCTGAACAAGGACACATGGCTTATCCTAGATTGCCACACGATTTAAACAAATCATGTACCCTTGCATGTTTTCCATGAAAACTGAGTTTTTGTGTCCCGACAATCCCAAAACCATTTTGAATACAAAATACACCTCCCAAGACTTAAAATCCATCTAAAGAAAATTTAAGTGTTCTAAATTTCATATTAATTTCCAAATCTTATATTATAAAATTAACTACACACTAAACGAAAATTTCAAATTCCTTTGGATAACATCCATATTTTTGAAGCCATGGGATGTTAAAACCTCCCCATATTAGAAATTTCCATCCTTGATAAGCCTTATGGAATGAAGAAAAATCATCTAACCTATTAGAATTATGAAAATTTCATTGAAATGGTTGTGTTTTATCTTTATCAACAAATACACATGTGAGCATAACTTCAAGTGTATGGTACATAATCTATTTAGACTCAAGATAAAGATCATATTTAAAATTTATCATCAATACAACACTTAACCAATACCATATAACCCTATACATGATCACATCATCATATATTTTTTCAACTATTATATGGTGGCCCTCACCATATGTTCTATATTGAACAACCAATTCTAAGTAGTGGTATCTCAACTATTGTAATTTCCTATTTATGGATGCTCTTAGAACTCCAGTGATTCTCCCAGCCTGATTCTAAATTGATAATATTTTCAAACCCCAATCAAAAAGTATATTTTGGTCATGTTTGACCTTCCAGGAAAATCCTTTTCCGACCATACAATTTACATGTATCATCTTGATGATGTTCCTAAAGTGGTTCCTCACTGAACACATTCAACCAAAAAAGAGAAAAGAAATTCAATCCACAATTGACCGACTATATCTAAAAATTACTGAATATTGAATTCGATAAATACATACCATAATGAAACCACCATTATTCCAAGTAATAAAAAATTTATTCTAAGTACACACCATATATCCTATAATGGAATTCCAGTGACATCTCTTACCAAAATGATATTTCATGTTGTCATGCCACATCATGATCATATGTGTATAACTGATCTAGAACTCTTGGATTATCAAACCCAAAACATATCATCCATGGCCGACTATAGATCTAAGGTACCCCCCAAAATCAACTACTAGAGTCCCCAGATCCCATCCAAGGTAGTCTGTACTAATTTTTTTATATGTGTGACATAAGTACATAGTTGAAACCTCTATGGACCAAGAACATTGAATGATCTCATCAGTTGTAATTGACTATTGGTCGAGTTAAATAGTCATTTGGTGCCCTTGAGTATGTCAAAGGAGATCCTACTCGGGAACCCACAAATCACCCAAGACGAGATATACCTCTACAAAAAACCACGATCTTAGAGAATAAAATACACATAGGATATTTATCAATCCATTCAGACATAAACACATTCTTTCTTAAACACAATGTATAAATGGTGCATTATCTATGAAGTTAAGAGGACATAAAGATATGGATTAATGTTTTCAATAGATCAAGAGTACATTAAGTGATTGTTATTTTTTTACCAATAAGTACAATGAAAATCTTATCATATCTAAGACAATGTGCCCAAAATGCTTTTCATCCAATTTTAAGCAACTAAATATAAGAAGGTACAGTCAAACCATCACTGGAAAACTTCTTTTGAAATAGAACAGGTATACCTACCAATGTGACTACATTAACAATCCCTCATGCTATCCCTACTAATGTATTTCATGATTGTTTTACAATAATCCTTGAAATATAATGTTTGTAATGGTGTCTTCAAAGGTTTCATACATTACATACCATTTTATTACTGTATTGCATCACAAGAACTGACATGGTTCAGCCATGAAAATTTTCACAGGGTTTATCACACACCTCAAGCTTGAATCCAGAATCCAGACTCCATCAACAACCATGACAAAGACTTATTCCTAGTATTTCATCAAAGACTATAAGTTCGAAACAACCAGCCTCATGAAATCTCAAGAATAGGGATAAACAGTCCCATGTTGTCTTTTTTAGTTTCCCTCCCTCAACATGGTAGGATACACTAAACATGATCGACATGAAGCATCCCACCTTATGAATGTATTTGTCATAGTATACTGAAAATGAGAACACATCCCATAAGACACACTCCATGCACCATTAAACACGTGTTATAGATGTGGGAAATAGATTTTCACCAAGTCCCAAAAATAAAATAGAATAAAACCAGACACTTAAATGTTTACAATATATGAATTTATTCTAGATATACATGTGATACTTTACCAATCATAACTAACCCACATCAATATATCTAGTGTTAGAAGCCAATAATATAGGACCAATAGTGTTACAACACCCATTCCTCTTATAAAGTCATCTCAACCACTAGAAAAACCCAATTACCTATAATTATTAGGTCTCTCTACTCTGGAGATGACCCAAAAATGTAGTTTAATAGCTCAAGGGTTTATTGATTTCCACTAAACTCATATATTTCACTATACCATTTCACCATCTCTTTTGATAACTTATGTATCGATATGTAATACCCCAAGGATACATTAGTATGTTAATATATCATTTGATACTATCAAAAGGCCCTTCAATATTATACATCCCAATAATTGATACCATACACAAGGATTTATCCTAGAGATAAATTATCCCATTTGAATGTTAGTTTTGATGTAAATGTACTAAGTTTTCCATCACTAAAGAAGAAGAAGGGTCACATGACCAACTAAGTGGTTGACCATGCATTGGGATTGTCTGGCAAATTGAACATGAGAATTTCACAATACTACCATCCAAAACAATGGAAAATTAACAAAACTACTACCATTTACACTAGGGTGTCACTTTAAACATAGATTCCTACTTTGGAAAGTTGTGCCTAAATGAAACCTAAAATAAAAAATGGTTCAGAATATTTTAATAAGGATTTTTGTTCTGAGGGTGCTACCACAACTAAGATATACCATTAGTTTTTAAAACAAGGTGTCAATATTCAACCTATAATCATTCCACCAAATATGATTATGCAAAACTTCTTATCATTTAGTTTCATGTGACAGAAGAAGAATACTATAGTAAATTATCAAGTAATCGTTCTAAGGGAAAATATTGGTTAAAATTTAAACTACTCTTACAAGGGGGTCGAAACTCGGTACACATATTTAATTTTTTTATTTCATCCATTTCATCAATTAAAATCTTATTTTTAATCAATTAGAATATCTATTTTTTATAATAGAAAAAAATGAGTTATAAGAAAAAAGTGAATGATACATTATTTAGCTAACTCCCCAAGGAACATTGGAATTTCATTTCAAAATTCCTTTTAAGCATTATTATTTAGATTAAATCTTATCGTAATTTAGAAATTTATATTATAAATTAATTTATCATTATATTTATAAATAAGGATTATCATATCTTTCTTAATTAATGAAAACATGAATTACCTTATATAGATGAAAACAACCTTTTAGTTGTATTTTGAATTTTAGTTAACTAATGATTTATAATAATAAATCCCAAAAATAGATAAAATGTCTCTTGTCATTCTAAATAGGTGGCTTTTTAAGGATCCACCATACATTTATGTGCACCCCATAGTAGTGGCTAATAACAGTTTAGATAACCATCCCATATATCATAAGGATACCCCCATGGGGTTGAATACCAATGCATATAAAGGAGAAGGTGACCTAATATCATACCACTATTAAATTTACGAATTTAAAACAACCCATAATGGGTTTATAATATAAACAAATGCTCTAAATTACCTAATTGGGTCCATTTTTTCATTTTATAATTTATTCACATTGTTCTGGAGGCCCTAGTAATTTAGGATGAATAATTTATATTGGAAACCACCTTATTTGAAAATTATAAATTATAATACATATATTATCACCATGGTTCCACTAGATGAATTTACATTACCATGTTATAAGGGTATTTCAATTTAAAAATTACAATTGGATGTCATGTACCTATAACATGGATTTAACTTTTATTTTAGAATAAATAATGTTTATACATAATAGTATGATTATATGTGTTACCCTTTACTATTTATAAGGGCCTATAAACCATATAAACTATTAATGGATCACATTTAATCACAACCATAATTTTTTTATCCCATGAATCCAATGGTCCATATATAAAACATTTGAAATTTATTATGAAAAATAGAATTACACCATCATGTTATGCATGAAAAACCCATTTAGGGTGATGAAGAAATTTCATTAAACAAAAAATAATCCATAAATCTCTCAAGGAATTCTATATAATAGAAATAATTATAGGTATACCTTGGAATTTACCACACATAATGGTATTCATGCAAGAATTCTATTTTATCACAAAAACATGGTATAATGATAAGTATTATAAATAATCACATGATCATGTTATTAACTAAAATAATATATCACAATATAAAGAATTATAAAAATGAAACATACATGGAATAGAAATTGAATGGAATGTGAATCTCTATGTTCCTATAATGTTTCATGTAATGATAATTTTGTAACTTAATATTTTTTGTAAAATATCATAACATTAAAAATTATTATAAAAAAGAAGGTAAATAAATCACTCATGGTGAAATAATAATAAACTGTAACAAAAAATCACATGGAAATGAATCACATCCTTATAAACATAGTATTTTCCCCATGCATGGGTTGATCACTCCCAAATATAACTATTTACCAACAGAGGACATATTATTAGTCTCCTGTATACCATACCAAATAGTAATAAAAAGAAAAAATAACTACTCTAATACCACTCTATAACATCCGGACCCATGATCCACTAAAACAGTGCCCAGGTCCTGGTGGGTGACATGGATTCAAGCATTCCTCCCCATACACAAAAGAATTTCAATTTGAAGTGAGGGTCGAATGATGGAATAATGGGGAGACTATACCATCATGATTAAAGTGTATTATCAATGTAACATATTAAAACAAATCAATAAAAGAAGCAATATAAATGAATGGTAGGAGTAAAAAATAATAAATAATAACATGACCAAAGATTAATACAACATGACCATGAATTCTCATGTAATTCAATAATGTATAAGAATAATTAATATATTAGGTAATTAATAAATTATACAGTGCAAAAGAAAAAAGAATCAAAGGAATTCTCCATGAACATACTAAGATCCAACTCAGTCTTGTGCTCTTAAGCACCCATACACAACTGTATTGAAAGAAACATAATATGTTAAACCAAACTAACAACCATTTGGTTTTTTAGGTATTATAATGAAATGGAATCCCAAATAGGGTGTGAAATATACTATATTCATCACAAAAAAATGGAGTATAATTATATCTAGCCTATGAGATTAATATAATATTGTGTGAAGGGGTAACAAATAAAGAAGTGAATAAATTAATGGAAATAAGTTAGATTGTTTTCCTTAGAACAATTTATTGAACATACCTACTTCGGGCTAAGAAGTAAAATCTCTGACATTCCATAATGTATAACATATTTGTATATATGAATAGATATATATATATATAGGGATATACATTCATTGATGCAGACACAAGGAAGAAGGCCAAGGAATATGCATAATAGTGACACAATGATCATTTATTTTATTAAGGAAATATTCCATGTTAAATTAACCAGGAACATATACAAGGTCATATTAATCTAATAGTTGTATAAAACCCATGGTAAACCCCCTAACATCCATGTATAATGAGTGTCTCTAAACCATGGAGCAATTCTAGGTTATCACAAGGATCAAAACACAAGACTCTTATCGGTTAGGGAACTAAGGTACAATAAAAGGAATCCTATTATAGTAAACATCATTAGAAGATACCACTAGTCATATGTAGAAAAAATAATTATATAATAAGTTTTTCTTATGATCATGTCCAATTAATTTTGTAATGAGGAACCTAATTATCACCCATGAAGTGGTGTATCCATATTTATGCTATGAGCTTGGACATGGTATCTCATAATCAGGAAATACATGTATCATTAATAACTTCCAAATTCCTTAGGATCCCATCTACATTATTCAGTAAAAATAAAACCCAAGCATCTCTTAGATGGTGGGGAGGATCATCTAGACTATAAGTCCACGTAATATGTTTTGTAAAATGGGAACCTAAGTATCTCTGAATGAATAGTAAAATTAAATTAAATTATGAGCAAATCTATAGTATTATAGAATTAAGAAAACAATATTCCACATAGTATAAATAATATCAATAGTTTAAGATCCCATCCTAGGAATTATATAATAAAAAACCCATGATTATTTCAAAGTGGATTGTAATTCCTTTTTACATGTCCAATATTATTTGTTAATATTATTCCATGGGCATAATAAATTCCAATTTCTAGTGTCATGTTTCATTTCATTCCTTCTTATATAGTTTTATTTTTAAAATAAAATAAATTAATAATTTAATAAAGAATTACATATTTGGAAGCATTTCATTTATCACAAAATAAGTATAAATAATGAGCTCTATTCCCGTAATCATGTAACATACCTTCAGATTACCACCATTTTTCACACCTATTAGGCGATTTTGTTACAAAATGGGGAAATTGTGTATTTATAATCCATTTAATTTATTTTCATAATCTCTTACATGAGGGATAAAACCACACACATCTTTTATGTTAATTATAGATATAGCAAACTTTATAATTATGATGGTTAATCAAAATACCCCAAGAGGGTGGCATAATTTTCCTAGGTGTGGAAAAATATTAATAAAATATAAAATGAAACACCCCATGGGGATGGTTCAAGTTGAGTATAAAACCCAATAATGGTAAAATTTAATATAGAATGACTATCTGATGCTAGGTATTAGATTCTACATTTTATATTTTAAACTTCAATGGAGAAACATGGGAATTTTAGTATGTGGAACAACATCATAGTATATAAACTAGATATCTATTGAAGGAAAATATTAAGAGAAAATTCTATATGAATAGGAATCTACACTCATCCATTATTGGCCTTTTATTGGATTTGGATTGAGTAAAATTTAAGGAATCAAAAAACACCCTAAAAATAGGGGAAAAGCTTGCACGAAATTAGAATTACATACAGAGATGAAAAAAGTACAAAATAAAGAGGAATTGAGATATTATAGACATGGATCCATTGAGATTTATAGATACTGATTTTGATTCCAAATAAAAGAGATCCATTAAATCCTTTATGAGTTCCCAATGGGGAATTGAGCACATCGATGTGTTTTGTGTGAAGGATAAGAAATGGGAGGTTAAAGATTAATACAAAATAGTGAGAAATAGTTAAAATAACTACTTGTAATGAACCTCATTATTCTCAAAAATAGTTTGGATAAACATTCACAAACTATATAGTGACATTCCCTTAGTGGAACTAAGGGTTCATTTTAGGAACATTATTTTCCAAACAATACACAACTCGTGCAGATCACCTCTATATTTTTAATATATATATTGTATATACATGCACCACATATGTCATGGTTATACAAATATATGGGAAAATGTATGATATCTTAGACCAGGACACATAGTTTCTCCTACTGTGCCTCATGATTTAAATACATTATGCTTCATTTTTTTCTTGTCTCAAAAATTGTTTTTTTAGGGGTCGTTGCTCTTGAAACACTTTAGAACACCTGATACACGTCCATGTACTTAAAACCCATATAAAAAGATTTATGGGTTCAAATGCATGGATTTACATTTCAAATATATATATAGAAAATTACCCTTCTACCAAATGGAAATATGAAATTCGTTTCTATATTTATAACAGTTAAAAAACAAGGCATATTACCCAAACCTACCAATGATCATGTATTAGTGTGATGAAAAATATGAGATTATTATTGAAACCACATACATTTTTTGATCTTTATTATCATTAAATTGTGTTTTTTATCTTATATGTATAAGGATAATCTCAACATCGATTAAATGAATATTTTGTTGGATTTTATTGACATCTTTCTAGAATAGTTTCCTAGTCTTCAAGTAAAATGTGGTGTTGAGTTACCAATATATATTATATCTGGTTACATACTTATTTAAAAGACTCCGTATAGAATCGTAAAAACTGAATTGTAGGAATTAAATAAGAAACCTTAAACGAATCTTGAAAAGGGATCCATCCCTAGGCATGTCACCTTGGGCTGCACATATTATTTCCATTAAGAAGAAATATGGAATAATCCTACTTCACATTAATTATTAGAAATAATAAAGAATTATAATCAAGAAGAAGTATGATCTACCTCATGTTGATTAAATGTTTGATCAAATACATAGAGCTTAATATTTTTCAAGATTCACCTTTATTATGGATATCATCTATTGATGGTTAAGGAGTATATAACTCAATGAATGTTTTGAACAAGGTATGGAAACTATCAATATAAATTAATACCATTTGGTCATACTAGTGACCCATCTATCATCGTGTATTTAATTAATAATGTCTTTATAGAAAACCTCGACCTGTTTGTTGTAGTCTTTATAGATTAATTTCTTATCTATTCTAAGATAAATGAAGACCATGAAGATCATTTGCAAGATTATGAGGAAAATTATGATGATGTATATGTCGCATGAAAAAATTACAATGTGTGAATTGTTTATATAAAATGAATTTTTTGGGAGAATATAATCTCATTAGAGGGTATATTTGTAGAGACCCGAAGCCTGACGTACATGGACATTACATTACTTTTGAGGAATACTTAGTACATAACAAAAACACACACACAAGGACCGTAATAGTTTAGTGTCTTTGGAAACTCAGAATATAATCTTCTAATCGTGGTGAAAGATCTTCAACATCTCCCATAAATAACTTCTTTTTTTACCTAAAATCTTTCTTTATATCCTGGGGAAAAGAAAACATAAAAGGGTGAGCTCAAATGCTCAGTAAGGGTAAACAAAATAAATGTCATTCACATCATATACATAAGAACATAACTTTTGGAAATCATAACCTGCAAAAGAAATCATAATTTCAAAACATGGAATAAATCATGATAGTGAAATGTAATCACAATAATCATAACTTAAAACATGAAACTTTGTGGCATACACACATAATCATAGAGAATCATTTCTTGTTAGTCGAGACTCATTGCCAAGACTATCTTAGTGGACAAAGTGCATTTCTGAACCGAGTCACCCTCGTTTCAGTCCTATTTCACTGAACCGGTATAACCTACCATTCCAGCCATGTCTATCTCATGAGATATAAAATCTTTACCCAATGCATTGGAGGGAGATATAGGTCCCACCCATCTCATAATGATACCATTCTTATGTGTGCCACAAAATCATAAACCATCCATCATAGAATAACCCATGTAATAAAAATTGGAATGTTAAACATCATGACATCATAAAACAATTCATATAAGATAAATGAATTCATAAAAATATTTCCATCACAACATAATCAAATCCATGTAATAACAAGGATAAAAAAATAACCCTATATTATCTTAGATGGAAAATAATTTTGATAAAACACTTGAACTCCATTCTTGAGAAAAATATCCTTTCTTCTTCAAAAACACTTTTCCTTTCATCACATGTAATATAATTATAAACTAAAAGAAGTTGATTAAAAATAAACTTGAAAACTTGTAAAGGAAGCTTCTTGGAAATAATGTTTTAAAAATCCATTCATGCCGTATAAGTTAAAAAAACATTATTCTCGTACTTTAATTGGAAAATTCAAAAAAGTACCTCGTAACATAAACAAAAGAAAGATTCCTTACATACCATGTAGTAAAAGTCAAAAATGGTTAAAAAGGACTTTAAACATACATGAAAAAACCTTTATAAAACATGCACATGATGATATAAATAACCCCAGTAAATACTTACGAATAAGCAATCATGGATAAAAATGAGATTTGCAAAATTATCCCTTACCTTAGGTCCGATATGCTTTGTACGTGTCCAAACCTCCAGTATAATGATTTAAATAATGTTATTGACGTATTACAGAATCGTACTTATTTTTGTTATATCATATATGGTCATATTATTAGCTTCTTAGTAGTAATATTTCATTGCAACTTGTTATCCGGGTGTTTATAACTTTTTGTTCTTATGCGTGTTTTGTCGAATAAATTCTTATTCTTCTCTTTAGGTTATAGATACCTCATTTCCAGAATGGTATTAGTGTAATATATATCATATTAATTCATTCAATTCATTTATATAATCATTATGAAATGAAGATCATGTAGAACGAGTCGCATCACATTGTGGAGACGGTATTCCGTACGTACGCACGAGTGATGATATTGTTCCTATGATCGTGGAATTGTATTGGAGTGTATGTATACTATTTCAGAATAATTATAAATTTATAATATTCATATATAGCAATTATTTACACCATTATACCCATCCAAGTAAGGTGGTGGTGGAAAATAGATTACACCACGGCATGGAGACGGTATTCCGTACGTACGCACGCGCGGTGATTTCCTTTTTTCCGTAGGATGGATAGAAGGTTAATTAGAGTTGTTTCATATTTATAATAACATATATATATATAATGAATTCTTATGTTATTACATTATCATGAAACAACTAAAGAAGAAGAAGTTGAAGAAGAAAGAAATTGAAAATGATCGGTAGTGGATATTTCCTCTTTTTGACGCGCCTTTTCTTAACCTCCACTTAAAGAACTAAGGATGGCCTTTGAAGAAGACCAAGACCTATAGGATGATACTAGGAAAGTGGATAAGAGATTTTGGCAGGGGTTGGCCGAGCTGGAATGCTCAAATTGGTGTGAGGAGGGGAGGGAGGAGGTGCCCTTTTGTAAGGGAGGAGAGGGGAACCTTTGGAATTCTTAAAAATATTAATTTATAATAAATCTAAACCCACTTAAAAACCACCAAAAATGACTCATATTGGAATATTATATGAGATAGGGTTGTAATCGCATCAAGCAATCAAATTTAGACATGTTTGGATTTTATTTTAAACCTTATCATTTTGATTTATCCTTATTTAATCTATTTAGGTTTATTTGTGGTAATAAAATTCTAAATTTTAAATTAAACCAAATAATTACTTATTTGTTGTTAATTTTCCATAATTGTTTACTTTATAACATTATAGACCATATAAATTTAAATTTATAATTTTTAAATATTTTTGTGATTTTTAAACAATTTTATAATATGTTATTTTTATAAAATAACAATAGTGTCAATTTTGACACTATTCATTTATTTGAATTTAAATAAAATATATACAGAATATATGTTAGAAATAAAAGCTTTAATAGATTAATAAAAGGTCATATGTATCTATTAAATTAGTGTAGAACATTAAATAGTTCATATAATATTTATTTTATTATTTTTAAAACCATTTATTTGGTTTATCTTCTAATAAAATAATTACTACAACATTCTTGTATAATTATTTAATATACTTATATGTTGCATAAAAATCATATGATGAATATAAATCTATTAACTTTCAAAATAATACTTTTACTCGAATTTATCATCTTAAAATCACAATAGTTAAATTGTTATATTTATTAAATTATGAAGGTGACAACTTTGGCATCATTTAAAATAAAATAATATAAGTGTCATAATTGCTTGTATAAGACTCCAAATGGTCTAATATTAGACCATTGGATGATTATAGTTTACATTTACATGACCAATAAGTTTTGGTCAGGGTTTTGTGCCTTTTATGGTCACTATTAGTTTAATAAAAACTATATTCTTGATTTTTCACTAGATAAATAATTTCTGCATCACTATTGTGTCACAATTAATGATAATTATTTAATCCCAAAAATTTCTAAATAAATTCTCATGATGTAGATAATTTTTTTATCTTTCTGTAGACTATTAATTTTCTGTGTTTCATGAAGTTTATCACTAACTTAAAATTATTATACTTATAAGATTTAAGAGAGTGACATGTTGTCACTTTTTTTGGTTTTAATAATAATTAAATTATTTTCATGGTCAAAAGTCCATAAAATGAATCTAATCCGACCCTTAGTTGATATGGGTTTACTTTTAGCCATCCAATAGAATTTTGGCATGTTTTAGGATAATTTTATAATATTATATTTATCCTTAATTAACTAATTTACCTTTAACTATGGCAAATAAATTTTACCGTAGTTACTATTCATAATTCCCAAAAATAAAAAGTAGCTTATTAAAATAATTTGGAATCACTGATTCTAAAAATTGAATCCATTTTTCCAAATTCAATACACAAAAGTTTCATAAATTAAATTAAAATTAATCCCGTTGTCGAAAGGAAATGGGTTTTTGTTTAAAACATTGCAAAAGATTGAATTGATTTAACCTACGAATTCAAGGTAAAATCAATGCTAATGACATACATTATATTAAATGGTGAAAATATATTCTATTTATACTTTAAAACCATTCAATATTATAATTTAACCACATAAGATATTACGATGAAAAAAAGTTGTTTTTAATTAAAATATAGCACGTTTTTACTATTCATTAAAATATGAAAGTCATCAGAATAAAATGAAAAATTTATCCAAAGTAAATTTTTAATTCTTGATTCCAAAGAATAATTTTATTTTGTCAAATAAAACTTACAAAAATTTCAAAAACTATATTTAAAGTGGGTCCGCCATCAAAAGGCGGCAAAACTGTATTTTTTGAAAAATACTTATTTTACTCAAAAAATTTATTTTGTTCTTATAACATGTTCTAGAAAATGTGTAAGATGAATAATAATGTTATAAAATTCAAAATTTAGTTAATACTATTTATAACAGATAGTTTATAATAATATTATTATAATATATCGTTGTTTAGTAACACCAGGTATTGCGTACAACACACGCTATCGAGGATGGTCGCGATTGCATGTAATGCAAGCCAAGTCAGGGTTGCGTATTTTTCAATAATCCTTCATTGTTTCGTATAACAGAATCCAACCATATTTCATTTATACATTGAATATATATATATATACACTCAATGTTTCGTAGAATAACTATTATCAAAATTGTGTGTAACACGATCCAAGAATAGTGTTGCGTATACTGCAAGCTAATACGGTGTTGCGTATAGCGCAAGGTAATCTTGGTGTAGCATACAACACAAGACATTAATGAAATTAAAAGAATATTTTTCATAAAGTCTCAGGGTGTAACATTCTACCCCCCTTAAAATGAATTTCGCCCTCAAAATTCGTCGGGGTTATAAATGGTTTACTAATCGAAAGTTTGTTTAATAGAAACCCTCATCATAAAAAGGAATACCAAAACATGGCTTCTAAAAACTAAAGTATGAAATGTAACGGTTACCCAAATTAACTCATCATTGGGTTTCCACGTAGGAGAACATAGGTGAAAATATGGATATGTAATAAAAATCTAACTATCAAGTTCTGATGGAGAGTGGTAGAGAACATGGATATGAAAAATCCAACAATCACAAAGATATTGATTTGTGATGATCTAAGGTACTATCTGATTCATCGGATATAAGGGAACTAGGAAAACATTTTTGGTTTTCAAGATCATTTCCCTAAAGTTGAAAATTTTGAATTAGAAGAAATACTTACTTGATTTTGGTACAATCTCACTGTTGTTCGTGCTTTGAACAATTTCCACTTCATCTCTTAAAGAAATGAAGTTGAATTTGTTACTTGTGAAGTGTTAACAGATCATGTGATATAATGATGGGTCATTCCATCTGTTTCAAACTAAATTTTAGCAATAGTTATCAAATATACATAAGTCCGTCTTTAGTGAGGTTAATCATATACTATTCCAAAAATGAACATATACTTCATATATCATACCGCTTAATAAAATAAAACTAGTTTCTACTAAACAGGGACTTCCTGTAGGCCAGTGGTAGGCGATAAAGGTCATTCGTACTTTGGTTGTGGGTTTGATTCCCATAGCCTTGTCCGACGCGATGGGCTGTCGCCCGTCCTGCAGGTTGTCCTTTTTCTAAAGCTATATTACTATAACATCCCATCAATAATATCGAAAAAAGTTTTATCCTAACTTATGTCAAACATAATCCATTCCAATCTTTAGGCTTATCTAAAATAATTCGGTCCAAGCTTATAGTATAATGAAAACGATTACTTGAAATGTCATCAACCAAGCATGTGAATACCATCATTTATCCCCCATATATCTTGTTGGTCACATTCCAACCATTTGAATACCTTAATCATGTATTCTCTTGAAAAATGAATACCCATTAAACCTTAGTGAAAACATGAATGATATCAAAAGTTAACTCATTCCAAAATCCAAAAATTCTATATACTCAAACCATGATATAACCTTCTCCTTATATCAGTCATGAGCTCCTAAATACTATCAAACATTTAATTTTCTCCTTATCCCTTCATTATGCGCACATCATCTACTTTCCAAAAATATCTGAATAACCTTTCATGGATACCAGTACCATTAATCATACAATTTCAAAACTCAAGGAAAGACAACAATGTAACAATCCTTAACTGTCTCTTTATTCCATAGTACCATGAGATTACTTATACAACATTACTGTTGATAAACATGTAATCATTCCACTACCTTCTTAAACCATTGACCGAGCTTCAACAATTCTTTCATCTCACATATCATTTGTAGTCTCTTCATCATCATCAACATAAATACTACCCATACGACCATATTGATTCTCTTCATGAGACTTTCCCTTAGGGAATTGGTTTGCATAATGCCCGTACATTCCACATTTAAAACATTTAACCATTTTTGATGTCGCAGAAAGACCATTATCCTCATACCTGGTGTTAACTGAACCTTTTCCTTTGCAATTACAGGCTTTGTGTCCTTCTTTTCCACACCCAAATCATCTTCCAGTTCCTTTGAAACATTCTCCTTGATTCCTTTTTCCACATGATTTACATAGGGGAAATTGAACTTTCTTTCCTCTATGATCATCATGAAACTCCATCTTTCTCTTATTAGCCGAGTCAGGAAACTTACCAAATTTTACATTATTGATCATATTATGATATTTCTGATTCGGCATAATAATGATGTTTAGACCTCCAAATCCCATTTCATTTGGTTTCTCATGAAGAATATCATTCCATTGTCCATCATATCCTCCATTATCGTGAATCATCTTGTTTCAAGCCATTTTCTAAAACCCAAAAAGAATAGTGTGAGAGGAAGTAATCATGCTAGGGAAAACAACATAGTAAAGGGGGAGCACCCTCAATTTCTAACATCTTAGGTTAAATTCTAAGATCGTTACCATAGTTCTAGGACTATATCCTATACATATTCTTATCCTTAGGTACATCCCTAGACATACCTTATAAATATCTCTAGGGATCTCACTAACGTTTTCTCATCATAGTTTCCAAAGGTTGACTAAACCTTCCCTCTGATACCAACTGTCGACACCCGAAGCCTGACGTACATGGACATTACATTACTTTTGCGGAATACTTAGTACATAACAAAAACACACACACAAGTACCATAATAGTTTAGTGTCTTTGGAAACTTAGAATATAATCTTCTAATAGTGGTGAAAGATCTTCAACATCTCCCATAATGATCTTCTTTTTTTTACCTAAAATAATTCTTTATATCCTGGGAAAAAAACATAAAAGGGTGAGCTCAAATGCTCAGTAAGGGTAAACAAAATAAATGTCATTCACATCATATTCATAAGAACATTACTTTTGGAAATATTAACCTGCAAAAGAAATCATAATTTCATAACATGGAATAAATCATGGCAGTGAAATGTAATCACAATAATCATAACTTAAAACATGAAACTTTGTGGCATACACACATAATCATAGAGAATCATTTCCTGTTAGACAAGACTCATTGCCAAGACTATCTTAGTGGACAAAGTCCATTTCTGAACCGAGTCACCCTCGTTTCAGTCCTGTTTCACTGAACCAGTATAACCTACCGTTCCAGCCATGTCTATATCATGAGATATAAAATCTTTACCCAATTCATTGGAGGGAGATATAGGTCCCACCCATCTCATAATGATACCATTCTTATGTGTGCCACAAAATCATAAAACATCCATCATAGCATAACCCATGTAATAAAAATGGGAATCTTAAACATCATGACATCATAAAAAAATTCATATAAGATAAAGTAATTCATAAAAATATTTCCATCACAACATAATCAAATCCATGTAATAATAGGGATAAAAATATAACCCTATATTATCTTAGATGGTAAATAATTTTGATAAAACACTTTAACTCCATTCTTGAGAAAAATATCCTTTCTTCTTCAAAAACACTTTTCCTTTCATAACATGTAATATAATTATAAACTAAAAGAAGTTGATTAAAAATAAACTTGAAAACATGTAAAGGAATCTTCTTGGAAATAATGTTTTAAAAATCCATTCATGCCGTATAAGTAAAAAAAACCTTCTTCTCATACTTTTGTTGGAAAAGTAAAAAAAGTACCTCATAATGTAAACAAAAGAAAGATTCCTTACATACCATTTAGTAAAAGTCAAAAATGGGTAAAAAGGAATTTAAACATACATGAAAACACCTTTTTAAAACATGGACATGATGATATAAATAACCCTAGTAAATACATATGAATAAGCAATCTCGGATAAAAATGAGATTTGCAAAATTATCCCTGACCTTAGGTCCGATATGATTTGTACGTGTCTGAACCTCCAGTATAATGATTTAGTATAATGTTATTGAATTATTACAGAATCATACTTATTTTTGTTATATCATATATGGTCATATTCTTAGGTTCTTAGTAGTAATATTTCATTGCTACTTGTTATTCGGGTGTTTATAACTTTTTGTTCTTATGCGTGTTTTGTCGAATAAATTCTTATTCTTCTCTTTAGGTTATAGATACCTCATTTCCAGAATGGTATTAGTGTAATATATATCATATTAATTCATTCAATTCATTTATATAATAATTATTAAATGAAGATCTTGTAGAACGAGTCGCATCACATCGTGGAGATGGTATTCCGTACATACGCACGAGTGATGATATCGTTCCTATGATCATGGAATTGTATTGGAGTGTATGTATACTATTTAAGAATAAGTATAAATTTATAATATTCATATATAGAAATTATTTACACCATTATAACCATCCAAGTAAGGTGGTGGTGGAAAATAGATTACACCACGGTGTGGAGACGGTATTCCGTACGTACGCACGTGCAGTGATTTCCTTTTTTCTGTAGGATGGATAGAAGGTTAATTAGAGTTGTTTCATATTTATAATAACATATCAGTATATAATAAATACTGATGTTATTAATTTATCATGAAACAACTAAAGAAGAATATGTTGAAGAAGAAAGAAATTGAAAAAGATCGGTAATGGATATTACCTCTTTTTGACGTGCCTTTTCTTAACCTCCACTTAAAGAACTAAGGATGGTCTTTGAAAAGACCAGGACCTCTAGGATGATACTAGGTAAGTGGATAAGAGATTTTTGCTAGGGTTGGCTGATCTTGAATGCTCAAATTAATGTGAGGAGGAGAGGGAGGAGGTGCCCTTTTATAAGGGAGGAGAGGGTCACCTTTGGAATTCTTAAAAATACTAATTTATAATAAATCTAACCCCACATAAAAACCTCCAAAAATGACTCATATTCAAATTTTATATGATATTGGGTTGTAATCTCATCAACCAATCAAATTTAGACATGTTTGGATTTTATTTTAAACCTTATCATTTTGATTTATCCTTATTTAATCTATTTAGGTTTATTTGTGGTAATAAAATTCTAAATTTTACATTATAACAAATAATTACTTAATTGTTGTGAATTTTTCATAATTGTTTACTTTATAACATTATAGACAATATAAATTTAAATTTATAATTTTTAAATATTTTTGTGATTTTTAAACAATTTTAAAATTTGTTATTTTTATAAAATAACAATAGTGTCAATTTTGACACTATTCATTTATTTGAATTTAAATAAAATATATACAGAAGATATGTTCGAAATAAAAGCTTTAATAGATTAATAAAAGGTCATATGTATCTAGAAAATTAGTGGAGAACATTAAATAGTTCATATAATATTTATTTTATTATTTTTAAAACCATTTATTTGGTTTATCTCTTAATAAAATAATTACTACAACATTCTTGTATAATTATTTAATATACTTATATGTTTCATAAAAATCATATGATGAAGATAAATATATTAACATTCACAATAAAACTTTTATTCAAATTTATCATCTTAAAATCACAATAGTTAAATTGTTATATTTATTAAATTGTGAAGGTGACAACTTTGGCATCATTTAAAATAAAATAATATAAGTGTCATAATTGCTTGTATAAGACTCCAAATGGTCAAATATTCGACCATTGGATGATTATAGTTTACATTTACATGACCAATAAGTTTTGGTCAGGGTTTTGTGCCTTTTATGGTCACTATTAGTTTAATAAAAACTATATTCTTGATTTTTCACTAGATAAATAATTTCTGCATCACTATTGTGTCACAATTAATGATAATTATTTAATCCCAAAAAATTCTAAATAAATTCTCATGATGTAGATAATTTTTTTATCTTTCTGTAGAATATTAATTTTCTAAGTTTCATGAATTTTATCACTAACTTAAAATTATTATACTTATAAGATTTAAGAGAGTGACATGTTGTCACTTTCTTTGGTTTTAATAATAATTAAATTATTTTCATGGTCAAAAGTCCATAAAATGAATCTAATCCGACCCTTAGTTGATATGGGTTTACTTTTAACCATCCAATATAATTTTTTTCATGTGTTAGGATAATTTTATAATATTATATTTACCCTTAATTACCCGATTTACCTTTAACTATGGTAAATAAAATTTACCGTAGTTACTATTCACAATTCCCAAAAATAAAAAGTAGCTTATTAAAATAATTTGGACCCACTGATTCCAAATATTGAATCCATTTTTCCAAATTCAATACACAAAAGTTTCAGAAATTAAATTAAAATTAATCCCGTTATCGAAAGAAAACGTGTTTTTGTTTAAAACATTGCAAAAGATAGAATTGATTTAACCTACGAATTCAAGGTAAAATCAATGCTAATGACATACATTATATTAAATGGTGAAAATATATTCTATTTATACTTTAAAACCATTCAATATTATAATTTAACCACATAAGATATTTCGATGAAAAATGTTGTTTTTAATTAAAATATAGCGTGTTTTTACTATTAATTAAAATATGAAAGTCATCAGAATAAAATGAAAAATTTATCCAAAGTAAATTTTTATTTCTTGATTCCAAAGAATAATTATATTTTTTCAAATGTAACTTATAAACATTTCAAAAACTAGATTTAAAGTGGGTGCACCATCAAAAGGCGGCAAAACTTTATTTTTTGAAAAATACTTATTTTACTCGAAAAAATTATTTTGTTCTTATAACATGTTCTAGAAAATGTGTAAGATGAATAATAATGTTATAAAATACAAAATTTTGTTAATACTATTAATAATGGCTAGTTCATAAAAATATTATAATAATTTATCATTGTTTAGTAACACCCGGTATTGCGTACAACACACGCTATTGAGGAAGGTCGCGATTGCGTGTAATGCAAGCCAAGTCAGGGTTGCGTATTGTGCAAGAATCCTTCGTTGTTTTGTATAACAGAATCCAACCATATTTCATTTATACATTGAATATATATATATATATACTCAATGTTGCGTAGAATAACTATTATCAAAATTGTGTGTAACACGATCCAAGAATAGTGTTGCGTATACTGCAAGCTAATACGGTGTTGCGTATAGCACAAGGTAATCTTGGTGTAGCATACAACACAAGACATTAATGAAATTAAAAGAATATTTCTCATAAAATCTCGGGGTGTTACAATATTTGTAGATCGATCAATGACTGAAGTTATTGAATGTCGGCCCAAACTACCCAATATGAATGAGATCCGATGATTTCTCAGTTTGGATGGGTATTATTGATATTTTTTGGAAAATTTATCTTGGTTGACCAATTTAATCAAAAGTCTAATGAATAATGGAGACAAGTTCATATGGATAGATAAATGTAATTAAAATTTTAAAAAACTAATGGGAAGATTGGTCGGCTCACATTTTCTAACACTACCCTATAGCGAGGAATGTTTGTAATATATAGTGATTCATTGAAGAAGTGGTTAGTATGTTTACCCTTGAAGAATGATATGATGAAAGCATAGGCCTTAATGAAATTGAAGGTTCTAGAGAAAATTTAACCAACTCATAATTTAGAGTTAATTGTCGTATTTTTTGAATTACTGATATATAGGTATTATATTTATGGAGAATGGGGTAATATATATACTGATCATGTGTGTTTAAATTATATATTCACATGGAAGGATTTGAACATTCTATAGAGAATATGGTTGGAGAAGATCAATGATTATAACTTCTCAATTCTTTACCACCATGGGAAAGAGAATAAGGTGACTGATTCTTTGAGTTGAAAGGATCATTCTATCTTATACATGATAAATATCACAAAAGATATAATATTTCTAGACAATAATATATATGGAAATCTTGAAAGATGGAGATAAATATTATCTTACTCAAATTAATGTTTAAATATCTATCTAAGTGATGGATAAAGAGGAGTAGGAGTAAGATATAGAGATATAGAAGAGGTTTAGAAAGGCTATTGAGTATAACCTTGATTATGATGGAATGATAATGTTTAGAAACCATGTTTATGCCACCTCAATACTAGTTTTAAAAAAGGATTTGTTAGTGGACGATCATAGTTCATCACACCCTATTAATAATGTATGTATAAGTATTTATAGAGATGTGAAATAGTTGTTTTGGAGTGTTGGAATAAAGAGATATGTTGTATATTTTATATATCATTGTATGGTATGTCAAAAATTTAAGGCTAAGAGACAAAATTATAATGGGGTATTACAACCATACCCAACTCGTACAGGAAATGGGAATACATCACAATGGATTTTTTCCTTGGATCCTCCTAAACTTTTAAAGAGAACAATGATATATGAGTTTTATTCAAACTCATTAAAAATTAATCACACATCATTACTATCAAATAATATTTCTATCTATCTCAACATTCTAGAATATATATTAGGGAAGTGGAAATATGGAATTAAGTACACATTCTATTGTATTTGATCAAGATTCGAAGTTTACAAAAATGTTCTATAAAAGTATTCCCCATGAACACTATATTGTACTATGTTGTAGTAGTGTATATAATACTCAAAATGAGGGATATTAATATAGAAAAATTCATACCCTAGAGGATATGTTTATAATTTTATTTGTTACTTTCAATGTTTTTTGGGATCAACACCTTCTTATGGTTGTGTTTTCTTATAATAATAATCTTCACTTGATCTATCAGATGAATCTGTAAAAAGACCTATATATAATTAAGTGTAAACATCCAATATGTTGGGACTAATTTTGAGAAACATACCTATCAGTACTATATCTATTTAAATATATTGAATAAAAAGTTAGATAAATTTTGAAACACATAAGGGTAGCTTAAAGTCAATAAAAATGTTATTATGAAAATCATAATGGTGATCCTGAGTTTTAATTAGTTGATATGGTTTTCTTATCTATTTCTCTATGGAATAAGGTTATGATTTTAAAAAATAAATGGAATCTAATGCCTAGGTATATTATCACTTCGAAGATTCATTATTTAGTAGAAATATTTTATTAACATTCGGTGCATCCAATGTACATCTATAAGCTCATTAATGTGTTCCATGTACATACCTGTCCCTTCACATGTTCTAAACTCATAATTAATACCAATGGATAATGATATCTATTATTAAGAATACCTTTTGATGGTTTTGGATCATAGAGAAAAATTTCTACAAAACTAGACCACTCCCAGAGTTAACGTTTTTTTTTGGATAAACATCCATCTTTAAGAAGATACATGGGAACCGAAGGATACGAGAAGGTGAAAGTTTCCTAATATGGTTGTATTAGATAGATTGATTTTATCAGGAGAAATTTATTTTAAAATGGGGTAGAATGTAACACCATGAGATTTTATGAAATATATTTTCTTTCAAATAAAATTAATATCTTAAATAGCTTGTGTTACACTCGACACCAAATTTTAACGAACCAAAATAACTATATTTTTTTATACATGACCATTATAACCTACATGTTATACTGTGATGTATGAAAGGGAATAATAACATATTTAAACTTATGTATATTTTTTTACATTAATAATATATATTTTTAAATAAGCTCTTAATTTTTATTAATGACTTTATATGCTTCTAAAATACATGTTCCCTGAAAATTATTTTTAAATATTTTTGGGAAAAATTAATAATATTAAATTTCCTATTGTCATAAAATTTACTTTACAAAAAAAACATCACATTGATTCAACATTTAGATTTTTTTATTAGGGTGAATTTTTTGGATTTTTTAGGAAAGTAAATTTTTTAATGAATAGTGAAAAAGTTTTTTTTATTAAAAACTACCTTTTCATTTAAATAATGTACAAGTTAAATTTTTTTATATTGTTATAAAACAAAAATTAGTTCTAATATATCATAATTAATCAAATTAAGTTCATTTTCACCATTTTTATATTCAATTATGATATTAAAACTTTCAAGACTTATGAAGACCTTTTATTTGGAAGACTATTTTTCCATCGCATCTGTGGGTTCAGTTTTAATTTATGTTTTCCCATATATGTGAATTTAATTTGGAAAACATATTAAATATTTTTAATATTGATAAATAATATTATATAATAATATCAACTTAATTTTTGGTCATAATTTATAGTTACAATGGTAAAAATTAATTACTAAAGTTAAGGTTGAAACAAGTTTATTGTGGGTTAAACTAAAATGATAAGGAATAAAATGAACTAAAAACTTTTCAAAACCAAATTTTATGGAAATATTTTGACTTTAGCACACCTTCTGTCTTATAATGAATCATATTTTAGAATTTTTTCATATTTAAATTTGGTTATACATTTTTAGTTCTTAAAATTAAATGTGTGTCATGTTCCCTACTACTAAAGGGCACCACCCCTGCTTTAATCTTCACACTCTAAAAGGATTTTTTAATCCAATAACTCCTAAAATACGTTAATTACTTACCTACACACATTATAGTGTCTTTATTGTTATTAATAACCCCTCCTAAGAAATAATTTATTGCTAACCTATATAGGTTGTCTGAAAAATACGTATCATTCTTAACAGAGGTTTTATTATTATTTTTTCTTCCACATCCTTAAAATATTATTCATATAAGCTTATATAAAAAAATAATAATATAAAATATTCATATAATTTATTATTCTAATGAAATAACCTATATCTCTCACATTTTCAACCTAATGGAAAATGAAACCATTTATCATGTGAATGGTGGACTACCGCCTTATGAAATGATGTAATTCATTTCCATCACCACCTATCATAGATATATATAATTTTTTCATTAACTATTATATATTATATTTATGAAATATTTATTTTCATGTAATTATAATATCACTTATATATTCTGAAATTCCAATCCTTTGTAAATTGTAACATCGCTAGTGTGTACGTGTGGACTACCACCTCCATGAAAATTTGTGAAATGTTTTTCATTTTATTTTAAAATAGAGGTTAATTAGGGCATATTTAATGAATAAATATGTTATCTGTGATATAAAAACGATTTTATAATTGTGAATTAATATATTTTTTTTCAATAATTCAATATATTAAGAAAATGCAATCACCATTCATGCATACGTTTGACTTACCATCTCTACTAATGAAGTAATTCATTTTCTATCACTAACATTAATGGATTAAAAAAAGTACATATATAATCAAAATATATTATATTTATATCATGGTTAACATTTTTTTTAGATTTTGGAACAATAATCAAATTAGAAGGACCAAAAATAAAAAACCAAAACATTCATGAAAAATGAAATAGCTATACAAGAAATAATATTTTAACATTGATATTGTTAATAAACATGTAATAAAAGGTATTACGTCAATCATATATTGGTTAATATATATGAGTATGGTTCTAGAATAAATCTACAATAATCCTTTATCTGTTATACTAGAGTTTGTAATGTGTAAGAATAAAGAAAAAACTAGTGCTAATGGATTATTGTCTCAAATTGTCATCTTTGGGACACATGTTATGTTATGAAACAATCTTCTTTAAAAAGGTGTATATATAACGCCTATGATACTTTATATAAGGAATTTTTTTATTATCATTGAATTTAATGATTTATATAATGTTATTCTCTCGTGAAGCTTACGTTTTAAAAGTTTACAAAGTGGTAAATGTTTTAGGTTACATTCTCACTATTTATTGGGATTATATACAATTAAGTTTCCAATGATTAAATATTATGATATAGATCTCATGAAATAAATGTATTTTATTTTCCTTTTATTAAATATATACAAAATGTGTTTTATAATCCTTTTTACAACATAATGTAATAAATAAATCAAGAGAATTGTTTTTTGAAATATAGACATTATTTCTTCTTTTTTTCGAAAATAAATTTTATTACATGTCCATGTTTAAAAAAAATATTTATATAAATATTTTTCAATTATGTTAGGATTTTTTAATTAAATTTGTGCCCATATTTTAATAAAAAGTTTTAAAACGAACCATTTATTCAATTTTTAAACATGGATCTTTTGAAATTTTAAAAAAAAATTAAAAGGATTTTTAATTTTAACATTTAAATAATAAATTTCATTTTACAAAATTCTAATATATTAATGATTTGAAGCATCCTTTACTTGATTCTAAGGGTATTTTAAATAAAAACATATTTAATATTATGGAATCGTATATATTTTAATTTTTTTTCGAAGTGCAAGTGTTATTTTCATCAAGAAATGTTCCAAGTTATATTTCGATATCATTTTCTACCTGTGATGAAAACATTTATGTTATATAATATTTAATGGGGATATGATATGTTGATAAAAACCTTATTTTTTCTTTAGATGGTTTATTATAATGATGAAAAGATGATTATGAAACCTGTTCATTTTTTATGGGTTACGCTAGGATGAAATGATGAAATTTTTAAAAAGTAATTTTCTTTTCCATGTGGTATATATAATGAAATGACCAGGAAACACATTTTCTATAAATGGGTTATGTTTTGATGAATTTTTTTAAATCTATTTTTTCAGGGGTTATAATATACTGATTAGTTTATAATCATGTGTCACACATATGAATTGTTTTCATTTCATGATGGGTGTGACCAATATATACCTCCACCACATTGGGTAAATATTGATATCGCTTGAGATAAACCAGACTAGAAAGGGGAATTATCCCAGTCCAGTATGGGTCTCCTTTCCGTATTAAAGTATTGGGAGTGAACTTTGAATAATATTACAGTTAGGGGACTAAACCCATTCTAATATGATAGCATTAAAAATTAGAAATAACTACTAAGGAAATTATTTTCTTTTTTTATGTGTGTTAAAATTTAATTTTTTATGTCAATGGAATGTTCTCATAGATCATATTATTTTATTATTTTATGATTCAGTCATATAAAATTATATAATTTATCCTAAAATTCATGATATTAATCTTGGATATGCAGGGTATGTTTTAATAATTTTAAGCTCATTTTCTCATACCCTTTTGATCGTGTTATTTTAATGTGATCATTGATATATCACTTAGATAACCTTATTGGGAATCTATGATCACACTTTATTATGTTTTTTTTATCAAAGTTATGATGAAATGTATTTTTTATTATTTTCCAATGAAGGGTTATAGTAATGAAGAATGTAGTGGTAGACAATGTAGAACTCTTATAAACTATTTTTATATATATACATGATTCTAGAGGAACTAAACCTAAATTATTAATAGGGTGTACCATTGTGTTTTGTAATGAATATTCATCTACAGATATTTGGTATCTATGTGTGAAATTTGTATGTCATTGTTGGTAGGTTCCTAAAAAGTAAGGTTCATATTGTTGAAAAGTGTAGCAATATTCAGTATTTTTAGCCTCACTTTTCCATGGGTGTTGCACTCTCCCATAATTTGAAGAACAACTCCATCATTGTGACTACTAAACCTCAATCCCAAGTGGTTCCTCTAAACGTCATGTTGTGTATCAGCTTAGATATAATTTTTCATGACATGAACTCCTTGGGCTATGAATATGTTTATCTTACCACATAGGTCTCCTGTAATAACTTGGTTTCCTGCGAGTGAACTATAGGTTGTTACCTATATCTATTACTTATTAAACTTATTACGGTTACCATATACCACCACATTTCCATTTAGTATGATTTTTCATCACTCTCAAATACCCAAATAGACTTCCCAAGAGGTATCCCATGTGGTTCAACTTCAAGACAAGCACACTTAACTATGAATTCAACCTTACTAGACCCAGTTCGTTTCCCATTCTCCACCCATACACCTAAGAATGCATCCCTCTTTTATCCCCTTCATCTTTCCTCAAACCCTAGGTTGATTAAATCTTCATTCGTCATGATTTCTTCATGTAAATACCCCCCCTCTTTATCCTCACTCACACTAAATTTCCATTTTGGGTGTCCTATTCTTCAATAGTTGAGGTGACCTAGCGTGGAGTCCATATATTTTTGTAGATTGGGTTTAAATTATTATTGTTTGTTCACACGTTCATAGAACCACCCATCATCTTGGATTTTTTATTTTCATCCTATTTGTGGCGATTTCAAGAATAATGGGAAGTGGTTCTATGTTTTGAATTTATTTAAGAATTTATATGTGTTATACCTAATTATAAATGGCATTCGAAATTTTATTGAGTGTTAAAATTGGTGTTTTTTAGGGTAGTATATTGTGTATGGATTTTAAATTGATTAATCCCCTCTTTAAAAGCATGGAAATGGTCTACTTAGTTAGTGATAGAATTTAATTCATAAAAGAGGGATCAGTCAGGTCTTAAATAATAAAACAATGCCCTCAAAATATGTGTGTAACTAGGGTGGAAGACATGGACTATTACATAGGTGAGTTGGTAGGTCCCTAGCTCAGGAATTCCTCGAAATATTACTATTCCACACTAACTATACAATGTGACATATTACCATTGGGACTTTGGTGTGTCCCCTCCAATGGGTGATGCATAAGAAGGAATATGTTTTCTCAACAATATATGATATACTTATTTCAAAAAAAGGGTGATACATCATGTTTTCCCACAATTCATGTTTTTATATTTTATCACTATACATCTTCTTTTAGAAACAAAAACATGTTTTTGAATGATATTGTTCATTTATTTTATTTAAAAAACCAAGTTTATTTCTTAAATAACAACTATTATTAGAAAATATCGTTTGATCCTACTACTAATGTGATATAAAAAACATTATACACACTTAGTTGTATGCAGAAATTGTTTTATATGACTCTATTAATATAAAGGCCTTCCATTGAGGTGGAAGATGATATAATTGTTAGCATATTATTTATAATAGGTTTTGATTATGGTGGAATGTGTTTTTATTGAATATCTTGTGATAAAGAGGATTTTGTTCATATATTTGGATCCATCCCCTTTTTTATTAATGTAAATGAAATACGTACTTATGAAATTTACTTTCATCCTCTTTTAATTCTTATTATGAATGATTCATATGATGTTATGTAAATATTTTATTGATGTCCATTTTTTTCTTATTAGAAAATCTTTACCAAATTAGATCCTTTATTCCCCTGTGCTTGTTAATTTACCATGGGAATTGATAATTCAATTTGGGGCATGTCATTGTTAGGGTTAGGTGTTGGATTACATGTCATATATACCAGTTCGTGAAAAAAATAGAACCATAATTGTTTTTAAAATATTTTTTATAGAAATCTAGGATTTTATAAAAAAATATTACATCTTTATAGATGAATATTAGATAAATTTCATAAAATCACAACCAAGGACCATAATATTTTTGTGAATTTTGAGGCTAGAAACATAGTATTCTTATTTCAGCCAAAGTGAGAAATAAAATTGGTTTTCATTAAAAACTCATTATTTTGAAATGTTGATTACATAAAGAGAAGAAAAAATAATGGAAACCATGTATTAGCATTACATAAACATATAATATAGAATTTCACAAGTTCCTAGATAGTTGGATCATAATATTTCATTATTGAACTCATAACCTAATAAATCTCGGTAAAATATCAGATTATATTCTAAAACTCTTACCATTATTTGAATTTTTTTTACCATAAACCCCATAAAAAGAGATCCTAAAAGAATAAGAAAATAAAAATAATTTTCTGTAGAACAATCATAAAATAAACACATGGTATGGTATATACATTACATAAAAGAAACACATTGTTAATTTGGTATCTCACTCACAAAAAAATAGAAGTTATACCAAAAACCCTTTCTAAAAGCATCAACATCCTTTATAAATGTTTGAAGCTAATTTATAATAATTTTATTTTTTTATAGATATATTAAATAACCATATATATATATATCATATAAGATATTATTTAATTGGGACTTTTTTTACCTGTTTATTAACAATTCCGTGATAAATTCACATTATGGGAAATAACTGTTTTGTGTTTCATGTTTGTTTAGAATTGTTATTTATGATCATATTCCTTTTATATTTTTTCTATAAAATAAAATATATTATCCATTATATAAATATAATATATATTTATTATATACATTTTTATAGTGATACATAAAATTTTGAGATTGAAAGTGAAATACACCATTCGTGGATATCGTAGGTCGTACGTACGCAAGAACAT
This sequence comes from Viscum album, assembly GCA_963277665.1. Lineage (NCBI taxonomy): Eukaryota > Viridiplantae > Streptophyta > Magnoliopsida > Santalales > Viscaceae > Viscum > Viscum album. The sequence continues at coordinate 155,145,668 of OY728164.1, forward strand.
TGTTTCCATTTTACTGATAGAAAGAAAGAATTAAGAAAATGGAAATAATACATATAACATTACAGAAATATTTATAAGTAATATATACAACATATTTTCATTAATCACATCCCTATTACCTTCAATGTAATGTGTGAACAAATTACATCATTTAGAGAGGTGGTAATATGTCATACACATGCATGACATTATCATATTCCCACAGAATGGAAGTTCATAATGAATATCTGAAATTAGGATTCCTGAAGTATGATAATATAATAAAAATAACATATAGATAGTAAATCCATCGTTATATCTATTAGTTATAGGTGGTGACGTAAAATTAATAACAATGGTCTGTGTGGCGATATTCCTCCATATACAACAATGGTGATTTCATAACCCATTTGATAGAAGATGAGAAGGATTTAGGTTATTCCATAAAAATAATAAAATATATGTATATGTAATATATTTATTTTATAATATATTAATGGTTTAATATTAATTCCAGAATTTGGAGGATGAAATGATATAAAACACATGGTTGGGGACATTACCACTTCTTCAAACAACTTCTTTTGGTTTTCACCAAAATTCTATTTTCTATGGATATATAATGAAAATAATAATTCAAGGATGAGAGGAATGTATGGAAGTTATTTTGGTATCTATTTTTTAAAATGGTGTTTTTAAGTGAGAATAAGTGGGGGAGAGTTGGGTGGCCTTTTATAAGTGAGATGAGTGGAAGACATGTTCTTTCTGAAAAGAATAAGGTTTACCCTCATTTTTCACATTAAAAAGGCACAAAAAATATCCTATTATAGAACATTGATGATTTAAGGTAGAAATATGGGTATAAAATTGGTTTTTTACATGTATTGTGTAATTTTTATCACTTATCTTTTATGTTTAACCCATAGTAAAACCATTTTCACCTTTATCGGGGTAAAAAAGATTTACTAATTTTACTATTAATTATACAAAAAAATAATTTGGTCTTATTAGATAGTATAAATTATGAAAATTACAACAAATTAATCCATTTTCCAATTTTAATTCACAGAAGTTAAAAATTTTAATTTAAAATCAACCTCATAGACATGACGATAATGGGGTTTCTCAAAGAGATAATCATAAAATGTTCAAAACTCATTTCATATGTCAACGTTAAATACCAATACAACCAACAAATTGGATTATGAACTGTCACATGTTCCACATTTGGGATCCGGATGCAATTTTGGATGTATATATAACACATAAAATAAACATGTGGTAAATCTTGTAAGTGACTCATATAAAATAAAGGTGAGACTAAAATCCCTTACAATAAGTCTTGAATTCATTCATAAATGTTAGAAGAAAATGTATAATAAATATATTGTATTATACTTGTAATAAATAACCATAAATATATATATATATAACCATATATGATTTACTTATGACATCTCATTGCCCATTTATTAATAATTTCAAGCTAAAGTTACATTTTAGGTAATAACTACTTTGTTTTTCAGGTATGCTTTTATTTATTTGTTCCTATTACATTTTTCATGGTTCAATAATTTCAAAAATTATATTATTTATATAAATATCTATATATTTGAAATATATTTATTCATAGTAATCCATATATTTTTGGGATATAAAATGAAATACACCATTTATAGAGACGATAGGCCTACTTAATCATGAACATTGTTTCAATTTTAATGAAGGAATGAATGAAATACAGGTGAAAATTTTATAACTATTAAAAAATTGTGTTCATTTAATAAATATTTCATGTTTTTATTTAAACCATCTTTATTACATTCCATAAAATTTGTGAACTAATCACATCACTTTGTGGGGTGATAGTCTAACGTATATAAGAACTACATCTTCATAATACCAAAGAATGGTAGGTGAGAAGATAAATTTGAAATCACAATTAAAAAATCATAATAATATCATGAATATAATATATTAAAAATAAATACATCATTATATGCATCAATGGTAGGTGATTTTGGAAATCAAAAAACATTGGTTCATAAGGTTGTAATCTGTTGTACACAAGAGTGTGGATTTTGAAACCCATTTGGTGGATGAGAAGAAGGATTTAGGTTATTAAATTAAATCAAATATCATATATATGATACAAAATTTATTATATAATAATTAGTTAATAATAATTGAAGTAGGTAGAGAATGAAATAGAATAAAACACATGGTTATGGACATTACCTCTTCTTCAGAAGAATTATTTTAGTTTTCCTAAAAATGATTATTAGGATTTCATTATGAATAAAATTAATTTAATGGGATTATATTAGGGTTTTAATAAAAATAGTTTTGATGGTAGTGACATAACCAATTTCTTTATAAGTTTTAAGAGGAGGAGAGGGGAGGATTCCTTTTTTATGTGAGGTTGGTGACAAAATTAATTTTCTAAAAGAAAAAGGTGTACCAATGTATTTCACATGGAACTAGGCTCCAAAAAGGGCCATTAAAGAAATTATAAGATATATTTTATAAAAATGGAAATAAAATGACATTTTAACATGTTTTTGTTCATTTTTAAATTTTATCATTTTTAGTTTTCCCCCAGGTAAACACTTTTCTACTTTAAGCATGCGGAATAATTTATACAATTTTCACAAATCATTACAGTAAAAAATTATGCTGGAATTATTATATAATATATATATTAAAATGATTCAAAATATAGAATCCCTTTTTTAAAGTTATTTTCATAAATGTGGAATATTTTAGTTTTAAATCAAACTAGTATAAGAAATTAGAAAACGTTTTCCCAAAAGAAAATGATCAAAATTTTAAAAATTTATTAAATAAAAATTCATAATGAATTAAAATTTTCTAAATTGGATTAAAAGATATATGATTGAAATAAATTTACCTTTAAAACCATCTTATAACAATTTTATTTTTTAAAATTCATTAAAAGAAATAATAATTCTTAATAAAAACCAGTATTTTCACAATTCATAAAATAATTAACCTTCATAGAAAATTATCAACAATTAACCCAAATATAATTGTGACATTATGATTTAAAAAATAAAAAATAATTTTTTCAAATAATTTTTATATAATTGGAAATTATTAATTTTAAAATTATTGTCAAAAGAAGACAAAAAATCATTTTATAAAAATCATTTTAAGCATAAAATTTTAATTTTTATTATATATTCTATGGAAAATACATAAGATAAATGTTTAAAATTTTATTTAATAAATATTATATAAATTTCATTAAAATAATTCTTTAAAACTGATTTATTTAAAAAAATTTAGATAAAACATTTCATTTTTCATAAAAATAGTTTTTTCATAAAAAGAATCCCTTTATTTTAAAATGGTTTTTTATTTTCACTTTTAATTAATAGATAACCAAGGTATTTTTAATAATAAAATTATGTAAGCCACATATTTTCATAATTGTGTTAATCTTATTCATACCCACCAATCATGTGGAATTTTTATAACTATTGTCTTATAGAATAATATACTAATAGTACGTCATGTTTTGTTTAAACGTGGTTTTTCATTTAATGCATGCTAAAATCAGAATTGTGTGTAACATAAGCTAATTTCAGTGTTTTGTGTAGTGAAATATATACTCAATGATTTGTTTAATGAAAGATTAACCTGATGTATATTGTAAACACAATATAATCTCATTTTTTCACATAATGAAAAATTCCGATAAGAATACATTAATTTGAAAACAATATTTCACATAATCTTAGGGTGTTACATTTTTTTGTGCAATTATGGTATGTATAGATAGAAATAATCTATTTTTTTGGGATTTAGGATCTGGTCAAGAGTATGGTGTCTAACCAACACACCTCATGATAGGACATGGGTATTCGTGGGGTTTTTGAAATTTGACTTACTTCTCCTTTAGGTGTAAATCATAGGCTATAGACTAGGCATGGACACTGAGGTAGTGTGGAGTCAGTTAAATTTATTCTTATGATTGTTATAGTCTAACATTAATTCATGTGGGGTTTAAATAAAGTTATTTGTTGATTCTAATTGTCTTTATGTATTAATTGTTTAACTTTTTAGTGTTTTACTTGTATAGTGTCATGCGTCCTTAGAGACCTTTGGTTAAACCCATGGAAGAGACCAGAGAGAATATTCCCTTAGAAGTCAATCATAAATTAGTTGAGGTAGATTTTTAGGCTATTTGAGAATTCGATAAGGGAGCTAGATCTGGTATGAATCATTTTATGGAGTGTGAACCGTGTTTGTAAAATGATCTTATACACGATTTTATTAAAAATAATCCCCATTATTTTTGTAAAAGAAAAAATCCCCATGAATAATAAGGATGGGAGAAAAATATTTATATTATCTTTAAGTTCCTTGGGACTCCTAAAGTCATGAATCTTAAGTGTGAAATGTTTAAATTGGATGGACCTAGTTGTATGTGGTGGGAGTATAGAGTCTATATATGAAACCATGAGCCCATCAGATGGAATGAATTCAACATTTTATTAAATGATGAGTATTACCCTAAGACATTGGCCATTATTAATACCCAATAATTCATAGACCTCCATTAGGGAGACTATTTAATGTTTCATTTTTCCAACCACTTTATAGAGCTAGTCCATTTTCAAGTGATTTATTATCCAATGAATAGTTGAATGCTCAACAATTTGAAATGTTCATACATGTAAACTGTCACTCAAAGGCCTACCTATTTAAGATGAAGACATATAATTTGGTAGTAGAAAAAGATATTATGGTGAATATTGTTCAATATGGTAATTAGAAATTCTCTGGGACACATCCAGTACTAGATTAGAGTGGAAGTCGCAAATTTAAAAATAATATAAAGCATGAGGAGAAGGTAAAGAGGGGTGATGGAGGCTCTAGATATCCATCTCGACCGCCTTCATAAGCATATGGGAAGGTTCTATTCCATAGGAGTGGAAAATCTAGACATCTATATACCACATGTTCAGAACCACCCATTCCATCTTATATATGAATATGTATGGACAATCATTAAAGGTTTTCCAAGGTTTCCCATTCATTCCAGAGTGGTGTGGGTTCCTCAACAACCAGATGATCAATATCCTGGTTTAATGAATCTGTGGATATGGGGTATCATTCTTAGGGATGTGGTAGAAAATATGGATCATCATATGGATAGATTGAACTTAAGTTAGAGTCGTAAGTTCGTAGTCAACCAAAGGGATCGAAAAATATAATGTTCCTTCTTGTTGTGGACCATGCGACAATGAGATTAGATATAGAACCCATGATATTTCATGTTAAAAAAATTATTTCATCATATATCAGAGTAACTTTGTTCATTATGGGTTCTTAAAATTCATTCATTTATTCTCTCCTTGTGGATCTTTTTAATCTTTTGACTGATCTTATTCCATATGTCATCATGTTCCTTACATAACATAGAAGGAGGAAATATAATAGTCTCATATTCCTATCATCCATTATCTGCATGTTTTAGATTTAGATGAAATTTTATTTAATAGTCCATTAAATAGTAAAATTTTACTGAAACATAGAGAATAAATTGTTGAAATTTAGTATGGTTTATTTAGACTTTTATCACCAGTTGGTAACATTTATAGCTAATGATGGAAGCACTTGATTTTTTCATGGTGAATTGGATCCATGGTTAGGATGAGCCAAAACTCAACTCCTAGAGTTAGATATAATAGAATGTTTGGTGAAATCCCTCATATTGGAAAAAAATGATAAAGGCACACATAGTGAGGTACCTCCTATAGTGAATGATTTTCTTTTGGTGTTTCCAAAATATTTCGTAGGCCAACCTTCTAAATGGGATATGGAGTTTACCATTGATTTTGTGGCAAGGAAACAAACAATAAAAATTGATTTATCTTATATGACCCCAACCTAGTTTAAAGAATTAAATATATCAGTGGATGATTTAGAATAAAAATTGTTCATTAAAATGAGAATATGACCTTGGGCCTCTCCATTTCTTTTTGCAATGAAGGTTTATTAAACTCTATAGTTATGTATTGACTATTGGAATAAAATTTTTATAACTATTAAGAAATGGTACACATTTACTTATATTGATTACCTATTTTCCTATCTCAATGGTAAAATACTATTTTCTAATATTGACATATTTTTAGGAGACCACTAGGCTAGGGTCAAGGATGTATATGTTCATAATATAGCTTTGTGAAATTGGTGCAACCAAATTGAGTATTTGGTCATGTCATTCAGATTGAAAAATTCCCCAATAGTTTATATGACTAAAATAAACTGGGTGTTCTATAGATAGCATGATTCATTTTTCATAGTAGTTTTAAAAAAATCTTCTTCTACTCATGGATGGAAGAGGATCATGTAAAGTGCTTTAGAATTTTTTTGGGAATCCTATGAGACCATCAATGTTTTTTCAGGATCTCAAAGTGTAGTTTTTATATCCGGGTTATTGTGTTTTATGGAAATGAGATTTTGAAACACGGTATTTTAGTTTTACATTATAAATCTAGAGCTATGTTTTTAGCGGAATGGATGAGGAATTTCTATAAGATTAGAAGTTTTCTGGGACTGGTAGTGTAATACTTGTAGTTTTATAAAGATTTATATTTTATTTCATTACCAATGAAATCCATCACTATAAAAGGGTGAAGTTTGTCTGGAGTACATAATATCAAGAATCCTTTGAGGTGATTTTAATTTGGTTGATCAGTTCTCATGTGATGAATTTATCTGAGTATGGATAAAGTCATGTGGTATACTACGATTCTTCATGTATAGGATTGGGATGCATACTGATGGACGGTGACCATGTAGTGATGTATGGCTCTAACCAAATCTAATCACATGTGAAGATTTACCCAACCCATGTCCTTGAGATAGAATCAGTGATACATTCCCTAAATTCTGGGTAGGGCTATGTCTTCGGGGAGAAATTTACAGTCAACTCAGACCATAACATACTGAGCTACATTTTCTCCTAGACGATTTTGAATCAGAGATAGTGAAGATGGATATAGGACCATTATGGGTGAAACATAGATATTTTCTACATAATAAGTTTAGTAAATGTGGTTATATATGAATTGAGTAGGAAGTTTCCTAACCAAGAATTGTTGGAGTCTAATGATGAGTGGAGTTTTGTAGGTATTTATGCTCAGATAAACCTAGAATCCACGAAATATTGTGATGGTTTGTTTGTATATACAATATAGCTGAAACCTTCCCTATTAGAGTTTAATCAAGATGGGAATAAAATGATGATTTTTGTTCACATAATACCTAGTTTATAAGTGGTGGGGAGGAGCTTGGTGAGTAGTCTTTGTTCCCATATTGGATTCACTAGTTCTTGTCCTACTCAATTGTATCATCATCTCTTAAGAAGGCAGTGATGGATGACTATCCTTTGTCTCAATAGTAAATCTATTATGGTGCCACCAATATGTTTTTAATGTGTGATTTCAATATAGAAGGACAATTGTGAGACATTCTATAGTATATTTCATATCTTGTTTCTATATATATCGATTGTTCAAATCCAACTACTAGAGACTATCAAAATTTCTTTAGCCTCTTCCAATTCCTAACACAAAGTGAGATGTTGTTTCAATAGAATATAACCTTGGGTTACAAAATATTACCCAGTGTAGGAAAACAATATGGGTTCTCACTGACCATCTAACCACGTTCATCCATTACATTTTAATCAAGGAATCAACTAATGTAGAGGAGAATTATCCTCACATGTTCACTAACTAGACAACAATTTAAATTTATGATGGTGGAATGTTTTATTGTGGGGTGATTTTTCATTCACATAGAGTTATTTCTAGGTAAATTTATTTTATTTATTTCATACTTTGGTTCTACAGTTTTTTTTTTGATTTTTCTATAAAAATGGGTGTTTTTGGGCCAGAAAGTGGGTGGTCCATAGATGGAGCATGGTCAATAAAAACCATTCCCCAACACTCACAAAAATTTATAGACCCAAAATTTGACCTATCAAGAACATAACTATTTTCACATGGACACTCTCTAGGTTCCATAAAACATTGCGACCTCCCCATCCCCTAGGACATAGGAATCATATAGTTGGCGCATAGTTTGGAAGACCATGCAGCCAAATCATGACGACTTCCACATCTTATTTTTTTTTGTAAATTCATACTTCCCCCTATTTATGTAAACCCTCATAACCTCATTAAGTATCTCATGCAACACCCACATCCATAGGAACACCTTCACCTCTTCTAATATTTATCGTGTCTCAAAACCTTGGGTGATTCAAGATTGGTTCATCACAATTTCTTTAAGAAACAACTTCATCTCAACTTCTCTTAGTTCATTCTCCATTTCCATCTTAGGTTATCTCTTTATCAATAATTTTGGTGACCCATCGTGGGTTCAATATCATTTTTTAGGTTATATTTGAATGGTTTTGGTATTTTATTTCTTTTTTGAGGTCCTCCCCTTATCACGAATTTTAATTTGAAACTGATTAGTGGTGTTTTAAGTAATAAAAGTAGGTGGTTTTATATTGTATCATTATTTTATGATTTAAATTCACATAGAATAATATATTATGTTTTTATAAAATTGGTTGGATGTTTTCACAAACCAATAATGGATTTCCACCTAACTCTGCATCAAATCTAGTCTGTGGCGTGGCCCAAAAGGCATTCTCGATCCCTACAGGCTGGAAACTAGTGTCAGGAATCAAATATAAACCATATGGGAATGAATTTATCCCAATAAATTAGGAAAAATAAAATAAATAATCGTTAAATATCTTATAAAAACTGAACCCTGTTAAATATATAATACTGATCCAGATATAAGATAAAACTAAAAAATATAGAAACTAAATACAAAATCAATCAAAACTTCCACTAACACGATCATTGTGTGACCTCTACGTGGTCACCATAAACAACCTATCCAACCATAGGACCATCCTGATACAATGATGAGAACATGAACTATAAAACATGAACCTATAAAACATATTGGTTCTAACGAAACCAATTGGTAAAAGTAGGGTGTGAGCTTAATAGCATAGATGGTAATCACCATAGAATCTATACATTTCCATTCCTAGAAAAATTCTATAAGTACTTGTTTGGAAATATATATATAAAATAGGTATTTCTTGCTTTGAATAATAAAACAAAACTTTTATTTTTCAAAACAACTCACACCACATCCTATTTTAAAAATAGTTTAGCATTTAAGAAACCAAATCCCACACCAAACATTCAAAATAAGGAAATACCACAAAATGATGAAAATAAACAAGTTGAATGAAATTAAAGCAAGTGTAGAAGAAAATAACCATGATAAAATAGTTAATAAACCAAGGGAGTTCCTTAAAATCCTTAGATCAATCCTTAGATGTACTAAAATTGGAATAACCTACCATTTTATGGTGTATCTTCGTAGTGTTTGATAACCTGGCTTATCTAAAATAGCCTCACCAGTGGCACGTCTCTCCTAGCCTCTAGAAATCCGTGGCGTGAAAACCTGTATTATCATGAATGATAATAATGCATAATAAAACCTTCTAATAGATTATTAGGGAACCGTTTATAAAAATACTTTGTGAAAGGAGGAGGCCCTCACACACATGACTCACCTTACCTGCCACCATCACACCAACTATCCCTAAAACTGGCACCACCTATGTGCTAACCCCAAAAGGTTAATCATCCACAGGGGTGACCATCATAGAAAAAACCATCCAGAAGTTCTTAATAGGTTTTCATATCACATAATCTTTCAAAATACTTCTCAAACATTTTCAAATGCCAATCGGCCCCACATTACACATGTTTTTGAAAAAAACGATAAATAAAGCCCCAGTGCCAAACAAGACTTTCATATATAAAAGCAAAATACATTTACAAATACACTTCCACATGATTTTTAAAAATCAACATAAATCACCACATTCATATACCCAACTCCAAATGTGCCTTTAATATCCTTACAAGTCAAGATATATCATAAAATATCATATATTCCCCTGTATCATTTTAGTCACCAGTTGTATTTAAAGAGACATGGGGGACTTTGCATCAATCATTCATTAATACATACCATTAAAATTATAAAGAAGATAAGTTTCAAAGAGAAAATTTGGAATCACGTTTTAGTCATCTGAAAATAATTAACTATTTGTAAAGAGACAAGTGTTTTAAGGAAGAAAGGAGGAGGATGGACAAATGTTTTGAAATCTAGGACTTCAAGTTGGGGATGTTTTTCTAAGACCATTATCATTTGTGTTCCCATCCAAATTTTCACCCTAAAAACAAATGGATGTTTTAAGATCCAATGATTCAAAAAAATCATTCATGAAATTACATAATAATCATTTTTAAAGAAACAGCACATGTTTTCGAACAAACAAAAAAACCACATGTATGTGTCATTCCATAAAAATCACTAGTTTACACAAAAAATTGTAAAATTCACAATAAAATTATGATATCATAGAATTACCAAGAAAAAACAACAATATAAACACACAATTTCATTTAGATGGAATAATTAAAATTTTAACAAACACACAGTGTGCATACTATGTAACATAATTAAATAGTCCTTTTAAAAACCCACTTCTACTTATTTTTAGTGACATTAATTAATTATACCAATCATGGAAACCATACCAAAAGAATATGAAACATGTTTTTAAAATATTTAAAAATCCAAAAGCTTCAATGGAATGAGTCTGAAAGGAAAATAATGGAAACACCTACCTCAATGGTGTGAAAAAACATCTTTACACTCGGGAAAGGGAGAATGGACCCGAAGAGACGATCTACACACCCTATCATCCACGAAATTGAACAGAATTTCAATCCTCTAACATAGATTTTGGAAAAATATAAAACCCCTGATGAAAACACCAATTAAAAAAGAATTAATTGAGTAGGTAAGTGGAAATCAAGTCAAAACTGATGGAACATACCATAAGAACCTTCATGGGGTTTCAAGAATCAAAGGGTAACAAAGGATATGGGGAATAAAGGACCCCCTGGTTTACCTAGGACAATAAAGGGAAAAGAATATTTATTTATGGTTAAAAAATAATGGTGAAAGCCTAGAATTTCCAATTTTTAAAAAATTGGGTTTCTCCCACACTTTGGCCACTCGGTTTACCAAACAGTTCCCCAATTGTGTTGTAGCTATTGTCTAAGAGGGTATCGACCATATAGGTATCCCACACATTTTGAACTACCATGTTCAAACCATGTTTTAGTTTTTATCTTACTACAACACTTTTCATGTGTTTACCTGGACATAGCCCCACTGTTTTTGTTAATTGAGCATTTCCCATGAATAGGCCAAGAAATCATTCAATACCTCAAAAATTCAAAACTTTTATCTGGGACTCAACCAAAATAACCAATAAAACATCCAATGTGATGAAAATAATAAAATAAATAAATTCAAAGGGTTGTGGTGTGGAAATTTTCCCCACCACAGACACATTCTTCAACTATAAATTCCCCCAGCCAAAAGATAAAAAAACATGAATTGATGCCAATCATATCTGACGGAAATAACAAAACATGAGATGATATTTTACTCCAAAAGTCACACCGAATGAATCTAGAAGAAACCAGAACAGCTGAATGATTGGAGAGAAATATGGGGTTCTTCCCACTGAAATAACTGAATTAAAATGATCAACATTTTCACCCCAAATGTAGTGAGACCTAAATGGGAACTAACTCGGACTCCTCCATACAATAGAGAAACATTCCCATAAAATATGGGTATGAGGGAACTCCAAAAAAAAACAAGAAATATCCCACACAAACAATGAATCACTAGTATCTGGGAGACCCCTAAAAGAAAACCAAATTAATGTTAGAATCGAAAAACACTCCATCAATTCCACAAAACTCAAGAATCTACAAATGAGCATTTATAAAATTAAAATAAACCCATTTAATGAGTATGAACACTCAAATAAAGACAAATAATTCAAATAAACACATTCAAATAAACATATCAACCATGATTTATATAAAAAAGGAAAAAATCAACATGAGTCGAAAAAAATAAAATAGGAACCCTCTAATGTCTCTACCCCAAATCAGAAGAAGAATACTGGAAAATTCCATCCAAATCATTGTTAATACTCTTACTATGAACACGACTCACTCTAAAGACTATGTCTATAGCTGGGGTGACAAGAGCATCTACTACCTCACAATTATTCTTAATCATCTTATGGTCACAACATCTTCTTTGAGAAACATTTACTGGATAACTTCTCTAGATGACTCAGATAGTTGCTATGATGACATGTTTTTTAGGGTCGTGACAAGAAGGCTTTGAATGCCAAAAATGGCCACATTATTTTTATACAACTGAATGGTCAAAAGAACTGGGGATCAAACATGATGAAGGATAATTTTCATAAATAGGTTCCTATGTAACACCAATCTCACTAGGTGGGGAACCTTCATGAGATCCAATCACCACTAACTACACCAAAAGAACTAACTCTTCTAAAACCCCTCATTAAACATCTTCTTAAAATAGGTCTCACCCGATGAGAGGACATTTTCCATGATCTATAGACGAAATCTGCAAACACAAAGAGGATCTTTCAACTAATCCAATTATACTACCTCTAATGAGATGGAATCCAACTATTCTAAGTGTCCAACATAATCTTTCACTAATATTCATCCCTTACAAAACTCTAGAATATATTCCACCTTCCCCAAACTCACCACCTATACTTTAAAACATTGGATGAAGGTGTCCATAAATACTATCCATGTAATCCCAACATTCAATTATTATGGGACAACGAACTTTTAGTGATCCATATTTTTTTACCCTCAATAAAACCCAGGACAACACAAATTCTAATAGATTTGGGAGTTCCCAATGATTTGAAGACACCACCAACTTCCTCTAGCAAATACAAAGCCTCTATCATACCTTGATCACCATGATAGACAAGAAACACTTGGTAAGAACTAGAAACTAGTAAAGATTCACTGAAATGATTGGACACCTTTCTAGGCAGTATATTTTGATATAAATGAAAAACATGAAACTAGAATCAACCTCATCAGAAAGAACTGAAGAAAAGAATATATAAAACTAGCACAACAGTCTCACAATCCAACCACATACAAGCACCACAAAACTACCCCTTTTCAAAAAATAATATTTAATTTCAATTTCAAAACCCTCTTATTATAATCCTATTTTCTAAAAACCAAAACCCCTTGTCACACAAAACCCCCACTAAAAAAACTCACCCATGAAACCGTTTTAATTGTCCCATATGTGTTCATTACACTTTGGTACATACCATCCTTGCAGAGTTTTCTGCATGCACATTCTTGAAATACCCACACACATGTGATCACTCACAAGGAATGTTGAGTTTCCCAAAATTCATTTCATCATTAAAGTAAAACACTTACAAAATTTCAAATTTGAAACTATTTGAGAGAAAGAATTTTTATATTAATGAAAATTCATATCTTTAAAATCCCAATCTCAACAACTAAGAAAATAAAAAAGAAAACTCACACCCAACCACCATAATAAAGAACTAGTGACTATGCATAACTCAGTGACATGGTAGTGGTACATATCCCAAGTAATAATGAACACTAATAGGACATTGTACCATGCATTTGGACTCCACATAAGTCACTATTCCATGGGAGATCATGAAATGTTACTGGCTCACCTCTATTGTCCTTCCTCATTCACTCAAAGAAAAGACCATAATAAATGACTCATTTCCTAGACTACCCATTACAAGTAGAGGATCAGAATGTTTAATATTTGTGATATACTTCTCATACCAAAATCTTGAGTCCTAACATTCCTATCCTCCAACTACCTGGAACCCCATACAAAAAGTACCTAGCTCTGATTCCACTTTTTCATGAACCAAGATTGGATTTCCACCAACCATGACATCTAACGCGATCTGTGTCATGGATTTAAGGGAATTCCCAATCTCAATGGGATGGTAAGTACTTTCAGGCATCAAATATAAACAATGTGTGAGTTATTTCAGCCCAATAACTAGGGTCAAATCAAATAACTAAAAACACAGATAGATGATAATATCTAATCTTTCATAAATATATAAAACTGGTCTAGATATATTATAAAACTGAACAATCTAGAAATTGAATAAAAACCCAAAACAAACTACCACTAACACGATCTTCTTGTGACCTCATTGTCACCACCGTCCACAACCCAACTAGCCACATGGCCAACCTGCTCCAAGGAGGAGCACTTGAACAAAAAAACATGAACCTACAATATATATTGAGTCCACTAACACCGAATGGTACAAGTAGGGTGGGAGATTAATAACTCAGAAAGAATTCACCAACAAATCCATACATTTCCTTTCCTAAAAATAGTCCATAAATACTAGTTTGTAAATACACATATAAAATCAGATTTCTCATTTTGAATAATAAAACACATATTTCCCTTTTAAAATAACACACACCACATCACCATTTTCAAAACAGGTTACCATTTAATAACCGTAGCCCCCACCATAAATCCAAACAAGAAATCACTACACAATGTCAAAAATGAAGAAGAAATTTGAAAAATAAACCATGTGAAAAAAAATAACCATGAAAATAAATATAATAAACTATGGGCCAACATAATAATCCCAAGAGTGATCCATGGATGTACTCAAATCAGAATCACCTTCTAGAGTATGGTGCGGCTCTATTGTCTATAACAAACTATCTATTCTAAACTATCCTCAAAAGTAGCATGCCCCCCATGGCCTCTACACATCTAATGGGTACCAACTCATCTTATCAGGGTTGATAAGAAACCATCACTCGAACATCTAAAAAATTCATAGAAAACCCATGGTATAGATAATTGTTGAAAGGAGGAGGCCCTTACATAATTTACTCACCTTAGATGCTACCACTGAACATTCCTACCCAAACACCAACACCACCAATATGCTAAACCCTAAATGGAAATCCCCTATAAGGGTTTCCATCATAGAAAAAACCATCCAAAAGTTTCGAATAATCCATCACATATTGTAATATTTAAAACTCTTTCTCGAACATTTTAAAATGCCAATCACATCCACATAACACATGTTTCGAAACAAAACATTCAATGCATATCAAGTAAAAAACAAGCCTTACAATTATAAAGACAAAAAAAATTTAAAAATCCACTTCCATATTATTTTCCAAAATTGACATAAAATAGGAATTTAATATTCACAATTAAAAACAGGCCTTTAAACATAGAAGAATTGGGGCACTATCGTGAAATTCTATACGAGAACCTATATCGTTTTAGTCACCAAGAGTATTTAAGAGCTAATTGTTCCTTTGTGTTAATCACTCATCAAGTTGTACCTTAAAAATTAAAAAGGGATATAATTTCAAGATCAAATTTGGAATCACATTTGAGACTTTTCAACCGAAGGAACTATTTTAAAAGCAATAAGAGTTTGAAGGATACAAGGAGGAGGAGGGATAAATGTTTAGAAATATGGGTTTTCATGATAAGTATGTTTATCAATGTTTATTATCATTTATGTTCCCATAAATGTTTTAATTCCATGAATAAATGATTGTTCCCACTTCCAATGGTTCACTACATAGATATGGGAAGTTACCCAAGATAAATTTTAAAAGAAACACCACATGTTTTAAAACCAACACAACAAACCACAAGTTTGTATCATGCCATAAAAATCACATGTTCACAAAGAAAATGTCAAGTTCAGAATAAAATGAATATATAATAATATAATCAAGGTTAAACAACATTGGAAACACAAAATTTAATTTATAAAGAATAATTGATATTTTAACAAACACAGAGTGTGCATACCATGTAACATAATTAACGATCCCTTTTAAAAACTACTTCCACTAATTTTTTTCAACATTTAAAATTTATGAAAATAAAGGAAATCAAAATACAAGAAAAAGAAACACATTTTTATATGATATAAAACTACACACTCATCCCTAGAATGTGTTAATAAGAAAAATAATTGAAACACCTAGCTCAATGGTGTGTGAATTCAACAAGAGTTCAAGGAAAATAAGAATGTTCCATAAGAGACAGTTTTCACACCCTAGAATCCAAAAAATAAAAATTATCATCAAACATATCCCTTAAGGTTCATCCAAAGAGAAAAAAAAGTCAATAAAAAACCAAGAACATAGGAGATAAGGGATTGGAGAAGAGGCAATTGAATAAAAACCAATAGAAGATACCTTAGGTTCCTTCTAGGTGCTTCAAAAATCAAAAGGGAGAAAATAAGATGGGGCTTCAAGGACCCCCTAGTGTGAATAGGATGAGAAAGGTAGAAGAATAATAATTTAGTGTTAAATCATATAGGGTGAATCATGGAATTTAGAATTTTGAAGATGTTGGGTAGCTCGCACAGTTCGGCTAAATGGTTTACTAAAATGTGTGCCAACCGTTCGGTTTCTACTTTTCAAGAGTGGATTGACTTCCTGGATAGACTACATGGTTTGAACTACCATGAGCGAACCATGATGTTGTTTATGTATGACTCTAGCACTTTATACATGGTTACCTGACCAAAGCCGCATGGTTTCTGCTAGCCGTCTGTTGCCCAGACACAATCCAAAAACTCACCTGAGCCATCAAAAATTCATAAATTTTACCCAAGACTCAACTCAATCCTCCAAAAAACAACAAAATCCATGAGAAGCATAAAATAATGAAAATAAAAGGGTAATGGTGTGATATATGTGAATGTGGGTTTTTTCACGGGTGGTTGTTTTTGTAAATCATTGTAAAGCTTCAATCCCTTTTTAATATGTTTGGTTAGGTATAATTTTTTTTATGAAATGGTGAAAGAATAGGCATTATGAAATAAAAAATTACTTGTGAGATATGGTTACTTAGGTGGGAAAATGAGGACTAGTAGATATGTGAGTTGGTAGGGCCCCAGCTTTTGTTTCCCAATCAGGATTGTGATTAAACACTTAATAAACAATGTATAATGGATTAAAAAAATTGGTCCCTTGGTGTTTCCCCTCCAACAGCTCGTTCACGGGATATAATATGTTCAATCGTCGAGATATGATGTACCTAGTTCCCATAATCAAGAATAATTTGTGTTTTCTTATATATATATTCCCATGATTCAACTTGTTTTTAATTTCCATCATTGTATGTATTCTATTAAAATCTAAAACCTATTTTCAAACAAAAATTTTAATTTATTTTTTCTCAACCATGACATTAATGTTTCACTTAATGGCTTTGTATGTTACATCTTGTGGGATCCTACTCAGCGAGTGAGATCACACCCTACATACGCACTCAGGTGTACATTGTCCTATTTGTTTCTCACTCAGGTAAAGCAAAGAACTTATATGGAGTTGGAAGATGATATACCTAAAATAAAATTATTTTCGACATGTGTTAATGGTGGTGTTATGGTGGGTGTTGACCTTCATGTCACAAATATGTTTCTTTTAATGTAGTTGATTCCCTACACTTTTTGGGTTATTTTTCTTTTTCATTACAACTATATATAAAATCATAAATTAGACCTTATAATTTCTTCTTTTTTGTCTTGTTATGAAGAGAAGATATGATGGTGTGTAAATTTTTGTTGATTTTGGTTATTCAACACATGGGAAAGTCATTCCCAAAAGAGTTATATGATTCCCAAAAAAAGAGTTTATAGCAAGTGGGGATCAAGAAAAGCCTTCCGGCAATTCCACAGTCTGTGTTGAGTTGGATGGAATCCTTGAATGGTTTTTGATAGTAATAGTTACATTATTTCATGATAAAATATAGATCTCGGCAAATTAATTGATATAATATATGGGTTCATCATTTTAGTGGGGGTTTTCATAAAAGTACTTATTAAAATGATATAAATCATTATAATCTTCCAAAAAACATGTCTCTATATTGATTGTGTAATGAATCATTAATAACCTATTTATATAAATATATATATGATTTATAGTATAATTAATTCATATATGATTTTGTGAAGTTTTCTTAAGGAGAATTATTATGAGAATTCAGATTTAAATGTTATAGAAACCCAGTTTTTTAATTCTAGATCATATTTATTGTTTTTTTTGTGTGTATATCATGAAAATGTGTTTACTATTAAAAATCATAAATAAAAGAAAATTATTAAAATGATATGTATGTTCATGTGTTATTAATGGGGTAATATATCTTCTATTGGTGGAAAGAGCATGTGACCTACATCATCCAAGAGGGTTAATTGTAGAATTATATTTTTTTACTATGCTACAAATATAGATAGAAATTTCATTTATATACCATGTTTGTATAAGAATGTATTTAAATTACTGATGAAAAAGGTAAATTATATAATATAATGTATAGATATGTTTTATGAACTTTGTGTTATGGTAAATAGTTTATTCATTCGGGTTATGGATTATCTAGACTGTAAAATTTTTGATAAAAAAAGGTCCTGATAAATTATTCTGACATAAATTATTATTGGAATTATTTCCATGTTTATGTAAATGATATAAATATTTATGAAATCTGTACAGATAGATTTTTAAAATAATTTATTTATATATTATTTTTTAAACGATAGTCTTTTTTAATAATATAAATTAGAAAATGACCATTTAGTGAACTGTTTGAAAGGACTAGTGTTCTATTGAATATAATATATATTTATTTATATCAATAAATTAAAATATAAGAAATTAGTGTGAATGTAAACATCATAATCTTTACTAATGAATGTAGTCGGTATGACTGTCATTTTCTTATAACTAAATTGATTTAATCCAATGAAAGTATAATGCTTTAAAATAAAATACCAAATAAACATGATAATGGTATTAATATTATAAAATAATATTTAAGTGGTTAATACTTGAGCAATAAATTTATTGATCTTATGAGATATTAAATAATAGTTTCAAAACTCACTCCTTGTAGAAAAACACATTTGAATAATATGTGTGAGAGGATAAATCATACCTTATCAGATAAGGGTGATTGATGATGAGTAAGCGTAACCTCCCTATTTCATTCTAAGAATATTATCTAGAAGAAAACTATTTCATAATAAATAGCTTCTATAAATGTAAATAAAAAAGAAACCATATGAGATATTGTTTAGGAGGAATTTTATTTTTTATTTTATGTTGATTTGGGTATGTAAATAAGACATTTTGTGTTTATATTTTGATTTTTTTTCCATAAATATAAAAAAAATTATTTTATTAGATGATCGAAGGAAATGTTAGGTTATTATTTTGAAATCCTTTTGAAAAAAAATTAATCGAGACCTAATATAGTGTATTAATTGAGAAATATCACATTTTTTTATAAAGTTAGAGGGAGGAAAGTTGAACTTATAGAAATTAAATACCAAAAAATAGGAATTCTTCTTGATTAAAAATATATACTTGTTTGACAATAGGTTATAAAAATTGAGTTGGTATAAGTTACATAAAATAATTAAAGGCCTCATAATATTCAATACAAGTATAGAAGATATATATTTATTAGAGAAAATGGTAACTATGTAACAGTAATAGATAAAATAATAACTTCACTACATAGAGAAAATAAGAACACCTTTTGTCTAATTTTTTATCCTATTTTTAAAGGATTATTGATTTGAGCTTAGTAGTTTCACAAGAAATATATAGATTTAATAAGAAATATCTTCTAATATATTACATTTTAATGAATATTAGAGTTATTTTTACCATCAAATTGATGAGATTAAATAATACTGGCTTATTGTTTTTAGAAGTTCTATCATATAAAATTCAAATTCAAAATTAACGAAAATTGAAATATCAAAAAATTATAGAACTATATAGGATGATTTGTTAAGGGAAAGAGATGCCTCATGGTAACCATGGGAAGAAAAATAATATATGAAAATCCATTCATTACTTCATTATTCATATTTGGATACTCATATTGAATATGGAAGACATGAAATTTTAAAAATGAATACAATAATTTTAAAAGTTCTATTTTTATAATATTCTTATAGTTGTATGATGTTATAATAATTTGTAATGAATCCAAGAACTTAATAATTTTATATATTATCATAATTTGGTCATATTATTTACTTGTATTAGTTTTTAATACTTAAATTTAGGAAGACATTATTATTGTGCTGACTCAAAAATGTTTTGAAGTCCATATTCCTTTTTTTCAAAATTTTATTACCATCATAAAAGAAATGGTGCAATAAATTGAATGTTGGTTAGTATTTAATTGTATTTTGATTTCAAGGATAATACCCTGATCATGATATGAATAAATATTATTATATGTGACAATATTATTTTTTATTTATAACATGGTTTTAATCATTATCACATAATGATAAACGTTGTAAATGATTATATACTCATTCACTATTTTTATTCACCTACATGAATATAAATTAATTTAAACAATATTGGTCATATTTATTTAATAAATATGTTAAGGTTGATTGGAGTTTATTAACAAAGAAAATGACATGAAAAAATATACATTTATTCACTTTTATATCAATTTATTCAATACCACCCATTCCCACCTCAATTTGAATTATTTCATGATCTAGTTTTATATTATAAGATCAAGATAAATTTTATATATTTGTATTTATTTTATTTCAAATTTTAATCATTAGTTTAACCATTGGGATTATTATTTTCTTTGGGACCTCCTAAATGGCCTACGTGATATCACTAAGAGGGATTAAATATACAATATATATAATTTTTATGTATCTTTTACACCCAATTTAATCACATGTTAGTGTACTGTGATATATGTTGTCCTCACACCTAGATCGCACCCACAAAAAGGATCATATTATATTTTCAAGGTGCACCTATCAGTGTGACAAGGTTAGTATTTTATGTTAGATAGATTCCCTAAAGATAACACTACCTAGTAGAATCATCTTGTGTGTAAAAGAGAGAAAGGTATAACCATGAAAAACGTTTTATAATGTCTTCAAATTATTTTTTAGTGAATATTGTACAATGGTGTGTCATGAAGTTTACAATTTTCAATAGTTTGGGTGAAACTGAAATATATTCCTCCAATAGAAAATTATCATGTTTATGAGTGTGAAGTATCTTGTAAAATTTATATTATTTCACAAAAATAAT
Organism: Viscum album; assembly: GCA_963277665.1. NCBI lineage: Eukaryota > Viridiplantae > Streptophyta > Magnoliopsida > Santalales > Viscaceae > Viscum > Viscum album. The sequence goes on from OY728164.1 coordinate 155,166,859, forward strand.
ATATCTCTTAAATTTTAATGTAAAACACCGCATGAAACCATTTTTCTCTGAAAATCCATGGTGAATGACTTTCTTTAAATAAATTTCAAATGAATCTTCTTTAATATCCATCTCACTTTTATGAACATCATGACCAGCTCATCCGATCATGTTTTATTGTTCATATGTTACCATTATTTTTTTAAATATATATTCTCATTCTATGAAAATATACTCCAGAATATTGGAAAAAAACATTCCCACTCAATCTTCAACTTCTTTTATGGATGACTGTCTCTATAACTGTTGTTGATAAATTGAATTTTAATACCGATAATAATTGGATTCTTATACTACGTAATAATAAATTTATCATTTTTTTATCTATCCACCAAATATAAACATTTTAAATAATATATCATAACTTTATAAAAATATACAATCAATACAATATTGTTATGAAAAATCTAATAAAACACTAATCTTTCTATGAGATTTATCTTCATATGTCTTTACAATGTGTTACCTTTATTTTTGGGATCAACATTCCTCTAGAAAGTATCAATAATAAATATATTCAAGATATTTAATCCATAAATATCTCCTTAATCATCATATGATTTTGTTTTAGAATCAATAAAATAAGTTTTAATTCACAAAAACACATTGTTTTCAACCCCTGATTGATTCCAGCATTATTTTAACGTTGTTGAAATTTTGGCTTATCCTCAAAATCTCACAATGAATATAACTCTACATTGAGTATATGAAAATTGAATTGACCAATATAGAGTTAAAATGACATATACATTCATCCTTAAAATCTTTTTAGGACCTTAAAAACTCGATGTTATTCCTCATAGAAATCTGGGATCTTATTTAACCCATTGCAGAATCAAAATAAACTCTACCATTTCCATTAATGAACTTTACATTAATGAAATAAAATATATATTGATATATAATAAACTATACAATCCATATTTTTTACATTTTTTACCTTCTATAACTCTGAATTTCTAATAATTAACATTATGTTGGCCTTGAATTCCAACTATGTTTTCTTTTGGAAACTCCACCTTTTCTGGAATGAACTATACATTTATCCCTTGCCTTCCAAATTTTTTTTTCAACACTGTGTTCTCTGGAATAATATATATTTGTAAAATATACATTAAATACCAAATAAAAATTTTTATTTTAAAAAATAAAATCACTTTAAGGATAAATGAGAACCAACAAACACCGCCCATGAAGAGCCACAAGCGGGTCGGCCAAAAAACCCAACCCAGAACCAAACCCCCTAAAAACAAAACATAACAACTAGATGTAAGAACCATAAAAAAATAAGCCCAGGTAATCCTATCCAGGACCAAACCACCCAAAAAAAGAACAACATCTTGGACCAACCCACCCAAAAAAACCACATCATCCCACGACGTTACCAACACCGCCCACCATTGCCTTGGGCCGCCAATTATGCCACAATATCTTGAATATCATGCAACAATCTACCTCGGGCCGAAAACAATAACTTCATCCATCCATTCGAGGAGCCACCATCATCAGAACATGAAGAATCCACCCACATCACCATGGACTTCTTCCATCGACCAATACCACCACACCAACAATAACTAAGAACCACACCCAATTTAGTATCACCAACATCAAAACCAGCAACACCATCCCAATTCAATTGAGAGTCCTTTGAACCTGACGATTGATGGATTGTGCATGAAGGGGATGGGAAAAAATATCATATGGTAACTATTGGATGGTCGTACCGAATAGTGGGAAGAAACCAGAACACCAACGAACCAGACTGATGATCCGCTCATGAGCCCATGTCTAAACCCAAAGAAGACACCATCATATCATAACTAAAAAAACATAAAACTAGATAAAAGAAAATATACAATGGACCTCCATATTCTCACGGAATTTCATATGTCACCCTCTGTGACCTCTTGGTTACTCGAGAGGAAGACGATGAACCTGGGGTCCAAAATAAAATGGAGGTGGGTGAAAACAAAGATTGGTCGAGGATGTTGTGGGAGAGGGTGTGGATACCAACAAACTAGATTTATCAAAGGAGGATGAACGATTATGAATGTCGATAGAGCTTTAGATCTACAAAACTATTGGTTGAACGACACTACAACACCATTACTGCATTACCCATCCCTCGACCGCATCATGAAGAATAGAGGAAGAGAATGGAGGGACGGGGAAGACAATAGTAGGGAAACCCTAATCCACTGAAGGAGCTTTTGAGTGGTGTAACCCCTTAAGGCCCCATTGTAAAATCTACATTAATCCAATGAACACTACTTAAATAATTAACTCAACATTCAGTCTAGGTTGATCTCTATATTCAATTATTCTATATTTTTTTTCCTCAAACTCTATAAATATAAAATTATTTAAATACCTACAAATTCTCTCTAAACCTCTTCAGACCAATTTCAAACACCTTTTATGTAATTCTGAACCTATTTAACTATCAAATACCATTCCTTTCTCAAAAAAAATTAATCCCTGCACATTTGAATATGATTTATTCATTGGAAACAAAATTTCACACATTAACCATACCAACTTCAATCATAAAAAATTATCCAAAATAACATATCAAGATGAGTTACATATTCTAGGGTAGCATATTCAACATTGAATCATGTCTTCTTCATCTCAAGTCCTTGATAGTTTCCCCAAATTTCATAGTCTTCTCAAACTATCAACAACTCATGATTTCGCCTAAAAAATATCCTCATTTGGATTTTATTATAAATAGGGAACATTAACCACTATCAGAATAAAAAATATTTGAAATGAATCATTACACAATAACATTAATCCTACAAGAGTAAACTCAGGGTTGGAAATAATATTTTGAATAAAAAAGGAATATTTTCAAGAAAAATAGTGATGAATATTTAATCCTTTCAAAATAGAATATAATTAAACATCATGATGAAGTGATACTAGTCGAAGATATATTTTCAACATCATAATCTATACTTTATAATAAAATCATAATTGCATCAAATATGACTTTAATATATATGATCATCCCTAGAAACTTAAAAAGAATAATTTCTTACATGCTCTTCAAGAAAACTATTAGAACATTTTTCACATTCATAATTTTGAATTCACAAAATACCACTTTTAAAAACAATCCCTATAAAATTTCTCCCCCATAAGTGAAAAATATATAAATGGATACTTACAATATAAATATTTTTCCCCTTATAAACAAAACATAGCAAAATACATAATGACATATTTATGTTTCAAATTTTTACCTCTATTGACAACAATATACTAATATCAGATGATAGATGTGGAAAATAAGGCTTCCTTAGTCTTGATGAGGTTATGGTTGAACTCCCAACATCAACCTCATTATCTAAATTTTGAATGAATATGTTATTTTATACATTGTGGGAATAAAACCAAAATTTAGTTCATTTCTCTACACAATCTCTCGGATTTTGAGATATTTTATATCCATGTGATTTCTTTTGGAATATTGAACAAGATTCTTCAATTTTATTTTAAAATTTTGTTTATCACAACCTAAGGGAAGTGATAACTATGAGATGACCTTGAGATCTTCCAAATAAGACTTCTACGACCTTATTTTTATTATGTAATGAATAGTAGACACATATTATTCCTTATAAATATTCAGAGTAACCTAAATTTTTTTCTTTGTGTGAAAAAACACACCTTTATCTAGGGATGGAAATTCCACAGAATGTGGGTCCTCTATCATCAACATAGTCCTCTAATCAATAATTTTATAACCAAATATATTCAACCATCCATTATCATCATATCTTTTCCCATTGTTTTTTGGGAACTTTATATACCTACGAATCCTTTTTGTAATATTGAAATGAGACTCTTTTGTTCAACTTGGATACCTACAACAAATTTTGACATCATACTCTACATTTTTTATTGACTTTTTGGGATATAACACACATTTGGACAAGATTGTAAACTATCTATGATCAATATCCTTCCCTTTATAATCTTTATATTGTTTTGTTCCCACCAAAATGGGTGTCGTAAAGGATTTTAATCCTCCATGTCAAACCTTTTTATGTGTTATATAGATTAATTATCTAGAATAGTAAAAAATGTAAAAAATTTCATGATAAATTTATAGTCCAATAAAGAACCTCATCTCCCCAGAAACATAAATTTAAAAATATTATTCATATCCTTAAAAAACTCACCAAAAACATTCTTATTATTTCATATAAAAAATTATATCATGTATATAAATAATAAAAATAAGAGATACAAATTAATCATCACTGATGTTGATATTTTTATCTTTGTTTTCCCTTCTAAATTTCAACGTCTTAATGTTGGTTTCATACTTGGAATAAAAACTCTCGGATATTGTTTCAGCACAAATGAATCTTTTGTTGTCCTAAAATCATTATTATCATCTTATCTAAGCCAAAAACATCAGGTTCTCTCAATGAATACCTCGTATTTGAATTCACCATTGAAGAAGGCATACTTGAAATCCATATAAAAAACATGTATTTAATTTTTGTTTTAATAAAAAGAAATATTCTAATGGTTTAAAAACTTTCAAAAAGTTTAATGATATAATTAATTTCAACTCCTTCAACCTATTAATAGCCTTAATAAAAAAATATTTCATTATTTATCACTAAATTACCATCTGTATTCAATTTATTCTAGAACCCCTTCATTTTCTGATGATATTCTTCACTATAGACATGTTTTATAACTCTCAATTTTATTTCAAGAATCATCCCACTCTCAAAAATTCAATGATTCTTAAAAATATTTAGCTTTAAGTTGAGGGTGGAAATAAATATAATGTGATGTCTTTAATGATATAATAGTTTGAAACTTTTTTATTTTTTCAACAAATTTATTTTTGTGCCCACACATGTCTTATCATATATAGAAAATATGCCTGATATTTCTACTCATAACTAGAAATGATACAATATTATTATTCAACTTATATATCCTTACCTTATATCTTTGTATAGAATTTCATTAAGCCTTTTTACAAAAAGAACATAATCACCACATCTCAAAACATGTTAATTTAAAAATATATTCCTTAATTGAATGTTCATGAACCTTCACATCAGCAGTGTCCTTTTTTTAACATGAGTATTCTATTCCATTTGGAGGACATCCAAAACAGATTTCTTCAACTCCATGATTTTTAAACATTCCAAGATTACCACATTTTACCCTAATAATATTAGGGATTCCAAAAAAATAAATATTCTAAAATAATAGAGGATTCATTTAATATAACTAATAATTGGACATATCTAAATTTGGTATATGAAGAAAATGATTTCAAATGTAAACTATTGTACCAATAGATTGTATCCAAAAACTATATAGAAGTATCATGTTCGGCCAATATTATATGATCTAACACCAAAAAACACCTATTATTCTATTATTCAACACCATATTATTATGCTGTATATACTAAAATGAGTCAAATTTAGAATCCATGACTCTAAATATTTGATATAAACTCCTTATTTGTAAATATTGGTCCAGTTTCATTCTATATTTTCTTGAATGAAAACCCACACTCTTTCATAGATGTTCTTTAAAAAATAGATATACCTCAGAACAAATATATGTGATTCATAATCATAAAAAAGTATTCTGAGTGAATTCATAAATAAAATTAATAAATTGTTTATCTATATATGTTTATTAGTTTGTAACTATTCATAACACATCTGAATGAATGAGCCTCAAAGGTGGAGTAGACTAAATCTCCGTCTTCTTATATAATGTTTAAATAGTCTTACCCTTTTAGAAATTTGAACAGATGCAGTCCCTTTCTATTTCATGTAAAGGAACACCATGAACATTTTATACTTGGATAATCAAGTATATCTTCTTTTTTTAATATGGTCAATCCTTTGTTGCGACATTTCATTCTAATCTTTCATTCCTAAATAGCATGAATTTCTGGATTTACCCACCTTTAATAAATTCCCTATTATATATTTTCCGCTTGTTACCACTCTTCCATACTCAATGATCATATCCAATAACCCATCCTCTTCTTTTCCTTCAACACAAGGCTATGAAACATTGAATAGATTTTTGTTTCACAGCACCATCACGATATATATTTTTAGATTTCTTCCTTTTTATTATAATCATGCTTGATCAGACTCGTTTTCTTATAATTAAACTATCATTTAACTTGGTGATTGTTCTTTACATCAACTTTTTAACATAATTTTAGTGTTTTAAATCTCATATCACTATGGAAGAATGCGAATTTAGTGGCAGTTTTTTTAGTTTTTCGGTAGTGTAAACCGCCATTAAATCGATTGGCAGCGGTTTAGAAAAGCCGCCGCTAAATTATGCATCGAGAAACAATTCGCGACGGTTTTTTGAATTTTTTTAAATTAAATTATTATTATTTTATTTATTTTTTGAATTATTTTTTTATTTTATTTTTTATTTTTTTATATATTTTTTTATATATTTTATTATTTATTTTATTTACTTTATTTATTTTATTTATTTCATATTTATTTCGTATTTATTTTATTTATTTTATTTATTTATTTCGTATTTATTTTATTTATTTCGTATTTTATTTATTTAATTCGTTTTTATTTTATTTAATTCGTATTTATTTTATTTAATTCATATTACTTTATTTACATTATCCATGCATTCATGCCCATGCCCATGCCCATGCCCATGCAATATAAAGAAATAATGCGTTCGGTGAGATTTGAACCCCAAACCTCTTGTATATTTTCCAAAGACTTTACCACTTTAGCAAACTCGTCATGTGGTTAATAAACAGAATTTAATATAGTTATATATACTAATTAAAAAAACAAATAATACATAAATAATAGATATAAATTCAATAATAATTAAACAATAAGAAATAATAAAAAATTAATAACTAACAATTAATAATTAATAATTATTGATTTATTAGTTATCTATTGAGTTATTTATTATTATTTACTATTTATTATAATAAATAACAAATAAATTATAATAATATTTAAATAAATTATGAAATTATGAAAATAAAATAATAAAATAATAAATTTACGAAATTAAAAGAATAAAGAATAAAAAATAAATAATAAATAATAAATAAAAAACATTAAATAAAAATCAATAAATGATAAACAATAAACAATAATAAATAATAATAATCAAATAATAAATAATAAATAATAAATAATAAACAATAAACAATAAATATTATTAAATAATAAATAACACATAATAAATAATAAATAATAAATAAATAATAATAATAATAATAATAATAATAAATAACACATAAAAATAATTATAAATAAATAAATAATAAATAAATAATAAATAATAAATAATAAATAATAAATAATAAATAATAAATAATAATAAATAATAAATAATAAATAATAAATGATAAAATATAAATAATAATAAATAACAAATAATAAATAAAAAATAATAAATAACAATAAATAATAAATAATAAAAAAATATTAAATATTAAATAATTAGTAATTAATAATTAATAATTAATAAATAATAAATAATAATTATTAATAATAAATAATAAAAAATAAAAAATAACAATAAATAATAAATAATAAATAATAATAAATAATAAATAACAAATAACAAATAATAATAAATGATAAATAATAAATAATAAATATATAATAAATAATACATAATACATAATAATAAGTAAGAAATAATAATAATAATAAATAATAAATAATAATTATAATAATTATTATAATAATAATTAATAACACATAATTAATAATTATAAATAATAAATAATAAATAATAAATAATAAATAATAAATAATAAATAATAAACAATAAATAATAATAAATAAATAACAAATGATAATAATAATAAATGTTAAATAATAATAATAATTATTATTATTGTTATTATAATAAATAACACATAATAAATAATTAGAAATAAATAAATAAATAATAAATAATAAATAATAAGAAATAAGAAATTATTAATAACAAATAACAAATAACAATAAATAAAAAATAATAATAAAAAAATAATAAATAATAAATAATAAATATTTAATATTTAATAATAAATAATAAATAATAAATAATAAATAATAATAAATAATAATAAATAATTAATAATAAACAATAAATAATAATAAATAACAAATGATAAATAATAATAAATAATAAATAATAATCAATTAATATTAATAAATAATAAATAATAAATAATAAATAATAAAGAATAAATAATAAATAATAAATAACAAATAATAAATAATAATAAATAACACATATTTAATAATTATAATAAAATAAATAATAAATAATAATAATAATTAATAACACATAATTAATAATTATAAATAATAAATAAAAAAATAAAAAATAATAAACAGTAAATAATAATAAATAAATAATAATATATAATATATAATATATAATATATGAAACACATGAAAAAGTATAAAAAAGCGTGATAAGGGATGAAAAATCATGAATACGCATGAAAACAGATGGAGAATCATGAAGAAGGAAGCATTAGAAAGCATGAGAATGCATGAAAACTCGTGAAAACTCTGGAAAACCCCTTAATAATTCAACATAATCATCATAATAACCCACAAAAAACCATTGATAAAGGTAACAAGTCAGGGAAATCCAAATAAACAGTAATAAATGGAGCAACCGTTAAAACCTGTCAAAACAGTCATAAAGCAACAAAAACATTGGACTCTCATTAACATAGATAACTTATGATCCGGGAGTCTGTTCTAGAGCTGCGACTAGTCAAATCAAAGATCCTAAAATGATCTTCGAGTTGATAGGTGAAAGAGACCGAATGGACCGTCGGATCGGAAGTTACGACCATTTAAAAAAAACTGACGGGGAACGGGTGCTAGAAACAAGGCATCGAAAAACATAACAAACCTGATACCTACTAAAAAGGCCATAACATACGATTCAAGAGTCCATGTGGGTGCCGCGACTAGTCAAACTAAAGCTCATGGAATGAACTACGATATGAAAGGTGGAGGTGTCCGAACTGACATGGGTATCGAAATTTAGGTCTGTTTGATTAGATGTTCGACGGGACACCGGTGACAGAAATGGGGGTTCGGAGGATTTTTTAGGGGTTTTGGGGTCAAAAGACACAACATAAGCTTGCTTCTATACACTTTGTACATAGTTCTCTTTACTGGCTTTGATTTGATATGTGGTAGAGCCTAAACGGACATTCGGAGAGAAAGTTATGGATGTTTGAAGTTGGAATTATTTTTTAAACTTTCTTATAACTCTCACATCTTCCACACCTTAGATCGTCTCATGTTTTTGATTATACGTGCCTCTAGAATACTTCATGATCTACGATTTGACTGGTCGTGGTGCTCTAACGGATGCCCGGATCAAAATTTATCGTTGTTTTAGTGATTTTTGGGTTTCTCATGTTTTTTATATTTTTTTCCTTTCATTTCGCGGTGGTTTTACCCAAACCGCCGCTATTTCACATCGGTTTTTTAAAAAACTACCGCTAATCCTCGAAAAAATTAAACAAAAATTAAAAAAAAAGTTAGCACATTTCGCGGCGGTTTAAAAACCGGTGTGCAAAAACATCCGCGAAATAGCGGCCCAAAAAACATTTAACGACAGTTTATAAAACCACCGCGAAAAAACCATTTTGAAATGCTCGTTTTCTTGTAGTGTATCATACGATATAATTCATTATTATCAAATACCCATGGAAATTACCATATAGATGATTTAAGTGACACTTCCTCAATTGAGATTTTTCCCTTAAACTTTTATCTTATTATACTTGGGATAATTAGTTTTAAAGATAGTATTTTTGTGGATATTTGAATAATGATTCATTCATTTTCATGGTGAACAAACTTCTATAAAATTATAGCGACTTCTTTAAGGATATCAAACCATTTATGTTATTTTATTCTAAAATCCAAAACCTATATTCAAATACTATTCATTGGAGAAGACTAAATCCCCTAAAATATTGATTACCAATCCTACTTGGATTATCATAATATTGGTTGTTAAAAATTAAAAAAATTATCATATAACTAAGTCCAAAAAAATTCAAAATAAATACATATAAATCATACTTATCCTTATAGTAGTACACTCTCTAAAATTTGTATATTGTTTTCCTTCATTCTAAGAGTAACCAATCATGGAATTTTTTTAAAAAAAATAGATTTTATACTTTGGATATATTTGTTTTCTTATAATGAATCATCTCATAATTTTTGGAGTCACCTATTATAGTATTTTTTGACTTCATTCTTGGGTTTCCATAATATCCATATATTTATGTATTCTTAAATTTATAAACAAAACAATCCCAAAAAGAAATTTTATACTTCTTGAAATCTGAAATGACATATTATAACTATTTTCAGCCCTAGTGGATGATCATTTTTGGAATTTTTAAAACCTGTCTTCTTTGAGCATTATATAAATTTTGAAATATAAATATGAATATTTGATATACACTCGTTCAACTATTGTACAATTTTGATCACATTCTATTGAATATGTTCAACCTTTTCCCATTTATCATTAACCTTTTCTATAATATCTATGTTTAGAGTCATCTCATATGAAATCATAAACTTGTGGTCATCAACCTCCATCATTAATACTATTATTTAATATATAGATTCAGATTCTATTATATTAGATGATGGTTCTTCCATCATCTACATTCTAATCACTTTCTATAAGTTAAAAGCGAATTGAGAAATATTATTCCACTTATTTCTTGTTCAAGAACTCCATATAAATATATTATTCATTGCCATTATAATAACATTAAACACTGGTCAATTTTTTATCATTTACTTTATCAATTACTTGATATTCACCATCTTCTTCCTTAGAAGCTGCATTATCCTCATTATCTTCACTTCATTCACATCATATTGACAATAAGTTTCATATTTTGTATTTAATGATTTTTTATTACCCTAATCTTTTAAATAATACATTGAATTATTTGATATATTCTTATAAAACATCTTAGTATTTTCATCTTCTTCATCACTAACTTTTCTAGTTTTCGAATTAGGGCAATTTATTGAAAAAATAGCAATATCTCCACATTTAAAACATTTTTATGGGATCATTCACTTTTAATTCCACACTTAAATATTTTATATAGATAATGGACATTAATTCATCCAAATTTTATTCCGCTTATTCATTAGAATATGTGAAACATGATTTTTTTAAATAACAACCCCTTTCATTATCTTCTTTGGTTTTGAGGGATTAAAATAATTTTTTTGAACCATTACCTTATTCATGACAATATTATATTTTTATTCATTATAATTAATAAATAATAATAGAAAATCACTAAATGATATTTACATAATACATTTTATTCTAATGTAGAAACATTTTCATCAAACTTTGTTGGTATGATATGAAATATCTTTTCTATAATAGTAGTGTCTTCCATCTTCTGACAATAGCCTCTAACCATGATCAAAATTTAATTATATTTTTAATGAAACTATTATCAGTATCATCATCATGAATATAAATAATACTATTCTTCAATATTTAGATTTTTTTATTTTTATACTGCACATCAGTATTTTATTTATAGATATTCAAAATATTTACCCAAAAAACTTTTGTTATTTTAATTCCATTAAATTTTTGAAATTAACTATATATAAAATAAGGCAAAGTAAAATATCATAAAATTCAAAAAAAAATTCATATTTATTTTATATGGAATTTTTATGGAAGAAACATTAGAACATAAGAGAAATAAATTATTTTATGCTTCCAAAATATCATAAATGAACGATAAAATGTATATAAACACTGTTTCCTTGTATACATGTTAACATTTTCTATACAATATAGGTATCCACATAATATTCACTAAATTAAAATTATCCATTAAGGATAGTGTAAACTAGTTAAAACTTCATTAATTAGAAAGGCCCTAAAATCTAATCATACTATAGTCTATAATAAATAAGTAGAACCCGTGATTTGATTCCCATTATGGTGCTACATGTATGATACTAGGGAGATCACTGAGAGGTGTGCGAATCAAAGACTAATTCTATTTTTATGTTTAGTTAAAAATAATCTTTATCACTTGTTAGTTTATTTTGATTCATATTTCCCTTAGACCGAAACTCACACCAACATATTAAAACAATGATCAGTTACATGTTACCCCTTAAATTTTTGGTTGACTAGTCCTTATTGTGATATGGATTGCACAAGGATCACAGTACCCACTAGATAAATCATGAGATTACAAGAAAGTATAATCAATATTAGGGAATTGTGTTTTCATGTATCCTTGCTAGGATTTAGTGCATCCCACATAAGAAGTACATCCCGCACTTTAGAATGATAAATAGTTTTATTAAAAATTGATACTTCTTCTTCTTATATACTGTCATTGGGGTTTAAGGTTTGTTAAGTCATATTCATATTCATTTATTCTTGAATGAAAATAAGAATTCACTTCAATTCACATAAAAAATTTGCATGCATCTTGTTCTATCAACTACACCATTTTAAATTATTTTCATTAAATAATTGGTTGCAATAAATTCTTCCATATCTCTCTCTATCTTCATTTTGTGAAATTCACAACCTACTCACCCGATCTCTATTTATATATTGTATTTTAATACTCTTTTTACAAACATATTCTTATTTTTCAATTAGTATATATTCAAAAATATCCATGAATAATATTCCCTATGAATATTTTCATTCTTTTCGAACATTTTGAATTCATAACTGTCATAGATAATTTGAATTTGAATTACTTGAAGACTAGATTTATTCTTTTCTTTGATAATAATTTTACCATTTCCTTTTCTATGTAGCTAAAAAATATGTATATAATAATAGAACATCACTGCATGAAAATATTTATTAATTATAATGTTTTTATTAATCTTCAAATCTCTTTGATAATCTCTCTCTGAAATTTCTCATCATACATCTATAAAATGTGTTTCCTCCTTTGTTAGCGTCAAATTTCATCTGGAAAGTATCTTGATTATATTTATTCATGATATTTAATATATAAAAATCATCTTTTCTCCCATATTTTATGATAATTAAAATGATTTTAAATTTATAATAAATCATTAAAGTCATCACATGATTGATTTCATCATTTATTTTAACACTACTGAAATTTATATTTATCCTCAAAACATCACGAAATAGCGAACACTATATTAAGTATACAAACCCAAAATTTATCTTCTGAAATTTAAAACAGATTCAAATTTTTTTCATCAACAATACATAGGCTCTTGGAAACTCTAAATTCATTCTATTTTAAATCAAAATTATTCTTGAACTCTATTTACGTTTATAATAAACACTGCATTCACAATTCATCAATTTTACTTTCATTAAATGAACTCTTTTTTTTCAAAACTAAATATATATTCCATCCCTTTACTATTTTCCTCTTCTAAAAAATATATGGTTCTATATATGAAATCTATTTTTTCCAAAATAATCTCAATTTTTGGCTTGGAAAACTCTACATTCATTGGAATGAACTCGGTGTATATATTCTTCTATTTCTAATGTTTTAGATGAAATATATATTCACTAGAATAAAAACTACAACAAAAACATTCATTCATCTATTGTACTCTACTAAGAAACTCTATTTCAAAAATTTTCTTTAATTTTCTTTGTATTACCTCTATGTGTATTCATTTTCCACATTTTCTTTCTTGAGCTCCAAATTTCAAAATAAAATTTAAATACTTCTATATTTGTTTCAAACCTATTCAGACTAATTCAACACATCATCAAAATAATTCTTAACATCTTTAACTATCTCCAAACCTTTCTCCTAATAAAATAAAAATTCATTAATGCATATTTGAATATGATTTATTCATTGAAAATCAAATCGAACACATTAACTCTACCCACTACATTCATCAAACCTTATTCAAAATAACTTCTCAAGAGAGTATCATTTTCTATATTATTTTATTCAATATAAATTCATTTATTCTTCACATTATATCTTAAATAATATACCCTATGATTATATTCATCTCAATATGGTCTCACCATTTTGGAATAAATCTCATCGACTTAGCGCATAATAATTGCATTCCCAAATTTGACAAGAATAATTGTCTTATTTTTAAATTACATGTCTTTCTTTATATATTATCAATTAGTTTAGAAGTCCATTATACTGTGAAAAGGAACTACCCACTAATCGTTGAAGTATATAAAATGAAACATGTTAATATGAATAATATTGATAATAGTGGAATTGATACATATGTTATCATGGTTTTAGTGTTATAAAAAGACTTCACTAATGATTGGTGATATAATACAATCTACAAAATACCAGACATGCTCAATAACATCTATGTGGATTATAAAAACTTCATAGAAGTAAAATTTCAGGTTTTTTGGGGAAATTTTTGAGGATTCATATATATTGACATATAAAATAGTTAATGAGTTCTTAACTCAATTTAATGAAACTATAAGTTCAATAAAAGATTTTTGGACAAAAATATAATGAATTTATAATTTTTTAAAAAAATTTCTAAATTATATTATATATTTTTTATTAGTGCGTTGGATCATATGTATTTGGATTTGGAAACTTTTCCCCGTGATTTTTTCCATGTCTTTTTGATTTTCTATGAAATAAATAAATGTTTGATGGTAAATAATATGAAAAATTGTATACATAAATAAATTATAATGTCATTATGATTTTAAATAGTAAAATAGAATGTAAGGAAATTAAATGTTTATATTTTAAAAAGGATGACGATTATATGATTCTTAAAAACTATTATATCATCTCATAAAAAGTTATTGTAAATATAACGGTAATTATAATGAAAAAATAAATGTGGAATGTGTCAATTATAGCTCTATATATATTTTTATAACATAATATTAAAATATTAAATATGTTGATAACAATGAAGAATATTCTTCAAGAAATATTTCAATGATGAAGTTAATTTTTTATCATTCGAGTTTTTTATTTTTTTTGAAACTCTTTTTTTATAATTTTTAGCTCATTTAAATGAAAATTTTAAAATATAAAAATTATTTTTACCTTGTTGTGTGTAGTAGGGCCTTTGTGAAGTTAACTCATTTCTTACTTTATGTTTGATTTTTTTTGAGTTTTGTAAGGCTAGATAAAAATTTCTATATATTGTGTAAGTGTAATACACTATTTTCAAAGGAAGTGGAATGGTAACCCTAGAGTTATTTATTGTTAAGGAGGATTCATCATGTATTTTCTAAAGGAAGATTTATTTTTTCAAAGGTTACATTAGGGTAACCTAACTATTGTGCTAATGTAGGTTGAGCTACATAATTGTAGCTCATTGGTTTCAAAGGATGTGTAAGGGTAATATATAGTTTCATAAAGGTAACTCATATTTTTAAAGGATACATAAGGGTAAAACAGTACAAAAATGTGACAGTTATGAGATGTTTAAGGGTAAAACCTTGGTACCATTACAAATTAATCCTTTTGGAAACATTTGTTTTAAACACAATTTTCCCTTCTAGACCAGATAGAAACTGTAACGTGATTTCATAATATTAAATGACAAAAAACAAGGAATTTAATTACATTCAATCATTTAATGTTCATAACAATTATTATCAAGGTTCCGAATACTTCTCAATTAAAAACTTCTAAAGGAATAATTATGTAATGAATCTAATTTTGGGTTAAATTATTTGAACTAAGTTATGAAATCCTTTCTTCTATGCTATTCAGAAGTTATTTTCCATTTTATTTTTATCTCCTCTTGAGTCAGGGAAGACCGAAATACCTAAACTCAATATCTATAATGTCCTCCTCGATTGAATTAATAACATCTTCTCGTTTCTATTAATATAAAAACCATATCACTCTCTTTTTTTTCAGAATAGAAGTGTTTTCATAATGATAAATTTTGGGTATTGAAATTCTTTTAAATTTTAGAGATAAGTTATATTAAGTAGTCTGGGGAGTTGATAATCATTTATTAAATTCTAATAACCATGAATTAGAAAATAATAATAACAATTAATTTCCACATTCCTTTCATAGATTATTCTAGAGTGGTAAATTTTTATCACATTTGGTTTTATAATTATTCTTTGAAGATGAAATGGTTTATACAAGTTATGTCTTAAATAGATCATTAGGATGTTATCCATGAAATAAAATCATTTATTAAATTTGTAGTTTCTAATACATTAATAAATAAAATATTTGGTATCTTTTCTAGGAATCCATTGTGAGTGGTTACACCAACTAATACAGAAACACAATTTGAAAGATAAATCCCTATGAAAAATTTGGACTTACCATTAATAGGCTTGAGGTTAGATGTTCATTACAATTTTATGGAGATGTATACTCTTGTTTATAATATTTCATATTCTGGTGGCAGAGCATGTTGAACACATTTGATAGCATTGGAATATATATATGTTTGTAGCCTATGATACCCATATATGATCTTTAATTAAATGATTACTTCTATATTAGCTTATTTTCATTCTTAATATTGATCAACTTTTTTTATATGATGCTAATATATTCTCATGATGATGTGTTATGATTGAATTATTTTGATATGACCTATTTCTTTATTAACAATTCCATGGAGGGGATTTCTTGGTTTTTTCTAATGGGAGAGCCGTCATGGTATTAATAACTCCTTTTAGATGGAGTGTTTATGATGTGTGGTGGTAACCTCGGTGGACCCTTGCATGGGGTAAGAGCATGAAAACCTTTTGGACTAGTTGAAACTCAATGACATTAGGATACTTAGTAATGTGATGGAACTTGATTTTCTTTGTGAATATAGATTAGAATGTTCAATCTATGGGTCTAGGATTCAGAGTAACATGTCTCCATCGTTTTGGCTAGTTCATTATCACTTCTAACATCATTTCTCATCATTCCATCATGGATATAAAGTAGTTACACTTAGAGCTCTTGGTGACTTGGTTAGCACATAGGTAGTTGGAATATGTTTTTTATGCATTCTTACTCATTTATTGTTATAATTAAATAAACATATTATATGTGTGGGAACATGTTATGAAAAAATTGGTCATGTCATACTGGTTATTTTTACTCACACCTTTCATGGGAATCCAGATGCACGTACAATCTTCTGGTATAGTGATACAGGAATGGGCATGGGGCCCATAGAAGATATCTAAACAATGGAACATGGGGATTCTTCTGGTATCGAGATAGACTCCAGAGGATTCCAATTTTTTTTTTATTTTCATATTAACCTATACTTTTGTTTGTATTTTCTCACTATGAGTCTGGTTTGTTTTTTTGGATGACATGTATGTACTTTTTTATTTGACTTTGATGCTCTATCTTCCAACTTGAATACTATGAGTTGTACTACTTATTGTTTTTGTTTTTTTTATGGATATGATACTCATGGTATAGTATCTTCAATAATGGTGTTTGGACCCATTCTACAAGTTGAAATCCTCCATTATATGTAGAGGTGTACATAAATTCTTGTTTTTCTCAATCTCGTACTCGATCGTTCATGATAGAAATTAAAAAATATTATTTTTATAAGTTTTTATTTTACATTGACTAACCTAGGAAATAGTAGAAATGGGATAGTATATGTGGGACTCAGTTAGGAAAGTTTCCATGTGCTAGTCTAGCTCATGTGTATTAATTCTCTAGGTTATCATTGATGTGATGGATTTAATATTTTTTGGGATTTGGGTGCATTCACGCATTATGATTACGAACATATGATCACATTCCATAAATATATATACATAGATTTTTTGTTGTTTATTATAATTATTTAATTTAATTCCTTAATTTTTATAACTATTTAGGACTGAATTATATTATTTTATTGAGTGATTGGTCTATTATCTGTACGGTTGTGATATATATGTTGGATTAATTAGTTGAACCTAAGCATGCTATTATGTTTTGTATATATATATATATTTAACTATGACTAATGTGTAGGGATTGATACCATGGTTGATGTTAAGGGGGATATACCTTTGATTTTGCGTAAACCACTAGGATAACACTTGTGTGATACCATAGAAAATTTTTTACATTCCTAATGAATTTTTTCTTAAATGATTCCTTCATGTTTCAGAGGATTTTTTTCCTGAAAGAGACTAATTGGAACACCAATTAATATTGGTCAGGCCACTCCCTCTAGGGGGGATTCTTTTGTTCCACCACCTATGAAGTAATAATGTATAGGAAAAAAACTTGACACTTATTTAAATGTCATATACATTAGGCCCACATCATTGGGGATTCTTTCTATTTATCCTACATTTTTGGGAGAGGCGCTGAGTTCCGTCATTGACAACACCCAAGACATAAATTTCTAGCATCCACCAAGCATTTACGACATGAGGGTACTACAGGATGAAGAGTAATATATAGACATCCTCAAGAGTGAATTTAACCTTATAGAGACACATGGAGATAGAGAGGTGGGATGACAACTTTCATGCTCTAGGGGCCCATAGAGAGAATGTGGGGAATGTGGGCGTAGGCCAGTATATATTTGGATCTCAACTAGAATTCATTTAAGGATTATTATTTGAAAAATTATTTCCAAATATGTTAAATAATGATAGACTACTGGAGTTCATGGAGATAAATTAGGGGTCCATGTCAGTATCATCATACCCTTCTCATCTCACGAATTTGATTCATTTTTCTTTTCAAATGGATGTGAATAAGGCATACAAAGATAGGATGTATGAGATCAATTTTTATCCTGATATTAGAAGATAGGTTATGAGGTTTGACCTAACAATAAACCTATCGCTACTATATATATCCTTGACTATTGAGAAGGGATTGAAGTATGATTGATCAATTAGCCTTCTTCCACATTTAAGCAACCAAGTGAGTAGATGTTCTACTACAATTATGAGTATATCTTTTGGTAGAAGGAATAGGATGACTTGGGATATTTAGCAGGACACTGGTATGAAGGTGGGATATTGTATGGCCTATTTATCCCTCTCATGAGGAATTATATAGTGATTCAATTTTGGGAAGGTTATACACTATCAAAAGTTATATACAGTTCCCTAAAACAATTTTTCTCTATGTGGAATGATGGGGCATCTCAAATAGTCATTCTTCAAATCTTTGAGGCCCATGTCTCATAAGGATAAAAAACATATATGATCTATTAACTAGGTATCTAGCTAGTTTTCTCAACATCATGATCAAGATATGAAAAATATGGTAGGTCTCATGGATAAGGGATAAGGTTGTGGATCTGAGGAATGTTGACTTTATGAATTGAATTTGACTCTATAATTTTATGTTGACAAAGCATAAATTTTTTTTGTATAGTATTATTCCATTTTTTGTTTTCTACACATTTTTTTGATATTGTATATTCTCATTCTTTTAGGTAATCACACGCTATTACTGGATTTAAATTTCTGATCATGATTCCTATTAAGTTACATTCCATCAATAAACCATTGGAAATAATGGTAAAACATCATTAGAGATTACCATGGTTCCATGTAATAATTTTTAATTAAGGGAATTTATTTTACTTCATGATTCTATAGATGATGATCTTTAATGTGATTCTTAGCATGGAATTACTACCTTTAATTCAATCCTACATTGATTACTATAAAAGATGGGTATCATTTAAATCACCCATAAGAGAGATGTTTTTGATAACTAGTGAGTTAGAGTCTAGAGAAGGTAGAGAAGGACTAGACTTGTTCTATCTAGGGATGATTATATTGAATATTGTAGGATTATATCTCTAAGTAGGGTCAGTAGAAGTCCCCAATTATTTTCCTCTAGTTTTGGATCCCTACCATCAATTATTTCATGATGAACTCATAATTCTTGCACATAAAAGAGATTTTTCACTTCAGATTGAACTCATTCTAGTTGAACATACAATTAGGATATCCCTTAACATATTGAACTATCTGAGTTGAAGGGGGTCAAGGAATAGTGAAAGGAAATAGAAAGGAAGGGATATATTCATCTGATTACCTAATAATGGGGTGTATCATTTTTGTTTGCAAAGAATATGGATATCAGTTATCAACATTATATAGATTAATAGAATATGAATTAAGTTATCGTATAGAATTCATATCTATTTCCCATGATCGTTAATCTCTGTAACCTATTATAGGTATCCCAGGGGTAATCTAATATTGATATTTTGTTGGACGACAACTTTTTTAGGGATAGATTGGATGACATACTAAATATGGTCTTCTGCACTGGGGTATGAACTATATGATTACTAAGTGATGTTTTTTAGAATAATGAATTCATCAGAAGTGTTTGTGTATCTCATGGACACAATATTCCACTCAAATATTAACTCATTTTCTTGGTTTTCATCAATGAAATCCTCATTTACTCACTAACCCTAGAGTAGCATTCCATCTATATTGAGAGATTCAGGATCCTACATTTAGCACGTTATATTTATTCTAGGATTTCGATGTGCCACTTTTGGATTCATAAGATTAAATTCATCGGGTATGTGGTGTTTAAGACTGGTATATCCATTGACATAGAGAATATTGAGGTAGTGATGTCTGGTACACATTCTAATAACATGTTAGAGATCTAGAGAATTATAAGTTTAACTAGATACTATCATAATTTTATACAAGTATTATCCCATCTATCATTACCCATTACTATGCTGACAAGGAAAGTTGTGAAATTTAACATGTTAGACTAGGGTGAAGAGGCTATTCTTAAGGTTAAGTGTAATTTGAATAAATATATTGTATTGTTTTTTCCGAAGAATAAATCAAATATATTGTATATTATTATGCATTATGATTTAGTTTGGGGATGTTCTTATATTGAGGGAGCGATTAGTATCATATGGTTCATGTCATCTGTTACCCCATGAGAAGAACTATCACACCCATGACTTAGATCTAGAATCCATGGTCAATTAATTTAAGTGCTGGAGGGAATATCTCTTTGGACAAATATTTTATGTCTAAATGGACCACAAGATCCTATCATATATATTCAGAAAACTAGACCTCCAATTGAGGAAAATGTACTCATTATATTACATATAGATGTTTTCATTTGAGATCTATAATTCACCAAGTAATGATAACTTATTTTATATTTTCGTAGTTGTAATAAATAGGTACCTTAGGTGCTTGGTGAATGGGATTTGGAATAAAAGTGGAATGAAATGCGCTTTGGGCTGATTGGAGGATGGAGACTTCATAAGATTTTGGATTGATGATGTATACATCATAAGTGATCTCTTCTTCCTTACTATATAATGTGATGGTTAGTTAGGAAACCAGTCTAGTGTGTTCTATGATATAGGAAAAGCAAGAAGGTGGTGAACCAATACCATGGGGGTCATAATATAGTGATGATATGATCCTATTATATGAGAGAGTTTTAGTCCCTGCTTCCCTTATAAACAATACACTTAGAGACATACATGATTAAAAATGTGTGGTTCTTCATGGATAGATGGAGATATATCAATAATTTAGGGGGAAATCCTGGTTCCCAAGGATGAATATGGGAACTATTGGATTTTTCCCCAATACCTCACCTTCAAAGGGATAAATGCCCAGCACCATCCTCCATGTGGTTTTCTATATATGCTTCTTATTCCCTTGAGGAATTGGGAGGTAATCATGATGGTCATTGTGATAGGGTTACATAACACTGCAAGGATCCCATATGTTGTATGGTTGGGTTTTATGGGATAATTAGAATAGCTCGTTTATTACAAATCAGTGATACACAATTTGTAGATGAGCTGGTAATTATTTATGATTGTGATATAATATTCTTATATGATGTTACATTGATCATTATATCTAAAATATAAGTTCATTTTACATTATTGTTTTCATAGGGATTCAAAAAGACCTTAGGGAATCTATTGAAATTTAACACTCTGTATCATCCATAAAAGTACAAAAAATAAGATTATACAATTTATATATTGGGGGATATTCATTATGCCTATGTACTGGTTTTTGTAGGAGAATGGGATGATCACCAATACTATGCTGAGTTCACATAAAAAATTGTTACCAATGATCCATTTATATGACACCTTATGAGAATATTTATTGTATCACATGTAGTTCATTTATTTGTTATCCTGAGGCTGGTGTTTGGGTAGTTATTTCTCCTAGAAGGGTGCGGGAGACCTCTAAGAGAGTGCGGCTAATTCCAAAGAAATTGATTACAACTTATAAAAGGAAGAAATATTATTCTAACCATATGAGTATACAACAAATGTTTTTGTAGGAGACTAAATTTTCTTATGAGGGACTTCAGGATTAGAAAAATCAATGTGTTATAATTCATGGGAAGGTAATTCTATCATTTTTTGGTCCTCCTAAGATCATTGAGACTATAAAAATAGTGTCATAGTATCAAGATCCTCCTTTTTTATACCAAGATATTCTTGATGTGTTTCAAGTGTCTCATCTCTGGATGTACATGCTCTTTTTTAGGCACATGATTGATTGTGAGGATGCTGAGATAGATCCGGACACATGATATGTTGACTGCTTCATATAGATTTTAGAATAGAATAAGAAGTTATTTCATTGCACTATAGTGCCACTTTTTCAATCCCTTTGAAATCATTGATGGACCTATTTGGAAAATTTGGAGAATGAGTTTCATGTCCAATTTAAATGGCTAATGTAGTTCATGAAATAGCACTAGAAATACTTCTCATAGATGAAAAATACATAATGGGGAAGAATTATATAATTTTAATTTGTTTGGTGTTCAAAAACCCCATTTTTGATATAAACTAATTGTAATTTATATCCAAATTTAATATATAATAATTTATTTTCACAATTACTTATGGGAATTAGACAACATAAAGGTAAATTAATTCTGCCTATAAAAAGGATTATTTTAGTACTTTTATAAGGGTATTTCAATATTTTTATATTCTTCGTAAGGGTAATTCCATATTTCTAATGGTTGTATAAAGGTAATTACTAAACTGGATAATAGTATGGTTGATTATTCAAGTGATTCATTAATTTATCATTTTTTGGAAGGTGACATTAGGGTAAACTATCCATTGTGTATTTGTAGGTTGAGTTTAAAAGAGTATTTATTTGGATTAAATGTATGCATAAGGTAAATCCATTTTCTTTAGGGAGACTCCAATTTTTATAAAGATTCATATGGGTAACCTAGTTCCATGAAGTGATATTTATGTATTTTATATGGGTAAAATGATGATATTTTTATGCAACTATCTTTTTCGGGAAAAATTTCTGTATCCATTTTTTTAAATTTTCCAACCTAAAACATTAATATTTTAAAATTATTTTGATGTCAAAAGCCCATTTAAATCAATTACCTAACTCATTTGATGATCATATCTTCTAGTTTGATGGTTTTTAATGCTCCAAAATTAAAAAGCAATAAAATAAAAAATAAATGATGAATATAATTTAAGATCCAAGATAGTGTGTACTAAAACCTATAATTATTTCTTATGAAATAACAGATACTTCCATTAACGTATATTTTGATATCTTCATGAGTTTAAGAAAACCACAATTCGAAGACCCATGATATGTGAATTCCTCGTCGATCAAAATAGGTTATTTCTTCTGGTTTCCATTTATAGAAAACCTTATCTCTATCATATGTTGTTGGGAGAAATATTATTCAATGGTAAAAATTGAGGTGTTATTTTTTTGGATAAATTTTTAAGGTACTTTATTATAATACATATTGGAAAATGATAATGATTTCATAAATGGTAGTAATCCAAAATTGTCAAACAATAATAAAAATATTTACCAATGATTATATTAGGTTATTCTACATAGATTTAATATAATCTCATATATTTTTATAAAAATATATTGAGGAAAAATATGTTAGAACACTATAAGTCTTAAACCATTTATTTGGAAATTATCCAAGATAGACAAAATATTACACATGTTTTGTTTCTATTTCTTTTGGAAATAAAATATTTGGGATCAATTCTTGAAATTCATGGGGATCTGTTAAAGAAAATAATACATAGATGTGATCTAGGTGGTGATTCCTTGGAAAACCATTTGACAGAATATCTTTATGTTTATGGTAGATTGTTCCCTAACTTTTTAGGACTTCTTATACACTTGATTCCTTGATTTAATATCATAATGACATGGATTATTTACCATTTCATGGTGTTTTCTTATGGGTTTGTTCATGGACCATGATACCCATATATGATCTTTGATTCCATTAGTATTTATAGAATATCTTACTACCATGCAAGATATCAATCACATAAAATTATATGACTATTATATATTCTCAAATGATGTTATATAGTTAACATTGTATTTTATTTCTTATTATGGTATTTCCCATGTCTTAGAGGTTTTGTCTTATTACTCGTAATTGGTGGATCATCGTGGCACGGTATCCCTAGAGAGGGTGAGTGTGCATAATGTCTAGTGGTGATAATAGTGGTCCCATAAATGGGGTAGGATCATGAAAACCTTGTATCCTAACCAAAACATGATGCCTCAAGGATATGGAATGACATGTTAGAACTCAATTCCATGTGGATGCTAAGTAGAATGCTCACCTGATGACTTGAGGATATCGAGTAACATGACTCTAGCCTTATAGTTAGTTATTTCTCACATCTGACATCATCTATCATCCTTCTAGAATAAATCTGATGCAGTTATAGTCAAGGATCACAGTGTCTTCCTTAGCACAGTGGTACTTGGAATATTATTCATTATTCTTTTTTACACATTTATTTTTATCACAGTATACATATTATATATTTGAAAAATTGTTATGTATATATTGGTGATGGATTACTAGGTATTACTACTCACACCCTACACAAAAACTATGATGTTAATATAGAAATTATGTATAGGGATCCAACTAAGGTAAAGTGGCCTATGGAAGAAATATGAGAAGTGGATCATGGTGAGTATATTGGAATGAGGACATAATCTAGAGGATTCTATAGGGTCTTTTATCTTCCTGTACCCTTATACACTATTTTGTTTTACTATACTATGAGCCATATTTGATTATTTTTGTATTTAATTTTTTTATCTATTATTATATTGAGATTTTTTATCTTCGTCATTGATTACTCTATGTTTTCATGTATCCTACTTATATTTTTTGGTATGACTATGATACAAAGGGTATAGCCTCCAACGTTATGGTGTTCGAAGCCTAGCTATTAGTTAGTAGCATCATTATTATGGGGAGGCACACCATAGGTAATGTGGATATATATAATAGAATTGATATTTTTTCTTGGAGAACTACTAAATTAATCAAGGAAAATCCATTTATAAAATTGAAAAAATAATATTGTTCTTATGTTAAAAGAATAAATTTAATATATATCATGAACTAACCTAAATAACCTGATAAATAATTACATGATATAATATTTTCTTGCCATAAACGGGTGTTATATGTCCCTATGGTCTGGAGACATGTTCCAGGGCAATGAATTTTTTTAGAGGGAATGATTTCTCTAAAATAAAAAAAATTAAATAGTAGAGTGGAAGATAAATCAATGAAAAATTGTGGTGCCAATAAATCCTAAATGATAATAGTCACACAATAAGAATATTGAAGACCATATATGTACATAATCCAACATAACGACATAATATTCCTGAAGAAAAAAATCTATGAATCTCCATACATTAAGTGGATCAAAGCTCCACTGATCTTTGTCATCACCCATGGTCATGCTAGTCAACCCCACCGTCCACCTCCAAGTGGTGATTTCAATTTTCCTATAATGTTCATAAAATAATATAAAAATTTCCAAAGGAAAATGTATGTTTTGTGATAAATAAACTATTTGTAGCTCACCATGTTTTCCATAATATAATCATGAAAAAAAAACCATTTATGATTCAATTTAATGGAAGGAAATGCATAAAATAATATTTTCACATTTTGTAAGGAACCTTCCTTAATCAATACATATTATAGTGTTTTTGAACCAGAATTCAGATTTTAGGATATTATATGTTTAGAGTATTATTGAATTAGTAAAAAAATCATACAAAGTAAAACCATACATAACACGTGGACTGTTTTACTCAGTATCCATTTTTTACATTATGAATCTCTTTAAAAATAAAGCATGATATTTCTTTGTGAAAAATATTTACAATATTACTATTGATATATTCATGATATCTATTCCACCTTAAATCTTAAGAAAAAATATTTTAAAACACAAGATGAGAAAAAAACGTGTAGTAAGGGATACATAAATATGGAAAACTATTAATCATAAGAAAAGATAAAAACCCACGAAAAGTAATCATAAAGTAATAATTTTCACCCTTGCGTGGTAGTAAATACTTTATTTTAAAATAAGATCATTTATTACCATTTTATAATCATTATATTAAAAAAAATCCATAGAATTAATTAATTACACATAAAGGTATCTTGGGACATAATTATACATAAAAGAAATAACATTGCTGTCAACTTCCATACATGTCACTCCTATAATTTGAATAATCGTATGGGAGAGTTCCATATCTGATGCATTGGTGGTTATAACATATCCACCTATACTTGGTTTATCATAGATCGACATGTATTTTATTTATTATGTAAATATCCTAAAAATTTTCATGTACCATTATATAATCATAACACATAAAATCTTGAAATTTTCAGCATGACACTCTTTAAATTTCATTTACACTTATAAGAAAAAATTTCTTTTTATGAAAATAATCAACTAATTTTTAAAACCAATTTTAAATTAAAAATTACCTAGAAAATTTAAATATTAGTTTTTTGAAAACATGTAGGTTTCTAGATTTTTCGAAATAGAAAATACTTTTCATGGTGGAAGATAATTTTTTAACACCGTGTATGATTAAAAGAACATCTATTTTTTTCTTTTTAAAAAAAAATTAATGTGTTCCATAGAGAAAACATAAAAAGATTGAATTTTTGAAAACCAATTAATGAAATTAAAAATATACATAAAATATTGTTTATAATCATTTTATATTGGTATAATTAAAAATATAAAATAATATGAAGAATATTGACAGGATTAAAAGAATTGTAAATTGAATTGGTAAACATTTAAAAAGTCATTTTTAAGTCATAGTGTCATTTAGCACATTGAAGTATTTGAATAATAATCCCCTTGAAAAAATAAAAATTAAAAACCCATTAAATAAAATGATAATAAATAAATTCATTATATGATTTCTAAATGGGGTTATATATAAGCCTAACAAAATATGGCGAGTTTATAACATAGAAATATTCCTTAATGAAAGGTTATTGAGGTGAAACCATTACGTTGAGTTTGAATCATAGAATATATTATTAATGTTTCTAAATAACAAAAATTTGTTTTTTATTTACTTTCTTGAGATCCTCTTCCAATATTATTATTCTTTTATATCACTTATTAGAATGTTATTTCAGTTACATAATTACTTAAATTCATGTCGGATGTTTTGATGATATTCAGTACATGAGTCCAAAATGAATTTGGTATGATGTCAATAGTCAATGTTTCCATTATATCTTAATCTCAATAATAATACTTATGGAATAATAATAATTATTTTAGATCTGTTTTACTTTTAAATATAACCATTTTATATGGATTAGAATAATGAACTATATTACAAGCATGGGGATGGTAAGTTGTACGTATGCCCTAGTAACGATTCTATTTTTCAACAATTGTTATTGAAATATGATAGGTATTATTTTATTTTTATATAAATACAATTATATAATTAATATAATAATTATTATTTATATTTACCTATATATATAATTCATATTATATAATTATGAAGATGAATTACATTGCTTCTTTGAGGTGATAGTTCACACGTACACATGAATGACATTTTCATTTTTATATGTATTAAAAGATAAAAAAATGATATATTATTTATATTAATGATATATAAGTAATTAATATCATATATAAATATTAATTCTATCATTATAACCATTCCTCATAGAAGGGTATATAAAAATAATTATATTAGTTCCTGAGCCGGTAGTCTTCCATACGCATAAACAATTAATTATTTTCCCATTTGATTGAAGTGGAGATTTAATTTGGAAATGATATTAAAATAATAATATCTAAATATATTGTGGATAATAGATTTATTATTTCATATTGTTTTAGTAAAATTTGAATGAAGTGGAATAAAAAATAAAATAGAAATACATGATTAAAATAATTTCTCTTCTTCAAACAATCTCCTTTTATTGACACCTTGAGACCATTAAAGTTGGTGTTCTGCCTAAAATAAGTGATATTTAATGTAGGGATAGATTATAAGATGGGTTTTTTGTAGATATTATATGAATGAAATTAGTTTTTATGTTTGAAGAAATGATTATGATAATTTCCCTTTTATATGAGAGGGGAGGGGCACTCTTAGAATTTCTCAAAATAATAAATTAATATAAATTAATTTCATATTTGAAATGTTTCCAAACTAATTTATTTAGAATATATAATGATTATTGAACAAATTAATTCATCAAATTGAAACTCAATAAGTTTTTATTATTTTTATTCCTTTTCTTTTTAGTTTAACATTGTTTTACCTTTTTAACTCTTACTGTGATATTGTGTAATGTATGATATGATTATTAATATAACAAGAATAAAATTTCAAAAATAAAAAAAATCATCAAAGAAATTTTGAAAAATATCCCAATCATATTAATGAGGTTAATATTTTTATGAATTTTATATCATTTAATTAAATATTATTTGTTTTAAAATATTATTAATTTTTATTTTACACAATTCATTTTATTAATTTTAAAAAATGTCATAAAACATTATATAATTGATCCAACTCTTTTAAATCATCACAAATATGTAAAATCCATGCAGAAAATTAGGTATGGAATTATATCTAAAAAATTATATTTATTATATTATTTTTAATATAGGTTATTTGATATTTCATTTAATTAAATAATTTCTCCAGCATCATTATGTAAGCCTTTAATTTAATTATTTATTACATAAAAATTAAAAAAAATTATAATGATTGATATAAAAATTTTATATTTCAAAATAATTGTTTTAGAATATCCCTTATATTACCACATATTAAAAATATATATTTTGTAAAAAACAAAAGTATGGAAAAAAAATTGACTTTTAATTGAATAAAATACTATGAATGGTTTAAATTCATTCATGTGGCTTTAATAGCTCATAAAATCAGCTCGAGTATGATTTTTTAGTGACAATAATTCATCAAATAAAAGTTTTATAAGTGTTATGGTAATTTTATAATATTTATAATATTAATTTTACCTTTAAATACCCAAATTGATCCTTAACTATAGTAATAAAAAACCACTAAAATTACAATTCATATTCTCAAAAAAATAAAAGAGGCAAGTATAATAAATTTTTACACTCTAATTAAAAAAATGCAATCAATTTTTCAAAATAAAAAAAAATAAGTGGATAAAATTAATATAAGATTATTCCTATTGACATATTGAGAAATCATGTTTTTAAAGAAAAAACATTAAAAATATGTATTTGTTTTTATTTCCAAATTCGTTGTGAAATTGACTCAAATGACCTTAATTATATTAAATTATAAAAAATGATCTAATTATTCATTAAATACAATTAAAAATATAATTTTACGCTATAATTTATTTAAATGAAATTTCTATTTCAAATAAAAAATGAAATATTTTTCCCTATTCATAAAAAACACGAAACTTATTAGAAAAATACCAAAGAATCCTCCAAAGTAAATTTTGATATTATTCATTCAAATAAAAAGTTTATTTTTTCAAATATAATTTATTAATGTTCCAAAAACTAGATTTAAAACAAGTTCCCCATCAAAAGCTAGTAAAACCACCTTTATTGAAAAATACTTCTTTTATGCATAAAACATTATTTTTTATTATATAATTTATAGAAAAAAAGATTAAGAATAAAAATTATACAAACTATACATTAGATATATTTCATTATTATAATCTAATAAGGGTGATTTTTTTTGTTATTTGTATAAATCACACTTGTGCATATTTAAATTGTTTTTACAAAAAAAGTTCCTTTATTTTAAAAAAAGTTTTACATTAATTTATAAATAATTGTTCTGATAATTATATTTACATATGTAAACCATATTTTTATAATTTAGTTAACCCTTTTCAAACCCACCATTCTAATAGATATGTAATAACGATAACATTTCAATATAAATATTTTGTTTTCTTAAGCATGATGTTGGGTATCATGTAATATATCAAACATGGTATTTTTTTAGAACTCTAGTTCTTAATAGGGTTCTATTTAGGAAAACATGGAAATAGAAGAGAAAACTCTCTATCTTGTTCAGATTGAGATTGATAGAGAAAAATGTAAAGGGAAATTTAACAATCACAAAACCATAAATCTAGGATGGGTTAAAGGGTCACTAATTTCATAGTAAGATAAGTAAATGGATAATGTTTTTGTTTTAAGATATTTTCCATAGAGTTTTAGAATTATTTTACTTAATGGAAAAAGAACATAAGGAAGTATACATACATAATATATTTCTATTTTATAAGAATAATTTTATCATAATAACATCCCAAAATTATTATGTACATCCCTAAAATAACCATAATCAATGATCATATGAACCATTATTAATACCTTAGAACACATGTCCAAAGGTAAAATAATAATTCACATTATACTAAATCATTATAAAAATAAAAAACCATCAACAGAACTCCTAGAAATGTCTTTAATAACTTAATAGCACATCACATAAAAGCGCAGAAGGAGTGTCTCAGATCGTGAACATAGGTATAACCATTGAAATGTACCATGATCCCTAGAGCTTCTGTTACTTAACCAAATGTCTCAACATTTTATGCAGCAATAGAAAAATATTTCTCCATACCCTTTGGTTTATAATCAGGATGATTTCCACCAGAAGTCTATAACTTCTTACACAGGTTAGCATAATTTCCTAACTCATTGATACCAAAACAACTTACCATTGTCTTATATTTTCTTTCCAAACCACTCCTATTGAAGTCACAGCCCCTATGACCAAACTTAAAACATTAGAAAATATTATGTGAATTTGAAATAAATTTTCTAGGATTATTTCTTCAACACTAATCAAAAGATTTTAATTTTGTATTCTTACCTTTAATCATCATTGATGAGTTCATTCCCATTTCCTTCTAACTGGACCTCTTATTTTGATTTTTTTAGAACACATAATCATTAGAAAACTACACTTCTACCTTCTCAGCACATCAAACTAGTTTCTCATAGATTGTGAAGTCATGATAATTCAATTCCATTATATATAATGGATACAATCCTATGTAATAATGACTTATATTACTATCAACATCGTGGTTAAAATTTGGGATGTACCTTACCAAATGGGTAATGTTTTCTGAGTATCCAGCCAGAGAATCATCCACCTTTTGTTTCAATTACATGATTTTTTTTCATTCTAATTCCACAACCCTTAAGAAAATATTTTTTGATAAATATATTCTTAAATTAATCTCATTCCACATCATCAATATATTACGTTCTGTTGATATATTTAACCATTTACCACCACTGATCTACTTCACCTTCAAAATGATAAATTGACAGATTTAAATTTTTGTTATCTGAATAACCCATGACGTCAAATATCTTTTTTAGGGATTTAATCCATCGATTATCTAGAACGAGGTCATATAATCTTATGAATTATGGGGGATGATTCCTCATGAAATTATCCACATTACACAGGTTCCTTTCTGGTACATTTTGTTCCTCTCTATCATGGATACAACACCCATTTATATATTTTATCAACTAATACATCATAGTAAAAACATGTGTAGTTCCAATTACAAACATCTTGTTATGCTTATTTGGAAGTATATTTAACTATAAGTAAATTACTATTACAAATTCATTGTATCCATTGTAGAAAAGTATTTTTATGAAACATAATTTAAATAAATCTATATAGAAATATTAAAATGAAACATATTTTCAACTAAACAATAAATTAAAATATTTAAATAGAAACTTATAAACAATATTATAAACTATAAATTTGTATAAACCTTACCTTTGATATCAATTGTAAGGAATCATCCTTAAACATTACATATTATAGTGTTTGGATCTAGAATTCAAATTCTTGGATCTTTTCAGCTTGTAGTTTTAGAAAATTAAGACAAATTGGTACAATGTAAACCCATACATTAAAAATGGACACTTATACTTAGTATACAATTTTTAACATAAAAAACACCACAAAATAATACATGATTTTTCTTTATGAAGAATCTTCACAATTATCCCCTTAATATAAACATATCTCTATTACCCCTTAAATACTTTGGAAAACATTAGAAAATATGGGATGAGAATAATAATCTCAGTAAGGGATACACAAAGAATGAAAAAATGTTAGTCCTATTAAAACATTAGAACACCTAAAAAACATATAAAATAGAAACACTATTTTCCCTTAAAATTTATTATATACATCCCTTTCAAAATAATATCATTATAACCTTTTTATAATCAAAATATTACCAAAAAACCCATATAATGAATAAATAACCCATAAAAGTCTCATGGGAAATAATTATTCTTAAATGAAAAAACCGTGTGGTCGAATCTCATACATGTAACTCTTAAAAATGTAATAACTATAAAGTCGACTTCTATACACAATGCATTGGATGTTATAATTAAACCAACCACCCATGGTTTATCATATAACATCCCATCCTTGGTTTATAACATCACCGATATTTAAATTTCCAAGAACCATTATATAATCATAACACATAAAAGATTAAAATTTTGAACATTTCACTCTAAAAATTTCATTTAAGGTCATATGAAATCATTTCATGTTATTGAAATAATAAATAATTTTTAAACCCACTTTCAATAGTAAAATACCCATAATAGAAAAAGAGGATTTTCATAAAAATCATGAATTCTTATAGAGGAAGAAAAATAGTAAATACTTTCCATGGAGGAAGAGAAGTTTTTTCCCGTATATATTAAAAATGACAATCCTTTTTTGTTTGAAAATAAATTCAAACATTTCGTATAGAAAGCATAAAGAGATCCCATTCCCAAAACCCTTTAAATGAAAAACTAATATATATAAATTTTTATTTATAATAATGTTATATTAATAACAATAAAAATAAAAAATAATATCATGAATATTTTCATGGAGTAAAATAATTTGGAATTAAATTTTTAAAAAGTTTAAAAGACTTTTTTGAAACAATGTGTCAAATGCCACCTTGAAATATTTGAATTATAAGACATGTTAAAGAATAACATTTACCAACCCATTAAATAACATGAGATAAAATAAATTCATTATATTATACCTCAAAGTATATGTATATAAACCTCATAAAATAAGATTAGTTTATACCATCAATATATTCTTCAATAAAAGGAGATTGAGACGATATCCCTTACCCTGAGTCTGACTCATCACATGCCATCTTAATATTCATAAATATTAATGATTGGTTAATTATTATATTTCTTAATAATCATTTAAAATTTTATAAATCCTTTTATATCACTTATTGTCATGTTATAAAAATTACATAATTATATAAGTTCAGTTTGGATGATTTGATGATATTTATTACATGAGTCCAAAATGACTTTGGTATGATGTCAATAAAAAATGTGTTATTTATTCCATCATATCCATATTAATATTCATTACATTATAATCACTTTTCTCTAACAATTATACTTTTAAATACATCTATTTCATATGGATAAGTAAAATGAACTATGTTATAATCATGTAGATGTAAAGGCAAACACATGCATTTATAACATTTTCTTTTTTCAATAATCAATATGGAAATAATGTAAGTAATATTTTATCTTTATATAATTATAATAAAAACATTAATATAATATTTACAATTTAAATATACCTAAATATATCATTCATGTGATGTGGTGATGAAAAACGAATCACATCACTTCATGGAGGTGATAGTTCACAAGTACGCAAGCTCAATGTTATCAATTTTATTTGATTAGAAAGGTAAGAAAGAAAAGGTATATTATTATTAAATAATGATAAATATGTCATAAATTTTGTAGATAAACATTAATTCCAAAATTATAACCATTCTTGAGAGAGAGTGATGGAAAATGATTTATATCAATTCATGAGGTCTTAGTCCATCATACCTATGAAGGATTAATTTTTTCCCATTTGATGAATTGTATATAGATTTTTGTGATGATATTAGAACAATAAAATATTGTCATATTTAAGATAATTTATTTATTATTTATTCATTCGTTCAGAATAATATAAGAAATTTGAAGACGAAATAAAATAGAAATACTTGATTAAAACAATACCTCTTCTCTAGACAATCTTCTTTTCTTGACACCATAAGACTAATAAGGGTGGTGTTCTGCCTAAAATACGAGATCTATAATGTTTTAAGGGATTATCAGAATTGATCTAAGTAGATATTTTTTGACCCAAATAGGCTTTTAAGTGTTAATAAAAGAGAAGAATTAGTTCCTTTTATAGGAGAAAGGAGGGAAACTCTTGAAAATTCACTAAATATTTAATTAATATAAAATAATTATATATTATATATAGTTCCAATATGAGTTATTTTTAATATGGAATTATTATCGGTTGAAATTATTTCATCCAATGAAAATTATACATGTATGGATTATTTTTTAATCTTTATCTTTCTTGTTTAACCCTTATTTTACCCTTTTAACTCTTACTGTGATATCATGTAATTGAAAAATTGAGGGTTAATATAGTAAGAATAAATGAAAAACGACTAATAAATGAGTCATTGATGAAATTTTTATACTTATACCATATATTTGACAAAATTTTATATTTTTACAATTTTACATCATTTAATATATATTATTTGTTTTAAAATATCATTAGTTTCCATTTTGGAACCATTCATTAAATGTATTTTTAAAAATATCATTAATAGAGGATATAATTTAAAAACTAATTTTACTCATCATAATCATGGAAAAATGTCCAAAAAATTCATGGATGACATTAATTATCTGAAATTATATTTATTTAAATAATTTAGATATCATTTATTTTATATTTTCATTAATTAAACAACTACTCAATCATTATTATTCAAGCTTTTAATTTAATGATTTCTTCCTAAAAATGTAAAACATTATCATTATTAATATATTCAACTTATACTTACAAATAAAACTAAGAGATAAAAATATCCTTTATATAATCACATATTAAATTTTATTTATTTTTTAAAAACAAAAGTATGAAAACATTGAATTTTCATTGAATACAATACTATAAATTGTTTAAAGTCATCCATGTGGCTAAAAGAGATCATAAGATCGGCCCAAGGTTTATTTTTGTCGACAATAAATCATAAAATAAAATTGGAACACGTGTTAGGGTAATTTTATAATAGTTATAATATTATTTTTACTCTTAATTACATGAATTTCCCTTACTATTGTAATAAAAATTCAGTAAAGTTATTATTATATTTGTAAAAAAATAAAAGGGAACTATTTAATTAATTTGCAACATAATATTACTAATATTTAATCTATATTTTAAATTTAAAGGAACATAATTGATTAAAATAATTTTAAAATTTATCATCTTGATTGAAAGGAAAAAATGAGTTTTTAATGTAAAAATGTTCAAAATATTGAAATGTTTCTATATCCAAATTCACCGTGAAATTGATTAGAATGACCTTAATTGAATTAATCTCACATATATTGATATAATTATACTATACAATAAATTGAAATTAATATTTAATACTAAAAACTATTTCGATGAAAAGGTTATTTTCAATTAAAAATGCAATATTTTTTAACTATTAATAAAAACATGAAACTTATCAGAAAAGTACCAAAAATTCAACCAAAGTAAATTTCCATATCACTTTTCAAAATAAGAAGCTTATTTTCTTAAAATAGATTATATATATGTTTTATAAACTATATATAAAACAACTGCATCATCAAAAGGTGGCGAAATGCCTTTTTTTGATAAAGACACTTTATGCGTATAATTGGATTTGTTCTTTTGTAATTTGACAAAAACACAAAAGATAAATTTTAAATATTATATTGAATATTATATATATATATATCATTAATATAATCCAAAAATTGTGATTGGTTTATTTATTGGTATAAAACACGCTTGTGCACATTTAAATAGTTTTTCATAAAAAATTTCCTTCCATTATTAAAACAGGTTTACAATTAGTAATAAATTATAGGTCAAAGAATTATATATACATGTGTAAAAAATATTTTAATAATTCAATTAATAAATTCCATACCCTTCATTCTATGTTCTAGGATATAACGATTCATTTAAATAGTAAAATTTTGATGTTCATTAAAGATCAATGTGGTATATCATATATGATATCAGACATAGTATTTTTTTAACTCGGAAGTTACCCATTTACAATTAATCAAAAATTCAAAAAAATAAAATATATATTATATGAACCATTATCCTAAATGAAAATTTTATAAAAATAGAAAGGCATGAATAAAGTATTTCAATAGACACATGTATTTAATAATAAAATCTAAACAATGAAAATCTTCATGGTCATATTCTTTGAGGTTCATTAGTTCCTGGATCATGAATCCTTATACTAATTAGTCAATAAATCATAACTCAAGGGGCACACATGTCCCTATTGCTCAAGTCATTGGGATATAATCAATCAACACATCATCATGGAAAGTCATGTAAGTTTTTGTTTAGTTAGAGTTGTCATCTTATATAAATTTATATGGGGATAGAGTCCAATCATGATTTTTATAATTACCTACAAACTAATCAGTCTGGAATGTGCTTCCAATCAACCAATATTTTAATCATTTGAAAAGAAATTAGATCCCTCCTTCACCGGTTAATTTGCCAATTTGATTTTTTAATGTTCCATTTCACCTTAAAAACCAAATCACATGTTTTCATCAAATTCATGATTTCCAAATAGACATTAATTTGAATCCATTTTTTCAAAAATAAAATAAATTCATTTTATAAATTTAGTTTACAATTTAATAAAATAAATGTAAACAAACACCCAATATACTCATGTCCTTTAAAAGTGGGTTTTTATTTCAAAATTCCGTTTCTGTTTAAAATAATCTACCAAATCATATAAAATAATGACTTACAAAGAAATTGAATCTATATTTAACATCAACCATGTAATCAATGTTTCAGGTTTGATAAAACTACCAATAAAACCACCCACATTCTTTCACAAAATCAATAAATTACATAAATTGAGAACCACTAATAAAATACCGATGTCAAGGATGTTCAAAAAATAATATATAGAATTGTAGATCATTAAATCAAATTTCTAATCCATCGACAGTATCAGGAATCACATCTATAAATGAAATAATTAGAGGAATAAAGGCTAATTCATAAATTAAATAGTATACACTTACTAGAGAGGGATCAATCATTCCACTAGAACATCGATATGAAAAGATAAGAGGTTGAATGGGAAAAATCATCTCTAGGGAGACTCCACAATCCAAAGGTTTGAATTACATTTGATTATGAGGTTATTAGAAATTATAATGGGGGGTGGGGGGGGGGGTTGGGACATTAATTATAATTTTAAAGTGATGAAACAATAATTCAAATGGTTTCCTAGGTTGTACCACATTTTTATAAATGACTACAAGATTGATCATGAACCTTTACTTGGAATTTAGATATAATCACATGGTTTGAATGGAAACTTTGAAAAACTGGGTGTTCCATCATGGGATATTGGAATAAAGGTGCATGGTTTGGATGCATGGTTTAAAAACTATAGTTAAATGTGTGATCCCCAATCATCCATGTGTCATGGTTTAAGGGGGAGTCCACACCGTATTCACAAACATTTTCTCCTTTCAAAACCCTATATATAGGGACAAAATTTATTAGGACAACACACATTGTATTTCATAATAGTTTTCCAACCATTAACATGCCCATTAACTCCTAAAAAACATCCACAACTCTAAAAAAACATAATACTAGATGTAAAAAAATTACAATGAAATAAAATTGATCGATGTACATATAAGGTGGTAACAAAATATTTTAATCTCTCCACCATAAATTCATTCATCCCCTTAAATCCTAGCAACAATACTCTATATAAAATAGATGAGGCCAATACTCTCTCACCAGTTCCTCACACTCTAATGTCTCATGTGATTCTAAAACATGCTACACGTTACTCAAACCAGAGGTGTGACCTTTCTATAAAAAATCAAAATTGGATTCTTAGTCATAGAAAAATCATGTTCCACATTAAGATTCTCCCAAATCAAAATATTATATGGGTCAGATAGACACTATCTGATAAGTGACGCATGAAAAACATTTTTAACAAATGATTAACATAGGTAGGGAATCCAAATAGCATTCCTCATTGAAAATATTCACAATAACCTCAAATAATCCCACACATCTCGTAGTTGTCATCCCTTGTTGACCAACCCATTAGTGATGCAATAGAGGTGAACTCACAAAAACTCTAATCACTAACTGAAAACACCAATGGAATTTAATGAATATCAATGTAGTATTTATATTGAATCTAACTTCCCTTGATTCCAAATCAATCAGTGACCCATCATAAGTGAAACTATCAAACAAACCTAGTCACAACTAAAAAATCCAATGAGATTCAATGATAATCAGTATAAGATTTGTATCATATCACTTATATCATCGTTATCTAAAGAATAAAATAAATTATTGATATATCCTATTGGATGAAACTTTTTCCAACTATGGAAGCTTCACTAATCTCCAACAAAATAAACAATGATTTACATGGTTGGACATAAAAGGCCTTAAAGGATTTCATCCAGATATATGACTCGAAAATTTTTTATATGAAAAATAAAGAAGACCCAAGTAGTTATCCCAAGCTCCATCAATGTTGATAAAGTAAGAAAAAATATTCTATGAATGAATTTTTATAGATCATCCTATATGGAAATCCATCAATGAATAATATGTCACAATCAACATAACTTGATATCCCATCACCTCTTATAGGCCTCTCCAAATATGAGAAGTTAATTGGGTAACTCAATCAGAAACCAGAACATAAGTAAACTTGTTCATTCTAATGATCTCTTTCTCATATAGACTTCTCATGTCCATGACTTTGGATATATCCTGAATATGGAAAAATTTATATAATTTATTATTCTGGTTGATCATTAACAATATCGTATTCTTACCAAAATGGGTATGTGGAAACCTAACCATTATGTCCATCAATATGTTCTCCCATATACATGTTATGATAGGAAGGGGATGAAGTGAATATGAAGGTTTTTGGTGCCCATCCTTTACCAACTAAAAGTTATAACAATTAGAGAGAAAATCAACAATATATCTCATGATACTCGGCCAATAGAATCATTTTCTCATATCATATAATACCTTCCAGGTGCTTCAGTGTAACACCCACTATGATCTACAGTAATCACCCATTACAACCTTTTCACTATAAAAGGTATGACATTCCATTTTCATAATAATATGATGAACTATGGGGATAATTACAATAAACTGATGGTTTACTCACCATAATTAGTGTCCTTAATTCCATAGAACTCAACATCGAGTTAATTCCATTGAACAATCATATTGATATGAGGGGAGGCCAATTGAATGATTTCTATAAAAATATCAGTTTCCTTCTCTGGAACATCCAAATGAATACTATCAAAGAGATCCATCAAATTCAAATCTTCTTTTGATTATAACATGACATGGAATGGGATTTTCCTAATCAAAACATTAGCAATGAAATTCAACTTACCATGGTTTTAGAAGATATGAAAATGAAATGATTTCTAGTTTTACACCCATAGTCTCTCATAGAGATTAAAATCATTTTCTGAGAAAATATAACTCTTTGATTCTTTATTAGAAAAATAGTAAACCATTATCTAAAAAGGTATTATTATTGTAATATCATGATTAGTATTGTTCATCCCTTGGGGTCTAAGATTTAGGGAACCATATGCCACCACATGATCACACTGCCTGAGGATGTAGCCCAAGACAAAGCATGATGCATCACTAAAGATCACATAGCCCTACATAGAATATGAGTGATCTAAAACTGGTTAATAATTAAAAATTTTATTAAACTGAATCTAATAATAGATTCACTACATTTTTATTCAGAGTTGTCATTAAAGAATCCAACTTTGAGAAATCATTAAAATACTATAGATAATACCCTATTAAGACCAATAATACCTCAATATCAAAAGCATTACATTATTTTTACCATGTCATAATGGCCCTAACCTTCACAAGATAAATTAAAATACCATGTTCATAAACCGCGATTACCAATAAATTCAATTTATAAATAAAAATATTACTTTTTTATATATTGGAATAATTTTTTTGACCTCTAAAACTTGTTAATACTACCCTCAAATAACCCACATGATCTCCACTGGTTTTATTGTAAAGAAATAAGTCATCCAAAAACACCACCATGAATAAATCCTGATACTCATTACATATCCTTTTCCTCAGCACCATAAAACCCCTTTGAGCATTGGTTAGAAAAAAATAAATTACATGATATTTTTAATGTGAGTATCTACTCTATAAGAAAATAATCCAGTTATCAAACACATTTATTATTTGATCATGAAAACCAGACCATATATAAATCATTAATAATGCATATACCCTTTTAAATAATCAAAAAACTATTATTCCAGGGAAATTTATTATTTTACTATACAATATATCAATTGATTTCTCTATGATGAATGAAATGGTGAATGATTCAATCAAATATATTTTCAAAAAGAATAGCCACCCCCTGGAGAAATACTCGAGTGAATAAATCCTTTATTAAAAAAATCACCCAATTATGTTTTTAACACCTTCGATTCAGTAGGTTACATAAGGTAATAGGGAGTAATGATAGGATGGGTACCAGTTACCAAGTAAATAGAAAACTCCCATGCCTTATTAATGGTATGTTAGAAAAATAATATGGAACATTTTTGGGAAACTTAATGATCATAGTAGTAATATCACCACTCCATCATTCCAAATCCATTCTAAATGAAAAAATATCTATCACCCTTATCAACTCTAAAAGAGGTGGTCTCTACATGATCTAGAGTCTCATTCTCCCTGTAAAACAAGAAATGCCCCATCATGGGTAGTAAATGATACCTACTAAAGATAAAAGGTAATATGGGCCTGATGGGAAATCATCCAATCCATCTCAATAATGATATCTAATGGATTTATATCTGGAACCATAAAATATATATGAGATTGGTATCTACTAATCGGATGGAACAATATTGTAATAAAAGAACCTACTCTCTCTTTATTTTGAGTGGAATTGCAATATCTATCACATAAGACCTAAGCTCCATAGGATGGTTTATAAGATTCAAAATATGATGGGATATGAATTAATTGAATGAATCAATATTAACAAAATGATTAAATAAAAACAAATATATAGTGATTGTACCTATCACTATTTTTTCACCCGCATTATTTTAATATAGAGGCTCATCATCTATTTGAAGAAGCATTCCTCTATATTATTATAGCAAGAACCGATTAGTTTTTGAAGACTCAAATTTCACCACTAAACCTTTAGATGATTATGGTATCATTTCACTATGTAAGGCATAAATGTCATGATATAACAGAAATATGTGAAGTGAGAAACCACAAAAAACATAGATCATAAGAGCATCAGTAAAAAATAGATTAAAATATTGGTCTTTCCATAATGAAAAAAGGTCAATGGGAATTTTCTAGTGAATTTTCCATTAAAAAACAAAAGAAATTCTATTTGGAGTTTATGAACTCTTATAAAACTAAACTTACCAACTAGGTAATGCTCGGCCAACAAAGCTCTTTCTAGCACATCTACATAATAGGTATGATTAAACTAGAAAAATTGAGATACGATATTAGATCAAGGACCCATCATGGACCTTTTGGATTTTAAATTCTAATTCAATAGTACCTCATGAGAAAAATCAAAAAGTTTAGTAGAGAATATTTCATACACATTCACAGTTCTATATCATTTTTGGGGCCTAGAAAATCTATATACTTCAAAATAATAATCAATTATAAATAGAAATTTTATGTAAATATATATATAATGCCTTTTCAATCAACGAATTCATGTTTCTTTTCCGTAACCATAAAATCCCAAAACATCCTAGTAGGACCTTTAAGAATCAAGTTAGTTTATTTGAAATTTATTAAATTAATAATTTCCATAAACGAAGGAAAAATATGAATATTTTTAAACCAATCCTCTTCATCATGAAAATAATTTAAGACTTTGAACGACAATGGTTTCTACTGAAGAAACTATTGGGAAAAATATCTAGTTTCATCTCTTTCAAAGTTCCACTACTGTAGCCTAAACAAGAACAGGTGCAGCTAATTGTCTTAGATCATGGGCCACAATAACTCTTGTCCCAATGAGGTTCTGATTTACTATATGGTTTTCTTATTATGTTTTGTCAGTTCCTCCATCATGAATATTATTCCAATTTATTCATGAAAGAACAACATTACAAAACATCAACAATAAAGAAAAAAACTATAAGGATACTCAAACCATCTAATAAATATAGAGTTAAAGGAATAAAAATTAAAATATATTGAATAAATTTTTTTAGTATTTAAAAATTAGTAGATTATATTTGGAAAAATACTAGAATCAGATCAATTTTTTCATCAAATAATATTTTCTTAAACAACCATCGTGACTTAAGGCTTATTTAGATGATTTTTAGTAAGGAAATCAGTTATAAAAACCCCCTATGTCCAAATAACCCTTCCTCTTATATACCAATACATCCGCTAATATATACTAATATCAATGAAAGTTACACAAGAACCCATTTGAAACTATTATTTAACGAAATGACTAGAACTTCATTGTACAATAGTGATAGAGCAAGAAATAACATGGACATATGTGTAAAGACCTGTAAATTTCAAGGAATTTTTTTTCTTAATTTCTTTGGGATTTTACAAGAACACAGTTTCTAATGGTGCCTGATTCTAAGGTCCGGTGTGGCTGGAATCAATTTCGGAAAGTTTAGCTTGGGTACGTTCAGTGAACGAACGAGCAGGTTTTTATATCTTTTGAACCGGTGCTCGGAATTGAAATCCAAGGGCATCGATGAAACCTCTATGCCGATAATTGCTTAGGAACACTTTTTATAATGTTGTGTTTTCTGAGGAAGAGATGTTAAAAATTGTGGAAAGTAAA
Source organism: Viscum album (assembly GCA_963277665.1). Taxonomy (NCBI): domain Eukaryota; kingdom Viridiplantae; phylum Streptophyta; class Magnoliopsida; order Santalales; family Viscaceae; genus Viscum; species Viscum album. The sequence goes on from OY728164.1 coordinate 155,210,429, forward strand.
ACTAAAATTGAGCTACAAATTTTATTTTTCTTCTAAGTGGTTATGACCTTTGAGAGGAAGTTGGGGAAACCACCCAAGTGAGGTTATGAGGGTGGTGGGGCCCACACGAACCCCACCCCTTCATTTTCCCTAACCCCCATTAACCCTTCATTTTAATGACTTAGGTTTAATTACTTAAGTTATTTCAGTTTGGAATTTCAAACTGAAGGCTTCAATAATAAAATAAGAGGTGTCATATCTTATTATTGTTGGAGCTTGTTGTGTTGAGTTTTTGCGAGAAAAAGGGGATTCTTAAAGTTATTCTTTCTTCATCAAAGAACGCGAAGAACTCACCGCCTTCGACGAAGAATTCCGACCTACAACGATGGACGACGGCGAGAGACGCCTTCTTCGGAGATCAACAAACGCCAACGATCCTCTTCTTCCGCGACGATCAATTCCGCGATGAACCTATGGTCAATGATTTTGTCGAGGTAGGGGTTAAATTTGTGTAAGTTTATATTCTTGTGGTTCTTTCCTTCTAAAACAAAGAACGCGGATCAACTAAATATTTTGTTGAACCATGAATGATTACGTTTGCAGGTTGGGAATTCATGATTGCGAGGAAAACCGTAGGGGTTTTATTATTGTTGTTATTCATGAATTCTTCCGTCATCGTTCCTAGTTTCAAATATGACCGCTTGCTATCGATAAACGGGAGGGGGCCGGACCACACAAACACGACCGGCCCTCCTCCGTTATATTTGTGTTGTTGCGGTTCGAAGGAAAGTGACGCGGTGCCACCGCACCATACGGGGTCATACAGCAAGGATGGGCGGCGCCGTCACGCCGTGCCATTGAAGTCGAAGAAGGATGCGGCGCTGTCACGCCGTTCCGGAGAATCACGAAAACACTGGGGCCGAAGCAGGGGCGCGGCGGAGGGGCGCGGCACCGTCGCGCCATGACGGACGGACCAAGGCCGCGGCCTGAGGCCGCGGCGAAGTAGGGAGCGGCGACCGATTTCCGGACGCTGGCGTCAGAGAAGGGGGGGTGCACACTATGTTTGGGTGGCAGACCCCGGCGGGAAGAACTATTGTGTTTGGGTGGCTGACCCGCGGTACTTGACAGGAGGAGTACCTCAGCAGTCTTAGGTTAGCGAGCAGTACCTCAGAGTCGTGACAGGATCACTGCACACTCTAGAGACGGGGCTCTTCAGCTGTTACAGTTTCGATAATGAAAATCCTGGTTTGAGCTGAGTCTATGACCATTGTTTTTACCTCATGATTGAGATGGGTCACTTGATAACTTAGGTATATGTATGGGCGTATATCTATGTAGTGGTTATCCATTGATTTTATAACCTTTGTGTTTCCTCATGATTGAGATGGGTTACTTGATAACTTATGTATAAGTATGGGCTTATAACTATGTAAGGGTTATCTGTTGAGATTCTGCTTGTGGTTATCATTGTTGGATTTAGAGAGACCTTGAGGGTCTCGGGGTCCCTACTGAGTATTGTTATACTCACCCTTGCACGGGCTATTCATGCACCTCATTGTGTTGGATGCAGATGACAGACAGCGCTGATAGAGGCCGAGTGTTCGAGGATAGGACGGTACCCGGAGGTGGACCTCACAACGAGTTAGTATCCGGTGGTGGACTTCATGACGAGACGATACTCGGAGGATGTTAACGGGTGAGAGCGTTGTGGAGGCTATCTGTACCTACCCATCTGGTAGGATCCGTGGTGGACGATCCAGGAGCTGCACTATCTTTACCTATCCTTCTTGTAGGATCCAAGGAGGACGACCCAGGAGATGCTTCCATTTTTCTAGCTATTCGTCTTTATCTATTGTACTTTCGTTCAGTTGTAGCTGTACTTTCAGTTGGGTTTGTATTCTGGCCCACTTACTTTTCAGCACTTTCTTTTGTACTTAGTGTATTACTTCCACTTGTACTATGGGATGTTTTGTTTACTTTTATAAAGGAAATGCCATCCCATTTATTGGGATTTACGCCTTTGGTGCTAGTCTCCAGCCCCTGGCCTATGGAAGGCGGGCTTGGGGTAGTCACGACACAGGCCCCGAGGACGGGTCATGACAAATTGGTATCAGAGGAGTCATTTCTACCGTACAACATATAACTCTGATATTCCCTTTCTGTGAAGCAATAGTGTTAAGGGTACCGAGTGTGCTTTTCAGTTTAGGGAGTCTAGTGTTGGTGCGACAGCCGACGTATCCGTACACCAGGACCCAGACTACTGATTTCCGACTTTGTGCACAAAAAACATTGATTGCGTGTGTGTTTCCAAGAGTTTTAAATTCATCTCAAACCAGGTCATCTCAGCAGGTATAAATCGTTGATCGTGTCCCATCTGTTCAGGATTTCTCCACGCAGATAGTCAGTTGGAGTTCTAAGAGAGTGCTCGATGATGGCCCACCAAGCGGCGAGGCTCCGGTGTGGGGACCTTTTTAATATGTTGGCACCCTCGGCTGGTGTACCAGTATCACCACCACTTGTTGGGAAATAGGTGCCACCATCCTTATTAGCGAACAATACATGTTGGAAGAGCATGTTGCACGAGTTCCAGCAGCAGCAGACTCCGAGGTTACAAGGCAAGGTAGATTCCCAGACAGTAGAGCACTGGATGGAGGCGATTTGTAGTGTTTTCCTCCTAGACAAGACATCAGTAGAGTGGATGGTGGACTTGGGTTCTAGTTTTTTCCAGTGAGTGACCATTAGGATGGTCCACATAGCGATGAGGCTTCGGTACGTGGATCGAAACCTGAGATAGTGCCTTCGGGTAGTGTGTCAGCTATACATCGCTACCTGTTGGTCTGCAGTTACAACTGGCGGTACCGGTAGGTGACACATGTAGGCTTACTTCCTTACACGTGTTCCAACATCAGATACCCTCTAGTTCCGAGGTGAGCTCGAATCATAGGCGGTTGAGGACTGGCTTGAGGATGTGGCCGAATGTTTTCTAGAGCTTATACAGCTTCAGCAGGACGACAAGTCGGTAGCTGAGTATTCATCGAGGTGTACCGAACATTCCGGGTACTCGATGAATATGATTCGATCAGTTCTATAGAGATTAGACCTCTGAGCGTGGTGTGCTTATGGATATCCTAACTATCACTCTTTCCTCTATGCATTCCTACTCACGTTAGGGTTCTACAGAGAAACTTGTGTTAGAATGTTCTTTGGCTAAATGAATACAGCTAGATAATGTTAGATGTTGGAACGCAGCGAACTGGTGCCAGTCTCAGAGACTTTGGAATGCGAATGATTCAAAAAGAGTAAATGTTAAGGATAGATAAATCTGTAGGGTAGCAGACATGGAGGCAGAGCTAGGAGAGCATCATGAGGTGGTGTACATATCAACATGTTATAACCACTCGCCTTTGTTGTTCCCTCCAGGCTCAGGGAGCTGGAGGGAAGGGGAAGAGAGTAGCTTCATGCAGTCAAGGAGTTTGACCCAATGGATGTAAGAATAATTTGAGGGATAGTATGTGTCCACTACAAGCTGCCATAGTAACAGACGTTGATATGAATCATTCTTTCCTTCCATGAATCTTGTCCTAGACCTAGAGTTTCCGGTTAAGCTGTTGACTTGACCCTCATGTCTAGAGATACCTTAGGAGGAGACTCAATAATCACACTTACGCCGACAGTGTGGTCTGACCCACGAGGTGAGAGTTTCGGTTGGAATCTCTTGGTGGCAGTGTTGAAAACTTACAACGTTGGTCTCGGTATGGATTGGATTCACAGTTCATGCTCAGATTGACTGTATTAGGAAAAAAGGTTGTGGTTTATCTACAATGTTGGGATGGGGTTTTCCTTGGTCAGCGAAAAGAAAAACCCAGGAAGCATAGGATGGAATCATGCATAGGAGGGTGCGGCTGATCACTCGTGAGTCGGTCAACCTTACCCTCGTGGCAGCATGAGTTTTGAGTTTCAGTTCTAAACAGGAATTAAAAACCTCTTGAGTTCGAGGATGACAATCACGTCCTTATACGGGTCTCACCTCGACGAGGTTTACAGAGATATGGCCATGGTCGCAAGTTATCTCTGAGGTTCATCAGACCTTTTCAGGTCCTCAGCAAGGTGGGAGAGGTGGCATACCATTTGACCCATCCACCTTAGTTGCACCAGGTGCACGATGACTTCCATGTATCTCAGCTGAGGAGATACGAGCACGACCCTTCGCATATCATCAACCATGACGACATGGACGTTGGCTATGGTGTGACTTTCACAGAGGATCCAGTAGGGATCGAGGATCGACAGGAGAGGATCCTATGAGGACTGTCGATTCCTCAGGTGCGCTTTCACTGGTAGTATGGGAACCTCTAGGTTAGCACATGGGAGAAGAAGTCCCAGATGCGTGCTCAGTACCGCTTTTGTACCCCTAGTTTGTGTTAAAGCTTTACGGGGACATAAAGCCCTGAGGTGGGAGTAATTTAAAGACCCATAAATCTGAAGGAATTTTTTTTCTCAATTTTTTTGGGATTTTACAAGAACGCAGTTTCTGATGGTGCCTGGTTCTGAGGTCCGGTGTGCCCGGAATCAATTTCTGAAGTTTAGCTCGGGTAAGTTCATTGAACGAACGAGCGGGGTTTTGTATCTTTTGAACAGGTGCTTGAAATTAAAATCCGAGGGCACCGATGAAACCACAACGCCGGTAATTTCTTAGGAACACCTTTTCTGGGGTTGCGTTTTCTCGGGAGGAGATGTTAAAAATTGTGGAAAGTAAAAATAAAATTGAGCTACAAATTTTATTTTTTTAAGCGGTTATGACCTTTGAGAGGAAGTTGGGGAAACCACCCAAGTGAGGTTATGAGGGTGCTGGGGCCCACACAAACCCCACCCCTTCATTTTCCCTAACCCCCCTTAACCCTCCATTTTAATGACTTAGGTTTAATTACATAAGTTATTTCAGTTTTTAATTTCAAACTTAAGGATTCAATAATAAAATAAGAGGTGTCATATTTAATTATTGTTGGAGCATGTTGTGTTGAGTTTTTGGGAGAAAAAGGGGAGTCTTGAAGTTCCTCGTTCTTTGTCGAAGAACACGTAGAATGCACTGCCGCCGACGAAGAACACCGACCTCCGACGACAGACGACGGTGAGAGACACCTTGTTCGGAGATCAAAAAATGCCAACGATCTTCTTCTTCAGCGACGATCAATTCCGCGACGAACCTCCGCTCAACGATTTCGTCAAGGTAGGGGTTAAATTTGTGTATGTTTATATTCCAATGGTTCTTTCCTTCTAAAACAAAGAACGCGGATCAACTAAATATTAAGTTAAACCGCGAAAGATTTTGTTTGCGAGTTAGGAATTTTTGATTGCGGGGAAAACCGTAGTGGTTTTATTGTTGTTGTTATTCGTGAATTCTTCCATCATCATTACTCGTTTCAAATTCGACTGCTTGCTATCGATTAACGGGAGGGGGCTGAACTGCACAAACACAGCCAACCTTCTTCCCTTATCATTGTGATGTTGCGGTTTGAAGGAAAGTGATGTGGTGTCGTCGCACCGCGCGGGATCATACGGCAAAGATGTGCGGCGTTGTCGCACCGTGCCATTGAAGCCGAAGAAGGTCGCAGCGCCATCGCGCCGTGCCTGAGAATCACGAAAACACTGTGGCCGGAGCAAGGCCATGACGGATGGGAGCAGCACCGTCGCGCCGCGCCGGAAGGACCAAGGCCGCGACCTTAGGCCACGGCAGAGCAGGGAGTGATGGCCGATTTCCGGTCGCCGACATTGGAGCAGGGGGGTGCACTACTATGTTTGGGTGGCAGACCCCGGCGGGAAGCACTACTGTGTTTGGGTGGATGACCCGCGATACTTGATAGGAGGAGTACCTCAGCAGTCTTAGGTTAGTGAGCAGTACCTCAAAGTCGTGACAGGATCCCTATACACTCCAGAGACGGGGCTCTTCAGTAGTTATGGTTTTGATAATGAAAATCCTGGTTTGAGCTGAGTCTATGACCATTGTGTTTACCTCATGATTGAGATGGGTCACTTGATGACTTAGGTATATGTATGGGCATATATCTAAGTAGTGGTTATCTGTTGATTTATTAACCTTTGTGTTTCCTCATGATTGGGATGGGTTACTTGATAACATAGGTATAAATATGGGCTTATACCTAAATAAGGGTTATCTGTTGAGATTCCGCTTGTGGTTATACTTGTTGGATTTAGAGAGAGGTTTACTATCTAATGGTCCCTACTGAGTATCGTTATACTCACCCCTACACGGGTTATGCCCGCACCCCGTTGTGTTGGATACAGACGACGGGCAAATCTAACAGAGGCCGAGTGTTCGAGGACAGGACGATACCCGGAGGTGGACCTCACGACGATTCAGTATCCAGAGGTGGTCATCATGATGAGACGATACTCGAACGAGGTTGACGGGAGAGAGCATTTTGGAGGCTATCTGTACCTACCCTTCAGGTAGGATCTATGGCGGACGATCCAGGATCTACGCTATCTATACCTACCCTTCAGGTAGGATCCGAGGAGGAAAACCCAGAAGATGCTTTCATTCTTCCAGTTGTTTTTCTTTTTTTTGTACTTTCGTTCAGTTGTAGTTGTACTTTCAGTTGGGTTTGTATTCTGGCCCACTTACTTTTCAGACCATTCTTGAGTAATTAGTGTACTACTTCTGCTTCGACTCTAGTATGTTTTGTTTACTTTTATAAAGGCAATGTCTTCCCTGTAATCGGGATTTACACCTTTGGTGCTATTCTCCATCCCCTAGCCTATGGAAGGCGAGCATGGGGTAGTCACGACACGGGCCCCGAGGACGGGTCTTGACAATATAGACCTTATCCATCCCATTTGAATGTAGGTTTGTAATAGGGAAACAACTAATGATTAGGGGGAACACTTCATACCCATGACCAAACAGTCAAATAGAACAAGGTAATATAAATCAATAAATATTCATTAATCCAAACACTCCACAAGGAGAAATGTACCAGAAGTATGTAGATAAATATTAAATTAGTAGGTTATTTAGAAAAAAACATAACATCCATAAAGAAAAAATCATTGAATTCCCATGATATTATTGGATTAGAACTCCACTTTCCTTCACCATCACACATGGTCTCTCTAGTCATGCACACTTACCACCTCCAAGTAGTGATTCCCCATTTCATTCACTTCGTATCTCATAATCTTCAAATACGTGATGGGGAAGGTATGATTTAAAGAAAATATCAAAGTAGGTTCTCACTAAAAATTATATAAGAAATTATATAGAAACATAAACCATTTATCTATCAATGTAATAAAAGAAAAGGCATGGCATAAAATTCTCACATTTCCAGTCAATCAATATTTGAAAATAAGTATATGAATATTTTGTTGAAAAAAATTAAATTAATATCTTTATAAAAAGAGAGGGAAATAATAAAATTACTCCACTAACATTGGAATGTAATAGTAAAATATAAACAAATAAATGAAACATGGATATATACGCTAAGGTTAACTAGTTCCTGGCACTTGGATCCTCACACTACTTGAGCAATGAATCATGGATTAAGGTGGAAAATTTACCTAAGGCACATGCCATCAGGATGTAATGAATCAACATTCCATCAGAGAATTTCGTGATGAATTTGGTTTAGTTATATTTTTCATCACCAATCCATTTCATGGTGTAAAAGTCCTAGTGTTACTATCCTAATCACTAACTCTCTACTCAGGATCACATGCTCATTCAATCAGCCAATCAATTAATATTGGGAAAATTAATTCAGCTCTTCATTCGTGGTTCAATTTTCTAATTTCATGTTTCAATTTTCCATTTTAGTTTCAAAAGAAAATCATAGGTTTTCATAAAATTAATTACATTCAATTTTCTTATTAAAATCTATTTTCCTCAAAAATACACTTTAGAATATTTTACACATCAAGCATTCATATCCCAAAATTAACTTAATAATTTCAATGACTTTGATGATGGGTTTTTGTTTCACAATTACATTCTTCTATACATAATTAAACCAGTATTCTCAAATAAAATTCAAAATAAAATTTGATGATAAATTTAAAATCATGTATAAAATCAAGGATTCTTGTTTTAGGAAAATCCTTATAGAACCACCTACATTCTATTATAATATTAATCAATCTTCTAAAATGAGAAACACCAATGGATAGTCAACGGGCCGAAAAATCAAAAAATATTCCCTAGAATTACAAGTCATCAAATAAAATTTACAAACCATAAAAAAAATAAGGATTAAAAACTCTCAATGATTGTGACAAAGTAACAGATCTGGATTCCAAAATAATATAGTATTAACTTTCTAAAAATAGATCAATATTTTCCACTGACAAATTCATCTTAGAATAAGCGAGGTTTAAATATCCAAAATACTCTATAGAGATCTTCTAAAAGATAAAGTTTTAGATTAATTTTAATAAGGTGGTGATTAGAATTTATAACATTGGGTAGGGACATTAATTTAAAATTATTGGATATAAAAAATCATGTAACATGGTTTCCTCAGTTTGGCTATATAGTTAGAACTAACTTTTTACCCATATGGGGCTTCTATATAGAGTTTCATGGTTTGGACGCATGTTTTGAAAAATCATGTTTCAATTATATACTACCTAATGGAAAACATTATTAAGGGTCACCATTTTGGATCCCCATAATAAAAACCATGTGCTAACCATGATATCCATAATGTTTCATGTCACATAGTTTTGGAGAGAGGCCATTCTGTTTTCACTAACTGTGTTACCCCTCCAAAACCTTATATTATGTCCCATGGCTTCCTAGGACAACACAAATGGTTTCAACTAATCATTTATTAACCGTTCAGAAACCTAGAAACTCTCGAACCATGGAAACTGTAATAAGGGTTCATAGTTCGGCCACCCGTTCTGATAATCTTGTGCTAACCTTGTGATCCACAAAGTTTCGTGTAACATAGCATTAGAGAGATTCCATATGGTTTTCACTAATTGTGTTACACCTTCCAGAACATTATATGATGTCATGGATTCCATGTCCTTCCTGAATGGTTTTGTAGAAATATGTATCTACAATTCATAAACCCAGAAACTCCCAAGATTTCCCAAAAGTGTCAAAAAACACAAAAAAAAATTCAAACAATAGATGATTGAAATAAATGGTTAAAAGTATGTAAAATATGGAAACGGTATTTTAAAAAAATGGGAAGAAAATAAATTGATAAAAATAAATGTTTCATTTACACATAATGGGATAAAAATGTGAATAATGTCATTGTCAAGGTAAACAACAAAGAACAGAAATGTGATGAATAAAGTGAATATACTAACGAAGATTGGGAATATAATAAAATTTTCATGATGAAATAATAATTTAAATATTTAATCCCGAATATATAATATATATAAAAATGTACAAAATACTAATGAAAAGTATCTAAAGAGAAAATATTTATGGGTTTCCATAGAAAGTGTAGTAATTTAATTGAATAATTTCAATGAATTGAATGTGTTTCATAATAAATAAAGGAGTGTGAATGTATTACATGAAAAAAATACAAGGAAATGGAAGTTGAAAGAAATAAATATATTTATTTTTTAAATTACCATATTCAATTAATTTTTTAAATTAATGTTTGATTGCTCAGAGGATACATTTTTTCGGTTTTCTTATTTCTTTTCTATAACTGATAAAAACATTAGTTACCAACATTGTTTTGTTATGGGATAAAAGATGTATCATCGCATCTTAATGTATTAATCCATCCGAATGTTATTCAAGGAATATCATTTCATTATTATTCCAAGAAGGTATAAAAGTCTTTAAGATAATATAGGCTAACACAGGTGTATAAATCATTATCCTATCTGATCCAAGTGATCCATGCAGTAATTGGGAGCTGATATAAATCATGAAAAGTATATAAAAACTAATAATTACAACATGAAATGGGAAACTTTTATTGATTATTTTTTGTATAGGAAATTTAAAAAAATTGAATAATATAGAGATAGCCAATTTAGGCTCTATCCATTTGTTTTGCATTCATATTTGTAAAAAATATATAGTTCACTTTGATTAGTCAATAAAAGATAATTAATAAAGATACCGCAAGAATGATAAAGTTATTGAATCTTATAAATGTATTAATGATTTTTAAATTATGAAAGACCTCATACAATGAAAAAATACGTTCTTTCTTTTATAGACGATAAAAATTTTTGTTATTAAAAAATAATGAGTTTATTTTTTTATTCAAATAGTGATTTGGATTATGATTTTGATTATAAGTGAAAACATTGAATAGAAATTAATACAGAATAAACAAATTATTGTAAAAATGTGTACTATGTAAATGAATAAGATTAAAATATAAAATAATTGTTTCAATAAATGGATTTCATTATAAACCAAAAAATATTTAATTATAAATAATTATTCAAATTGGGAGAAATGAATATTCTATGTAGTTTTTTAATTTTTGTGGATATTTTTTGTGGTTTGAAACCAATGATTATGTTATGAGACATTTTTGGATTTCTATAAAAGCAAATAAATGTTTTAGAATATCAATTAATAAATTAAAAACATATATAAAGCTATTATGATTTTAATTATTATTTTTTATAATATTTTAAATGGAATAACTAGATTCTCATGTTAGAATAATTATGTTATTGGTGTGATCAACAATCTCATATTAATGGTGATTATATCATGATATTACATGATTATTTTAGTGCTAAAAATATTTCCCCAAATATATATAGATGTAAAATAAAGGAAATGAAGTTGTGTTTGTTTTTAGGTAATATAGTAGGCATTTTAAAGGGAAATTCCACGTATTTTGAATAAAGGTTATTTATCACAAATGAAATTTGATTGAAATGTTCTAAAATAATTAGAAAATCATAAAATAGGATTATAAACTTTTTTAATGTTATTTATAACACACACTAGGTTTTATATCTTAGTATACTAATACTCAAATCGATCCTTTCATAGCCTGAAGGGAATTCCAGATCCCCACAGGTTGGCATCGACCACCTGACATCACATGAACATCAAATAAAATATTTCTAACACAAGAACAATAAAGAGGGATAAGATAATGAAATTAAAATTTGGTTTTAAAAACATTCCATTATTATAAAATACTATACACAAATAGATAAATTATACAAAGGTAAAATATAAACCAAATGACAAAAAATCAACTTGAAAAAAAAATCTCGCAAACCATATGTAACCAGTTGACTATATCTCCACTAGTCACCACCATCACTCCAAGGTATTGTGGATCAAGAAAAACTACAACCTCTAAGTGAAACATTCTATTTCCCTATTCATAGTATAAAAAGACCTAAAAACTCCCAAATTAAATGGTAGGGTATGAGCTAAACATCCCAGTTGGGTCTCACCAAATGTTCTAAAGGAAATTCCCTACAAATAAACATTTTCGTTTAAATTTAAATGAAAATGGAATAAAAATTAAATTACTAATTTATAAGAAAATTTTCATCTAAAAATATATAGAAGATATATCAAAATAAGCATAAATTAACATTTTATATTAAACATTTATATAAAATCAACTACATGAATGAATCAATTATACAAACAATGGAATATGTAATCATGTCATCAATATAATGCACCATATTTATATGCCCTAAAGTACATTAGTTTTTTTCTATCGGATCCTATAGATTCTGAACAAATATCATGAATCATGTATGAGTGCACATTACTTATGGTTCAAGACATCTTGATAATAAATCAACACCCTATTAGGCGACCTATCATGGGAAATCATTCCAAACATGGTTAAATTACTCTTATAATTTTCAATCCATTTATAGGGATTGAAAGTCCTTGAAAAATTTTCCTAATCCACAATGAACTACTTTGGATCACAAGGGCTTCAATCTATAATTTATTCATTCATTAATAGGAAAATAATTCAAATCAATTCATAATTCACAATTCAATTCCCCAATTTCAGTATTCACATGCATTTTCAATTTCAAAACTAAATCACTGGTTTTAATCATATTAATTCCCATTAAAAAATATTTCATTATAATCCTATTATATCAATAATCGAAATCAAATCATTTCGTCAATTAAATATTAAATTCATGCCATCATTTTTTCACAAAACCCACATAATAATTTGGATTCAATTGAAATTTGTGATTTTTTCTCAGTCTCCCTGCCATTTAGAAATCAAACATCATGTCACCTCAATTTAGGGTTTCTAAATAGATTTAGAAAAATATTTCAAAAAAATTCAGAAAATTCTGCTTTTAATAGTATGTTAAATCCTTATAGAAACACTAATCATTAATCACATGATCATGAAAATCCACACTTATAAACAAGAACCCCAATGATGAACGAAGGTGAAGGAGATCATGGAATAAAAACTTGAACAAATATCCATATATAAAGATCTAATATATCAACAACATGAGTATTCAATTCTCTTAAAAGGGAGATAAAGGATAAAGAGAAAATTCTAAAATCAAGAGAGAATCCACATACCGTAGAGGGATCATATATTCCACCAGAACATTGGTCCACAATAAGAAATGTTGTAGGAGCCAATAAATCCACTTGGAAGCCACAAAATTCCATATAATCATTTTATGGTCTAATTTTGTATGTTAGAAATCGTAAATGGATTCTTCAGATATTTGAAAATATTTTTTATGGATAAAAAACATTCATGAACCAACTGCACAAAAACCATTGTTTATTCATCCCATGGTGTGTGGAGGTGTCCACACTATCTGGAAAACCCATGTACCCATTCCAATAGTGAATCATTGTCCACATGTTTTTTGTGTACATATTTTATGGTTTTCCCAAACCATGTACCAATAGAGAAAAAACCCAAAACCTCCAAAAAAATAAATATTGACCCAAAAAAACATGATACAAACCCCAAAAATTAAGAGATAAAAACAAAGGTCTATAATTTGTTGAATGAATGTAACCTTATGTTACAAATTCCATATTAGAAACACTTTATGTCCCCAATAATTCTCTCATAACGACTCCATTTCAAAGAGATGAGGTCACCAATCTCTTATCAGTGTATCACACAACCTGCTATCATGAAAATAAAAACAATGCTTCCATAACACAGAGGCCAAAGGTATATATTTCACATGAAGAACAATTTTAATAGAATCAGAAATTTTGACTAGATTCTCAGTCAGGGAAAATCAAGATCAATGTCAAGATCTTCCGAAATCAGGACATAATAAGTGTTAGGAATATTCTTCATGATCTTTGATACAAAAAGTATGTTATGGATCGACATCAATAATTATGTTAATGATAATTAGTATTCAATATTACGAACCCATTTAACAATCTTGAAAGGAACCACATTAATTAGTGTATTCTTTCCATAAGTTCCATGTCTTCAGTTACCAAAGTGATTTGGAACTATCAAAAACACATGGTCATAATCTTAAAACCCCAAAAATATCCATCAATTATCATCATATTATTTACACTATCTAAGAGTAATCACCATTATATTATTAATAAACTGGATCACTAACAATGTCTTTCGGAATAAACTAGATCCATCCATCGAAGTTTCACCAGTCCATGAACAACATAGTGGAGAAAAAAAATGTCAGACATACTAGGCATCAAAATGATCAATTATGATAACAGACTACTAACTATTATTATTGGAAAACTAAAATAATACTAAATATATGTGATAATATCCAATAATTTCAAGAACAAAATGAATATAGAATGTCCTCAAGTATTTTTATAGCTCATTATTTCTTTCCATCCATCTATGGATGATATTTCAGGATCAATCGAACCAGAAATCACAATGCCTCTTAGACGCCTTTTTGAAAAATGATCCATAAAATATGGATTACAATAAGAGACTATATAATATGAAACATCATAAAATTTTAAAATCTCATACATATAGATACTTTCCAAATCCTCAGGTTGGGTTGTATCCTCAATGGGAATAAATTAGATCAATTTGGGCAGCTGATCAATCACTGACCATATCAAATTATTCCCTCTAGGGGTGAATAGAAACCCAATGATAAAGTCCATAAAATCTCATTACACTTCCATGATGTCATAGGAAGGGGTTGAAGTAAACCTGTATGTTTCTATTACTCAACCTCGATTTATTATAAATTATAACAATGAGAAAAAAAATTAGAGACGTCTCATTTCATTCAAGTGTACTAGAATTATCACTGCATATCATAGAACATATTTGTGTTACTAGTGTTCACCACCCATAGAGAATTATGGAAATTCACCTTGATAACATTCCTCATTGATAAAGATTCAATATACCAGTTTTGGAAACATAGGTCACCCTCCTAAGTGAATGACCAATCACAGATTCTCTACCTACCATAAAAAAGAGTCACTCATGCCACATAATTAATCATAGAAATATCGGTCCAAAAGAATCATCTAGATAATAGTGGAGGTCAACTAAATGTTTTTTAGAAGAACATCTGTCACATCCTCTTGAACTTCCATATATATCTGAGAAATTAGAGACATCAAATTCCACACTTCTGACAAATATTTCACATCCTAAATGGTATTTTCCTTCTCAAATTTATAAAATGGCATTCCCCATAGAATGGGTGTATGAAATGATGATATCAAAGGATTAAAGGTACTCTACCCATTGGATGTAATGATGTTTAAAAAAAATTTGAGAGAAGATTTAACATAATATTAATTTTTTTAGAATAAATAGTAATACTTTCTCTGAAATTGTCATGACTCCTACTCATAAAAGCATGCATCATGACAATGATATCAAGATCAGGGGTTGGATAGTTTTTCTAGTGTGGCTGAAGCATTATGGAACTATTAGCTACCATGTTCTCATCCTATAAAAGAATGAAACTTAAACCTAAACCAGATGCATCAAATATGACTACATTGACTTGAACAACTACTAAAATAGTCAACATAGGTGATGAACTGAAAATAAATTTCAAATAATCAAATGAACATTGTCATTTCTAATCCCACATGAACTTACATTCATTCCAAGTGAGTTAAGTCATCAGATAATACACTTTTGAGTTGTATTTCATGAATCAATGGTAATAAAACACTAATTCAAAGAAGCACCAAATCCTAAAAACAATACAATATTTCTCACATGTCATAAGAGCCTTCACCTTTTCCAGATCGAATTAAATACCATGTTCTAAGACCATGTGTCCCATGAACATTACATCATGAATGAAAAAAATCCCATTTTAATAGCTTGGCATAAATTCAGTGATTCCTCAAAATTTCCTAAACGCTTTTAAGATGAAACACATGGTCTTCATTAATTTTATATAAAACTAATACATCATCCACAAATACCACCATGAAAAAATAAAGGTACACATGGAATATCCTATTAATTAATCAATTAATACTATAGTATCATTGGTTAGACAAAAAGGCATAACAAGTAAGTCATAATGGATATACATACTCTTAATGGATTTCATCGAGATGGAAGATTCATTGATTTTAAACTAGTGGTAACAAAATTGTAGATCAATCATTGAGAACAACATCACCAATATAAACTAATTAAAAAATTACTGAATTGTGGTAACAAATATTTTTTCATTACCATAACTAGATTTAGTTTTAGTAATAAATGAAATGGATAATTTTCCCATCAAATTTGGTTTTGAAAAGAATTTTTACCACCCAAGTCTGCATAATTTAATTTTCAAACAAATTATCTAGATGTTTTTAAAAAACATTAAATTTATATGGTTTCATATACTAAGATGGAATAGATATGGGTTTGTTACAAGATAGTAAATTAATAAATAACTATAGTTTCTATTCTAGTGGAAAGTCAGAATATTCTTATAGAATCACATTGGGATGATCAATGAAAAATGGAGTAATATCACACCTCAGTTATTTATGCTCCAAATCATAAGTACATACATATATTACCCTAAAAATCTATTGAAAACGGTTTGTAACACTACTCAACCCCATGTTTGATTCTCCATAAACAATATGTCACACCCCATTGGGTGTAGCGAAGGAGGCCTCGTGAATATAACAAACAGTCTGGGATTCACAAAAAATCAACAAATACAACCTAAAAATTACATCATGAGGTTTATTATCAAGGGTATAAAAATTTCACATGATATCAATAACTAATAGAGACAAAACGTAGAAGGGACATCAGAGACCCTTCACTCTCTTTATTTTGAGGGGCATAGTAATATTCATTACATAAGGTAGTATCTTTATATGTTGATTTAGGAAATTCACAATATGAGTCAACATGAAAAAATGAGATGCACCGGTATCAAATAAATTAATCGCTATATATAATGATATTGTTTTGGACCTCTCACTATCACTGGACCCACATCAGCCTCCTCTTGAGACTCTTTCACTACATAAAGAAGCCTCATTCCAAATTTATGTAGTTATAACCCCTTATTCATTGAAGTATATGATTTCACCACAATACTTGTAGATGTAGATTTGATTATGAGTACATCTAGATTATAAAATACATGAATGAACTTTTATTGGTGGCCTAAGTGACCACATGAACTATATATCATAACTTCCATAGTAAAAAAATATTTTAAAAGTCTAACCTTTCCACACTGAAATAAATACATAAGCCCTCTACTGGAAATTCCAAGAGGTATTGATGCATCATTATTTCTAGAACCAACACAAGACACATAATCTTTTCACATTACATTAATGAAACTAAAATAACTACCAATATGGGAAACATTAACTCCCATCAACCCTGACATAACAACCAAGTCAAGGGAATTCATAAACTCTTTATCAACATATCCTCATAAGAATTTATTTTTACCATGAAAACATTTGACCATATTTCAGATCAAAAACAAGATATAAAATCTTGAAGATTTATTTTTCTCATAATTAACTAACTGAGGTGAAAATTGATAATGTTTAGAAAATGGTTCACATACTGATTCATGATTCAATCTCCTTTCTTGAGGCTAATAAACTCCATAGACCTATCTAGGACCATAGATTCTAGATAAAACATCATCATGAAAAGAACTATAAATTTCTTCTACTCCAAGTCATCGTGATTCATTAGTATAACCCTTGAATAAAAACTTCTCATGTTATACCCCTAAGTCCTGAATTATGAACATTTAAGTATAGTAGAATCATTAGTATTCAAGAACTCCAAAATAAGCTCAATATTTTTCAACCAATCCTCTACCTCTGGAAGATCATTTGATCATTGGAAAGAAAGTTATGTTTGTTGAAGATAACCATAAGAAAAATTTCATGTTCCATGACATTAAATTTCAATTATCATATATTGAACGAGGAGTAGACTAACCACCTATACCAGATCTTGGACACCACACAAGACTATATCAACACAGTTTTGGTCAATTAGAGGATTTATTTGATGTGGTTCACCATCATCTTCCTTATATGATCTCTTAAAACATCTACTCTGATGAATGAAGATACACAACATCAACACAAAAAACAAGTACATCATAAATGATAAAAATATCATCATATGAATCAATATATATATTAATTTAAATTCCATCCAAATAACTAAAATTTTCTAGGACATCAGAATTCTGAGATCAAAAAGGGTGATGAATAGAATCAATACAATTTATTCCACTAAGAATATTTTAAAAAAATCTATTGGGAAATAAGTCTTACAAAAATAATATCTAGTTATTAACTCACTCAAAAATATCTCATGGGTCTTGATAATCCTTCCTCCCAACTACGAGGACTTCCCATAAAAAATTATGAAGTCTAAAAAAGAAGGTCTTCCCGAACCTTCAATAAAACTTTGTCATGAACCAACCCTGATACAAATATAAATTAACACCCAAATCAGTATTGACATATCCCAAAGGTAATTCAAAAAACAATGGATTGAATACTACATCCTAGATTAATATCAAAATTAATGGAAATAGTTTTTAGAAAATCTTAAAAAAATTGAATATGATAAATCGATATAAATTTGATATCCCGAACACTCCCAAAGGATAAAATTCCATAAATAGATAGATAAAATATCCAAATGTAAGATATAATCCAAATGAGAACATAAGATCATTCTATACATAGTCTCCCAAACTTGTGTAATAAGTGGACCATAGATCCACTAATCAGCAGCATCACTATATAGTCATGTCGATCATGAAAAACTACCACCTTAAAGTTGATCTTTCTCTTTAACTCAACCTTAAATACTAATATCTATAAATTACCAAAAAAAAGGTAAAGCATGTTCTAAACCAACTGGTAGGGCTTCACCATGTTTTCTTTAAGAAAATATTTAGAAATATACCGTTTATGTATTTAGTTTAAATTAATAATTGAATGTAATTTCATTTGAATATTTTCTACAAACCATTCTGTGATAAAAAAATATGGAATATATGTCAAAATTAGATTAAATGAACATTTGATATAAAAAAATTATATAGAATATTATTCATGAATAAAACTATTCTATGAACAATGGAATGTATAATCAAGTCAAAAATATAAAGAACTATTTTCATATGACATGAGGTATGTTAGTTTTTAGTTATTGGATCCTAAAACTTCTCAATACTCATCATGGTTCAAGTATGTGTTCACACACCCTATGGCTCAAGCTATCGAGATAATCAATAAAAAAACTCATTATGGGACCCATCATGAGAAATCATTCCAGAATTTTTTTTGTTAGTAATGTCTTAATCACTCCATTTATATGGATTTATAGTACTATCATGATTATCCTAATTTTCTTCTAACTACTTAGTCTCTAATGTGCTTCAATAAATTAATCAATAAATCAATCATTCTTGGGAAAGTCATTCAAATCAATTCACTATACACAATTCAATTTCCTAATTCCATGTTAAATCTTCCTTTTTCTTTTCAAAAATATAAATGGTTTTTATCTAGTTCATTCCTACAAAGAACATATTTCATTCTAATATAATGTTCTTGGAATTAGCATCCATTAAATTCATAAAACCATCTTTTAATTAAAGCGATCATTTTTTCCAGAATCCACCCAATAATTTCAACTTCATTGAAATCAAGGTTTTTTAGAATCATCATTACCTTCACAAATCACCTCAATTATCAGTTATAAAATCAATTATAACTTATTTGAAATCAATCAAAAATAGGATTTCAATTTTAGGTTAAATCCCTAAAGAACCAACAACATTAAGTAACATGATCAACTAAAACAACACTCATAATAGGACAAATTGATGAAAAATTAAAGTGAAGGTGATTAATAAATAAAACGTCAAATCAAAAATGATAAAAAAATCCAATCCTTAAAAACTGTGATGATTAACCACTCTGAAAAGGGAGATAATGTAGTGAGATAGAAAACACAAATCAATAGAGAATTTATATTTTAGAGAGAGATCACATCTTCCAATGATGCTTTAATTTGTAATAAAAATGTTTATAAGAGCCAAAAAAATCCACTTTAGAGCCACACAAGGAAAAATTATTGTGTTAGGGTTGAGTAGGGATTGTTAGGAAATGTAAATTGGGCTCCCCTCTTTTTTTAAATAAATTTTAATGGGATTAAAAACATTAACATATGGTTTTCTGGGTGGGACACATGACTAGAAGTAATTTTTCAACGTAATAGTGTGCCCTTAAAGGGATTATATAAGCAGTGAATGGTTTAGCCTTGCTATTAAACTAATCATGGGAAAATGGTGGAAAATCCTCGATTCATTGGTTACATAGTTTAGAGGGGTTGTTATATGGTTTGGAAAAACTCTCCACCCCTTTCCAGTGGATCAACAAATGATGTATGTTTTTTTGGGAAAAACAACATGGTTTTCTCTAACCATTCACAAACTGTTCACAACCACCAAAACATCCCAAAAACTTTACACACCAACCAAAGAATACCAAGACAATACCGAAGCATTAAGAGATAAAAAAGGGATTCAAAATTACCTGAAAATTTTAATTGGATTTTATAAAATCAATTAAAATTAATAGTGTAATAATGACTAGAATTTCTGACAAGCAGTTGAAGTTAAATAATACCTTATACATGGATGGTTTGATGTATGAAATATTTAGAGTCTAAAAACATTATGATAGTGAAAAAATATTTCTCTATGAAAATTATTTCATTATAAGTGTAAAGGTATGGAATACTATTTAATAAAAAAATGATGATATGAAATATCATTAATGTATGTGAAGTAAACATTTGTTGTTACTGGAAAATGAAAGATGAGAACTCCTTATAGACTAGAGAGTAGGTCATATACTCTAAAGAAGCATGAGTTTTTTAACTCACAAAGGAGTTGTGTATAACATACTTTTGTATAAAAATAATTTTATTTGAATTTTAAATACATGTCGAAAGGTAAAAATGATGAATTATATAAAAATTAGAATATATTAAGAAAAATTATCATTAAATGATTATTTTTATGATATTTATGATCTTATTAGGGGAAAGTAAAAAACTAATAATGACAAATATTTTAATTTATTTATTACTTCTTTTAGATTATCTATATCATATATATAGTAAATATTTTTTATGGGTTATTATTGAATATAATGCGGCATAAGACAACTTTAAAGCCCAAAAATAACAAAGATCTATCTAATCATTTGTAATTAATAATAAAATGATTGAATAATGGAGTAACTTTTCATTTTATTTTCAAACATGTTTTGGATGTAAATAAACATTATGAAACCAATGGATTATTCCTTCTTAAGGAAACCATGGTTTTAAAAAATCTCCTAATGATCAAGGAGATTCTTTATCCTTATAATAATTTTCTATATCTTTTTCAAAGGTAGTAAAACTTGAAAGAGATAGATTTTAATCATTAAGAAGTACTAACTCTAGTCACTAAAAAATATTCAAAGACTAAAAATTACATATATAGGAATTCAATTGACTTTAAAATTACTCGCTTATTAATGAACATTTAATTAATTTTCTCAAATGTATCAAATCTTTCAAACATTTTCACTCCTACAAATTCATCTATAGTCAGCACTCAAAATGGTCATTATTAGTTCTAAAAAGACCTGAAAAGAAAAAATGACCTAAAGGGACTAGGAGAATTATCAGTCCTTACAAAATCATAGATAATGACCACCATCAATCATGCCTTTGGTTAGTTTTGATAAATATAACCTTTATCAATAATTATTTAATGTTAATAAATGAGGTCTTTATTAGTGTTATTTTTTAGATGAAAAATATTTAAAAATATTGTTAAATAATGTTTCACTACAGTAACTCCATTTGTCAACACTATATCCCTGATTTTTATTAGTTTTATAATCCCCCACACCCCAAACCCATGTCCTTGGTCAAGCCCACCCACCTTTTATTAGTGCTTTCACCCCCCTTTATGAGGTTTCATTCTATTTTTAGCACTTCTCGCACCTAAATCAAAATCAGGAACCTCTAGATTCATTCTCAGACACATTCACCACTATATTATATATATTTAGTTAATATTTTATAAAATATATATATATATATATATATTTAATTTTTATTTTTATATTTATTCTTAAAATTATACACATTTATATAATTATTTTAAATTTCATTTTTTAAATATGCCTATATATTTTATGTGTAGATATAAATTTTATATATATAAATTTTTATATATTAATATATATATATATATATATATATATATTGAGATATATTTTTATAAAAATTTATATATAATTTTATATTTTGATATAAGTTATCTTAATTTATTGATAATATTTCTTTCGACTATGTTTATATACTATAATTACGGTTAATTACATATCTATAATAATAAATTTATATATGACTGTTTCGGTGCGGATGTGCGTCGGGTTACGCTGTTCCGCCAGGACGCGTTCACGCGTGCACCCGTCAACCCGAGGGGATGGGCGCGCGGCTTGTGGTCCCGCAGTCCCGCTTTCCAAAGGCGGGCGGCATCCGTCCCTTATTCAGGGGCGTCTGCTCCTTGATCGAAACCGGGATGATGGGACGTCGGCTCCTCCTTCCGTGGACGTCTCCTCGGAACTCGTCGCCTAATCCGGGTCTCCCTCATAGATTTAAGAATGTTCGTGAATCTCGTTCCCGGCGCCATATCTTCATGGACACCGGTTAATTACGCTGCTTCCGCCCAGACGCTCCAAGGAGTCTGGTCGGGGCAGCAACCTGCGGTGAGGAGACCGGGTGGCTCTGGGTGTTGGGGGCGTGTCCTAACACTGCGCCTCTGCATGTCTGCCTTCCGTCCCTAATAGGGCTTCTCGAAGGCGTGATGGCCTGAGGCATCCCGCGCTTGGCGCGGGGAACTGTGTTACCTGAGGTTTTCCTCAGCTTCCCATGTTTAACACGGGGTATGCCGCGAGTTTAACATCCAGCTGGGACGGCATCAGATTGATCAACACGAGGAGTGGATCAGATGACAGAACCCCTTGTGGGGAACCTCCGACGCTGGGGCCAACACATGGGCGGCTTCCCGAGTGAAGTGGAGTGGGATGAAATGGCATGACCCCACCGGGATGTGGCGGCCCGGGTAAGGATCAGGATGGATGATGGAGTGAAGAGCTTGGACCCCGTAGGGGCTTCCTACGTACCGTGCGTTAGCGCGGATCAAAGTCAGCGTAGTTCGGATATACAGTTTAACGTCATGTTGGACGTCGGCAAGCCGACTCACAAAGAGATCGAGGCCGCCGGGCAGAGGATTGAACCGAACCACCTCGCACAGAGGGGGATGGAACGGCCAGGTGGATCACAGTTTTACGTCATGCTAGACGTTGGCAAGCCGACTCACAAGGAGATCGAGGCTTCCTGGAGAAGGATCGAACCGAACCACCTCGCACAGGGGGGGATGGAACGGCCGGGTGAATCACAGTTTCACGTCATGCTGGACGATAAAAGGAGAAATAGAAAAAGGGGGAGTGGGGAAGTACAATGGAGATACACACGTGCAGTCCCCCACAGAGGCGGATTCATAGGTGAATCAACGCAAGTGTGAACCCGGGAGGGGTCCACTGATGGACGAACCGACGTGAATACGACCGGGACGACCAGGTGGTGGGCTTGAACCTCGGAGAGGCTTCCTACGTACCCTGTTTAGAAGACAGGGATCAAAGTCCACATAGTTCATTCTGTTTGCAACACTCTACCCCCGTGGACGAAGGCCACTCCAATCCCGACATCCCTGTAGAGACGAGCGGGTGGGGCCACATCCAAACCGGGAGGACCCTGCGTGCGAGGCACGAGATCGGGTGAAGCGGACGGCTTAACGTCTTGCCGGACGAAGTACAGTTTAACGTCGTGTGTTGAGGACGAAGCGGACGGTTTAACGTCTCGCCGGACGAAGTACAGTTTAACGTCGTGTGTTGAGGACGAAGCGGACGGTTTAACGTCTCGCCGGACGAAGTACAGTTTAACGTCGTGTGTTGAGGACGAAGCGGACGGTTTAACGTCTCGCCGGACGAAGTACAGTTTAACGTCGTGTGTTGAGGACGAAGCGGACGGTTTAACGTCTCGCCGGACGAAGTATAGTTTAACTTCGTGTGTTGAGGACGAAGATGCTTGGCAGTTTAACGTCTTGCAGCGCGGACGATGGTGCAGTTTAACGTCGTGCGGGACGTAAACGCCTGGCAGTTTAACGTCTTGCAGCGCAGACGTGGCACAGTTTAACGTCATGTTGGACGTATGCTGCCGCCTAACGGGTCCGTGTCACTTCGTGCAGGCCTGGAGGGCCGCACGGGAAGACAACGCACGTTGTGGGCACCCGGGATGAAGGCCACCGGGCGCCACGCAGGCGGGTACCCTCAGGGGGTCAAAGGGGGCGACCCTGGCGGCTTGCGCGCAAAAGAGGAGCTTTGCGCGCAATACCGCGGGTCGGCGCGCAAAAGAGCGGGCTGGCACGCAATTGGGCCAGCACTTTGCGCGCGGATGATAGAGATTGCGCGCACCGGGCTTCGGGTAGCGCGCGGGGGGCAACGGCTCATTCTTTAATCGAATGGCCACTTTGAAAATGGGGGGTGCGCGCAATCGGGTTGGATTGCGCGCACCCGGGGGCAATTGCGCGCAAGAGGCTTCTTTTGCGTGCAAAACCTTTGGGTGAAGGGTTATTCAAAAGGAAAGGATCCAAAGGGATTGCGCGCGAAGGCGAACCCCAAGGCTTTCTTGCGCGAAAGAAAAGAGGTTACCTGAAGATCGGCATTGCGTGCGGAAGGGGTTGGATTGCGCGCACGAGAGACCTTTCGAATTCTGGCAACCTTCAAAACGTCGGGGGTCGCCTTATATTTATAGGCAACCCCGGGCGCGGAATCTAGTGCGCGGGCACGAAATTCTCTTCGCGGGCGCGAAATCGGGCCCGGCACGCAAGGGAGTCGCGCGGGCCACTGGCGCGCAAAATTGCGCACCGGCCCAGCGCTTTGCGCGCATCCCGGGAGGTTTGCGCGCGGCTCATCAACTTTGCGCGCGGGCCTCCAAAATTCCGCGCAAGCCCTCCGGGCCCTCCGAAACGTGCTTCCGACTCCAAATATGATCTCACTTTCCGCATCCGGAGCTTCGTTTGGGAACAAAGAACTTTTCCGGCGTCTACAAAAGCCCCCCCTCGGAATCTGATCGGCGAGAGGTCGCAACGATCAGGTTCCGAGGGAGTCGCCGGAATGCCGAAGTCCTGGGTGGCGCGGGACAATGGCGCGCAAAAAAGGGCGTCGGGCGCGAAATTTGCTGCCGCGGTCACGTAAAACGCTTTCCGCGCAGCGCAGACTCGGGCCTCGCCTATAAATAGGGGCCCTGGGTCCCCCGCACCGTACACTGGCCTTCCGCGCGATAAGCCTCTAAGCTCTCGTGCGCGAAATTGCCTTTTCCGGCGTGGAATTCGCCCGCTCGTCGCGCAAACCTGTCCTGAATTCGGCCTTCTTTTGCGCGAACACCCGGGGTTTTACGCGACAGACTTCCCGATTGCACGCCGTCCACTAGGATTGCACGCCAACTCTCAAACTTCTCTACCAGCCTCATCCGATTCCGCACACTTCATCCCTTAACCCGCACGACTCCCGAATTTTCTGAGATGGTCGTGAATCAAGGAAATGAGGGGGATGCCGCCACTCGCAGATCTGATATGGTGACGAACGAGGAGGTCTACGGAGCCAAGGAGATTGTTTCGAACAATCAATCCTTGTTCGACTTGCTGACGCCGGCCCAGAAGACATATCCACTGTCAGACAACCTGCCGCTCTGGAACTTCAGCATCCTAGATGAGGTTCTGGTGCCAGGGTTCGAGGTTGATGCGCCATGGACCTGGGTGACTCGGGAGGACGAGCTTCCCCGCTATAACATCACCAACAATGGGCATCCTGCTAGGGAGACCAGGCATTTAGATGTCTACGTCCTGAACCCGAGGACGCGAACCATTGACGGGGGTGAGCCTACTGCGGAGAATTCTCCAGCCCTCTACTCGAGCAAATATCGCCAGAGTGTTACTGACGACACCAAGGGCTGGCTGAAGGACTGGGACTTGCGGTCTGGGGGAAATTTCACCAGTGAATGGGCCTGGGCGTTCTGGGTACGCCACACTTGCGATCACTTCGCAGAGGAGCTGCGGTACATCGGCCTGTTTGAGGCGGTGTGGACGTCGCAGTTCCACTTCTACCAGCAGTCCGATCTCGGGCCGGAGCTGTTCACCCGCTGGTCCCCGGATACCAACACCTTCCATCTTCACCATGGGGAGGTCGGCATCGGTCTCTGGGACATCCACTGCATCGGAGGTATCCCGCTGGAGGGTTACCAGTACGATGAGTTCCTGCCTCCGAAGAACACCTGGGAAGACAGGTCACAGACTCCCATTCTGACCTGGCATCTGCTTGACCTGGCTACGCAGCGACTCGGGATCAAGGACTTCCAGAAGGACATAGCCTACAATGAGTGGTTCGGCCAGTTCTTGGAGCATGACCCGGCGGTCAAGATGCCAGGCAGGGGGAAGCGGTGCCCGACCGCGGCTTAGAGGAGCCGGAACGGGTCGTACTGGCGGGTCCTGGAGACGGGCGACTACCGCTCATGGGGGTACCGCGTCATCGAGGCCCGGGACCCGAATGTCCGGTACGCGGCGTTCCTGGCCACCTTTCTGAGTGGGTGGCTCCTGCCAGTGCGGGACGCGAGAATGGGCGTCCGCCCGGCGACACTGGCGATGGCGGGCGCTATGGCCGCCAACAAAAGATATAACCTCGGGGTCCCAGTGTTGGCTAAGTTGTACGCCATCCTGGGACGCATCTCACGAGGGGGGTCGCCATGAAGGATCTGTGGGCCCTTCCAATTCTTCCACGGCTGGGTGGCTGCTCACCTTGGTGGGTACACGTTTCCGAACGCCATCATTCCTCCGGGCAACGGCCTGCGACCCTCCCTGCTGAACATTGCGGGGGTCGCTCCGATGACCCTAAGTGAAGAGGGCGTGAGGATTCGGATTGGAAATCATGCCAATTTCAACTTCAGCCCGTTCCCCACTCCCGTCGGCCAGATGATCGACAATGGGCAGGGCCCGCTGGAGCAGCATGAATACTTCCTGAACATGCGGGGCGGGGTGCTCGTGGCTCGGATCGACGGGAAGGTGATCTGCGAGCCTTACGTGCCAACCCGGTTCGCCAGGCAGTTCGGGTGCCTTCAACGGATGCCGAAGAGGGTATTCACTGCTGTCCGGGAGGAGATGAACCCCAGCGTCCTTCGCCAGATGTGGCTGATGTTCGTCGCCTTTGGCTCTGGCGACGTCATCACTCTCCCTCCTACCGGGGTCGACGCAGGCTTGGCAACCGAGTACGCCGAACACTGGGCCATCGCGTACCCCGAGGGGCTTTTACGGAAGCCAGTTCGGCGGCTCGAAGTCACCCGTGCGGAGACCGGGCGTCAAGGAAGGAGGCGAGGCGCCGTTACACGGGGGAGAACGGAGGCGCGCCAAGCAGCGGAGCCGGCGCGGGCAGGAACTTCGGCAGCGGGCACATCGCAAGCTGCCGCCACGACTTCAGCGCCCAGAGAGGGGGCACATGCGGCGGTCGGGGAGCGGCCCGGGAAGCAGGTAAGGCGTCTGCTCGAACCCTCCCATGATACAGTCTTCCCGGCGCTGTGGTCGGCCTGGATGACCCTGCGGCAGTCACTGGGGACCGACGCCATCTGGCGAAGGATACTCAGAGAAGGAATCCATCTGCCATAGGTCGGGCGCCTCCATATCGCCGACAGGGTGGACTTCAACCGGCAGTATGCGTATCTGACGGCCATGGACGAGTACGCGCGCCAACGTGGTCAGCGTGCGGAGCCATCCCTTCTGGTGAAGGTGATTCTCGGTCTAGAGCCCGCTCCAGAACAGATGCCGCCGGCGGAAGATGACAGTAGCAATGACTCCGAGAAAGAGGAGGATATGGGGGAGGATGAAGGATCCGAGGGAAGATCCCATCAGGGGAGCCCGCGGGAGAGCGGCGAGGTGGCTGGCTCTGACAATGTTGATGTCACTGAGATCCTCGAGGTCCGCTTCTATCCCTACTCAACCTGCTTCATCCATTCTCTTATGCAGCTTCTAACCCATTTCTCCATCTTTCTCAGGATCACACGGATGTTGGTCAGGCGTCCTCAGCGGGAGTAGGAGAGGCTCCAGCAGGACAAGGCGGGGGCCAGACGCCCATCATTGAACTGACAAGCGTTGAGGGGTCCCCTGCTGCAACTGTTCCTGCGGCGGCCGGGATAGCGGAAGATGACGCTCTAAACTCCCGTAAGTCTCCTTAATTTACTGCTGGTGCTTGCCGTTGACGATCCGTGACTAACCACGGCATGCCTTGCATAGCGATCTCAACGCTGGAGGCTCGTCGGGTTGCCGAACCCGGGCCATCTACGAGTGGACCAGTGGCAGACATGCCGCCTGCTCCGGAACAGACTTCCCACACCGAGCCGGCCCCACCAACTGCTGATCAAGGGGCTACGGACGTCGGCGGTGCTGACATCGGAGAGAGGTCGGGGGCTGACGAGGGTGTCAACGCCGCCGGGGAGAGAGAAGAAGGTCGCCCGGATGTTGGGGAACCTATCCCCCATGAGGACATCCCAGGGGCGGACCCTGCAGCAGACCTGCTGGCTGCCTTCCCTGCCTACCGGCCTGCCGACCCCAAGGAGATGGATGACTCGGACGCGGAGGCGGTCGAGGAGAGCCGGATAGCGCGCCGAAGGGGGTGGAAGTGCATCCAGCGCTTCCTCAAGCAAGACCCATCGGAGTGGCTGGGGCGCATGGGATCACTTCAAACCTGGCTGCGCTTGCTGTGTGCCGGGGGAGCTGATGCTCAACGCCTCCATCTGACGGTCCGTGATTTCATGGCCGAAAAGATGTGCGAGAGCTGCCGTCGTGCCGACGTCGCACAAAGTCGGGACATGTCGGAGAGCACGCGGGCGCTTCTCGCGGCGGAGCAGGAAGTCTGGCGTCTCGAAGGGCAGGCGGCAGAGAAGGAGGCCTTCGTCGCAGCGTGTACTGAGCTTGTGGAGCAACTATCGGCCCAACTGATCGACGCCCAGGTACAGCTGACGGAGGTGGGCCAATGGATGGTCACACTCCAAGTCGAGCGGGAGCGTGCACAGGCCAGGATCGACGAACTGCGTGCTGCGACCGCCGACGAGGAGAGGGCACACAGAGAGCGAGAAGCAGCCCTGGAGGCCGCCAGCCAAAGGGTAGCGGCGTTAGAAAGACTTATCCAGCACGCTAATCCCTAGGGGATTTGTTTTTTCCACTCCCAGAACATTTGCCTCCGCTACTCAATATTTTGATCCATTTGTATGAATCACCATATTTATCTGCATCTTTTGGTTTAACATGCTCGACCACAATTCATTGCCTTGCGGGAGCGTTAACCAAGCTTCAGGCATCCACAATTGGGCCTGGATTTCTAGAGAAAAGAGGGAGGTCATTCCTAGGAAAGGAGACCTCAAGCCTAATCAATGTATCATCCCCCCAACTTGTTCCGACACACGAGCGGGACAATGCTAGGGGCGTTGAGATTTTATCCGAACATAGGGAAATGAGAAAGGGTGAATCGCGCATCCCGGATTCAGAAATCCACAACGGTTGGACTTCCAGGAAATGCCCAAGACGGCAAGCGGACAATGGATCAATCAACCATACTACTGTGATAGACGGACCGAAGGTCATCATCCATATTGCAGGAGCCGGATCACATGTCATCATCAATGCCGCTTTGGGGGTTCCTTCAGGCACAAGGGTGGAAATCCAGATCAACAGGGCATGCGAAGCGTGGGGCGAAGTGACGATTTGTTCGGATAGAATCCAACGCTCTCAAAATTGCGCCACCGTGGGGAAAGCGTATTAGGCGGATGCACTAATCTGGCCGTGAATCACCCCAATTCTCAGACAGAACCTCTTTGACGAGGAAACTGTCGCTTCCCATAATTGCGATGGGGCATCCCAAGCTGAATCGGGGAGAATATCACAACTGCACCACTCTACCCGAAGTCAGGCCAGACGGCCGTCGACGAGGAGGGGCGGGACTTGGCGATCCCTGAGGCTGGACCCGAGTCGAAATGCCCGGGCGTTCCTACGTACTCCATCAGGCTGGAGATCAAGCCATACGTAGTTCTGCGAGTGCAGTTTAACGTCATGCAGGACGCAGAACCCTGTTTGGGGAGATCTTAGTTTAGGGTCGTAGAGCTCGGACCATGCGGGCATATCTTAGTTTAAGGTCTTAGAGCTCGGACCATAAGGGGAGATCTTAGTGTAAGGTCTTAGAGCTCGGACCATAAGAACCTCAAAGTACGCCGCATCGTGGTCCTATCCCCTGTATATGAGAAGATGCACTGGGGGATAGTGTCAAGAGTGTCGAGATTTTGCCTGGTCAGAATGGGAGGTGGAAAATGTGATGTGAATCATGCGGCCATTCACTCAAGGACCGGGGGCACCGGCGTAACGATATGGGAGTACTGCCAACCGTGGCGGAAAAGCAGCATCAATATCGCACTAACCGTTGATGGAATGAGGCAGCGAACGAGCATCGACCGCTCAATCGCAGGATTCATATCGATTCGCTGCCCGAGGCCATTGGGGGCACCAGCCCGAGTCAGTGGGAGAGCACTGAGGCATTGTGTCCAAACCGTTCACGGGGGTTCCACCCAGGGCGTAGGCGATGGGTCCGAATGAAAGGGAGCACGAAGCCTGAAAATGGAAGGAACCTGACCAAGCTAAACCTGACCCTCCTGGCAATAAACCAGAGTACTCTTGACACCAGTGGACCACTGCAAGGGGTCTAGGGACACTCCTTGAGGGTGGCCTGAAGGCGGCGGACTCCCCAGAGAAGGGGGGAATCTTTAAGAGGTGGGGGGCTGGACCCGAAGTTTCAAACATCCGGGCGTTCCTACGTATCCCATGAGGATGGGAATCAAGCCACACGTAGTTCTTAAAGCGCGGCGCAACACAATCGGGCACCAGCGCGGGGAAGGGTGCGGGTCTGACCCCCACACACAGAAGAAGCGGTATTTGATATTTCTTGTTTGTCCTTAAAGATGGATGGTTTTTCGTGCAGCGACATGCCTGTGATTAAGGAATCCCTGGCGTCGCCACAATAATCAAGCCATGAAAGGAATTGATGAATGGCGTGGTTATTAACCAGCGCCCAACGTGAGTGCCCCCTGAGGAGGACATCACGATGCAGTGCCGTTTCTCGTCGGGCGGCCAAGACGATCACAGTTTACGGTCGTGTGGTAGGACCGGGCAGCACAGTTTAAGGTCGTGTGGTTCACACCATGGAGGAATCCGCTTATCGCGATACGGCGGACTCAGCGGAGGTGGGAACATACCCAGCCCTGCGGTCACGCACGATTCCAGGAGAACGATCCTAGGATAGGGGCCTGCGTATGTCCATCACCCGAGGGGCAGAGATGCTAGCCTCCAGATATACTGGGCCCAAAACACGATTTTTCGGACGACTCCTTCCTCCTTATGGGGACGAGGGTCCAGCTATACACGACCCTTAGGGAGGACATCAACATATACCCTTGGTGCTCAGATCGTGGGAGCCTCGACAGACACCATTATCCTGGTTGGCCTGCCTAACGTGTAAAGGTGTACTGAAGGTCAGTATGAAGAGAGTGTCGAGATTCCACTACAACGCACAAAGGCGGAGTGTGATGAGGACCGCACAACCAATGTTCGGAGCCTAAAAGAGCCGACATGGCAATCAAGGATGTCGCTGACCATATTCGCAACACAACATCCGATCACGTCAGCCCAGAACTGGGCAAGCAAACGAGCATCAACCGCTCAATCGCAGGATTCATATCGATTTGCGGCCGAGGACCCGCCGGTAAATCGACCTGGAGCGGTAGGAGAGCACTAAGGCGTCATACCCAAACCGCTAACGAGGATCCCTTTGAGTGAAGGCTCGAACAAGAGGAAGCGCGTGGCCCGACAAGCAACACGGGACTTGCCGGGATTGCATCCGACACTACGGGTCATAGACCAAAGTACCCAAAACATGTTAACAGATCACCGGAAAGGGTCGGAGGACTCACCCTGAGAGCAACCAAAAGACGGTAGATCCCCATGATCAACCAAGAGACGGGGCTGGACCTGAGACACAAGCGTCCAGGCGGTCCTACGTATCCCATAAGGATGGGAATCAAGCCGCACATAGATCTTGAGGGGCAGTTTAACGTCATGAAGGACGATGAGGGGTGTGAGGTAGTCCCACACACGGGGGAGGCGTATGGCGCGGCCGGCAGACCAACGTGAATGAGGACATAATCCCCCGCTCACGCCACACGCCTCGCACAAAAAGGAGGGGAACTGGGGCCAGAGGCCCAACGCGGGATAGAGATTCCCGAGAAATGGGGTTGGGCCTGAAACATGAATGTTCAGGCGGTCCTACGTATCCCATAAGGATGGGAATCAAGCCGCACGTAGTTCTTGAGGGGCAGTTTAACGTCATGCAGGACGAAAAGAGAAAAAAAGGGGGGAGCAGAAGGCATCCCCAAACGTGGGGGGGGGGGGCGTACATCGTGACGAGC
The DNA here is from genome assembly GCA_963277665.1 of Viscum album. Lineage (NCBI taxonomy): Eukaryota > Viridiplantae > Streptophyta > Magnoliopsida > Santalales > Viscaceae > Viscum > Viscum album. The sequence goes on from OY728164.1 coordinate 155,242,534, forward strand.
AAACCGACGTGAATGAGGGCATAGCCTCGCGCTCACACCATACGCCGCACACCCGGGGGAACTGGGCCGAAGGCCCGATATAGGATGGAAATTCCCGAAGGATGGGGCTGGGCCTAAAACATGAATGTTCAGGCGGTCCTACGTATCCCATAAGGATGGGAATCAAGCCGCACGTAGTTCTCGAGAGGCAGTTTAACGTCATGCAGGACGAATGCTGAACAGTTTAACGTCTTGTAGCTCGGACGTAGTACAGTTTAACGTCGTGTTGGACGAATGTTAAACAGTTTAACGTCTTGTAGCTTGGACGAGGTACAGTTTAACATCATGTTGGACGAAACACTTGGCAGTTTAACGTCTTGCAGCGCGGACGATATGCTAGGCAGTTTAACGTCGTGCAGCTTGGACGTATGCAGTTTAACGTCGTGCAGGACGTAGTACACTCAGACGAAGTACTGCTTGAGGAACCTAGCATTGGTGGGAGGAGTGACACGCTCACCATCCATAGTCGCTAGGGAGTACGCGCCATTGGGATAAACTTTGTGGACGACAAGAGGTCCCTCCCACTTGGGCTCCAACTTTGGTGGCTTCCTGCCGGGGATCATTGGCGCTCTTAGGGCTAGCACTAGGTCACCCTGCAGGAAGGAGCGGAGGCGAACCTTCTTATTGAAAGCTCGAGCCATTCTGCTTTGATGCCTCTCCAAGTTGTGCAAGGCGCGAAGTCTATTCTCATCCAGTGCTTCCAACTCGACTAGACGGGCTTCAACAGCTCTGTCCGGCGCTTGCTGGTCGTAGACCGCAGTGCGCAAGGACGGTAACTGGATCTCGATGGGCAGGACGGCCTCAGCTCCATACACCAGGGAATAAGGGGTCATCTGGGTGGAATTGCGAGTCGTCGTCCGATAAGCCCAGAGGGCGTTGGGGAGCTTGTCCGACCAACTATTCTTGTTCTGACCAACCATTTTTTGCAGAATGTTAGAGAGGGTTTTGTTAAACGCCTCGATCTGTCCATTCACCTGCGCATGATAGAGAGATGTATGGTTCGAGCGAATGTTGTATTTGGCGTACAACTTCTTCAACTCGGCTGCTCGGAAATTGGCTCCGTTATCCCTGAGGATAGCGTGAGGCACTCCAAATCGATGAATGATGTTGGAGGTCACGAAGTCAGCGATCGAACAGGATTTGACCTCTCTGAGCGGAATCGCCTCTTCCCATTTGGAGAAGAAGTCTGTGGCGGTCAGAATGAACCGGCACTGGCGAGCCGTCACCGGCGGGTAAGGTCCCACAACGTCCATCCCCCAGACTGCAAAGGGCCAAGAATATCTGGTGGTATGGAGAGGCTCCGGCAGCCGATGCACAAAGTTCGCATGAACCTGGCACGCGTGGCACCTCCTGGCATACTCGATGCAGTCATGGATCATGGAGGGCCAGAAGTATCCCAACCTCCGAATCTGGTGGGACAGCTTCGACCCAGTCTGATGGGCGCCGCATGAACCAGCATGAACTTCTTGCATGACTCGCGGGATCTCAACTCCCTGAAGGCAACGGAGGAGAACACCATCAAATCCGCGTCTATAGAGGATCTGCTCCAGGCCGGGACTGCTCTGGAGGACAAACTGCGATGCGCGGCGTCGAACTCGCTCGCGCTCAGCCCGATCCGGCGGGAGAATGCCATGATGGAGGTACTCAACCAAAGGCGTCCTCCAATCAGGGGCTGGTTCGACTGCTATATCTGGGGTACTCGGGGCTCCGGGCACAGGGGCAACCGCGGTGAGATTACTTACCGACAGGCCGCGATCTCCCTCCGGGATAACGGGAGCGATGAGCCAGCGGCGCGTCACGCGGACGATCAGGTTGTCCTGTTCAGGCTCTGCAAGTGACGTAGCAAGGATGGCCAAGGCATCTCCTCGACCGTTCTGCGACCGGGGAATATGGACAATCTCTGGCCGAGAAGGGAACCGGGCCATCAGAAGGAGGGTGCACTCCAGCAGTGGCACAAGTTCCGGCTTCCTGACAACATAGTCGCCATTGATCTGCTTAACAACTAGCTCGGAGTCCCCTTTCACACACAGATGGGGCACATCGATCTCGAGAGCTAACTCGAGGCCGGTGATGAGGGCATGGTATTCCGCCTCATTGTTGGTACAGCCCTCTGACAACAGGAAAGAGTATGGCAGTTCAGCTTGCTCCGGGGTAATGAAGACGATACCCAAACCCACTCTGTTGAGCTTAGGATTATCAAGTCTTCTACCGGTGGGGCTCCGGGAGGCACCGTCAAAGTGCATCTGCCAGCATGGACCGGCTCGATCGACCGAGAGGATGGCCTCATCAGGAAAGCCTAGATCCAGCGGCTGATCCGCGGAGGTTGGGTGAGCAGCCAGAAAGTCTGCCAATGCTTGCCCTTTGATGGCCTTCTGAGACACATACCTGATGTCGAACTGCTGGAGAATCACAGCCCACCGTGCTAAACGGCCAGTCAACATAGGCCGGCTCAGGATATATTTCAACGGGTCTACCCGAGAAACCAACTGTACCTCATGGTGCTGCAAGTAGTGCCGTAATTTCTGTACGGAAAATACGAGCGCCAGGAAGCACTTCTCGATGGGGGAATACCTAACTTCCGCATCGAGGAGCATGCGACTGAGGTAATAGAGGCTATTCTCTGTTCCCTCGTTGTTCTTCTGGGCAAGAAGGGCACCCAAGGACCGTTCCAGGGCGGTCACATAGAGGACCAGCGGCTTCCCGGATACAGGCGGCATCAGAACCGGAGGTTGCAGCAGGTACTGCTTGATTTCCTCGAAAGCGGTCTGACACTCTTTATCCCATACATAGGTGGCACCTTTCTTCATGATCCGAGAAAAGGGCTTACACTTGCTGGCTAGATTCGCGATGAGTCGGCGTATATAGGCTAAGTGGCCTTGGAACCCTTGCAGTTCCCGGATGTTACCTGGGGGAGGCATCTAGCTAATCGCCCTGATCTTCTCTGGGTCGATCTCAATACCCCGGTATCTTACCACAAATCCAAGGAACTTTCCGGAGGTGACCCCGAAGGCGCACTTCAACGGGTTCATCTTCAGGCAGCGAGACCGGAGGAAGCCGAACACTTTCTCAAGATCTTTGAGATGGTCCTGACGCTGGCGCGATTTGACTACCAAGTCATCGACTTAGCATTCCACCAGTGTGTCGAGGATTGGCTTGAATATGCGGTGCATCGCCCATTGATAGGTGGCACCTGCATTCTTCAGGCCGAAAGGCATGACCCGGTAACAGAAGGTACCCTGGGGGGCCCTGAAGGCAGTAAACTCCTCATCCTGAGGGGCCATCTGAATTTGGTTGTATCCGGAGTATCCATCCATGAAGGAGAGGGCTTGGAACCCTGCCGTGGCGTCAATCAACAGCTCTGTCACTGGAAGGGGAAAATCATCCTTCGGACAGTGGCGGTTGAGATCGCGGAAGTCGATGCAGACTCTGATCTGCCCGTTCTTCTTCCTGACCGGCACAATGTTGGCCAGCCATTTGGGGTACTGGACTTCCCTCACGAAGTTGGATTTGATAAGCTTGTCAACTTCGGCCTCAACCATGGCACCATGGAATGGGTGCATCTTCCTGGGAGGCTGCTTGAACCCGCGATGGTTCGCTGGGAGACCAAGGCGGTGGACAGCTACCTGAGGATCTAGCCCCGGCATCTCGTCATAGCCCCAAGCGAACACATCACGGTGCTGCCTGAGAAAGTCCACATACTGCTGCCGCTCCTCAGAGGGAATGGCGGTACTGACCAATGTGGGTCTCGGATCTGCTTCGGTTCCAAGGTTCACTTGCACTACCTCATCGACTGTGGCGGAGACGCCCTCCTCAAAGGCTGGGGGTGTATCTTCCACGTCCTCTCCACTCGGGGAGGGATCGTCCACGGGAGAGGCTGCGTTGGCAACTGCATTGGGGCTACCAGATCCTACTGGGCCGCTGGTGCTGGCATGGGCAGTCGCGGTCATCTCATCAGGAGACTCACAAGCCGTCGAGACCATGGCTACGTCCAACCGTTGAATCGGGAGGACATAAGCGTCATCCAAACTTGCCCAGGGATCACTTGCAACAGCGACAGGCTCGACCTCACCAGCCAGGATCTGCTTATCCTTGCTCTTGTAATAGTCCGCGTCCAGATAGCGGGCTTCACACGAGGAAAAAGGAGAGGCATCTCCCTGAAGCACGCCTACTCGACCATTAAGTGAGTATTTGAGGCATTGGTGGTATGACGAGGGAACCGCCGCATGAAGGTGGAGCCAGGGCCTGCCCATCAATGCGTTGTACGCAGTGTCTTGAGAGACTACCATGAATTCGGTGTTGGCAACCAAATCACTGAACTGGGTCTTCAAACGTATCTTGCCGACCGGAGTTTGCTCAGTGCGGTCGTACCCCTGGATCCTGAGGTCGGTGGGGATCAAGTCATCCTCATACAACCCCAATCTCCGGAGCGTCAGAGTGGGAATCAGGTTAATCCCGGACCCCGTGTCGACAAGACAGCGTCGGACTTCAAGGCCATTGAACTGGCCGGTAACATACAGCGGACAAATGTGCCCCTGTATAGGAGGGTCTTCATCCTTACCAGAAAACGAGATAACTGCCTGGCATTCGGCGTCCTCAATCGTTTCGGCGTGAAAGGCCTCTGCAGCCGCAACCTCTGTCTCAAACTGGTGGGGGCTCTTCAGGGCTTTAGCGAGTGCCTCGCGCATCTCAGATGACATGCGCAGAGCCTCAAGGATGGAGAGTCTCGCCGGGATGTCGGCCAAGTGCTTCAGGACATCATACTTTTTGGCCACGCGCGAGCCCCTGGTTGCAGGAGGTTGCTCTGCGGTTGGAAGCATGACGGGCCTTGCCGGTTGGGCCGGCGGCCGACTGGTGCTTGGTGCATCTCGTTGTTCATTGGTTGAAGCCCGGGAAATGGTCACCGTACTGGGGTCAGGAGGCCGGGATGGACTCGTGGCAGGGCGGAGCTGATCGCGACGCGGCTGAGGCGGTTCTGCCTGATCCCATACCACAAACAGTGGCGGAGGCGAATCCGTCATCCCCGGATGGGGGGGCTGCGCATGCTGAGCTCGGCTTTGAGCCTGCTGCCTGGTCTCAGTGGCGTGCACGACCTGGATGGAGGTACTAACTGCTGTGCCCCGACGACTCCTGTTGTTGCGGCTCCTCCGACGGTGGCGACGACCGGGGACACTAGGGAGGTCCACCTGGTGTTCTTCAACGTCGGGAACCGAAAAGGGATTTACCAGCTCGACGGTATTAACCGAAGCGTACCCAATACTGTCATCGGACGAATCATTCACCACTGGGCGGATCCGAGGAGGGATCCCCATCTCCGGGGGCTTGAAATCACCGAGAGTGCGGGATAGTGGCGGAACTGGCGAGGCGCGCTCTTCCTTCTTGCGCCGCCGCCGTTTGCTCTTCTTGGAGGAGGCAGGCTGGGACGACGATGCCGAAGCAGCACCCGCAGATTCTGGGGGCTCAGGCTGATTCAAGCGTGCACGTATGATTCCATGGGCGCGAATGATCGTCTTGCAGGCCATCCAGTTTTTATACTTCTGGGATCCGCGGTCGGAGACCAGCTGCCATTCGTCCTCATTGCCGCTATCGTCATCTGATCCCACGAACACGCCCGCCACTTGTGCCGGAGCTGGGCCCAACCTGATTACATTGTTGTTAATCTGGTCTTGGAGCCAATCCTTAAACACATAGCACCGCTGGATGGTGTGCCCCAGGGCCCGATGGTAGGGGAAGTAGCGGGGGTTATCCGTGAGATGTGCCTCCTCCGGCCTCCAACACTCAGGCAGTCGCACAATCCTCTGCTCCAGGGCGCTCCGGAAATAACCGGGGACCTGATCCTCATGAAATGAGTAGGTCAGGTATCGCGGGCCCCTGGGAGCGTGGTCTTGACGAGGGGCTGGAGGGGCCTGCCGAGGAGGTGGACCCTGATTATCTCTCCTGGGTTGCGGCGGTACATTACGCGGAGGGGCCGGCCGGTTCTGAGGCTACCGCTGCTGGGCCGGGAACTGAGCCCGTGGAGGCGGATTCCTGTGAGGCTGTGGAGCTGGTCTCACCGGCAGTAGCTCCAACGGCCTGGGGGCCTCTATCTGGGCGACAACAGCGGGCTCAGCCCTGCTGGCTCTCCTTGCAGGAATCATAGGAGGCAGCGGGTGTGCCTGGCTGGCCTGTTGCAGGGCTTCCTCAAGACGTTGAGCTTTGTCTGAGAAGTCCCTGAACCCTCCGGGGTAATTCTGAGTGATCAAGGAAGGGACCAGCTCGGTCTTGACGTTCCGGACGCACATTGTCAGCAACTGCTCCTGAGTCAATGGCATGTCAAGGGAATACGTGAGACCCTTCCATCGGGCGACGAAGTCCGCGACTCGCTCATCAGGCCTCTGCTTGCACTTGAAGAGGTCTGCGATACTCGTCTTCTGGGTTGTGGAACTGAACTGGTAGAGGAATTGTCTACGAAGGTCCTCCCACCTAGTTATCGACCCGACGGGGAGCTGGCTGTACCAGACAAATGCTGGCCCTTCCAGTGTCTGGACAAAGCAGCGAAGCTTAGCGGCCTCTTGCTGCGCCGGAGTCCCCAGCATAGGCCCGCACCTCGAGTTGAAATGGGCCAAATGCTGTGGCGGATCTCCAGTCCCGTTGAAGGAAGCAAAAGTGGGATTCCCGAATCCCGGAGGCGCTGGCATGTCATCCACCCATGCTGGGTATGGCTTGCCGTCCGGTGGGATTGCCACTTGCCGAGTCTCCAAGTCCTCCAAGTGGGCGATGAGTGCCGCCATCGGATCGTCCGGACATGGGTTCCAGTCCTGGCGAGGATCTCTAACCACGAGCGCATTGCATGGCCCGTCAATCGGGTCGTCGAACTCGGCAGCTCGTGGGATGGCGGGCGGAGCGGCCCTTGGGGCAGCTGGAGGAATCCGAGCAGGGTCTCTCAGGTAGTCACACCGCTCGGGAGGGTGTGGTGAAACATACCGCGCCCTCTTGCCATAGGCGATGGCCTCTCTCCTGTCGGCGAACCCGGCATAATCACGGTTACCCGGGAGAGTCTCATCGAGGAGTGGTTGTTCCTGTCCCTGCTCTCCGGGCCTAGGATCACCGTAGTCAGGCCGCTGCTCTGCAGCGCGCTCGGCGAGGAGCTGGTCAACCAGCTTCTTCTGCTCGGCGAGCTGTTGACGTAGCGTAGCCTTCTTGGGATCCTCGTCTGCCCTCTGCGTGGAGGCAGATGGGTCGGCGGGCTTTATAGCCTCGCCGTGCTCTTTACCTTTGCTGACGTTTCGGCTCAACGTCAGTGCTTAAGTGGGTGCGGGGAGTCCCAGGAGGTTCCTCTGGTGACGAGTAACTCTCACCGATGGATCCAACAGCGGCTTGTCTTCGGGGGGAGAGCCCCCGTCGAGAAGTTCCAAACAGTTCCCATCCCCCGACAGGTCAGCCATGTTGACTGTTTCCGTCCCTGGGGATGTACCCTCAGGGCCACCCAGTGAATCGGGCTGTCGGCGAATCGCACTGAAGCATAGGGCAGCGTACTGCCCCCATCCACGGATATACACGTGGGGAGTGGCTTCCTCGATAACCTTGCAGAGTACTTGAAAAGACTCAACGCATCGTTGTTGGAGGGCCTCGTGGTGCCCAAATGACCCGGGGTGCCGAACCGCAGGGAGCGTGGCCAGGTCAAATTGACGGCACTGCTCACCAATATCCTCCAGGTGCACTTGACTCCCGGGATATGGCATTTGTAAGCGGTGAAGACGGGAGTGAGTCTCCCGGAGAGTTCGGTGGAAGCATTCGAACTCATCCGGGGTGAGCAATTCGGGTGCATCAAAGTCCGGTCCTGCGACTGGCCAAAACTTCTCAGGGAAGTGGCCCTCTGCAAGGACGGTCCAGAAGCTCCACGACTCAAACTCTGGACCCAGGTCTCCTTGGTCCTCTTCAATGGCTGGGAACGGACGGGGAACCGGTAGTGGTGCCGAGGCGGGCCGCCGGGCCGACGGGCTGGCCGACGGTGAATACGGCGAGCAGGCCGATTGGCCTCCACATCCCGGGCCGCCCTCTGAGGGTGGCGGTGCCCTGGCTACCACATCACGATAGGACGGGCCGGCGAGCGAACATCCTGCCGTAGCGTCGGTGCTCGCCGAGGGTGCACTAGATCGTGGTTCGACCGTCGGTCCCCAGAAAAAGTCTCCGGCTTCTCCGATCGAGGCGGAAGACGCTTCCAGAGGGGCCGGTACCAACCGCAAGCTTGATCCTTGGGGGTCTACCAGGCCCTCTCTACTCCGGATATACCTTCGGAGAGAAGCGGGGATCATATCGATCTCGCTCTTGGGAAGTACGAGGCTGACGCGCCGCATTCCTACCCCTGCCCCTGACTGGCGGGATTGGGGGAAGGGCTCTGTCGCCGAATCGTACTCCGCCTCTGTATCAGAGAAACGAACCGGTCGGATCTCTGTCCGGAATTCCGTAACATTCCTCCCTCGGCGTCGACGCCTTTCCTTCCTGCCCCTGGGTGGTTCTTCGGGATAGGGCTGACCTCTGTCCTGGCGTCCTCCGGCCGCACTGGTGCTGGGGCCAAGAGGACTGAAAACCAAGGTGCGAGGAGCACCGGGACAGATATCAAAGGGGACGCGGGGAGAGATGATTCTGGGCGGGCCTCCGGGCCGAGATCGGAAGGTGGGATGACCCATGCCTCTTGGATCGGCCACACGGAGTAGCCCCTGTTGGCGAATAGCGCTACCGCGAGGTGGTCCGCGGTGGCTATTGTCTGTACCAGCAACCGGGAGAGTCAACCCAACCTGCCTTTGGGGCGGTCGGGGCCTCGATCCGGGTCGGGCATAGAAGTGCCCCTGCTCTGGATGCGCAGGGGCCTGGCGACTGGAGCCAGCAGTGTCTTGAGCCAACGCGGCCGCTGTTGCTAGGGCCCCAAGGTGGGCATCCTCTTCCGCTCGCGCCCGACGTTGGCGTCGAGACAGACGAGTCGGGATGAGCGGCGCGGGTAGGTGGAGAGCCTGTTCCTCAACTTGAGAGGCCTGGCGGCGATGTCGTCGTGGCCTGACAGGAGCCCTCATCGCGGATCCCTGGAGCGAATCCCGGATAGGGTGGTCCCGGGAATCTTCCACCTCATCCGCATAGGGGAAGGAACTGTCGGAGCGATCCGGGGATAAACTCCCGAAACGGTTGGACATCGAGGTAGGCAGTGGTGCCTCCCTGTGCGGCCCTCGGGGGTGGCATTGGTGGCGAGGTGCAGCTCCCTCGAGGTCTAGGCGAGCCATGTCCCTGGTGGGGATGACTCCCTCTTCCTCATATCTCCGCACCAAGTTATTGATCACCCTTCTTTGGATGACCTCCGAGGGGGAGAGAGGGCGTGGTTGCCCCGCAGCTGCGGCTGGTGGGACGGCTGTGGAACGGGCGGGACCGCGCGGAGTAGCCGCGTCGGTGTTTCCCCTACCCCTGCGCCAGTGGGCGGGTGGCGATCGGGCACTGGATCGGGCGACCTGATTTCTGAAAGCAGGGAAAAGAACCCATTAACACTGACAGGAAAAGGAATCGACAACCAACCATTAGTGCCACGACGCCTTCCGTGGGGGGGACCCAGGCCCTCGACGTCGCGAGATGGAGTTCCAGAGTTCCCTTCCTCAGCCCCTGGCGGGTAAAACTAAATGCTCGGTCGAGCAGCATGCTGGTCTTCCAACACCTCTGAAAGCCATCGATCTTCGTATTGAGGAGAAGAGATTCACGTCGGGTTCACCATTTTTCTGTTTCGGTGCAGATGTGCGTCGGGTTACGCTGTTCCGCCAGGACGCGTTCGCGCGTGCACCCGTCAACCCGAGGGGATGGGCGCGCGGCTTGTGGTCCCGCAGTCCCGCTTTCCAAAGGCGGGCGACATCCGTCCCTTATTCAGGGGCGTCTGCTCCTTGATCAAAACCGGGATGATGGGGCGTCGGCTCCTCCTTCCGTGGACGTCTCCTCGGAACTCGTCGCCTAATCCGGGTCTCCCTCATAGATTTAAGAATGTTCGTGAATCTCGTTCCCGGTGCCATATCTTCATGGACACCGGTTAATTACGCTGCTTCCGCCCAGACGCTCCAAGGAGTCTGGTCGGGGCAGCAACCTGCGGTGAGGAGACCGGGTGGCTCTCGGTGTTGGGGGCGTGTCCTAACACTGCGCCTCTGCATGTCTGCCTTCCGTTCCTAATAGGGCTTCTCGAAGGCGTGATGGCCTGAGGCATCCCACGCTTGACGCGGGGAACTGTGTTACCTGAGGTTTTCCTCAGCTTCCCATGTTTAACACGGGGTATGCCGCGAGTTTAACGTCCAGCGGGGACGACATCGGACTGATCAACACGAGGAGTGGATCAGATGACAGAACCCCTTGCGGGGAACCTCCGACGCTGGGGCCATCACATGGGCGGCTTCCCGAGTGAAGTGGAGTGGGATGAAATGGCATGACCCCACCGGGATGTGGCGGCCCGGGTAAGGATCAGGATGGATGATGGAGTGAAGAGCTTGGACCCCGTAGGGGCTTCCTACGTACCGTGCGTTAGCGTGGATCAAAGTCAGCGTAGTTCGGATATACAGTTTAATGTCATGTTGGATGTCAGCAAGCCGACTCACAAAGAGATCGAGGCCGCCGGGCGGAGGATTGAACCGAACCACCTCGCACAGAGGGGGATGGAACGGCCGGGTGGATCACAGTTTTACGTCATGCTGGACGTTGGCAGGCCGACTCACAAGGAGATCGAGGCTGCCTGGAGAAGGATCGAACCGAACCACCTCGCACAGGGGGGGATGGAACGGCCGGGTGAATCACAGTTTCACGTCATGCTGGACGATAAAAGGAGAAATAGAAAAAGGGGGCAGTGGGGAAGCACAATGGAGATACACACGTGCAGTCCCCCACAGAGGCGGATTCATAGGTGAATCAACGCAAGTGTGAACCCGGGAGGGGTCCACTGATGGACGAACCGACGTGAATACGACCAGGTGGTGGGCTTGAACCTCGGAGAGGCTTCCTACGTACCCTGTTTAGAAGACAGGGATCAAAGTCCACGTAGTTCATTCTGTTTGCAACACTCTACCCCCGTGGACGAAGGCCACTCCAATCCCGACATCCCTGCAGAGACGAGCGGGTGGGGCCACATCCAAACCGGGAGGACCCTGCGTGCGAGGCACGGGATCGGGTGAAGCGGACGGCTTTACGTCTTGCCGGACGAAGTACAGTTTAACGTCGTGTGTTGAGGACGAAGCGGACGGTTTAACGTCTCGCCGGACGAAGTACAGTTTAACGTCGTGTGTTGAGGACGAAGCGGACGGTTTAACGTCTCGCCGGACGAAGTACAGTTTAACGTCGTGTGTTGAGGACGAAGCGGACGGTTTAACGTCTCGCCGGACGAAGTACAGTTTAACGTCGTGTGTTGAGGACGAAGCGGACGGTTTAACGTCTCGCCGGACGAAGTACAGTTTAACGTCGTGTGTTGAGGACGAAGATGCTTGGCAGTTTAACGTCTTGCAGCGCGGACGATGGTGCAGTTTAACGTCGTGCGGGACGTAAACGCCTGGCAGTTTAACGTCTTGCAGCGCGGACGTGGCACATTTTAACGTCATGTTGGACATATGCTGCCGCCTAACGGGTCCGTGTCACTTCGTGCAGGCCTGGAGGGCCGCACGGGAAGACAACGCACGTTGTGGGCACCCGGGATGAAGGTCATCGGGCGCCACGCAGGCGGGTACCGTCAGGGGGTCAAAGGGGGCGACCCTGACGGCTTGCGCGCAAAAGAGGATCTTTGCGCGCAATACCGCGGGTCGGTGCGCAAAAGAGCGGGCTGGCGCGCAATTGGGCCAGCACTTTGCGCGCGGATGATAGAGATTGCGCGCACTGGGCTTCGGGTAGCGCGCGGGGGCAACGACTCATTCTTTAATCAAATGGCCACTTTGAAAATGGGGGGTGCACGCAATCGGGTTGGATTGCGCGCACCCGGGGGCAATTGCGCGCAAGAGGCTTCTTTTGCGCGCAAAGCCTTTGGGTGAAGGGTTATTCAAAAGGAAAGGAGCCAAAGGGATTGCGCGCGAAGGCGAACCCCAAGGCTTTCTTGCGCGAAAGAAAAGAGGTTACCTGAAGATCGACATTGCGCGCGGAAGGGGTTGGATTGCGCGCACGAGAGACCTTTCAAATTCTGGGAACCTTCAAAATGTCGGGGGTCGCCTTATATTTATAGGAAACCCCGGGCGCGAAATCCAGTGCGCGGGCACGAAATTCTCTTCGCGGGCGCGGAATCGGGCCTGGCGCGCAAGGGAGTCGCGCGGGCCACTGGCGCGCAAAATTGCACGCCGGCCCAGTGCTTTGCGCGCATCCCGGGAGGTTTGCGCGCGGCTCATCAACTTTGCGCGCGGGCCTCCAAAATTCCGCGCAAGCCCTCCGGGCCCTCCGAAACGTGCTTCCGACTCCAAATATGATCTCTCTTTCCGCATCCGGAGCTTCGTTTGGGAACAACGAACTTTTTCGGCGTCTACAATGACATATTTACGTAATATATAATATCCAGGATTTTCCCTAGGCCCTTTGTTTTGTGAAAATCCAGTGTTGAGGAGTTTTGGGACCTCTCAGAAGCTCACTAAAAGAGTTTTCCAAATTTCAGGTTTTTCCATCTGCATATCAGATTGTAGACATGTGAGTGTGTCATCATGTTAGTGCTTCTGCATCTCGGTGCGTCTGTATGTTAATGTGTCTGCATGATAGTGAATCGTTGAGTCAGTTGCGTCATCATCTGTGAGTCAGGGGTGTCGGTATTTGTGATTCGGGGGTGTCAACATCGGTTAGTTAGGGGAATCATCATTAGTGAGTCAGGGGAATCAACATCGGTGAGTCAGGGGCATCGACATCAGTGATTCGAGGGTATTGGTAGGTCGAGGGAGTTTGTAGATTGAGGCATCAGTAGCTCAACTTCAGTGGCTCGGTGACGGTATGTTAGGGAATCTGTAGGTTGAGGTGTCGGTAGGTCGAGGTTTCTATATCTCAGGGTCGATAGGTCGTGTCGGTAGCTCACCCATCAGTATCTCAACATTGGAGACTCAACTATCAGTGACTCATTTCCAGTTTTTCTCTATTTTTCATGTTTTTACCATGTTTTGTTTTTTTCATTTAATGATAATCTATCAACTCACATCTTCTGTTTGTCAATCTCGACCAATTCTGAGTGGAATTATTTAATCAAAATTAATTCAAACATGTGAAACTGCCAAGCCATGGGGTCAAACCATGATCCAACTTTTAATTACATCGAAATTGTCTCCCTGATTTTATGATATATCCTCTTCTAAAGTCGATATCCTCTAATCCTTTTTCATTTTCATTTATCTTGATTCTCCTAGAGACTTCCTCCCACGACGAGCCATTCACCCATGCTAGAGCTCTTCCTTCTCTACCTTATAGTTCTTCCTACAAGTCACACCATCCACTATTCTTGGCGCAAGAAGGAACATTTATCATTTATCATCCAAGTAGGGATTTCATTTTGAAAATCTTTAATTTTGCATCATGCGGGGGGGGGTATATTAATGGTTCTTTATGAGGAACGACATGATACTCTTCAAAAAAAGAGACTTAAATAATGATTTATTATAATTAAAAGATAACTCACACAAACAAAATAATGGGAAGTGCGTGGTTTGATTGTGGTAGCCTATTATTTTTTTGTTAACTTTGACACTTTTATGGATTTTTTGGATATATGTCTTCTAAAAATCAGGGTCGTTGGTGGTCTTTTCTTATGCACAGGTGGTGATCTATTTCGTGTTGAAGTTTTTATGTATAGATAAAACATGAAATATGATTAATCACATATAATTGGTTAAATAAAGAGATGACCCATGATAAAACCTATTTTGTGATCACCCTAGTTATATAAAAGTTGAAATTAAATAACCCCTATCGGTTAAATTTAGAAAACACATGGTTTGATGGTTGTAGTTATGTATTGTGTGTTCTGGTCTGGGTTATGTGTGCTTGGTTTGTGGGGTGGTACATGGGGGTGTGTTGGTGTTTCATTCTAATAGATTGATTGATTGCGAAAGGGAAAAACATATAGGCATCTGAACATCATTTATGTTGTGTTGTGGTCGTGATGTGACATTATGCAGTGGGACTAAAGTGTGGTTATGGAGTAATTATAGAGTGGAAATACATTGGGGTTTTTGTTCGGGAAGCAGGGCTACAAGTATGGTTTTTGAGATAAGGAATTGGTAGTATCACTTTTAAGAATGATAATGGAAGGATTTTAATGGGGATATGATGTGGGACTACAAGTCTTGTATGTTTTTGTCGTGCAGTGGGACTGCAGTTTGGTTTTGTTCATTTATTGATGTGGTTTTGATTTTTAGTTTCCCGGTAGTGAAATAATAATTTATACTGAATCCCGTTAAATAAATAAATTGAAATTGAACAAAAGGTGTTTGGGTTTATGTTTGGTAGTGATTGTTGAATGGTTCTGCATGTAGGAGTCGCATCAAATGTGGTTCTTGTTGAGAAATTTTTTCCAAACACCTCCATTTCATGAGGGAGGGTGTTTATCCTAACATTTAGGTGGGAGGATTGATGGAATGTTTCTAATTTTCTCCCCCACACCCTCTTACGAATCTAGCCTCTCAAGCATATCTAGGAAGTATAGAATGGCTTGAGGCTTACCATAGTTCAAGTTTCATTGGGAAATGGATTTTTTTGTAAGAGGGCCTAGGTGTTTGCGAGCCAGGTTTGTATTCCCAAGTATCTTCAGGATGAGGCACATGTGTCTTCGGACATTGAAGTGGTTGTTCTAACTGAGGTTTCATCAGGAATAATAGTGTTTATTGTGGCCCAAGTGTCTATGGGCCTGTTTCTATGTGGCTTGAGGCCCACGTGTTTGTTGGAAGGTTGTGGCTGTGGGACTGTGTGGGGGAAGAGTGGATGCGTAATGATTTCATATCATTAGAAATGAGCAGTTAACCAGTTGGAATATAGTTTGAGGGGTACCCAAACATTTATGTTCTTATATTAAAATTTTACTTGACTTGCGTTACTTGGATGAGTGTTCCTTGGTGAGGTTGGGCTGGATATTATTCTTGAGTAGGTGCTTGATATTCTACTATTTTCTCATAGTTGAATTAGTATGTTCCCTCACTTGTGCACAAGTATATTTAGTTTTACCTACTAAGAATACTTGTATTCTCACCCTATGTATGTAAAAATGTATTTTAGGTTTTCATGATTACTTTGGGGATAGTGTTGGTCCTTCTTCTCTCGGGCATCAGGATAGTCACTACTGTTGCATAGTTTCATTTCCTTGGTCGTCTAGTTGGGAGTTTTGTCTTACTTTATACTAGCTTTACTTTTAAACATGCATGTGGGAATGTATTATTGGATTTACTTTTACCTTAGTCCTTGGTGTTGTTGGTATTTACGATATTATCTCCCAATCCTATTTTATAAAAAGTGAAATGCCTTCTATTTATGTGAGAGTCTATACCCTTTGTGCTAGTCACCACTCCGAGGCCTACTCATGGCAGGATTCCAGGGAAATTATCTCTCCTTCATCTTGAGAAAATAAGGGTAGGGAAAATTCTTGCCTCCTTCATTATCTTAAAGAAGACATGTCATGACAGAATGGTGTCATAGGGGATGGATGATATACATGATAGAGTTTGGATTTAGGCATAATAATGATTTCATTGGATGGTAGGGAAAAAATGATAGAAAATCTTGGTGCGTGTAATGGGATAGAGAAGACTAGATATGACATGTGATTTTAGCCCCCCCCCCCCACCCACCCCCACTAACCAATGAAAAGACTCTAGACCTACTGAACTACCAGGTGAGACTACACTGATTGATGGGTAGATACCCTAGGAAACAGTACATGGATCATAATGACATGTATTCTTGTGCTTCATTGGTTTTTTGGGGATTTAAAATAAAAAATATTTCAAAAAATTTAAATTTCCCTACTCAGGCTTAGGAATTATTTGTTTCTATTTTTAGATATGGGAATAGGACATCATCCATGGGTGGGAAAATCCATTGAGG
Organism: Viscum album; assembly: GCA_963277665.1. NCBI lineage: Eukaryota > Viridiplantae > Streptophyta > Magnoliopsida > Santalales > Viscaceae > Viscum > Viscum album. The sequence continues at coordinate 155,258,605 of OY728164.1, forward strand.
CCTAGCAGGTTAATTTGGTGAATAGAGGATGGACAATTGAGAGGAGGAGGATAACTAGTGGTAGAATATTCATCGTTCCTTCCAATGGAAGACTCTAGGAAATTACGAGGGAAGCGTCCCAGATATAGAGACAGAGAGATGGCTTGAGGTTCTAGTGAATACATTTAGCTTGATCTAGGCTCTAAGAAAGTACAGAGTTTTTCTAGAAGTGATCCATATGTGAGGACCGATGAATTAGTGGTGGAAACTTTACCTTGGGGAGAAGAAGTATATTGATGTCTCATGGACTAGATTTGAAAAAGAGTTTTAGGGGGAATTCCATTCTTCCAAGATGAAGGCTGAGAAGAGTCTGGAGATGAACTCCCTTTCACAATGGAGTATGTCAGTAAGGGAGTTGAAAATCAAGTTCAAGTATGTCTTTCATTTTTCTCTGGATCTCTTTCCAGATGAGGAGTCGTGGGAAAGACGCTTGGGGGAGGCACTCTAAGATTCTCTTCAGTATGCTACTCCATTTACTCTGCTGACGTACCTAGAAGTCCAGAAGAACGGATCATTAGTGGAGAGAATGAACACCTAGGAGGTGTTCCATGAGAGGGGAGCTAGATGAGTTCTCCAAAGGGAAAGTCCAATACCAGCAGGTCTCCGACATCATGTCCTTCCATGTTTTAGCAAGCAGGGATTATGCCTCTATAGTTCCAGTTCTGATCTCTTGGTCCTTGCCCTTTCTCTATAGGCCTAGAACTGAAATGATTTTTCTATGGAGTCTGTGGGCATCTACGGAATAAGATCCCAATTCGAGTGCAGTACAGTGGGTGTCAGAAGGTTCATCACCCACTTCAGTAGTAGTAGTATCCAGCTAGGCCCTTCCAGTAGTATGGGAATCAAGCTCCCATTCCATTAAGGGAAGACAGTCCTTGAGGAGGCCGACCTCCGGGCGTTCCTCAGGGACCTCTACATGGGTGTGGTCGGGGAGGTAGTCAATAGCCGAGGGGAAGATAGGTTTGGCATAGGTAGTTTTACACCGCATAGGTAGCAGTTTTAGTAGGTCCAGATGTTTTTCATGTTACGATCAATATGTTATGTACTCTTGCATGTTCCTTGTTTGATTCCATAGCATCTCAGTCCTTTGATTCACCCAGTCTAGCCCAATCCTTGGGTCAAGAGGTAGATATATTTTCTACTCCCATAGTGTTCAGTACTCTAGTTGGAGGGAAGAAAATCCTATTTAATGTTAGTTGATAATGTTGACTGATGTGGGGGCCACATCATTCCAGTGGGGATCTTATTCTACTACAAATGAATCCATACAATGTCGTCCATGGCATCAACTAGTTGTTTCCCTTACATGATTTCATCCAATACTTCCAGATAAGGGGAATGTTCTCAGATATGGGTGTCCATCATGTAGCTTTTGTTGGTGAGAATAGTTTTCAGGAGGATAGCCAGAATGTAAATCCCCCTCATTCTTTGTTAGTCGTGTTGTATGCGGAATCAACAGACTCCATGATGGTGGATTTTTTGGGGATTTTCAGTGAGTTCCTGGATGTATTCCCTGACAATGTTGTGACTCTACCCCCTCGATGTGATGTTGAGTTCGGGATAGACTTACAACCTAGTAAACATTTTATTTTGATGGATCTCTACCATATGATGCCTTCTAAGTTGAAGGAGTTGAGAGTTTAGGTTGATGACATGATGAAGAATGGTTTTATCTGACCAAGTGTGTCACTGTGGGGTGCTTTATTATTATTCATATATAAGAAATATGATAGTCTCAGGATTCTCATAGACTACCCGAAACTGAATCAGTAGACGGTCAAGCACCCTTACCCCCTCTAAAGGATTGATGTCCTTTTTGACCAGTTGACGGGATAAGGTTGGTTCTCTAAGATCAACATGTGGTCTAGATATAGGCAGTTGAGGGTGAAAGAGGATGACATCATGAATACTTCTTTAAGGTGTTGGAACATACACTTTGATTTCGTAGTCATGTCATTCGGCATTACGGATGCACTAGCTATGTTCATGGGGGGGTCAGGATCTCTGTTTTCCATGAGTATTTGGACAATTTTTTTGTTGGGTTCATCAATGTCATCCTGATCTACTCAAGATCAGAGGAGGTTCACACTCAGTATCTAAGGAATGTTTTAGAGGTCCTCCAACCCCACCAGCTCTACGAGAAGTTGTCCAAGTGCATGTCTTGGGCATGAGAGGTTCACTTACATGGACACATTGTGTCTCATTGAGGAGTAGTAGTGGACCCGTTGAAGGTCGAAGTAGTTGTTTCTTGGGAAGCACTCAAGAATGTGGTAGAGGTTCATAGATTCCATGGTCTCGCAGGTTACTAAGAGTGGTTCATACCTGAATTCTCTACAGTTGTGTCTCCATTTATGAATTTGACCAGAAGGGACCAAGATATAATATTGAGTGACCAGTGCTAGACAACATTAAATTAACTGAAATGGAAGCTATTCAGTGCCCCTGTGATAAGGTTTCTAAAAGAAGAGGTGATTCTTGAGTTGTTCTTTGATGCTTCCGGGCTAGGCTTGGGATGTGTGCTAATATAGCAGTGGAGAGTAATCTTTTATTTTTCTTTGCAATTAAGTATTCAAGAATGAAACTATGCCACCCATTTCTTGGATCTTTTAGTGGTCGTGTTAGCACTAATTTTGTTGAGGCATTACCTCATTGGGGAATTCTTCGTGGTATGCACAGATAACAAAATCTTGAGGTATATCTTCTCCCAATGAGACTTAGACATGAGACAAAAAGGTGTATGGATTTTCCTCAGCACTATGAATTAGAGATCACATACACCTTAGGTAAGGGGAATGTGGTGGGTTATACATTTTGTAGGTATTCATGGAAGGATGTATCTCGGGAGTCAGTAGATGCGTGAAACAGGATAGAGGAGTTGGATACTTTCTATCATGGCTTGAGAGTAGAAGATGGTAGAGGCAGTTTGTTTCAGATGAACGTGTCGTATTCATTGGTACAGAAGGTAGAGGCATGTCTCTGGAGAGACTCAGAGGTTGAAGTGATGTGTGATCATGTTATCCAAGGTTATACTCTGGAGGTATGGTTGGAGGACATTCACAAAAAGATGATGTTCTGTGGGAATCAATTTGTCTTGGTGGTTATGAGTGAGAGATTTCTCATTGATTTCCATAACTAACCTATGAAGGTACATAAAGGAGTATCCATGATTTAATAGTGATTAATAGGTTAGTTTTGGTGGCCCAAATTGAAGTGGGAATTGATGGATTTTGTGGTGGGGAGCCTCATGTGTCATCAGGTGAAGGATAAACACCGTGTTCATTGTGGTCTGTTGCAGCCCTTAGATGTTCCCAAGTATAAGTGGGATGATGTCTCGATGAATTTCATCATAGGAGAACCACATATTTTGGGAGGATGCAATTCCATCTGGGTAGTGGTGGACCGATTGAAGAAATCAGCTCACTTCTTAGCGGTTAAAGAGACAAGCATAGTGGATTCCATAGCGTAGAAGTACGTCGGCAAAGTGGTACGAGTTCATGGAGTTCCAAGATCCATCATTTCATATCAGGATACAAAATTTACATAATGAGTTTGGAATGGGTTAAAACATCATTTGGTAAACCATCTATGATTTAGAACTGCTTTCCACCATCATATGGATGGGAATACAGAGAGGAAATTCTATACATTGGAGGATCTACTACGAGCGTCTATTTTGGACTTGAGAGGATCATGGGTATGACAGTTTACTCTGGTGGAGTTTTCCTAGAATAATAGCTATCACGCTACCATTTTCATTAAACCGTTAGAATATTTGTATGAAAGACTGTGTCGTTCACCTGTGTGATGGATAGAGGTTGGGGAGGCAAGGGTTCTTGGCCTAGTGGTGGTGCAGAGTACGATTAAAAAGGTTCAGCTTGTGCGTGATAGGATGAAGGTAGCCCAGGACGGGAAGAAGTATTATTCCAATAATAGGAGGTGATCTTTGTAGTTAAGGGTTGGGGACCACTTGTTCTTGAAGGTCTCCCCTCGGTGTAGACAACATACGTTTGGTAGGGGCAGTAAGCTTTCTCCCAGGTTCATCGGACCTTTCGAGGTGTTGGGACAAGTCAGTGAGGTTTCATATCAGCTGTCTTTACCACCACATTTGGAGTGGATCCACACTGTTTTTCATGTCTCTCAGATCCATATGTACCTACATGATGACTCCCACATCCTAGACCGGGGAAAGTGGGATATCATGGATGATGTGACATTTGTGGAGCGACTAGTGAGTATCAAGGATCATGAGGAGAAAGTGCATCGTGGATTGACCATTGTATTGGTTCGTGTGTTATTATGGCATGGTGGCCTTGAGAAGAGTACCAAGGAATGTGAGGCACAAATGTGGGACAAGTAACCAGAGTTGTTATGATTTTTGATCTTATGTTTGTTTTGGGCTATTCTTATGATGTTACGTTTGACCGTACTTGTTGTTTGATAATTTGTTTCCCATTTATCTTCTTTTGATTGAAAAGTCCTAACTATGGGGAGGGGAGTAATTGATCCCTAATCAAGATGCATTAATGTGGATGTAATTAAACCCATGCAGGTGAGTCTGTGCCGCCCAAAAATTATTGTATCTTAACATGGAGGAAGAAGCTTTCATATCCATGTGCCTAGATGGTGTGACAATTGGTGTTTGTGTGGTTACTTGAGTGAGAAGACCAGTAGTGTTTTTATAGTTTTTCAGGAGATATATTTCAAGGGGGTGTCCTTGGATGTTGAGTTTAAGATATATCTATAGATCAACACAGGGTGGTTTACTCTTGTGAGTTTTCTTAAGGGATGGTTGATTGGACCTTATTTTATTCTAGGTTAGTTTTGAAATTATTAGGGGTGAGAATTGTTTGAGAGGTATCTGATCTAATAAAAGAAATTTTCCACAGGACATTACTTTGTGAAAATTCAGTGCTGAGGTGTTCTGGGAGCAGTCAATGGCTTATTTGAAGAGTTTTCCAAATTTCTTTTTTCTTACATCGGCATGTTAGTGCGTCGCATGTTAGTGCGTCAGCATATTAGTGAGTCTAAATGCCAGTGTGTTGGCTTAACAATGCATCGATGAGTCCTAGGCATTGTCATCATTGAGTCAGGGGCATCGTCATCAGTGGGTCAGGGAAGTCAGCATCAGTTTGTTAGGGGTGTTGGCATCAGTGAGTCGAGGGTGTTGGTGGGTCGAGGAGTTAGTAAGTCGAGGCGTCGATAGCTTAGTGTCGGTGGTTCAGCGCTGGTAGGTTTGGGTATCGGTGGGTCAAGGCATCGGTAGGTCAAGGCATTGGCATCTCAGTGTCAGTTGATCACGTCGGTAGCTCAGCCATCGGTGACTCACCTATCGGTGAATCCATTCCGGTTTTTCCATTTTTTTCTATTTCACCCCTATTATATTTTTTTCTCTGTTTAATGTTTATCTACCAACTCACAGCAATCCACTACTCTATCTCTGTAGTTTTGAAGGGGAATTATTAAATCTCAATTAATTCCAAAGTGTAAATCTTCCTAGACACTTAGTTAAACCATGATATGACTTTTAATTACATCAAAAAGGTATCCCTAATTTCAGGATCTGGGCACTTCTTAAGCTAAGATTTTCTCTCCCTTATTACTTTTCATTTCTCTTGATGCACGTAGGGACTTCCTCCAGAGACAATCCATGCACTCGTGCTGGATCCCTTATCGCTCAACCTAGGAGTTCTTCCTGCAAGTCGCACCATCCCCTGTTAATGGTGCTAGAAGGAACTTTGATACTTGGTTATCCATGTTGGGATTTTAATTTTCTTCTTATTAATTGCATATCATGCGAGGTGGGTATATTAAGGGTTCTTTATGAGTAATGGTTGGATACTCTTCTTAATAAAAGAATTAAGCAAGGATTTATTATGATCAAAAGATAAGTCATAAAAATAATATAATGGGTACGGTATGGTTGGATGTAGGTCACTTGTTTTATTTTGTTATATTTGATTAATTTATTGTTGTTGTGGTTGTATGACTTCTTAAAATCAGGGTCTTTGGTTATCTTTTCTTGTGCATTAGTGGTGATCTTTTTCATTGTGATGTTTTGAGGTACAGATGTAACCTAAAATATGATTAATCATGAACACTCGGTTAAATAATGATATTCCCCATGATCAAACCTATTGTGTGATCACCTCGATTATATTCAAGTTGAAATTAAAGAACCCTTGTTAGTTAAATTTGAAAATGCTTGGTTTGATGGTTGTGGTTATGTGTTGTGTGTTTGGTCTGGAAACTATGGGCTTGGTATGTGGGGTGGTATACGGGGATGTGTTGGTGTCTCAGTCCAAGAGATTGATTGATTGTGGAATGGATAAACTTGTTGGCAGCTGAACTTCCATTATGTTGTGTTTTGTTCACGAAGCGACATCGAGTAGTGGTACTGTGGTGTGGTTATAGAATCGTTATGTAGTGAAAATGCCTTGGGGGTTTGTTTGTGTAGTGGGGTTTCTGGGCTAGGTAGTGACAGAAGGAATGGGTGGTATCACATTGTAGAATGATGGTGGAAGGTGCTGAAAGGGGATATGTAGTGGGGCTCTAAGTCTAAATTTGTGTTGTTGTGCTGTGGGACTGCAGTTTGGTTGTGTTTGTTGCTTGGTGTGGTTATGTTTGTTAGTTTCTTTATAGTGATAGAATAATTTAAAGTGAATTACATTAAATAAAAAAAATGGAAATTGTAAAAAGGGGGTTCTGTTTATGCCTTGAAGTGGTTGTTTAATGGTTGTGCATGTAGGAGTAGCAGCAAATGTCGTGTTGTTTTGGGAATTTTGTATATACTTGTGAAACCCATAGGTTGCAGTTGAGTGTTATTTACCTATATATATATATTATATTTTTTTGTTATTTATATACGGACCCCACCCTTGTTGATCACTTTATGCCAAACATATTCATTTCATGGGGGAGGGTGTCTTTCCCAACATCCCATTGAAAGGATGGATGGATGGATACTGATTTTATTCCTTACACCCTCTTCTCGATCTTGACGCTCGGGTGTATCCGAGAAGGGTATAATGGCTTGAGTCTAACCATAGTCCAAAATTCTTTAGGAAATGATTATTTTGGATGAGGGGCCTAGCTGTTTTAGGGATAGGTTTTTTTCCCCATGTATCTTCGGTATGATGCCCAGGTCTCCTTGGGTGTGGTAGTGGTGGATCTAGACCCGGTGTCTTTGGGTGTGGTGGTTGATGTTGTATCCCAGGTGTCTGTCGGGGTGGCTATGTGTGGCTTGAGGCCCAGCTGTGTGTGGGCAGGTTGTGACAGTGGTACTGCATGTGGGAATAGTGGCACCATCTGGACTTCAGATCGTTAGGAATGAGAAGTTAACCAGTGGGAAAGTGGTGTGTGGGGTACCCAAATGTCGATGTGTTTATATTATTACTTTACGTGACTTTTGATACATCGGTGACTGTGAATTTGTGAGGATGAGAGGGTTATTATTCCTCAGTAGGTTCTTGAGGTTCTACTGTTTTCTCACATGGGATTTAGAATGTTCCCTCACTTTTCCATGAGTAGCATTAGTTTTCCCTACTGAGTATACTTGTTTGCTCACCCTACGTATGTAAAACTGTTTTTAGGTATCCATGAGTACTTTGAGAACTACGCTATGCCTTCCTAGCTCAGGCATCGGGATAGTCTCCATTTCTTCTTAGTTTCTTTTCCTATGTTCTCTATTTGAAATTTTAGTTTTACTTTGTACCAACATTAATTTTCAATATGCATGTGGGATTGGATTATTGGATTTACTTTTTCCTTAGTCCTTGGTGTTGCTTAGATTTACCATCTTATCTCCCAATATTATTCTATAAAAAGTTTAGTGCCTTCCATTTATGTGAGATCCTATACCCTTGGTACTAGTCTTCACTCAAGGACCTACTGAAGGTGGGACAATGGGGTCATTATCTCTCCTTCATCTTGTGTAAGGAGGGGTCGGGAAACTTTCTATCCCTTCCCTCATCATGGAGATGGTGAGTCGTGACGTAATATTGGAACACACATAATCCCCACCATTATGGTAGGGTGGTAAGGGTTTGGCGGTGAGGGGTAGGATTCATGTTCAAGTCCTCAAGCCTGCAAGTTTGCTACAATTTGATTCCATAGGTTTTGTTTTATGGTGGTGGATGTAATCAACCATATATTGAAAAACACACACACACACACACAAGCGTACAAATTTATATTTCATGCATATATGCACAAAAAATTATATATATATATATATATAATTATAAAAATAAATAAATATTCTTTTATTAACACATACACAATAATATATATACATTACTTGAATATCTATATATATATATTAATTCATTTTTATAATGTATATATAAATAGAATTTTTTTAAATGATTAATAAAAATTTATTTCCATAAGATTATATATTTAGAAAACATTTTAGTGTTAATATGTTTAAATATTATTTTTATAATTGATTTATTATATAAAAATATATGAAAATATGTATATATTTGTTTATTAATTGATTTATTATCTATATATATTTGAATATATATATATATAAATTAATAATAACACTATGATATATATAATAGTATAATACCTTATAATAAATTTAGTACCCATTAAAAAAATATCACATTAAATGAGGTAGAAATTCCATCAAATGATCAATAATTAAGGTACACTAAAAAACATAGTTTTGGAGGACATCAAGGTCTTTTTTGATCTTAAACAAATTCTGATTGAGAACCCCATTTTTTTAATTTCGTAGATATATTTTATTATTTGAATAGATATATTGTACAACCCAAATAGATACCTAGATCAAAAGATATAATATTTATAATTTTATGTTAGGATATCATCTTATCTTAGATCGTTCATTATTTTATTCAATTTTTATTCCAGCCTATTGTTATTAAATAAATATTAATCAATAGTAAATTGTAAAATATTCATTAATATTTATTTTTTAATATTTTATAATTAATTTTTTACAAAATAAATAAAATATTATGTGTAAATGCATATTTATTCTTATATAAATATTATATAATAAAATATATTATTTTTTTATATAAGAATAATTTATAAATTTATATATGATTTTTTATGGTATATATTTTTTATGAATTATACCTTTTACCATTTCTAAAATAGAGTTATAAAGGTCAATATTTATCAATGCTAAAAAACATGATGACAAAGTTGTGACTTTTTAGTGCTTTTTTAGCAATGATATAGATTCTGTTTATAATGAATTTTATCTAGTTTGGAAAAATTCACCCCCTTTAACAATTAATTTTTTTCAATAGTAAAGGTGGTGATTAATATTTATATATCTATAGTGGTGTTGGTTTGATTCTTTATAAAATTAACAAAATGGTTAATTAGAGATATCAAATTTTTAAATAGCACATAATCATCATCAAAAAATGAATAACTGATCATTAATCTATTGGAAAATGGTGGAATTAATTACACACATTTTTATATCAAGTGTATGGTCATGTACTACACCACGACAAAATTAAATTCATTATGTTGTATCCTAGACTTGAATGCACATTTACAACAATAATTTAATTTTACTAAATCCTAATAGAATTTCAACACTTTCAACATAAATGAATTAATATGTAACAAATTGTGAAACCATAGAAAAAATACTTTTTTATATCTTCAAAAATATACTTTGGAAAAAAAAATTACCATTCATATTTTCCACTTGTTACATTATATGAAATAATTTATTAAAATAAATCCATAACTCCTTCCTGATATCTTCTAAAAAATTAGTGTATCCTTAAATTAATCATGAGAATCATCCATGTTAACAAAATAAAAATGTGTCACCATGTGGGTCTATTTAGAGTTGATATCAATTATAAATTTCAAATTCCATAAATTTAATAAAATAGAGGAATCTAACAAAGCATTAATGGTACTCAAGCTACAAAGGGGTTTGGTGTGATATTTTCCAAAAACATATACCACATACTTGTATCCACCATATATATAATATATAATTATGAATAGTAATATAATAAATTTTTTAAGACATACATAGACCATGGGAAAAAATTTATGGCAATATTTTGTAACCTACTAAAATGTTCTTAATTATCCATTTATATACTGAACATATTAATGAATGCATCACATGTTATCCATATTAGAAGATGATAACTTCACATTCATTATAAAATTATATAACAACATCTCATGGAACTTATTTATATAAGTTTATTAATTTTATCAGTTTATCTAAATATGGGGACCAAATTCAATAATCATCATATGAGAGGAAAATTCTCATCTTGGTTATGCCTTATATAATGACATGATCAACAACATACCAAATAACCACTAATTAGCTAATATTCCTGGATTATATAATAAAGGTACTAATTAATGAAGGTTCCCATGTTATGTTTCTTACAAAAAATAGTTGTGGGTAGTAAATATAAAAAATTGACCTATAGAATAAAAATATCACCATAAAGAACACATCATGTGATATAATGTGTGGGTAATATAAAATTTAATACTCATATTTTGTCTCATGGGAATATTTCAAATCACTATATGAAATTTTACCAATGCTATCTTTAACCTTTTCTGACAACCTATAGTACATTATGATGATCATCGATTAGTGATCATTCAAATCCATACATTAAGGGTCCAATTATCATTTAACTTCATCAAATATAAATAACTAATATGAAAATTGAAAAACTATAGAATATATTTTATATAAAATGATACCTTTTATATTATTAAACTCTTTTAGGTTTTAAAAAAACCATTCTTATGTTATTGTATAATCATATCCAATATGATTGACCAACAGAGAGGTCTTATATTTTATACACTTTTATGCTTTTGTTAAAGTCATTGAATATCTATATAATTCTGACCACATCTTTATATGATCCTTAGGTATAACCATCCCTCAAAAATATTTTAATGTGTAACATTTATGGAGAAATATTTTTAGGTAATGGTCAAATCATATTATTTATCCTCATTTTCAACTTTTTGAAAAAATTATTCGATCATATTAACTTCAAAACATCATGTGTTACAATATTAAAATCATTATTTATCTAATTATAACTCATTGTATGTTCATAATCATTAGTAACTAAATGTAACTATTTTTATTATTATCTATCTTAAATAATTCATCATAAACTCTTTCTAGATGTAATGCTACTTTTAATTCACATTTTCAATTGTATAATATATTTTTTGTTAGAGTTTGAACATTTCATTTTCCAAAAATCCCTTATCTCCTCTAAGAAAATTAATTCTCTCATAGATATCAATATAATATACTATATCTAATTTATGTTTAAGAAATAACATGTTTATCCACTTAATGATAACATTTGATACATAAAAAATTACAACCCTGTATAATATGGTATACAATGTGTATAGTGAAATTTACTAAAAGGAATTCAACAATCTTTAAAATATGCTATTATTGGCTGGGGAGAATCTTTTCCTCATATTTTAATAAATATCTAGGATAAAAACTTTTCCCCCTAATAAAACATCTTTAATACTTATTTTTTATTTAAAATATGTTATGTATTCTGGTTACTTGTAAACCTATTTTATGAATCAATCATATCATTAATTCATTAAAAAATTATTTTATTACGCTAGTCTTATCTTATAAGTGGATACAATGTGATTCCAATTATATATATATAGATATATTATTTTAAATTCTTATAAAATTTGAAATAATTTATCACATTCCAATCCTTGATTTAGTAACAATTTAATCCATCACATCAATACATATTTTACGATTTATCTATTTACTGTTCAACAAATTTAAGCATCTGTTCATACTAATAATTATTTAAAATGTATAGTTAGTATCATATGTCTTTAAAAATTAGAGAATTTATTTATATAAAATTAATACTTGATAGAGGAACCATGGAGTTTCTTACACACCTTTTAGGTATTTTATAAAGCCTCCCCTCTAATGACCTTGTTTTCCACAATTGAAGCATCACCCATTATTTATTTTCTTCAATTTAGATAGAAAAATAGACTCTCAATGAGATCACCTCATTTCATATCACCAAATATTTGACCATTTCATTTTTCTCCATCATCATGGACCCGATCCTATACCACCCATGTCTTACTCAGAAATCATCAGTAATCAAGGATATCATGTAATTTTTTTAAAATCATTCATTTAGTAATTCACAATAAATTGTGAGAACCTTGCTGACAGTGATTATAAAATTAATTTTGTGTAAAAATAAATCATGATAGGTGATGCTAGTATTTTTTAAGTCATTGAAATTTTAGGACCCTAAGATCTAATGTTTTTGTTATTTTAAAATTTAATATATTATGATAGTTTATGCTTTATATAACATCAACTTTAAAACCATAGTATACTATTAAATATGACTGTTCGAATTGTAAATTCACAATTATGAATATTATTATGACTAATAGAATAGTGAAATCACCTATGAATACATAAAATAAATTTTTGTTAACTTATAAATGAAAATATCATATATTTATATCATGGAATATGTAAACAAATGTGTTAAAAATTATAACTTAAGAGTTGGTATTTTTGTGAAACATAAATTTTAATTTTAACTTTTATAATTAGTATAAGAATTTAAAAGAATATTTATGTTCCAAAAATATATTCATAAATAAATATTTTTTCTATTATCAATATATTATAATTCTATGATACCTTTTTTATTTTTTTAAAGTGTCAAAAAAACATTTTTAATATTAAAAATTCATATTTTTTGAGTAAATGATGATTTTATTTAAAAAATAATTTTCTAATATTAATAAAATTAATTTTATAAAATAGAGACCAATTTCATATTATAAACATCAATAAATGGTTTGGGTTTATTTTTTGGAATTTTCTAAAATTGTTAAATTTTTTGTGAATAGTGAAATACAGTAATTTACGATATTTAACAAATACAAGAATTATTGGTTCATGGATGATGTATGGAAAATTTAAGACACTAATATTGAAATAAATTTCAATATATACCATATTAAATTATTTAAATCAATATTATTCATATTATTGTGCTAAAATAATAAACTAATGAAAAAATTATCAAAAAAACACCCCTCCCTTCCAATATAAATACCACCCCTCACCGCCTATTCTTCTCACATAGCTAAAGCCTTGAATCTAGTCTAAATAATATCAAATACATATCCCAAACATATTCCTCACATTCTGGTCTTACTAGTATCACCCAAAAGTCCATTCCAATGTTCCTTAATGAGATTCTCAAGGAGAGGAATTCAATAGGTAAAATCCACCTTCATTTATTTAATTTTATTTCAATTTATTTTCTTTTATTTTTATTTTATTACATACTATATCCAAAAATTCATGATAAATATATTATTTTATATATAATGGAATTTTATTATGTTAATGTGATATCTACCATCAATTCTTTTCACTTCCCCTTTTTTTACTCTAATAATGAAAACATCGTATGTGAGGTGTTGATTTACAACCTTCTTGGATGATGACTTTTTTTAAATAACATCATCAAGTCTGGTCATAAAAACATTTTTAAGGTTAAAGAATACTATAATATACTTATTACAACTTATTTAATGGTCTGGTAACTGTATATATACAAAATTTTAATTCATAATACAAAACTAGTTCGTGGGGATCAGAAAAACTCAAAAATAATATAAATAGTTATAATTAAAGCCATATCTAATTAATGAACCTAATATCTAGAAACAAAATGTTATATAAGAAAATTAAAGTTCAATGAATTTCATTAAGGTCATATAATTTCATTTTTTTTATAAATTTTCCCATTATAAAAGATCTGTCGTACATTTATACAAGTGGATCAGTCATGAAAATCAAGGAAACGAACTCTCTCGAACAAAAAAATCGAATATCATAAGTCATCAAAAAGGACATAATTAACATAATAAAATTATAAAAAATCAAAGAAATATTTATTTATTTATAATTAAAATACTGATGAATCTAATTTCATTATAAAATACATTAAGTCTATGTGTAGAAAAGTATTGGTCATAAGGTAAGGGATTCTCCTGAAGCACCCATTTCTTATTCAGGTTAAACTTTCTCCCTATTTACCCAAATGTAATTGTTATTTAATTTGATAATATTATTCTAAATTATATCTATATATTACATGATCAAGTATCCAGACCATTTCATCCGTCTTTAATGTGAAATACATGATTTTATTAGGTTCCATTCTCAACTCTCCTCGATATAAAATCTCAATTTTCGGGAACTCCCCAGTTTTTACCCATTTTCATGTGCACTCTATAATATATTATAAGAAACAAATATCTGATAAAATCACTCATTTTATCAATAAAAATAACTTTTTTCATTTCTAGTTTTATACATAAGTATTCCTTTATTTTTTTGAAATACTCTTTAGTATTCTCCCTTAAACCTCACTAAAGTCGTTCATTTTTAAGGTTTTCTATGTACTTTTTTTAATGATTTCACTTTATTTAAATATTATTTCTTATTTAAATATATTTTAATTGTACTATATTTTATTTTCTCGGATACACATTTTACTTATAATTTTATGACAAATATTGTAGATTTTCAAAAATAACACTTATTTCCAAAGTAAAAAACTCTGTATTTCTCTTGAGAATTCCTCAATGGTTTAATTTGAGTATTTCCACACAATTTATTGAATCTTATAATTAATTGGCATTGGTTTTTTATGATATAATCTAGAATATTTTATTAAATTTTTTATGATCATTTTGACCATGGATGTGCTCTCTTGATAGCATTCACCATATTACTCAGAATGGTTAGCGACTATGTTTACTGTTTGGGAATGTTATTTACATTATGTATGTATATGTTGTTTATGTTTCACCCCATTCACTTAAGGAATTAATTGGGATTATTAAGTGATGGTATGATCCCCCTAGATCCCCTCAATTCATCGACAGGTCTCATGAGGCAAACCAGATTGGGATTTTGCTGAGGCCTTACCAATTAATTTTCAGATGTGTTAGTCGAGGTCTCAATGGTATATATTAGATTTATAATATTATGAATTCAATCTGTATGTTATTTATAATTGATATTCCATGTGATTATTCAACTATTAGAATATACTACTTTATTTTTCATTCTCATATGTTTATTTATATGGCACTAATAAGAAGTTTTTATTCCTGCTATATTTTGATCAAGATTTTGTTTTAATGTGATTTTTTTAGTTATTAACATTTCGTTATGTTTTTTTTGTGTTAAATTAAACTATTTTTATTACCCTTAATGAGCTTCTTAGATTACCCATTTCTTATGTGTTTGTAACCCCCCAAGCGTCCACGGTACGTTTCCCTTTGAATAATGTAATAGCTTTCATTTTACGCAACTTCGAGATTCTAACATACCGCAGCCAATCAAACTAGCCGTTATGAATAGTAATACCCAATTTTTGAAATTTTATAAATTTTATATTTCTAAATGGAATTCATTTTTGGATTCTAAATATCGAAATTAGCTTAGGGTGAAATTTTGGTATTTTTCTGAAAATTTCAATTTTTGATGAATAGTGAAAATAATTGAGTTATAGTTTAAAACCGAATTTTTATTTAAATAAATATTTATTTTATTTAAATTTATTTTAGGAAAAAATATTTACATAATACCTATATATGTTCAATGTAATTCGTTGGAGTCAGTTTATAATAATTTTAGATATATAAAAATTTTATTGAACTTTTAACTGTCTTTTACCCACCTCCTAGGAGCATTTGAAAATTTGAATAAAACATAATTTTACCACTTCTGAAGATTGAATTTAATAAAATCAGAGAGAAATGGTTTATATCATTAAGTAAAAAAAATTTCAATAAGATAATTTTTTCTGAATAGTTACTTTTTACTTTTATTTACCACGGTTAAAAGTAAATAGGGTAATTAAGGTAAAAATGACATTATTATTACCCTAACACAAGTCCTAATTCTATTGGATAAGTATAATTTCACCAAAAAAACCTTAGGAATAAAATATGTACCAATTTGGTCCACTTGGATTAGATTAGGACATTTATTATTATTTAATTCAAAGAAGAGTTAAAAGAGTTATAATCAATGTTTAATAACTAAAACATTTTTAATATAGGTCTAAACATAATATAAATTCGACTATAAATATTAATTAGAAAGATAAAATGATTTCCTACATAATGGTATTTTTTTTATATTTTTTAGACATTAAATAATTTAATTTATGTATGGCACAATGATGATGCAGTAATTACATAATTAATGAAATATTAAAATAATTGATATTATAATTATCCAAATAAATGTATTTTGAGACTTTTTATGAATTAAACTAATTTTATAGGCATATATAACATGTTAGGGTTGGATAGATAAATTTATTTCAAAGTAATAATGCTGTTATGAATTTAGCAAAAACCAAATAACAAATAGTTTCAAAATTGAAATAAAAGTGTTTTTAAAAGAAATATTATATTATTAATTGATATTCTTTTCCGAATAGTCTTAGTATTGACAAAAAGACTTATATAATGATAGGTGTATCATTAATGAACTACTTGGGGTTCCCTTGTATGTTTATTGAATGTTTATTAACCATAAAATATAAAACATACAAAGAGACATGGTAAATGTCAAACTATTTTACTAAGAGTTAAATATAAAAGATAAGGTTAATATAGTAACCCAAACCAATATAAAACCAATTAGTTGAGTGGTTTTCTACCCATACCCACCTTATCCTTTACATAATCTATTTTTGAGCCATTATAAACCGAAATAGATATTATTATAAAATAATATTTCAAGCTTTTCCTAAGGTGCCCCTCACCCCTCTTATAAAAGGGCACCCCCCCTTCACTCAAATTCACTCCTTCAATGCTTTTTGGATCGGCCAAACTCTACCCAAATAACCTCCCAACTGTCATCCCTTAATCCTAGAGGCCTACCTTTAGTGAGGAAGCCATCATAAGAAGTCCT